>CM077155.1:78762891-79362891 GCA_039583875.1 Platanthera guangdongensis | reverse complement strand
CAAACATCCACAATCTCCCAAGTCCTTTATTTCCTCTTTTTTCTTCTTATAACTCTCATAACGATATTCTTTGTACTGTTGTCGTTCTACGCTAATTGCATTCCTCAAGAGACCGACACTCGGGGATTTATTCCCAAAACTTTATTACTTGTGCGACAGGTGCGCTTGCCGATTTACACGCACCAAGTTTTTGGTGCCGTTGTCGGGGAACACAGTCATGTGAGTTTTTGGAGAGGGAGATAATAGATTGAAGCCCTTTTTCCATTTGTGCATATCATTTTTTTATTTGCTTTGGTTTTTAGAATTTTTATTTTGCTTATTTCTTTTTTCCCTTTTTTGATTTTTGATTTAGATAGCAGATCCGTGCTATTTTCATTTCAGCTGTGTAGCACTTTTTCAGCAATTATTTTTGTTCGTGATGGATCCTGATGCTGAGTGTCGTATCCTTGACACTTTGCGCTGATCCATCGATGCCATTGCTGTTATGAATGTCGAGCATTGCATTCGGTGTTTGTTATGTCAAGGTGTGGGCCACATGTTGAAGGAATGCCCTCGTTTGTGCAAGCCTTCTCCCTCTGAGGGAGTATGCACAACAACATCCCGTTCACGGAAGACTGTTGCAGACAGGCCTACCAGGGTGTTGTCTGGCCCATACACTGACATGACGCACTTTGCTCATTCTCTACCCGTTGAGATTACCGAAGAATCTCTAGCCGCATACAGCTCTTTCATGGGTCCCTCGATCCCTTTTTGCAAGCTTCCCTTGAGTGATGACAACCACTCCGGTGTTAGCCAACAAAAAGAGGAGCAGGAACTCATGGACACTCCTGTATGGGACGATGAGATTGTTCCGGTCGTCGACGGGGTGGCGTCTGCGAATGGTTGTGCGAGGGGGCCTGCTCATTCAGTGCTTGATTTTGAAAGCAGCCTTGCCCCTCCGCAATTTTTTGCCGGATTGTGTTATTCCTCTTTCTTGTGAGTCAGTTGATGATGCCGTGATTATGGATGATTCGGTGCCCGAGGTTGCGTCGAAGTGGGATGATGATTCCTCTATCTCCGATGGAAAAGGTGGATCTTCGGAACACTTTTACGCACCCCGGTGGGATGAGGAATATCCCCTTTCTGATGCTGAGGTTTGCACCTCCTTATTGGATGAGGCCATTCCTCTAACCACCGTAGACCTCGAGTTCTTGGATTCCCCTTGGTACGACTCATATGACACCGATAGTGATCAATGCTTGGATCCTTCTGAGAGTGACACCGGGATCACTCTCCCATTTTCTGATTATTTTAGTTCTTCGTCTCCTTTATTTCTTGATCCCCCTTCTCTATCTGAGCCTGTGCAGGCTGAGTCTCCACGGGTATGCTGGGATGATGATGAGCCTGGTGTTCTTGTCGTTGCCATCACACCCTCCACACATGTGGTTGACAATGCCTTGCTAGGCGAGGATACTTTTTGTGATAAGATGAGTGAGGACCAGGCCTCCTCCTCATCCTATTTCCTATTTCCTCTGCCTGCGAGGAGCAGGTATGATTATTTAGGCAGAGGTGTAACTGCTCTATCACCGTATCAGTACCCGTTACCGAAACGGATATTAGGCCAGTTACTTGTGCACTTTTTATTTCATAGGCTCATTAGCTAGAACTGTATAGAATTTAATAAGTCGTGCTGGGATGACAATAACCCCAGTACTTATCTTTCATTTTCTGCATTTTGTTTTTCATGTCTAGTTAGTTTTAGTATTTCTTTGTTGTTTGTATATTTTTGTTTTGTTTTTGTGGAGCTCACCCCTGCAGGTATTCTTGACAACTTCGTGTTGGCGGGGTTGTGATTCTTCGTATGGCGGACCTGCTTCAGGTCTCCACGCGTCTTCTGGTATGCTCACTGGCTGAGCATTGGGTAACCTCTTCCCTTAGTTCCTTATGATTTTAATTTCTCCATCATATGCTATGTAGTTTAGTTTAAGTCTGGGGGAGAGCTAGTTTTGTTACCTTTTGCACGTGCACATCTCATGTGTATACTAGAAGCCATTATTGTTTTATTTTGATTAGTTCATTGCATCACATACCACTGCACCCACATGAGCCCGTGCTTAGCTTTTTGCGTGCTGCGAGTTAAACTCATTTCTTCGTTAGATTTAGGAAAATTATGGTGCTGACATAGGATTGTGAGACGGAGTAAAATGTTGACCTTGTTGTGCTCCTAGTCAACTGCTCTCGTCTCGTGTAGAAATTGGAGTAGATTTAATTTTTCTGTATGCTTTTAGTTTTATATTTTTCTAATTACGTAAATACTTTTTATTCTACTCAAAAGTTGGTGAATCTGGTGTGAATCCGACGGTAGCTTAGGGATGTGTGTAGACAGCTGTTAGGTTCGTATTGCTCGAGTCGGGAGGAGGGATAGTCTTTCTCGTTGGCTAAGAACTTGCCCCAAGCTATTCTTGAAGCATGGGTATAGGTTAGTCATGCATGAGCGTGATGTAGGCCATCATTTTGGCCCGGTTGAGCTTTGTACCGTTCCTGACGTCTTATCCTTGCTAGCCCCGTTGTGCCTACCCCTCCTTTTAATTCAGCTCCACCATGATTTCACTAAAGCCTCATATCCAATCCTAGTCGCACACCCAGGTTAAGCTTCAGAGTTTTACATTTTCATGTTGGGATGTGATGTGGTGTTATTACATGTGAAAATGTGGATGTGCTCCAAAGCTTATATTTGCTGAATTTGTTAAAAGAAAAGTAATTTGAAAAAGGAAAAGAAAAGTTAAAAAAATGATGTTAAAGTGAAAAAGTGAAAAGTAAAAGTAAAATTGAAAATCCTATTTGAGATGTGAGTATTTTTGGAGTAGGCGGTGCACACACCTATATATTAAAAGTTAAGTTTGGGGGTGTGGTGTACCCGCATATATTTTGGTTAGCTGGTGGATTCTTTCTTTGATAAGCTCATTTGGGTTAGGTGCATAGCCTTCCTATTTATCTTTTTTTTACCTCACTGAAATCCAAGCCCCATCTCTTCACCTCAAGTCCTACTGATTCGTGTGTGAACCAAACCTGTGCCGTGGAGAGAATGCGAAAGGGCAAGCATGTTAGAAAGTAGAGAAAAGAAGCGAAAAGTAGAGAACAAGCCGAATAAACTTTTGAATAACTGAAATTTTATTATCCAAAAAAGATATCATTTACAAAGGTATGGCCTCCCTTATATAGAATGGAGGAGATAAGAAAGAGAGTATACAAACAATGTGGGACTAAACATTTACAGTACTGAGCGGCTAGAACAATGGAGACCGAATAGGCCGCGCGGTTAGACAGATGGGCTAACCGCTCGGCAACTCCAGAAGGATAGAACAGGCCGCAGAGGTAGACCGATAGACCGCCCGGTCTCCAGGCACCAGAGAGACCGCCAGACCGCTCGGTCAACAAACCGCTGGAACAGACCGTGAAGCCGCCCGGTCTAATACTTCAACACTCCCCCTCAAGCTGGAGCATAGATATCAATCATGCCCAGCTTGTCACAAATGCGGAAGAAGGAAGTAGAAACCGGCTTGGTGAAGATATCTGCCAACTCCTTGTCAGAGGTGACAAAAGGAGTACAAATCTGTTTCTTCAAAATCTCCTCCCGAATGAAGTGACAGTCAACCTCTATATGCTTCGTTCTCTCATGAAAGACCGGATTCCTGGATATGTGTATAGCGGCCTTGTTGTCACAGAACATAGGGAGAGGACAATCATATACCTCGCCCAGGTCAAGCATGAGAGCCCGCAACCACTTTAACTCACACGTAGTTGACGCCATACTCCGGTATTCTGCTTCGGCACTGGATCTGGAAACAACAGACTGTTTCTTGCTCTTCCAACTTACGAGATTACCTCCAACAAAGGTACAAAAACCTGACGTGGATTTACGATCGCCTTTGTCATCTGCGTAACTGGAATCTGAGTAGGCCTCAACCCTCAGATGGCCATTCTTCTGGAAGAGTAACCCTCTGCCCGGTGCTGCTTTGATATACTCTAAAATCTTCAGGGCGGACTGAAGATGACACTCCCTGGGAGCTTGCATAAACTGACTGACCTTTCCTACAGCGTAGGCGATGTCGGGTCTAGTCACCGTGAGATAGATGAGTTTTCCTACCAAACGTCTGTACCGTGTGACATCAGATAGAGGAGGCGATTCATCCGTCCACGTTTTGTCCTCTCCAACAGCCATGGGAAGATGAGCTGGTTTGGCACCTGTCAAGCCTGCTTCTTGAAGAAGATCAAGGGCATACTTTCGTTGAGAGAGAACCAAGGAGTCAGGCTTCCGAGAGATTTCTATCCCCAAAAAGTATTTTGGAGAGCCCATATCCTTCGTGACCAAGTGCTGACGGAGGTGCTTCTTCGTCAAGTTCACCCCATCTTGGTCATCACCAGTAAGGAGAATATCATCCACATATACGGCTAAAACCACCAGTCCCGAGGCCGTTTTGCGAATGAACAAGGAGTGATCGGCCGAACTCCTTTGAAAGCCGATGGTTGCCACAATACCACTGAATTTTTCGAACCATGCCCGAGGGCTCTGCTTTAGGCCATAAATGGCCTTCTTCAAATGACAGACACGTGTCTCCCCCTGAGCAACATACCCAGGAGGTTGCTCCATATAGACGTCCTCCTGAAGATCGCCATAGAGAAAGGCATTCTTCACATCAAGCTGGGAAATAGCCCAAGCCCGGTTAACAGCCACAGAAAAGAGAACCCGGATGGTGCTGAGGCGAGCAACCGGAGAGAAGGTATCAAAGTAATCAACGCCATAAGTCTGAGTAAAGCCCTTGGCCACCAGCCGGGCTTTGTAGCGATCCACAGTGCCGTCGGGGAGAAACTTCACAACAAAGACCCAGCGACAGCCAACCACATCAGTGCCCACGGGAGGAGGAACCAGAGTCCAGGTACCCCGTTCAGTAAGAGTAGCCATCTCCTCATCCATGGCAGACTTCCAATGAGGGAGAGCGAGAGCCTCCTGATAGGTACGGGGAGTAGAAGTAGCAGAGATAGCCAAGGCAAAAGACCTGCGAGAAGGAGTCAGCTGATCATAAGAAACAACAGCCGTGAGCGGGTGTTGAGTACACGCCCGCACCCCTTTGCGAAGGGCAATGGGAATATCCAAATCATCGGGAGCGTCGGCGACAGGAGCGTCAGCGACCGGAGCGTCCGTGGCGGAGAAGGCTGGCCCGGGACTAGAGAGAGACGGCAGCGGAGAGGAGGGTGGAGGGGTGGGTTGGGAGACGGACTGGGAAGGAGTGGGTGGAGGAGTAGACGAAGGTGGGAAAACGTGGAGAGGTGTGGAAGGAACGGAGATATCAGAAGGAAGAGAAGGAAGAGAAGAGGAAGGAGAGAAATAGGAAGCATTTTCGAAAAAAGTCACATCGGCGGAGACAAACTGCTTGCGGAGAAGGGGGTCAAAGCAGCAATAGCCTTTTTGAGTGGTAGAGTACCCAAAAAGACACACTTGGTGGAACGGGGGGAAAGCTTGTCGCAGGTAGCGGAGGGAGCGTGAACAAAGGCCGTACAGCCAAAGACACGGAGAGGAAGAGGAAAAGGTTCCTGGTGGGGGTAGAGAAGGGAGAAGGGAGTCCGGCCGTGGAGGACCGTGGAGGGAATGCGATTGATGAGATAGCAAGCGAGGAGCACAGCGTAGCCCCAGTAGGAGCGAGGGACGTGCATCTGCGTCATGAGAGTACGCGCAACATCAAGCAGGTGACGGTTTTTACGCTCCGCCACCCCATTCTGTTGGGAGGTGTAAACACAAGTCGTTTGATGAATGAGGCCGTGTTGGTGAAAGAACGCGGAGAACTCATGAGACAGATATTCCTTGGCATTATCAGAACGTAAGATTTTAATAGAAATAGCAAATTGAGTCTTAATCATAAAGTAAAAAGATTGCCAAACAGAAAATAGTTCAGAGCGATCCTTTAATAGATACACCCAGGTACATCGAGTAAAATCATCGATAAAAGTGACAAAATAGGAACTGCCCCGACCAACTGTGAGGGTAGGAGCATGACCCCATACATCAGAATGAACTAGATCAAAAATGCGAGAGGAGCCACGGCCGTGCTTCGGTGGGAAGGAGGAGCGATGATGTTTGCCAAGCTGACACGCATCACAGTTGAGCGGAGAACTGGTGGGAGGTAAGTGGGGCAGAAGCTGACGAATAAGCCGAGGAGGAGGATGTCCAAGACGAAGATGCCACTGAAGGAGATCGGTGGAGGAGGAGTAGGCAGAAAGAGCTGAAACATCGTCGAGGAAGTAGAGGCCGCCGCTCTCAGTCCCAGTAGCAATCGTCCGTTGGGTACTCGGGTCCTGAAAAGAACAAGTAGTGGGAGTGAATAAAACGGAGCACTGAAGTTGCCGGCATAAAGTAGTAACTGATAACAAATTGCACGGGAACTTCGGGACATAGAGGGTATCCTCCAAGCAAAGCGAAGGAGTGAGTTGAACCATGCCCGTCCCATGAACCGGAGACGGGGAACCATCCGCCACACGAACTGGGGGTAAGCGGTCATGGGTCTCAAGACGGGAGAAGCAATGAGGGTTGCCCGTCATATGATTGGTGGCACCGGAGTCAATCAGCCATTTACCTTGGGTAACGACGTGGGCACTACCTGACGTCGTGGCCACAGAGGCAGACGGCCT
This sequence comes from Platanthera guangdongensis, assembly GCA_039583875.1. NCBI lineage: Eukaryota > Viridiplantae > Streptophyta > Magnoliopsida > Asparagales > Orchidaceae > Platanthera > Platanthera guangdongensis. Next base: position 79,356,228 of record CM077155.1, on the reverse strand, counting down.
AGAAGAGGCGGAGGCCGAAGGAGCATCACCGGAAGGGCGAAGATGAGGATGTTTCTGCCAGCAGCGGTCAACAGTATGGCCAGTACGACTACAGTGAGAGCAGAAGAACCGGGAGGAACCCCGTCTGCCAGAGGAGCCACGGCCACTCGGGCCCCCCCGCTGAGCATGGTGAGCAAGGGAGTCTTGGGAAGGGGGGAGGCCAACAGAGGCCGCTGGAGGAGCGAAGTAACGGCGGCAATGCGAGCCGCAGTGGCATCCAAAGTAGGAGATTCCGCCTCACCCAAGATCTGCTGGCGGATCATATCATAAGAGTCGGGGAGACGAAGAAGATAACAAACAACCAGGAGTTCCTGGAAGTGTTTGTGCTGGTCGGCCAAGTCCGCGGAGAAGGGGCGATTCTGGAGGATTTCAGCCCCAAGAGCCTGAACCTGCTGATAAGCCGCAGCTGGGGACATGGAAGGGCGGGCGAAGAGGTCCGCATAGAGAGTATAAATGCGGGACGTCTGGCCCCCGTTAGAATAGAGAGCAGCGAGGTGAAGCCAGGCGGCCTTGACCGTCTCATCATGGCGAATGACGGGAAGGCACTCATCAGAAAGGCTGTTGGCCAGCCAGGTGCGAACAAGAGCATCACTCGCATCCCAGTCATCAAACTCAGGAGAGGTGCGAGGAGGAGGGTCATCGGTGAGGTGATGACGCTTGCGTTGAGAACGAAGGAGAAAGGTGAAAGAAACGCTCCAATCGGGATAGTTGGAGCCCACAAGCTTGGAAACGGTGCCAAGGTTGCCCGAAGGAGGAGGAGGAGGAGGAGCAGCAGGAGTAGTGGTGAGACCGGAGGTAGTCATAGCATCCGGCAAGCAGAAGAAGCCGCGCGAACAGAAGCGGTTAGAAAACAGACGAAGCCGCGCGAACAGTAGCGGCTTGAAAGAGGCAAAGGCTCAGTGGGGAAGAGGTCGCGCGGACTGAAAAGGCCGAGCGAACAGTAGAGAGGAGAAGAGCAGGTGACCGCGACCAAGATGCGGGTAAGACAGGAATAACCCGCACGGTCAGGCAGATCACAGCAGCTGCGAGAAGGCGGTCAAAGGTACAGCGGGGAAGAGGTCGCGCGGACTAAAAAGGCCGAGCGAACAGAAGGGAGGAAAAGAGCTGGTGACCGCGACCAAGATGCGGGTGAGAAAGGAACAACCCGCACGGTCAGGCAGATCACAGCAGCAAGCCGCGAGTAGAGAGACAACACACGCGGATAGGGACAGACCGCAACGACTAGGAAGTCGGAGCGGGAGGAAAGAACAAAGAGCGCGGCGATAAGGAAACAGGTCGCTGCGACAAAGAGCAGTAGGAGAAGAGAAGAAGAAGAAGCAAGCCGCGCGAACAGGGCAGCGGACAGGAACAAGCCGCGCGGATAGAAACAAGCCGCGCGGACAGAGAGAAGCCAAGTCACGAAGCAAGTCGCAGAATGCGAAAAACAAGCCGCGAACAACAGAGAGCGCACAGAATCAGAAGGAAATGACCGTGCCCTCTGATACCATGTTAGAAAGTAGAGAAAAGAAGCGAAAAGTAGAGAACAAGCCGAATAAACTTTTGAATAACTGAAATTTTATTATCAAAAAAAGATATCATTTACAAAGGTATGGCCTCCCTTATATAGAATGGAGGAGATAAGAAAGAGAGTATACAAACAATGTGGGACTAAACATTTACAGTACTGAGCGGCTAGAACAATGGAGACCGAATAGGCCGTGCGGTTAGACAGATGGGCTAACCGCTCGGCAACTCCAGAAGGATAGAACAGGCCGCAGAGGTAGACCGATAGACCGCCCGGTCTCCAGGCACCAGAGAGACCGCCAGACCGCTCGGTCAACAAACCGCTGGAGCAGACCGTGAAGCCGCCCGGTCTAATACTTCAACAAAGCATATGGTCACCGACATTGGTGGATTCCTTTGGAGATTATCCCGAGCCCCGATCTTTGGCAATGCTCACCTAGCGATTAGTCTACTTTCTCCCTATGCATGACCGAATGATTCACCGTGATTCCATTTTTGAGTAATAATAAAATTTTGATACGCATTGTGAAAAATATAAACTATTCTGCATACTTAGAAATTTCTTCTATTATATTTTTACGCGTGCGAGCATCCGACTTCGCAAGGTACTCCGTATCGCAATTTGTTTGTTAACTAGTATTTTTCCCTATCTGCTTAGATTTTGTTTGCTCGGGACGCGCAAACAGTTAAGTCTGGGGGTGTGATGAGTCCGATTTATATAGGGTTTTTCGGACTCATCTGGGCTAGTTTTCACGCATTTGCACTTCACTTTTAGTTTATTATCATATATATTTCATCTTGCCTATATTTCCATAGGAAGTACACATTTAAGCCCATGGTTGTGTATTTTGTTATTTTTATAGTATGTTCTCCTTTTTGTTATTGCCTGGAATGTCTGCACAGATTAGTGATTTATTTTTCCTTCGGCACAGGGGTCGTGTGCGTGTTCCGAGATGGTTGTGAAAAAGGAATACTGCGCACGATCATGGGATCTAATGCGCACGACCACTGGTCATGCGCCCCTGGTCGTGCGCACTACTCTATGTTTTCCAGGATCAGCCTGGGGTATGCGCACTATCACTGGACACACAGCGCACGACCACCAGTCGTGCGCCACTGATTGTGTGCATTGATTCCTCTTTTCTGGAGTCCTGTCTGGGGTAATCGCACGACCATTGAACTTAGTGCGCACGACCACTGGTCGTGCGCCACTACCCGTGCGCATTATCCCAGTTCTTCTTCCTGATCTTCCATGCCAGTGCGCACGATCACCAGACATAGTGCGCACAACCACTGGTCGTGCGCCTGTGATCGTGCGCATTTTTCATTTCTGCTTTGTATAAATAGTGTAGGTCTCGCCCTAATTCAAAAGAGGATTCGGTGCTCGACATTTCTCCGGCGTTTTCCGCCTTCTCCGCCGTTCCCCTTCATCTTCCACCATAGGGAGGTGCTCCGGGCAAGCTTTCACCGCCAAATCCGAGCCGGAGCTTCCTCTCGGCCTTCTCCTTCATCCGTGAGCTTCAAGTAGGGTTTGACGCCATAGCCATCAAGCAAAGCAAAGCTAGCAAACTTCGTCCGCTATCGTGAGACGAAGAAGACGGGCCATTGGAAGGTGGTGACAGCCCTCATCTACCCCGAATGCAGTTGAGGACCGAGCTTGGATGCGGAATGACAACCCGACGATTCCAACCGTGAATCCTCAGCAAGACTTCGGATTCGGTCGATCTCTTGACTTGTTCTTGCTTTATTGTTGAATATTGGTGTTTAACTTTAATTATATTGATGAAGTATGCTTAGTTTGTAAAACGTTTTTATACAATTATGTTTATATGATTGTATGTTTTCGTTATTTACTTGAGTTGCTCCATATTCCATCCACCACCATCCACCCTTGCCGCACTAGCAATTGCTAGTGGCGTGCGTTGCGAAGAGGTGCTCACGACCCTCGTTCCGCCATTCTCACCACCTCATCCACAAGCCTACTCGTCCATCCGCCTAGTGATTCGGTACATAGCGGCCCGACTAGTCTTCCATCATGCCTGGCGAAGCATCGCATAGCGGCGTTGCATAAGAGTAGTTGATAGCCTTTTATTTTCTTTATCCGCAATATCAAAGCCCCCATCGTTACCGCCGACCCTGAGGATTTAAATCTCAAGTCCTCCTCGAAACTAACTCCACCTTACTGTGTTCCTTGTGAGATCGATACTTGGGAAAACCCCCATTTTATATTACTTGTGCGACCGGTTCACTGCCGTGATCTTACGCATCAAGTGATATTGAGGGGGAGTGAGTGGAGCTCACCACTGAGCTAGTCTACCACGCCTTCTGTTTCTTTTCTATTGTTAATATTTTCTGAGCAAGACAACTACTCTATTTTTGTGAGAGCCCATCTGGGAACCGACTGTTGTTTTTCTTTTTTTTTGATATATATCTATATACTTTTTGAACTGCTAATACAGGTATTTGTTCCACCTTAAGGACGGTAAACAAAAGGGCTTTCGGGAGACAACCCAAGTTGGACCGTTTGGTCCTATGCTGTGTTTTGATTTCTTTTTATATATTCCTATTTCCATATTTTGTTTGGCTGGCATCCTTTAATCGCAGGTGCAGGAATATTTGAGGTGCGGCAACTTGACCGCACTTGGACATCTCATTGCACGACTGGTATGCTCAATTTTGAGCATAGGTACTTCCTACCCTAGCTTTTTATCATTTTTGACATGCTGATTTTTACTAGTTGTCGACTTTACGTCTGGGGGGAGAGCATGCTTGTGGTCACTACACCACACTTTCTGTTGCATACCAGTTTCTTGTTTACTTATTTCTTGATTTATGTTGCACACACTGAATCACCCACACGAGTGCGCTCTCACCCACGCGCACAACCCGAGTCAAATTTATTGTTTTTGTGTCAACTTTAAAATAGTGGTATTGGCTTAGGATTTCAGAATTGAGTAGTTCGAAACTCATGCAGTGCTCCTAATCGAATACTCATGGTTTGTGTAGATTTAGGATAGAATTAATTTTTCTTTATGCTCGTAGATTTATCTTTTTCTGCAACCGTAACTAGTGTTTGTACTGCTCAAAATCTGAATCTGGGGTAATCGAACGATAATGTAGGAATGTGTGTAGCCGCCACTAGACTCGTATTGCTCGAGTCGGGAGGAAGGATCATCTTTCTCGGTGGCTAAGAACTTGCCCTAAGCTACTCTCGAAGCATTGGTGCGGTTAGTCAAGCGTGAGCATGACGTAGGCCTTCCTTTTGGCTAGTTTGAGCCTTATTTTAACCTTTCCTACCTGTTAACCATTGCATGCCAAATTTGTGCCTACCCTTCCTTTGATCCAGCTCCACTCACTTTCACCAAGACCTGAAGCTAAACCCACCATCGCAATCAAATGCTTGAGCTGATTTGTATTTTCTGTTTGCCGAGGTTGTGATAAGTGGACATTGTTTTGGGGGGTGCTGAATTCATTCACATTTTGATTACTCCGTTTGGGGATTGCTAGCGCTACAAAAGAAAGAAAAAATTTAACAAAATAATAAAACGCCAATAAGCACAAAAGAGAAAAATATGAAAGAATTGCTTTGAGATTTCGATCCTCATCCTCTTTATTGATTTTGGTCGGGTTCAGCCGTGTTCACACCCAGTTTTCAAGCTAAGCCTGGTGGCGTGCGTCCCGTTCATTTCTAAGTGGCTGTATTGGTTTGGGTTTTATTCGCTCGCTTTGGTTGCATAGAGCCTTCATGTTTATCTTTGACTAACCATACTTCGCCTAAGCCCCATTGTATCCTACAAGTCCTACTGATTCACGCTTGAGTCTCATCTGCGCCGTGGAGAGAGTGTGAACGTGCAAGCATATGGTCCCCAACATTGGTGGATTCCTTTGGAGGTGATCCCGAGTCCCGAACTTTGGCAATGCTCACCTTAGTGGCCTGCCTACTTTCTTCCTACACATGATCGCAAGATCCTCCAGAATTCTAATTTTGAGCAATTACAATAATAATTTACGTCTGTCGAATAGTTTAAACTACGTCGTATAATTAAAAAGTTTTTCTATTATCTCTTCTATTCCCATGATGTATTTGATTTCTCGTCTTAATTCTTTTTGAAATTTCTGAGCGAGTTGGCTATTTTCTAGTCCACAGAGTGATGATTTGCTCAGGACGTGCAAATGGTTAAGTCTGGGGGTGTGATGAGTCCATATTTTACACTGATTTTTGGACTAATCTGGGCTAGTTTTATCGTCTTAGCACTACACTTGAGAGCCTTTATTGCTTATATGTGCTTATGTACCTATTTCCACTATTAAGTGCATTGTAGGCCCATTTCTGTGTGCTTTCTGTGTTTCTGTATTTTTGTTATTCTTTAGCCCTATCTTGGGGATGTGGTGTGCACGTTTTGGTGGCCTATCTGCCTCTTCTGCTGGTGCAGGGGTCGTGTGCGTGTTCCGGAACCGCTCGGGAGACACCAACGATGCAGGAATATTGCGCACGACCACTGTACTTATTGCGCACGACCACTGATCGTGCGCCACTGATCGTGCGCATTACACTCCCTTTTTCCTAATCATGTCTAGGTAATCGCACGAGCACTAGCTGTAGTGCGCACGACCACTGGTCGTGCGCCACTGCTCGTGCGCATATATGTTGATGCTTCTTGTCCAGGTTGCAGGTCTATTTGGAAAAGTTGCACGATCATCGACCGACAGTGCGCACGACCACTGGTCGTGCGCCACTGATCGTGCGCATTGCTTCTGCTGCCTCCATATTTAAAGCCCTGCTCCGCGATTTAGGTCAACGTCTGTCATCTACTGCGATCGGAGAGTGCGCGGGAATCGCCATTTCTCTACTCCAGCTGCTCCATCACCTCCACCTTCGTCGGGAGGCCATTGCCAACTACTCCGAAGCTTTTCAACTCTCCGGCGAAGCCCTCGGCCATTAATGACTTCAACTCCAAGCTTTCCTCCGGAGTTGGTGAAGTAGACAACCTAGAGAACGGACTTAAAGGCCTTCGAGGTGACAACTCGTTGGTACCGGAAGCCTCCTTGGACTGATCCCGGAAGCGGATTGACAACTCGCTACTCCGGCCACGACCCGTGGTGGATCTTCACTCTCTTTTGGTTAACTCCTCTTCCCCTTCCTCTGTAGTATGAATGTTTTGAGCAGTGTAATGAACATTTCCATCCATGAACATCAAGTTTATTTTATAGCTAATGTAATGTTAGTATTTTCTTCTGCTTGTGAGTATTGTCTGTGAATGTGCCTCGCTCACCCCACATCCACTCCATTCCCATGTCTTATCCGGTTTCACTCCACACAAGAACACTTCAATCCATTAGCTTCCCTTCCACTCACCCAGCTGAAGTTCGGCATCGCGGCCGACAAACCCACTCCACCTTGCGAAGCGGTGCCTTCGACCCGCATAGCTTTTACTAGTTCAGTAGATCAAACATCCACAATCTCCCAAGTCCTTTATTTCCTCTTTTTTCTTTTTATAACTCTCAAAACGATATTCTCTGTACTGTTGCCGTTCTACGCTAATTGCATTCCTCAAGAGACAGACACTCGGGGATTTATTCCCAAAACTTTATTACTTGTGCGACCGGTGCGCTTGCCGATTTACACGCATCAGCTACTCATTTCAAATTTGCAATGCATTAGATTGGAGAACCTTCTGCACAAATTTGAATCAGTAGAACCAAAGATAATATCATGTACATAGATTTGTACTAGTAGGGTATGGGACTTATGGGTTCTAATAAAAAGAGTTTGGTCTACTCTACCCCTTACAAACTCATTTTTCAGGAGAAAGCATGCTAGGGTCTCATACCATGCTCTAGGAGCTTACTTGAGACCATATAATGATTTATTCAATTTGAAAACATAATTAGGATGGGTTGGAGAGATAAAACCTGGAGGTTGTCTGACATAGACTTCTTCTTTGATATCCCCATTGAGAAAAGCACTCTTTACATCCATCTGGTATACTTTGAAGCCTTTGCATGTTGCATATGCTAAGAAGATTATAATAGCCTCCAACCTTGCAACTGGTGCAAAGGTCTGGTCATAATCTATGCCTTCTTCTTGAGAGTACCCTTGAGCAACTAGCCTTTCCTTGTTCCTTACAATTACTCTTTGATCATCCAATTTGTTTTCTAACACCCACTTTGTTCCAACAATGGAGTGATCCTTAGGCCTTGGTACTAGTTCCCAAACTTTGTTCCTTTCAAATTGATGCAACTCTTCTTGCATTGCAATGATCCAGTGTGGATCTTGCTCTGCATCTTGAATGGATTGAGGTTCAATTTGAGATAGGAAGCAAGTGTGCAAAAGGTTTTGGTTGACCTGATTTCTGGTTTGCACCCCAGCTGAGATGTCTCCAATTACTTGGGAAATTGGATGGTCTCTTGATGTTACTAAATCAACAGGAGGTGTTGATTGTTCACCAACCTGTATTGTTGTTTCCTCTTGTGGTATAACAACTGGCTCTTCAAGAGGTTTCTCTTCAGGATGTTGAATGTCTTCTTCATCTTCACTGCTTTCCTCTTTTTGAATGATTTGTCCTCTGTCCAAGTCTTCAGCAAGATAATGTACCTGCAAAGGTTCTATTGTAGAAGTATTCTTCTCCTTGAAAGACATGTTAGATTCATCAAAAGATATATGCACAGATTCTTCAATTTTAAGAGTTGATTTATTATATACCCTATAAGCCTTACTGATCATGGAGTATCCCAGAAACACTCCTTCATCAGCTTTAGCTTGAAATTTTGTTAAATACTTCTTGTCATTATTGTGTATGTAACAGATACAACCAAAACTTCTAAAGTAATCTACTTTAGGTTTCTTCCCTTTGAGTAATTCATAGGGAGTCTTGCCCTTCAGTTTATGTATTAAACTTCTGTTCAGCACATAGTTGGAGGTGTGCACTGCCTCTGCCCAAAAAGATAGAGGAAGGTGAGCATCTGACAACAATGTAGTGGCAGATTCAATAAGGGTTCTATTTTTCCTTTCAGCTACCCCATTTTGTTGAGGAGTTCTAGGAGCTGAGAAAGTGTGTCTGATCCCTTCACTCTGACAGAACTCTTGCATAATAAGAGAATCAAACTCTGTCCCATGATCACTTCTGATCAGGGCAATGTGAGTATTGAACTCAGTCTGTATGCATTTGAGAAACTCTGTCAAACACTTAAAGTTATCAAACTTCTTCCTCAAAAAGAACACTCATGTGAATCTAGAGAAGTCATCTACAACTACTAAAGTGTAATATTTCCCTCCTAAGCTTTGTACTGTAATGGGTCCAAAAAGATCCATGTGTAACAGATACAAAATCCTAGGTGAATCACTCTTATTAAGTGACTTGAAACTATTTTTAGTTTGCTTGCCTAATTGACAAGCCCTGCAGAGTCCTTCCTTCTTGTAGGGGCCAGAAGGTAGTCCTCTAACAAGGTTGTCCTTGGATAGCCTAGCAATGGTTCTAAGGTTTATATGTCCTAATCTCTTATGTCATAATACATTAGGTCTACTAACAGAGTTAAACAGGCAAATATCTACTTCAGTTGAAAGAAAGTCTACTAAATAGATGTTACCTTTCCTTTTACCTGTCAATACAGTTGTGTTGTCCTCTGATTGGATCCTACATAAGGATTTGCTGAAAGTCACCTGGTAGCCTTCATCACATAGCTGACTGATGCTGATCAAGTTGTGCTTCAGTCCTTCCACATAGCCTACTTTCTTGAATGTGACTGTACCAATATGGACTGCACCATATCCTTTTGTTAGTCCAAAGTTTGAATCACCAAATATGACTTTGGGTCCAGGCTTGGCTTTAAAGGATGTGAGACTGTCCTTGCTTCCTGTCATGTGCTTTGAGCACCCACTATCCAAATACCATTGTTGGTTTGATGTTGGATAGGTCTTCACCTGCACATAAAATAATTTACTTATTTTTGACCCAGTTTACCTTGGGCCTAGGTTGATAACCTTTAAATTCAGAAATAAATGACATCCCTGGTTGACTCTTATAACCTTCAGGATGATATCTCCTTGGAGTAATTATCCATTCAGTATAAGGGTTAATTCTGGATGAAGGACCCCTAGGATTGGAATTTGATTTACCCTTGAAGAAGTTTTCAAATCTCTGATTTCTTCTCGACGATCGTTGAGCTACGTTCGACGATCTTGGGTCAGATCGTCGAGCTCTGTTCGACGGTCGACTGTGGCAGAGTTTAGGGTTTAGAGATCGTCGACCTGAGTTCGATGATTTTTCCTGAGATCGTCAATCTGCATTCGACGATCGTCTAGCTCCGTTCGACGATTTCTGTTGAACACTTGATTTCTTGGGTAAGTCAGAATTCTTCCTATCTACCTCTACAACTCCCTTCCCTTTATCAGAAATAAACTTAATTGGGGTTGTTAGTACTATAGGTTGGCTGGATGAAGCACCCAAGCCCAATGTACTGTTGAATCTAGAGTTCATTGTGCTTGTGATGTCCATTAGCATGATGCTTCTCCCATTAAGGGATTCTTCAAGCTTTTTGGCCTCTGATAGCTTACCTTTCAGTGAAGCTATCTGCTCCCTACAGCACTCCAACTCCTCAGAGAGTTTGAGGTTTTCTGATTTTAAGGTACTATGTTCAGACAATTGATTTCTAAGAGAGATAATTTCCTTCTCGGATTTTAATAGGTCTAAACACAGTGCTTTAAATTCATACTTAAAGTCCTCAGAATTGAAATCAAAAGAACGTATCACCTGGTCCTCTTCAAGTTGAGTCTCTGAGTCTGACTCTGAATCTTCTGCATCAGAATTGTGTTGTGAGGCATTGATAGCCATCATGCAGAATTCCTTTTCTTCAGCATCATCCTCATCATCACTTGAGCTGGATGAAGCTTCTGATTCCTCTTTAGTCTCACTCCAAGATTCAGCAATAAATCTCTTCCTTGTGTGTTTGTTCTTGCTTGAGAAGGGTTTGCCATTGTTGTTCTTCTTGAAGTCCTTGTCTTTTCTTCTTTCTCTCTTGTCCTTTTTGTCCTTATTTTTGTTCTCTGGACAGTTAGGCACAATGTGGCCTGGTTTCCTGCAACCAAAGCAAACAATTTCTTTATTGTTTGATTTATCATACCTTGGCTTGTCATGCTCTTTGTATGATCTCCTCCTGAAATCCTTTCTAGCCATTTTATAAAATCTTTTGGCCAGCAGACTAAGCAGTTCATCATTGCCTGGGATTTTGTCTTCAGGCTGATCATCAGTGGCTTTGAAAGCTATTGACTTTTCCTTTCTTGAGGCTGGTGAGGCAGCCTTCTGCTCTTCTTCTCTATTTTTGATGAGCAGCTCATAAGACTTGAGCTTGCCCAGGAGAGCTTCTGTGGTGATCTCATTGAGACTTCCGGCATCCTTGATTGGCCAGATCCTTGAGTCCCAAGTGCTTGGGAAGCACATTAGGATTTTGTCATTTAGCTCAGTGATTGGCCCGCGAACAGACTCTTACTGTGGTTGGTTCGGTGAGTCGATCGCCGCGGGCTTGCTAGGGTAGGCAAGTGCACCTATCGCAAGTAGTACTCGATATTCGGGAGAATACCGAGGTCGTATTATTCCCGGGAACGGGTTGATTACCCCTACTCCTCCGAAAACACTATTATTTTACCGAAATAGAAGTTGAGGGTTTTAAGTAAAATAAGAACGAAAATAGATTTTAAGAAAGTAGTCGATGAAGAGATAACTCCCGGTATCGAATTGCGTTAGGATTAAAAATAGATTTGAATAACTAGATATCTAAAGTTTCAATTTAATTAATGCGGAAACTTGGCCGTGGAGGTTCAAAATAATGAGCTCACCTATCTCTAGGAATATCGCTCACCTAGACATTAAGGCTATTCGACCGGGCTCTCGTCCGACGAAGGATTCCCCTTAATGCCCGCAGTACGCTAACAACCCCGCTATTGGGTGGGGAACCCGATCCGGTAGAGTTAGCGCGCCTCCTCTCTCGAGGGTTAGTGCGGAACTCTATCTACCCAGGGGTGATCTGTCCATATACACGGCCTCTCGGCTAGCTAGCGTATGGATAACGGAAATAGAGCCCACACATCGATATGTGGGTCTACGCGTCGTTAACCCGGGGTAAACCTTAAGTTTTTAATTAAATTGAAAAATTAGACATTTGGTTATTTAAAACATTTTAGATCCCAAAGCTCTTCGATACCGAGGGCTAAAAGAAATTAGCCACTCATCGGAATGGGGAAAGCTTGTATGTTTGGGTATGCGAGCGTCCTAAACTATTCGCTGAAAGGTTATAAAGAAAATAAGAAAACAAAACAAAATAACCTAATTTTAGAAAAGTTATTACAAATAAACACACCCGCACTCATTCAAACATATAACAAAAGGAAGAAATAAAACTAATTTACACATAAGAGAAAATTGCATAATTGACATTTGCAGGTCCCACTCAAACGAGTGGGGGCGGGAAATAAAAGCTGAAAAGTGCATAATTGAAATTTGCAAGTCCCACTCAAACGAGTGGGGGCGAAAAATTAAAGCTGAAAATTGCAAGTCCTACTCAAACGAGTAGGACTGAAATGAAAGCGAGTCCTACTCAAACGAGTAGGAGAAAATAAATGCGATTACAGGGCTTTCTTAAATATTTACATCAAAATACAGTCCGACCATTTAACTCCTAGCGAGTAGGCGGAAAATCAAATCCAGCCATTTAACTCAAGTGAGTAGGCGGAAAAAATAAAGATTGAAAATTATAAGTCCTACTCAAACGAGTAGGACTGAAAATACAGACCGGCCATTTAACTCAAGTGAGTAGGCGGAAAAATAAAACAACACACGCACTCTACTTGAATAAAATCCAGCCAATTAACTCAAATGAGTAGGCGGAAAAATAAAAACAACACACGCACTCTACTTGAAAGTAACTACTCACGCACTCGACTTGAAAGTAACTACTCACGCACTCGACATAAATAAACACACACACACACACTTGCATAATTTAACTTAGGAGCTGAAAAATATCTCATACACGCACACACTCGTGCTAAAATAATTGCAAAAATCAACGTTATCGAAAAATTAAAATGACTGCATTTCTACCGCTGGAATGCAGTAGAAATGCATAAAAAGGCAAAATAAAAATTGTTTGAGCAAAAAGTTTTCAAATTAAAGTGAGAAGGGCAAGTGCCCAAAAAATTAAAACGTTTACATTTTTACCGTTAGATTTTGATAGAAATGCTTAAAAAGTGAAAATAAAAATTGTTCGAGCGAAAATATTTTTTTGTAACTACTTAAAATGAAAGTTGATGAAAAATAAAAATAACAATTTATACATTACTATAGCCTTGTAAAATGATTTAAAAAGAGGGAGTAAGCTAAAAAGAAGCAATAGTTTTATAGTTAAAACAAAGTAAAAGCTAAGTTAAGAGGAATGAAAACTACCTTTTTTATTGTTTTACAAGTTCAAAAAAAAGCATTTTGAAGCATGAAAATCCTAAGTCTAACCAAATTTAAAGAGTTAGAGAATGAAAACGGCCATAATAACGGCTATAAATTTTGTTATAATTGAAAAGAAAACATGAACATTTGCGTTTTAAAACATAATTTTTGCAATTTTAAGCTCATACACACACACACGCATAATGAAAGTAAAAAATTAAAGTATATAAGATTGATGAAAAGGAGGCTATTTGGAGAAATTTCAAAGCATGTAGGATGAAATAATAGCGATTTTTATTACAAAAGAAAGGGATTACAAGAGTTCAAACATACAAACTTAAAAAGGAGAGGGGGGGGATCCTTACATAGCACTAAAGCGACTCCAACAGCAGCCCTAATACATCAAAATGGTTCGGATTTTGGGAACCCTTAACTCATACAGCAGCTGCCTTTTTATAGGCAAAAATTTCCAAGTACACGCCCTCCGACACGGGCGTGTCGGGGGGCGTGTCAGCACTATTTACCGCGGGATTCGGCGACCTGACGGATTTGACGGCGATTTGACTTTCCGGCCGAAAACGCGGCGGTCACGCCCCCGGGTCACGGGCGTGACGGTGGGCGTGTCATTCGGCGCTTTAAGGCGATGTTGACTTCGGGATTCGCCGGCGCCAGTTTGTCGGGGCGGACACGGGCGTGGCGCATATCGGACACGGGCGTGTCCCTCTTGGGTTCGACGAACGTTGAGCGCGGATCATTGACCAGGCTGTCACGGGGCGTGTCGGGCTGCCACGGGCGTGTCGCACATCAGACACGGGCGTGGCCCTCTTGGGTCGACGAACATTGAGTTGAAATCGTCGAGCGGGATGGACACGGCTTGGTCACGCCCCGTGTCGGATTGACACGGGCGTGTCGAATTATGGAACACGGGCGTGTCAGGCTTTCCTCTTCAAAATTGGCCTCTTTTCGGGTTTTTGAGCTGTCACGCCCTGGTCACGGGCGTGACCAACATGTCACGGGCGTGACATGTCATTTTTTGCAGATTTTGACTTTTTTTCCTGAAAAATAAAATAAAGCAAGTTAGTATAATATTTACAAAAATAGGAGCATTTTATTGAATAAAAATAAGTAGAAATGACAAAAATTAAATAAAACGACTTAAGTAATGTACATAAAATTAGGTATATTTACAACTCATCAAATACCCCCATACTTAAGCTTTTGCTATTCCAGAGCAAAAGTTTGATATGAACTTATAAGGAATAAAAAAAACTCTAAGTTTAGCTACCGCTTAATCAATTATAAGAGAGATCTAAATAAATAAACGGGGCGTAAGAGTTAAGTCCTAAAATTATGAAGATGATTTAAATAGTGCAAAAGTTTCGGCCAAAAGACTTCTTGATATAATCAAATAGAAAGCAATAATTGTAAAGGTTAGATTAACAAGAATAGTTTGGAATTATATGAACTTTTAGCCTATAGGAGTTTTATTGGAAATAATGCAATTTACAAATTATGCTCTCAAAACGATTTTTGAATTAAATCTAGAATCATGAAATTGGCAATGATGTTGGTTAATGAAGAGGTTTTTGATGTTTGAGGCGAGGTAATTTTTTCTCGAACCTCCATGTTTTTTTTTTGATTATTAGGAAAACGAAATCTTATTTTCCTAATATCGATTTTTTTTTCAACTTCAAAATAAATGTTAACCCAATGTATATGTGTAGGAGTAATGAATTTTATCCTCTTACTCCATAGCATATAATCTTTTAATCTATTGGGTGCCTATGTTTACGGAACGAAATCTTATTCCCATTGACATAGGATCTTTTAAGGATAACAATTTTATCATGCCAAGTCAGTCATGATAAGGACGGTGAGAAAAGAAAACTAGATTTTTTTATTAAAAAACAATTTTGAGAGCAACCTTAATAAATTGTAAGTTCCAAGTTTTCAGAAAGCTAAAAGTAAACATAATTGAATCCTATAATCGTTATTTTCTAACATAATACACGTGCTCCTATTAATGAAAAATTAGAAGTAGTGCCTAAAACGAGTTCGCTATTTTTAACAAAGCATAATGAATTCTTTAAAACTTACCCCCGAATATTTAAATTTTTCAATCAATAATTAACAAACGAATAACAAACAAAAAATTAATAAAATTCACATATAAATAAATTCAAAGCAAAATTTTTGGATAGCAAGAAAATTAAGGATGGTATATTTGATTTATTTGTTTCAAAATATTTTTTTTTGTTGTTTTAGAGTTTTTTTTTGTTTTTATAATTTTTTTTTGTGATTAGTGAACTTATTATCTTTTTTAGATTTTTAAGGTTTTGCGGAAAGTGGGAGAAAAAGAGATGGTATGAGAGAGAATAGGAATGGGGAGAGAGAAGATTATTTACAAAAATATTTACACAGATTTTTACAAAATGAAACTAAACATGTTTTTGGAATTTTGGTTTTATGAATTTTTTTTTTGTTTTTTTTTTTTTTTTTGTTTTTTGAAGTTTTTGTTTTATAATTTTTTTGTGTTTTTTGGGATTTTTGCTTTAAAAAGACATAAAACAAAAACATTTTAAAGACAGAAAATAAATAATTTAGGTTTTTGGGATTTTGTTTTCATTTTCAAAATTTTTTTGAAGTTTTTGTTATTTTTATAGTTTTTTTTTTATATATATTTTTTTATGTTTAAAGTGCAGAAAATATAAAGACAGTGCAGAAAATAGAAATATGAAAAAGAAAGCGAGAAAACACCCCCATACTTAAGTCCAACATTGTCCCCAATGTTGTAACGTAAGTATGCGGAACAAAACAGGTAAGAGAATATATACAAAGAAAAGAAAGAAATGGGGGGGGGGGGTAGAAGCTTCCCTGATAGGAGGTGGAAAAGGCGCAGTTTAGGAACCCTGCATGAGGAAGAAAGAGAGCAAAGAAAAAAGGTAAAGAGATAGCAAAAAAGATAAACGTGGGGTGCCTCCCAGGAGCGCTTTGTTTATAGTCACGTAGCTTGACTATGTTGGCGGTTTATATATCTAGGAGGGTTATGGATTCGAAATTACCGTCCACAGGATCGCCTGCTATGTATAATTTTAAGCGATGACCGTTCACTTTAAACGAGCCTTTATCCGGGTGGGAGACGAGTACGGTCCCATAAGGCCAAACCTCTTCAACTTTGAAGGGGCCGGACCAACGTGATCTAAGTTTCCCGGGGAAAAGTCTAAGTCATGAGTTATAAAGAAGGACAAGATCGCCCGGAGAAAACGTTTTTGGGGGCTTGAGTTTTCGGTCGTGATAGAACTTAGAACGCTCCTTATAGAACTTATTGCTCTCGTAAGCGTTGGCACGCCATTCATCGAGCTCGTTTAGTTGCAGTTTTCTATTTTGGGCGGCTAAGTTAGCGTCGAGATTTAAAAGTTTTAAAGCCCAAAGTGCGCGATGTTCTAATTCTACGGGTAGATGACACGCTTTGCCATACACTAATCGATACGGCGTACAACCAATTGCGGTTTTGTATGCGGTACGATAAGCCCACAACGCATCGTCGAGCTTGATGGACCAATCTTTCCTATTAAGTGAAACGGTTTTCTCTAATATGCGCTTTATCTCCCGATTTACTACCTCTACTTGGCCACTAGTTTGCGGGTGGTAGGGGGTGGCAAGTTTGTGCGTGACGCCGTATCTAGCTAACGTCTTAGCCATCTGGGTGTTGCAGAAATGCGTCCCCCTATCACTTACAATAGCGCGCGGAGTGCCGAAGCGAGAAAATAGCTTTTTAAGAAATGTAACGACGACTCGCGCATCGTTGGTGGGGAGAGCTTGCGCTTCCGCCCATCTCGATACGTAGTCGACTGCTACTAAAATATACATATTTTTGAAAGACGGAGGTAGGGGGCCAACAAAATCTACGCCCCATAAATCGAAGACTTCGCATTCTAAAAACATGTTTTGGGGCATCTCGTCGCGACGAGAGATGTTACCCGACCGCTGACAGCTATCGCATGCGCGCACAAAATTGTGAGCGTCTTTGAATAGAGTGGGCCAAAAGAAGCCCGCCTCTAGCGCCTTCCGCGCGGTCCGGTTAGCTTGATAATGCCCACCAGCCGGACCCTCGTGGCAGTGCCTAAGGATTTGCGTGCACTCCACACCCGCGACACATCTTCGGACTGCTTGGTCCGCGCAGAGACGAAAAAGGAAAGGGTCCTCCCAAAAGAAATATTTCAAGTCAGAAAAGAATTTCTTCTTTTGCTGGCTTGAAAAGTCTTTTGGAAGTACCCTCGCAACTAAATAGTTTGCAAAATCTGCGAACCAAGGCGGGGAAGAAGAACTAGTAGTTATGGCTAGGAGGCGTTCCTCGGGGAATCTATCATTTATGTCAGATTCGACGAGCGCTTCCGCAGTGGGATTTTCTAAGCGGGAGAGGTGATCGGCGGCTAAATTTTCCGCGCCCCTCTTATCCCGGATCTCTAAATCGAACTCCTGCAAGAGGAGGATCCATCGAAGAAGGCGGGGTTTGGCGTCCGTTTTTGCTAACAAATATTTTAAGGCGGAATGGTCGGTAAATACGATAACTTTGGATAACGTTATATACGAGCGAAACTTATCGAAAGCAAATACGACGGCTAAAAGTTCCTTTTCCGTTGTCGTATAATTTCCCTGTGCGGAAGTGAGGGTCTTGCTAGCGTAGTAAATAGGATGAAAATATTTGTTTATACGTTGGCCAAGAACGGCTCCTACAGCAATATCACTAGCGTCGCACATAATCTCGAACGGAAGGGTCCAATCGGGCGCCACTAAAATAGGTGAATTGATAAGTTTTTGTTTTATGAAATTAAATGCAGACTCACATTCGTTATCAAAGACAAAATTTGATTCCTTTTCCAGGAGGCGAGTAAGCGGCTTTGTTATTTTTGAAAAATCTTGAATAAAACGCCTATAAAAGCCCGCGTGCCCTAAGAAACTCCTAATAGATTTAACGTTGGAAGGCGGGGGAAGTTTTTCTATAATTTCAACTTTGGCCTTATCGACCTCCATCCCCTTAGACGAAATCATATGGCCGAGAACCAAACCTTCTCGAACCATAAAGTTACATTTTTCCCAATTTAAAACAAGATGCGTGTCCTCGCATCGCTGAAGGACACGGTCTAAATTATGAAGACAGGACGGGAAAGAGCTTCCAAAAACAGAGAAGTCATCCATAAAGACTTCCATAATGTCTCCTACCAGCTCGCCAAAGATCGCTAGCATACATCTTTGAAATGTAGCAGGCGCGTTGCAAAGGCCAAATGGCATTCTTCGATATGCGAAGGTACCAAACGGGCAGGTAAAAGTTGTTTTCTCTTGGTCATCGGGGGAAATGGGGATTTGGAAAAACCCCGATAATCCATCGAGAAAACAAAAATACGGATGACCGGACAAACGCTCTAAAATTTGGTCTAAAAATGGTAGTGGGAAATGATCCTTACGGGTGGCGTCATTTAGTTTTCTATAATCGATGCACACCCGCCAACCCGTAACAGTACGAGTTGGGACGAGTTCATTGTGCTCATTCTCCACTACGGTAAGACCGCCCTTTTTGGGCACCACGTGAATGGGACTAACCCACGTACTATCCGATATGGGATAAATAATCCCCGCATCTAATAATTTAATAATTTCGGCCTTAACGACGTCTTTCATGTTTGGGTTAAGACGTCGCTGCGGCTGAATAGTTTTGCGGCAATTATCTAGAAGAAAAATCTTATGGGTGCAGAAAGACGGGTTAATCCCTTTGAGATCAGAAATTTGCCAAGCAATTGCGTGGCGATGTTTAAGCAAAACTCCCAATAAATCGGAAGTCTCCGATTCGCTCAAATGCGAAGAAATGATAACAGGGAGTGTATCATCTTTCCCCAAAAAGGCGTATTTGAGTGAATCGGGTAGGGGTTTGAGTTCAAGGCAGGGCGGTTCTTCTAACGAGGTTTTAATTCCTATGTCTTTCTTACCAATTGGTTCGAAAGGCAAGTCTATAGACGTATCCTCGTCGCAGTTAAAATTTTCGAGCGCAAAAAGATCGTCGTTTAAAAACGTAGACTCAAAAATAGGGGAAGAACAATCTCCGAGATATGTGTCTAAATTATAACAAAAGTCATCGCTCGATGACGAGTCTCCTATGGAGGGATTAATAGAGAAAGTAACTTCGTCATCTCCTACCCGAAGGAGGAGACGACCGTTACTGACATCAATTAATGCGCGGGAGGTGGCGAGAAAAGGGCGACCGAGTATAATTGGTACATCAGTGTCCTCCTCGATGTCCAAGATGACGAAGTCTACCGGAAAGATAAACTTATCAACTCGGACAAGTACGTCCTCCACTACGCCGACGGGAAACTTAACCGAGCGATCCGCTAGTTGGATTCGCATTTTAGTAGGGGCCGGAGTGCCCAAACCTAATTTTTGAAAGAGCGAGAACGGCATCAAATTAATGCTCGCGCCTAAATCTGCAAGAGCGTATTTTACTAATATATTGCCAAAAAGGCACGGGATGGAGAACCGTCCCGGGTCATTTCTTTTTAGGGGCAATTTATTAGTAAGAGCCGCTGAGCAGTCAGCATTAAGAGAAATATGCGAAATATGTTCTAATTTTTGTTTATTGGAAAGAAGTTGTTTTAGGTATTTCGCATATTTAGGCATCTGAGAGAGTGCCTCGCAGAAGGGAACATTAATATGAATTTGTTTTAATAATAAAATAAATTTTTCAAATTGCGCGTCCTTACGCTCACTATTAAGTTTATGCGGATACGGCAAGGGCGTTTTAATAATTTTTTCATTTAAAATTTGTAAAGGCGGCGAAATCAAAGAAGGGGGAAGAGGGGTCGGAGGTGAAATATGTACCTGAGGATCGGTCCGTTTTGGATCGATCACCTCCTTTCCGCTACGGAGGGTTATAGCGTTGATATTTTCCCGCGGATTGGGCTCCGTGTTTCCCGGCAGTGCCCCGAGCGCGCGCTCGGACATCATTCGCGCTAGCTGTCCAACCTGGAGTTCTAAGTTTTTTAGCGATCCGGTGATGTTCCGGATATTTGACTCGTTGGATGCTATATATTTAGAAAAATTATCCTCCATCGGGGAGGGTTTTGGAAGAGGGGGAGGCGGCAGAAATCCAGGCGCGAAAGAATTGGGGGGGCGCTGCGCATTATTCGGATTGCTCCATGAGAAGTTGGGGTGGTTCCTCCAACCCGGATTATAGTTATTGCTATAAGGGTTGTTATTGGGGTTGAAGGAAGGTCGCCCAGCATTTCCCACGTAGTCTACGAATTCATTTGCTACGCCGGCATTAGGGGGAATCGCCCAAGGAGGAGTGGTGGAGGCAGCAGACATCTCCGCCACCTGCTTTGTCAGCCTTTCAACTTGAAGGGCTAAGTGGGCAGTGGCATCCACTTCGAAGAGGCCGGCCGCCTGCTTGGGACGTCCCCGAGGGACGTTCCATTGGTAGGCGTTCATAGCCATCTCTTCAATAAGAGCTTGGGCAGCCTCGGGGGTCTTATTATTCAAGGTACCCCCGGCAGCCGCGTCAATCATTTGACGCGTCTGATAATTAAGCCCATTGTAGAAGATTTGGACCTGCAACCACGCAGGCAGCGCGTGGTGCGGACACTTGCGGAGGAATTCCTTAAAGCGCTCCCAAGTCTCAAAAAGAGACTCAGAATCGTTCTGCACGAACGAAGAAATGTCCGCCCGTAACTTTGCAGTTTTGGCGGGCGGAAAATACTTCGTTAAGAACCGCTCCGCAAGCTCGGCCCAGGTGGTGATACATCCTCGTGGGAGGGAATTCAACCACGCCTTAGCTTTGGATCTGAGGGAGAATGGAAAAAGGCGCAAACGAATGGCGTCATCAGTGACGCCATTAATCTTAAAAGTGTCGCAAATCTCCAAAAAACTAGACAAATGAACGTTCGGGTCCTCATCCGGCTGTCCATCGAACTGCACGGCATTTTGGATCATTTGGATAACGCTCGATTTGATCTCAAAATTATTGTTCGCCACCGTCGGGCGGACAATACTGGACCCAGTATCGTCCAAATTTGGCCGGGCGTAATATGACATTGTACGCTCAAGGGCCGCGTTCGGATTGGGGTCGGCCATAGGAACGGCAGAGGGTTCTCCGATGGATTCTGCGGGATCCAAAGAGGGATTTCGGCGTTGAGACCGAATACGCGCAAGAGAGCGTTCGATCTCAGGATCGAAATCCAAATTTTCGGACTCCGAAGGCTGTCCACGGGTCATACACCCGAATGAAAAGTAGAAAAATTAACTCTCTTTTTTTTTCGGATTTTGAAGAAAAGTTTTTTAAGTTTTTTTTTTTTTTAGTTTTTAGAAATAAAAGTAAAAGTAATAGAGTTCGGATTCGGAATAACAACTCAAAGAGAAGTCCCCGGCAACGGCGCCAAAAACTTGATTGGCCCGCGAACAGACTCTTACTGTGGTTGGTTCGGTGAGTCGATCGCCGCGGGCTTGCTAGGGTAGGCAAGTGCACCTATCGCAAGTAGTACTCGATATTCGGGAGAATACCGAGGTCGTATTATTCTCGGGAACGGGTTGATTACCCCTACTCCTCCGAAAACACTATTATTTTACCGAAATAGAAGTTGAGGGTTTTAAGTAAAATAAGAACGAAAATAGATTTTAAGAAAGTAGTCGATGAAGAGATAACTCCCGGTATCGAATTGCGTTAGGATTAAAAATAGATTTGAATAACTAGATATCTAAAGTTTCAATTTAATTAATGCGGAAACTTGGCCGTGGAGGTTCAAAATAATGAGCTCACCTATCTCTAGGAATATCGCTCACCTAGACATTAAGGCTATTCGACCGGGCTCTCGTCCGACGAAGGATTCCCCTTAATGCCCGCAGTACGCTAAGAACCCCGCTATTGGGTGGGGAACCCGATCCGGTAGAGTTAGCGCGCCTCCTCTCTCGAGGGTTAGTGCGGAACTCTATCTACCCAGGGGTGATCTGTCCATATGCACGGCCTCTCGGCTAGCTAGCGTATGGATAACGGAAATAGAGCCCACACATCGATATGTGGGTCTACGCGTCGTTAACCCGGGGTAAACCTTAAGTTTTTAATTAAATTGAAAAATTAGACATTTGGTTATTTAAAACATTTTAGATCCCAAAGCTCTTCGATACCGAGGGCTAAAAGAAATTAGCCACTCATCGGAATGGGGAAAGCTTGTATGTTTGGGTATGCGAGCGTCCTAAACTATTCGCTGAAAGGTTATAAAGAAAATAAGAAAACAAAACAAAATAACCTAATTTTAGAAAAGTTATTACAAATAAACACACCCGCACTCATTCAAACATATAACAAAAGGAAAAATAAAACTAATTTACACATAAGAGAAAATTGCATAATTGACATTTGCAGGTCCCACTCAAACGAGTGGGGGCGGGAAATAAAAGCTGAAAAGTGCATAATTGAAATTTGCAAGTCCCACTCAAACGAGTGGGGGCGAAAAATTAAAGCTGAAAATTGCAAGTCCTACTCAAACGAGTAGGACTGAAATGAAAGCGAGTCCTACTCAAACGAGTAGGAGAAAATAAATGCGATTACAGGGCTTTCTTAAATATTTACATCAAAATACAGTCCGACCATTTAACTCCTAGCGAGTAGGCGGAAAATCAAATCCAGCCATTTAACTCAAGTGAGTAGGCGGAAAAAAATAAAGATTGAAAATTACAAGTCCTACTCAAACGAGTAGGACTGAAAATACAGACCGGCCATTTAACTCAAGTGAGTAGGCGGAAAAATAAAACAACACACGCACTCTACTTGAATAAAATCCAGCCAATTAACTCAAATGAGTAGGCGGAAAAATAAAAACAACACACGCACTCTACTTGAAAGTAACTACTCACGCACTCGACTTGAAAGTAACTACTCACGCACTCGACATAAATAAACACACACACACACACTTGCATAATTTAACTTAGGAGCTGAAAAATATCTCATACACGCACACACTCGTGCTAAAATAATTGCAAAAATCAACGTTATCGAAAAATTAAAATGACTGCATTTCTACCGCTGGAATGCAGTAGAAATGCATAAAAAGGCAAAATAAAAATTGTTTGAGCAAAAAGTTTTCAAATTAAAGTGAGAAGGGCAAGTGCCCGAAAAATTAAAACGTTTACATTTTTACCGTTAGATTTTGATAGAAATGCTTAAAAAGTGAAAATAAAAATTGTTCGAGCGAAAATATTTTTTTGTAACTACTTAAAATGAAAGTTGATGAAAAATAAAAATAACAATTTATACATTACTATAGCCTTGTAAAATGATTTAAAAAGAGGGAGTAAGCTAAAAAGAAGCAATAGTTTTATAGTTAAAACAAAGTAAAAGCTAAGTTAAGAGGAATGAAAACTACCTTTTTTATTGTTTTACAAGTTCAAAAAAAAGCATTTTGAAGCATGAAAATCCTAAGTCTAACCAAATTTAAAGAGTTAGAGAATGAAAACGGCCATAATAACGGCTATAAATTTTGTTATAATTGAAAAGAAAACATGAACATTTGCGTTTTAAAACATAATTTTTGCAATTTTAAGCTCATACACACACACACGCATAATGAAAGTAAAAAATTAAAGTATATAAGATTGATGAAAAGGAGGCTATTTGGAGAAATTTCAAAGCATGTAGGATGAAATAATAGCGATTTTTATTACAAAAGAAAGGGATTACAAGAGTTCAAACATACAAACTTAAAAAGGAGAGGGGGGGGATCCTTACATAGCACTAAAGCGACTCCAACAGCAGCCCTAATACATCAAAATGGTTCGGATTTTGGGAACCCTTAACTCATACAGCAGCTGCCTTTTTATAGGCAAAAATTTCCAAGTACACGCCCTCCGACACGGGCGTGTCGGGGGGCGTGTCAGCACTATTTACCGCGGGATTCGGCGACCTGACGGATTTGACGGCGATTTGACTTTCCGGCCGAAAACGCGGCGGTCACGCCCCCGGGTCACGGGCGTGACGGTGGGCGTGTCATTCGGCGCTTTAAGGCGATGTTGACTTCGGGATTCGCCGGCGCCAGTTTGTCGGGGCGGACACGGGCGTGGCGCATATCGGACACGGGCGTGTCCCTCTTGGGTTCGACGAACGTTGAGCGCGGATCATTGACCAGGCTGTCACGGGGCGTGTCGGGCTGCCACGGGCGTGTCGCACATCAGACACGGGCGTGGCCCTCTTGGGTCGACGAACATTGAGTTGAAATCGTCGAGCGGGATGGACACGGCTTGGTCACGCCCCGTGTCGGATTGACACGGGCATGTCGAATTATGGAACACGGGCGTGTCAGGCTTTCCTCTTCAAAATTGGCCTCTTTTCGGGTTTTTGAGCTGTCACGCCCTGGTCACGGGCGTGACCAACATGTCACGGGCGTGACATGTCATTTTTTGCAGATTTTGACTTTTTTTCCTGAAAAATAAAATAAAGCAAGTTAGTATAATATTTACAAAAATAGGAGCATTTTATTGAATAAAAATAAGTAGAAATGACAAAAATTAAATAAAACGACTTAAGTAATGTACATAAAATTAGGTATATTTACAACTCATCACTCAGTCAATGAGATCTCTTTATCCAAAGTCTTCAGTTCATTGACTATCAGGCTGAGTCTGTTATATATTTCAGCTACTAGCTCAGCTTCTCC
The DNA here is from genome assembly GCA_039583875.1 of Platanthera guangdongensis. NCBI lineage: Eukaryota > Viridiplantae > Streptophyta > Magnoliopsida > Asparagales > Orchidaceae > Platanthera > Platanthera guangdongensis. Next base: position 79,331,552 of record CM077155.1, on the reverse strand, counting down.
TTTCTTGAAGTTCTCATATTGGGTTATGAGGTGAGATCTTCTGTCTTTTCTTTCATCAGTAGATCCTGAGACTATCTCAGATAGCTTATCCCAGATTTCCTTTGCTGAGTTGCATTCAGCCACCTTTTGGAAAATGTCATCAGACATAGTCTGGGCTAAGATATTCAGAGACTTTGCATCTGCTACTTTCCACTTCTTGATCTCTGCATCTGTTCCTGAGGGAGGTGGAATAGAATTTGTACTTGTATTCTCTGGAGGTCTTGGACACACTATCAAAATAGAATTAAAAATGTCCTCATCAATAGAATTCATGTAGAGTCTAATACTTGCCTTCCAAAGTGCAAACTTGGATAGATTGCACACTGGAGGTCTGGTGCTAGCATAATCTTTGTTTTGGGCCATATTTTGTGAAAAAATAATTCTAATAACAAAATATACAACAAGCAGATCTAACTATAGGAATCTTTGGGTTCAGGTGTTTGCCTGTGCAACCACTGAGATATGGTATTTTTAACCAACCTGGGAGATGTGGTATTTTTAACCAACCTGGGAGATGTGGTATTTTTAACCAACCTGGCTCTGATACCAATTAAAAGTGCAAGTTAGATCTGATATACTCTAGAGGGGGGTGAATAGAGTATGGTGCTTGCTAAAAACTTTTTACAACAGTTGTTGTATTCTTATGTTAACAGGGAAGCAAATAATATAAAGTAAATCTAAACACAGCAACTATCTAATCACAGAGCAACCTAGTCACAAACCACAGCCAGAAACAAAAATAAAGTAAGCAACCAGATGACACAAGGAGCTATAGTGGTTCCCCAATCAATCTGGGTACATCCACTCTTCTACCACCCTAGGTAGGAATCCACTGCAGGATGAGTTGATCAGGTGTCCTGGGCACCAATGAGCTTTTGATAAGGTACTCAAAAACCAAACTAGATTTTTTGACCAGGTGTCTTGCCACCAATGAGCTTTTGATAAGGTACTCAAAAACCAAACACAAACTTTTGAAGGGAGTTTGAAAAACCCTTTACAGTAGAGAGAGAGAGAGAGGGAAAGAGATGATCTTCTCTGTCAACAGTCAGAGAGAAGATAGTGGATGTTGTCAAAGCTCCCCCTGAGATCTGTAGTTGTTCAGGAAGTGAAGCTTTGCAGTAGGGTAATAGGCCTTCAGAAAATTGATCTCCAGCACATGATGATTTCAACAACATCTGAAATGTGAGGTGTCTGGAGACTTGAATGATGATGGCCTTTGAACACCTGAATCAAAAGAGATCTGAAGATTTCAGTTTGTTGATCTCCTTTGATGATGGTGTTCTTGTATGAATCTTTGAGACTGAGAATGTCTGCAACTCTTTCTCTTTCTCTTGTGTAATTGTTGTTGTGAGAGCTGTTGTTGCAGAGAATATTTTTCTTTTTAACTTCTTGTTCTTCTGCTTCAGGAATAATAAAAAATCTTATCTTTTATTCCTTTTTGTCTGAATAGAAATGATCCACAGTCAAGATAGTCATTGGCCTGTCATAAATGACTTCCTTAATTGCTTTTGTCTTCTAGAGGAAAGTCCAATAAAACATTCCTTGATAATTCCTTGAAACTCGCTCCAGATTAATTAAAAACGGCTACAAGATCTGTGAATTAATTGTTGAGAACAATTCCTTAACTGTCTGAATTTGAATCTTTAGAATCGTTGAACTCTTCCGAAAAATGTCGAACTGAGCTCCACTATCGTTGAACTGAGCTCAGAGATTTGGACTTAGACAGAAACAGAGATCGTCGATCTGAGCTCAACTATCGTCGAACTGAGCTCAGAGATTGAGAACCAAACTGAATCAAGATCGTCGATCTGAGCTCGAATATCTTCGAATGGAGTTCGACGACTTGTTGAAGTTGAGCTCAGAGATCATCGAATGGATTTAGACGATTCATCGAAGTGAGCTCACCGATCGTCGAATGGAGTTTGACGATTCGTCGTACTGAGCTCGACGAAATGACTTAGTTTTCTGAAACTGAAAATCCTGGTCTTGAGGGCAGCTTCCAAACCTAAGTACTAACCCTTAGACTCAATTCTACTTGACCTTTAGATCTATACAATGAGGTCAAAACAGGTTTCCTAAGAGACATAGTGATCCTGACCCAAATCAGTAATAGGGTGTTCCAACAACAGGATTTGACATCATCATGGGAATGGATTGGTTGGCCAAGTATATATAAGGCCCAGATAAATTGTTCTACCCGAGAGGTCAAGCTCCAGAACCTAGACAGACAGGTCATTATGCTGGCAGGTATACCCTCCATCTCTCGCATCATATTGACCTCTGCCAAGACAATAAAATCAGTTTGATAAAAGGGCGAGGTATACCTTATCTATTTTGTAATGAAAAAAAAACTCAAGTGATCTATAAGGTCCCAGTGGTATGAGATTTTCCAGATATTTTTCTCGAATCCCTTCCAGGTTTGCCACCGCAGCGAGAGGTGGACTTTCAAATTGAGCTTGTGCCTGGAGCCCGACCGGTGTCCCGAGCACCTAACCAGATGGCCCCAAAGGAATTGGCAGAGTTAAAGATTCAACTTCAGGAACTGATTGATGCAGGGTTCGTCCGTCCAAGTTCCTCACCCTGGGGAGCCCTTATGTTGTTTGTGAAAAAGAAGGATGGGACACTGCACTTGTCCATAGATTACAGAGAACTTAGCAAGCTCACCATACAGAACACATACCCCCACCCGCAAATTGACGAGTTTTTTGATCAACTGCAAGGTGCAGCTGTTTTCTCTAAAATGGACCTGAGATTGGGCTACTATCAGCTGCGGATACAGGGAAAAGGATATTCCCAAGACCGCTTTTAGCTCCTGATATGGTGTCTATGAGCTCTTGGTGATGCCTTTCGGAGTCAATAACGCACCCTTCACATTTTTGTCATTAATGATTAAAGTATTTGAACCCTTCCTAGATTATTTCGTAATCGTCTTCATCGATGATATTTTGATCAACTCGAAGACCAAGGCATAACATATGAAGCACTTGCAGATGGTGCTACTAAAGCTTTGTGAGCACTTGCTCTTCACCAAGTACAATAATTCTGGTTAGAAAAAGTCAGATTCTTGGGCCATACCGTCAACAAGAATGGAGTAGCGGTAGATAAGACCAAGATTCAAGCTGTTCGGAATTGGCCGCCACTCAAGACGGCATCAGACATTCAAATCTTCCTAGGTCTTGTCGGTCACTACAAGAAGTTTGCGGAAGGTTTTTCCAAGATTGCATTACCCCTCACTACTCTTACAAGAAAGTATGTTGTGTTTCGATGTACGCTAGAGTGTAAGGTTGCGTTCGTTGAATTAAAGAAGCGGCTAACTTCTGCCCCAATCCTTACGATCCCTTCGTGAGCTAAAGGGTTATAGATTTATACGGATGCATCCCTAAAGGGATTGAGATCTGTTCTGATGCAACATGCCAAGATAATAGCATACGCGTCTCGCCAGCTAAAGCCGCACAAGCTGAATTACGCAACCACGACCTAGAGTTGGGCTCCGTCGTTTTCACCCTCAAGATTTGGAAGCACTACTTATACAAAGTAAGATGTGAGGTCTTCTCCGATCAAAAAAGCCTCAAGTATATCTTTACTCAAAAGGAGTTGAACCTTCGACAATGTCGATGGTTGGAGTTTATATATGACTATGACTTTGCTCTCCATTACCACCCCGGGAAAGCTAATAAAGTTGCTGACGCATTGACACGCCAGCCCTCGATAGCCGGGATACGGATGGAGAAGATTCCAAGCAAATTGTTTCAGTCTTTGTTAAACTTGGAAATCACTCTTGTTGCTCATAGGGATCCTAAGATACAGTGCGACATCCGAAATCGAATATGAGAGGCCTAGAAGGTCGATCCAGAAGTGGTCCTGATCATCCAGTCCCTACAAGATGGAGCACGGGAGGAGTACAATCTACACGATGGGATCTTGTAGTTCAGGCACCACATATTTATCCCTTCTACCGGAGGAATCCAAGATGAGATTCTTCGAGAAGAGCACCAGTCGAGGTTTTCTATTCACCCTGATGTGGTTAAGCTGTATACTAACCTGCGCAGGACTATATACTGGCCAGGAATGAAAAGAGATGTCACAAACTTCGTGGCCTAGTGCCAAACCTATCAAAGGGTTAAAGCTGAATGTCGTAATCCAGGAGGCCTGATACATCCTCAACCGATACCTGAATGGAAATTTGAGGATATTTATATGGGCTTTTTTCATGGCTTATCTCGATCCCGTACTGGAAACGACTCTATATGGGTTCTCGTGGATCAACTTACCAAGGTAGTGCGGTTCATTCCAAACCGACAGCATGATGGAGTTGAGGTTTTTATCAGGTTGTTCATAGAACAAGTAGTCCTATTCCACAGAGAGCCAAAGTTCATTGTGTCGGACTGTGATGGACGTTTCACATCCAAGGAGGGGGGGTGAGTGCAAGCATACTTGGGGACCAAGTTGGCTTTTAGCACCACCTTCCACCTATAGACAGACGGACAGACAGAATGGACGAATCAGATAATGGAGGATCTACTTTGACTTTGCATAGTAGAATACAGTGAGTTATGGGAGCAGCTGCTGCCTTTAGTCAAGTTTTCTTATAATAACAGCTATCAGGCCAATATCAAGATGGCATCATATGAGTCATTGTATGGAAGGTGTTGTTAAACCCCTTTAACTTGGACTCAGGATGAAGACCCGGAAGCCCTAAGAGTGGCTTATATTGACGATACTATGATAGTGATACGGCCAATCTAGTATTGAATGCGGGAAGCACAGAGCCGATAGGTCAAATAAAATGATGAGCGGCACCGACCGATGGAGTTTAGCGCGGGGGATATGATGTTTCTGAAAATCAAGCCTATGCATGGTATCTTCCGGTTGAGGAAGCAAAATAAGCTAGATCCTCGGTATTTGGGCCTCTATCAAGTGATAGAGCGTGTTAGCCTGGTTGTATATCGATTAGCCCTGCCCCCAGAACTGGGAAATCTCCATAATGTATTTTATGTTTCTTCATTGAGGCAAGTCCTCTGGCAACCAGATCAGCACCTCCCTGCACCACTAGTACCAATGTAATTAGATTGATCCATCAGCTGGAACCAGTCAGAGTAGTGGATTTTAAAGTGAAAAATTTGCATAGCAAGACCATTCCTATGGTCACGATATTATGGTCAAATTGCGGACGCGACGAGTATACATAGGAACCCGAAGCACTTGTCCGAGACAAGCACCAAAAGTTTCTTCCCTAGGTATGTTACATTTCATTTTCCACTTTACTTTAAGCAAGTTTTCGAGGATGAAAACACTCTTATTTTTATCGGATTGTAACATCCTGACTTTTATTGTGCCACCGGAACCCTAGTGGGCCCAATAAAAATGACCCGAACCTCTACATGTGTCCCATACTAGGGTAGGAGGTAACCCTAGATAGGAGTATGAAGCTATAAAACTATGATTTGAGTTCTCTTAGTTCATATGGCCTCGTATAGTCAATACTAGTGCGTTGGAACTCATTCCATTGAATTCTGTGGTCATACGGTGGATATGACTGTTCCTCATAGAATGTCGTGAAAACGGGATTTTTGAATATTGAGCTAGACAGCTCCAATCTAAGTTCTATCAGTTCATATGGCTTTGTATAGTCGATACGAATGCATTGGAACTCGTTACATCACAATCTGAAGTGTAACGGTAGAGGTACGTTTTTTGACCGTTTCAGTGCGCCGCGACGCGCAAATTTTGATTATTTAGCAAATGAACTCTGATTCGACCCCGGTAAGTGGCATTGGATTTGTATGGTCAATACAAAGTCAATGAAATTAATCCCGGTCAGTTTCGATGATGGGTGATCAATTTGTGGTTAAATCACGCTCAGTCGTGGATCGAAAATCGAGTGCACGCCAATTGTGGCACGATACCCCAACTTTGACCTGACCACCAATGATGTTGACCTAATTTAACTTTGACCAGTAAGGGAGACCCGCCCAAGGGTTGACTTTGGTCAAACAACCCTAAAAGTCCTTTTTTGGAATTTTCTCAAAATAAGGTATACACTCCTCTCCATGGATCGAGTAGGGCTTTACTCCCCTCACCCTTGGGCCATCAAATCAGCAAGATACAGTGAGAGATGGCCCATGGGCCAAGATGAGCCCCAACCTTCAATTCTTCCCTTCTTCATCACCCCCAAGCCCAATCCCATCAACCCCTCCCCTTGGATGCTTGCCACCAGTCCTGTACTGGACTCTTTGATGAGTGTCAGCTGTCCAGACAGCTGGAGGGAGGAGGAGAACATCTCCTCCTCTCGGCTTAATCCCACACCGGGGAGAGGAGGGGTGGCCACACTCCCCAAGCCTATATAAGGCTATGCTACCTCTGCGCTCCTCACTCACAGCTCAGGTATACCCAATCCACCCTTTGTCGTAGCTTTGCCTCGCCGAAAAATCCAAATCGAGCCCACCACCTCTAGCACCTCTTATGGCGTCTCGGTCGGGACCTTCCCGAGCTCCTACAGACCAGGTGGAAAACCTTCTCGTACTCTTTTCCTACACCCCCAACATGTTGCATGTGCCTCCCTGTGTACGGAGCGCTGCGGGTGCCACACGAGCCTTGCTCTAAGTCAGGTGGTGGTTGTAGGTGGAAAACCAAGCCCAACGTCGGTGGTGGTGCTGGGAGGTTGTTATACCACCAGGGAAGTCTATCCCTGGAGGCGGATGGCGGTTGTGTCACCGAAATTCGCTGCTCTGGAGGCACCCAACATAGTAATAAAATGCTTAGTTTTTTATTTATGCAGCAGCGGTCGGTAGTGCCAGGCGACGGACCACCACTAGAGAGAATCCCTACCCCCGATGCGCTGACCGGGAGTGGTTTTGTGGCCTAGGCTCCACTAGAGAGGCGGGTAGGTGCGACATCACCGGAAGCACAGCAAGTCGCGCTACCCGCTCTCGGGTTGGTTAATTCCAAAAGTGGCCGACGGCACTGGGCCACCGGACCACCGCCCCGGGGCTCGCCGGCCCCCGACAAATTGATCGAGGGTGGTGTTGTGGCCTGAAGGCTACCGGGCGGCGGCGGAAGAAGCCCATGAACTTTTGTCGTCGGGATTTGATCACCGTCATCTAATCTCCGCCAGGAGATCAGATGGCTGTGATTATCTTAAATCCCTCCCCTGCCTCAGCTTTGCAACACCCATAGCGGATCTGTGCCCAGTCCACTGTGGGGGCATGAAGGATCAAGCGCATACCCAACTGCACCAAAAGCTCGGACTGTTGGAGAGGGCGCTACTTAATTTCTTAAATAAGTAGAAAAGCGTCACGGGTCAAATGAAGGAACGCCGGACCCAATAATCCCCCCCCCCCCGGCGTCCAGCACAACCCGTCGGCTCAGAGGTGGAGTTACCACATGGCCCACATGGCTCAGAGGTGGGGTTACCACATGTCCACGGTTGCCTGACCTGCCGGACCCACACAGATAGAAGGGAAAAATCAGGATTTAATAGTGCCCCCCCCCGCCCGGTCTTGAACCCGTGACCTCCTCTGATACAAATTGAAGGATCAAACGCATACCCAACTGCACCAAATGCCCAGACTGTTGTAGAGGGCGCTACTTAATTTCTTAAATAAGTAGCAAAGCGCCACTGGTCAAGTGAAGGAACGCCGGACCCAACAGGGCAGGATGTTTTAATCCATTGTCTGGCTCGATCTCAGCTGCTTGATCATTTTTGATTTGGCTAACTAAAGACCAAATTTTTAATAGAAACTTGGAGATTTTTTAAGAAAAATCTAGGCTCCTAGGGAAATGTTTTGAACATAAAAGTTATTCCCCTTGATGAAGACAATCTTTGCAAAAAGTTTCGAAATTTTTGGATTGTTTTGATATTTTAAAAGCCTAAATAAATATTATTTTGCCAATTTAGAAGCCCAAAATTATTCAAAAAATTTTAGAAAAATTATTAGGCTCTCTTTAGGCCATCTTAAAGGTTGTATTAAAATTTAGAAACTTTGGGGTAAAAAATGATGATTTCCCGATTTCTTGGAGCCTAGGGCCGCGCTCAGAAATTGATTCGATCAAATTATTCGAAAATGAAAATCGAAGCGCGCGACCACTTTTTATATCGTGTATTAAGTTTAATTGATTAATCGATGAGAGTTATCTAGGCAAGATTTCCAGCTCTAAGTGTTTTGAGGTTTTTGCAAAACCACTGAGTGCCTCGTCCTTAAAAATAATTTTCGTACATTTTGGGTGGACTCGGAAGATGAAAGTACGAGCTTCGACTAAAATAATCCCCAACCTCATTTCGGTTGAAGAATTTCCCTCCTGTGTTAGAAACGATTTTCGAGAATAAAATTCAAGAAAGAATGTACTCTCTAACGATATTCTCGGATTCGATCCGGCGCGAGCAAGTGAGTTGCTATTTATTCTCGGATGAACGATAAAGGTATAACTCATAATAAGCCTCCTGATCCGATTAAGCCGTGATTGAAAGGCGCAACAGAAATAATATCGGATCTTAATAATTGGTGAAACTCAAAGAAACCTCCTAAAAACTGAAATGGAACTGAACTTACCTCCTGAGAACGGAGATAGAATTGAACTTGCCTCCTAAAAATAGAAATGAAACTAAATTTGCATCTTACGAACGAAGATAGAACTAAAGCCTCCTAAATTGAGTGATTAACTACTAACCATTTTTGAATGATTTATTCCATTCTCGTACTGGTCCAGTTCCATTATTTATTTCAGTTCAGTAATTTTTTTCAGTACTCCAATCTCATACTAGTCCTGCTTATTTACTTCAGTTCAGTTCATTTCTTTTAAGCACTCCTTCTAGTCTCGCACTAGTCCTACTTATTTACTTTCAGTTCATTTCATTTCTTTTAAGTACTATTCCAGTCACGTACTAGTCCAGTTCCTTTCAGTACATACTTTCAGTTCAACACTACTCCAGTTTTGTACTGGTCCTATTTTATTATAGCATTTCAATTTTGCAGCTTATATTCTCAGAAATTTTTATTATCGCACTTTATTCCTACAATTTACCATTTAAAGCAATGGTCATGCTCTAACGAGCAGTCTTCTGTTAGGTTGAGCCTTAGTTGGGGATAATGGGAGTTGAGGTATTCCTCAAGGATTAGCCGTAAGTAAAGAGCTCCCATGCTCCTTGTTGGAAGTCGAGGTGAGTGTTGATTGCCTGAATTATTTAAAACTTAGTAGAGCAGGTCACCGTAAACCCGACGCATGCCAGCAAAAAATTGATAAATTTAATTTCTTGTAAATTGCTTTTGATAAATCGTGGCGGGTCAGTCACTTCCTCAGACCGTTCGCACTGGTGCGGGGAGTTCAATGACTCAAGGCGATAGGGAGATGAGTACCACGGGTGACCGGCCGTTATGATTTTTTCCCATTGGATTTCCATTACTGGTCGGTCTAAATGTTGAATCGTCGGATGTCGCTGACATGCAAGAGTACACGGGGTTGTACGTTGGGCCCTGGGTTGTGCGGTATGATCACCCTCAGAAGTGGCAGGACTGGCCACCATCACCGACAACCACATCAGTGAGGCCCGCAGGGCTCGCTACCCTGCTTGAATTTGTAACATCCCATGTTACTTCTAGGCCCCCTTCACTTAGATTGGGTTAGGCATGGGGTGGGTGATAGGGGATTTAGCTAGGCTTGACCCTAGGTAGTGGATTGTAGCCATGTGGGGCTCACTAAGGGGCCAAAGTCAAACTAGGTCAAACTAGCCTAAATAGGAACCCTAACCATACCATGACCCCACCACATTGCCCTAACCCTAAGAACAATCTAAGTGAACCCTAAAGCATGCCATTAGGTCAACCATTGACCCAAGTCGACCATAACCCTGATTTTGTAAAATCCACACATATAAGCCCAATTAGCCCAAGTGGGGCATCACCATGGCCCAACCTATGTTGGGTGATGCCATAGGGCTCATGATCATCAAGTGGGGTCAGCCCACTCATCAAGTCGACCAAGTCAACCCTAAAAGTCAACTTGATCAACCATAGGCCTATTTAAGTAAATATGAATATCAAGTTCATCCTAATGGACTAAGGCCTTGAGCCATGACCCAACCCACGTTAGGTGGTGACATGGGGTTCATGACCATCAAGTGGGGCTAGCCCATTCATCAAGTTGACCAAGTCAACCCTAAAAGTCAACTTGGTCAATATAAGGCCTAAAGAGAGAACATGAGTGTCAAGCTCATTCCCAATGGGCTAAGCCCATGAACCAAGACCCATGACCAGCCTTAATGGTTAATGACAGCCCCTACCCTCCTGAAATTGGAGAGAGATTGCATGCAAGGGGTAGTTTTGGAAATTGGGGGAAAACGAGGAGAGAGAAGAGAGGGAAAATGGGGATGAAGGCCATGTGGCCCTCCTCCTCTCTTCCCAAGCACACATCTGAACCCACACATCAATTATCAGCCTTTCCAACCCAATTTCATGCCACTTGGGGCCAAGGAGGAGAAACCAAAGCTCATGGCCGAAATCTCCATCATGGCATCTCTGTATACAGCCCATATCAGCCAAAACCAACCCTCCCATTAGCTTCAGAAGGTCCAAAGGAGTGTAATTCGATACCTGGATCGAAGCTTTTGGTGGAGAATCGGGTTCGGGAGCAAGCTCGCCGGAGAGGAGAAATTCCATGGCTCACCGCCGCTAAACCCGCCGCCAAGCCTCAATTCGGGTCCGTTTCACCTCACCTCTACCCGTGCTAGTTTCCTAGATCTATTAGGCGAGACATCGGGCTCAAATGAGCCAGATCCAAGGTGAGCTTTTTCATGAATTTCGGATTTTTGATGGAGTGCAAGTTCGTCGGAAACCGCCGCCTCCGGCGGCCAAGTCGCCGCCAAACGTTAGCCCTCACCTCAACGAGGTGGTGGTAGTGGTGGCCGGCTAGGGAGGTGGTTGGATGGTCGGGAAATGGCCTTGGAAGGTGCTCCAGGTCGGGCAAATCGCGGCCCTTGGCTCCATGGAGAAGATGAATAGATGCCCTCCCTTCTTCTTTGAGATTAGTGCTGTAACAATTTAAATTTTCTGTCCCTGTTTTTACTGTCACTTGTATGCTAAATTTAGGCCCTTTAGGTGCAAATACAAACTGGTATCACTTGAACAAACGATCATATGAGAAAGAAGTCCACAACACTGGACCACCCCGCGCGAGCATTAGTTTGCGGACAAACTATGCAGCGGAAGTAGTGGTGTGCCCATGTGTAAAAAAAAGTCACATAAAACAGTACACTAAGTACAATGAGTTAGGCCAGTTCTGTTTTTTAACCTTACCTTTATGCAACATCCACAGGTCGCCGCGCCGCAAAATGTGGCTCCTCCCCCTCCAGCTGCCACTCCATTTCTACAATCGGAGATGGGGCAGACTTTGACGGTGATCCTGGATGCCTTCAAAGCCCAGCAAGTCCCGGCCCCGTAGCCAAATCCGGGGTCGAGCTGGCTAAGTGCCTTCAAGAGTCTGTCCCCACCGATGTACCGTGGGACAGAGGATGCGGTAAAGACGGAGGAATGGATGGAGGCCATACACAAGATTTTGGCAGGCATCAGCTGCCCGGTCGGCGAGGCAGTACCTCTAGCCACCTCTGCACTAGAGGCTCATACGAAGAGATGGTGGAAATCAGTGTGGGAGTCTACATATGCGGACTGGGAGCTATCAGACATATCATGGGAGGAGTTTGGCGATGTATTTTTGTAGCACCAGCACGACGAGGAGGCAGGACTTGAGGAGCAGATACCACTACCGCAGGCTACTACTACTGCGCGTCCTCAGGTGGGACGAGTTTTGATGTATTAGATTAGCTTTCGCTTTGATTTGAGAGAGAGAGAGAGAGTTGATATGATGTACTAGGCATAAGCCCATACTACTCTTTCATTTGTACTCATTGTGGACTATGTTTCTGTACTCTTCATTTATATATATGATATGTACTCTGTGACTTGTGGACTAATGAATTTGTTATACTGCTATACTATTATTTCTCATATTGGCCTACAGGTTATATGATCGTAATAGCCGGCAGGATCAGTGTGTTGCGGTGTCGACTAACCCGTGCATTACTGCCAGCGTAAGACGGCGGTTCTTGGCATAAGACCCAGTAGCCCTCCTTGGTAAGGGGGAGGGGGGTCTTACAGAATAGAAGTGTTCTATTCTATGTCAATATAGGGTGTGTGCGCGACTTTGAATGCTTGCAGCATATTGGCAGGTTTGAATACCTGCGGTGTGAATACAGGTTGTGAATACTTGTTGTGCTAATAGCTTGTGGAGCTTTTGTCATAACTGATTTATAATGTTGCTGTTATTCCAGTTATACTATAATACACCTTTTAATAATTGCTCCTAGCTTATGTAACAGCCTAAATTCGAGAAACGGGAAAATATTGGTTGACACGGCCTGGAACACGGGCGTGTCCCAGGGTGTGTCCTGCTTGGGTTGAGTAGTCGAGCGCGTGTTCGACGAATTTCGTTCGACGAATTTTCGGGAGGTACACGCCCGTGACACGGGCGTGTCAAGGGGCGTGACCTAGGGCGTGTCCTCCCCCGATCAACGATTTTCTCTCGAGTAGTTGAGGTTGACAAATACTCGAGAAAGAGGGTACACGACCTGTGACACAGGCGTGTCACAGGGTGTGTCCCGCCATACTTGAGTAGTTCTCGTGTAGGTCGAAATGTACTCGAGTAAGTGGAAAAGTGCTCGAGTAAGAGGGGGTGACACGGGCATGTCATCTGTGACACAGGCGTGTCCTATTTGGGTACTCGAGTTGTTGGTTTTCTCTCGAGTAAGTCCTCTCGAGTAGGTCTCGAGTAGGTTAAATGCCCCGTGTCACGGGCGTGACTGGGCTGACACGGGCGTGACATGGGCGTGTCACCTTGGCATGGATAAGTTTGGATAAGGCGGTTCGTGCACCGCTTAGGGGACACGGCTTATGACACGGGCGTCACAGGGCGTGTCAGACCCGAGAGAGCTGTTTTCAGGAAATTTTCTGGCCGTTCCTTTTCTTCCTATGGGATCTGATGGCTCAGATTTCTCCTTGATGTTATATGGCCGAGAAATGAGGATTATCTCCTCATTTTCATCTTCTTCTTCTCATTCCAAGAGAGATAAAGGCCAAGGGAAGGAAAGGAGGAAGGATAACCAGCTACTGGAGGAGCTGTGGAGTGCGGATTGAAGATCCGAGAGAGGTTTCATGAAGGCAAAGCCGACGCGGTGACTTCCATCCGGCTACTTCATGGCACCGAAGCGATATTCAAGGGTAACGATCTCCTTCTTGGACATCGAAGTCCTTGCTTTATGCATGTGCGTGGAATCCTCCACGAAGAGGTGGATCGCGGAAGTGATTCCTTGGTTGAGTTTGCATCTAGAGTCGGAAGTGTGGAGTACGACATAGGCATGCTGTGTGAAGCCCATCTGGACGGATAGTTTGGATTGGTGATGATTATGGGTAAACCGGAGAAGACTCTATGGATTTGATAACTGTGCATGCTTTATAACTCTGGATGGTGTGTATGAATGTGTGAATGAATGGTTGGATGGATTTGGGGTGCTTTGTGTAAGCTCCTTGTGGTGTGAGCTCTATGAGCGCTAATGGCTCTGGGAGAGCAAAACGCTGTAGTAATCAGGAGGGAAGGCCGACCCGCGTCTAGTACTGCGCTACTAACAGTTTGGGCAACGGGAAAGGCTGACCTGCCCTGGTTACGGGAGGTCGATATGGCAAGGTGTGGGAGGAAGTGAGTCAGACCCTACTTGTTGCACCATAATGGTGGATCGATTTGGTAATGCTCAAGTTTGCCGTGAGGTTCTCACCTCTAAGTGGTCTGGGCGGAATGTCGCCGGTCTACGCGCTGGTGGACTAGGACTGGCCAGCCAACACGTTAATAACCTCTAATCGGTGGTTTTGCCACGGAATCCGTACACCGTAAGGTTCCCTGAGTGCATGGAGCGTCTGGTGGATACCGGCGTTTGTGATGTGATTGTGATTGGTAGATTTGCTAGATTGAAATGATTATGATATGGCAATGCATACATGGAAGGAACCACTGCCCCGGGTAATGGGTACAGTCGTTATAAGTGGTCAGCTAAAGCTGACAGTTACTTTGTTTTCTGCTTTGGATTAGATGGCTAATTGCAGGTGTTGATGCTTGAATTGATTTGCTTGAGCGGAATGGAGGATTGCTACTAAAGGCCCTTGAAGGCCGTGCGAATCGTGGTTGGATTTCATGTGTGGCCGGCCTGCGTACCGATGTACGAAAATGTATTTGTGAAAATAGAAACTTGTAAGGCCTTAAGGCCAGTGTGTGTGAGTTGTATACATTCCTGGTTTTGATATATAAATATGACATTTATATAGTAGTGGACATTCTCTGAGCTGAGTTCATGTTAACATAAAATGCTGCGCTAGAATGGATTGAGTTAGGATGCGAGTAGATTTTGATTTCCACAAGTAATTTCGCCGCTTGTCTGTGACATATGGCGTGGGGCCCCGGCCCGACCCACCGCTATATGCCGTATGACGAGTGGGGTGTTACAAAGTGGTATCAGAGGCAGGTTTAGATTATTTAGGAGGAGAGAACATAATTGAACTCACGAATGTCCACTAGGAATGTATTTCATGCACGTACAGTGCGTGAGTGTGCAGTCAATGTATAAGTATCGTTATGATATGGATACTTAATGGTGTTTTGTACGTTGATAGGTGGCGAGGAGTGGTGCTGGGCAGTCTGAGCCCTAGCGGTCCGATGAGATTGCGACACCAGTTGACGTGCCTATGCCTCCTTCGGCGGAGACTATACGTGTGGTGACTGAGACGGTGCTGGCAGTGTTACAGGCACAACCTACTGGACAAGCAAGGCCTGCAGGTGTGCCAATATGGCCTGGTGCAAGGCAAGGGTGTGCTGAAGTTGTAATGGCAAAATAAGGAATGGATGAGCAGTTGAAGCGGTTTATGGACTTTCATCCACCTACGTTTGGTGGGGCGATCTCCCCAACGCAGGCGGAGGATTGGCTGGCAAGAGTGAAGCGGATCCTAACTGCCCTCAGGACTGTGGAGGCACAGAAAGTGACATTAGCCACATTTCTGTTGGAAGGCGATGTACGGTTATGGTGGGACGAAGTGGAAGTGCATCACTTGGTGGGACGACGATTGGAATAAGTATTGATCGAAGAATTCTCCCAGTTATTTTTGGCAAAGTATGTACCAGTATCGCAACGGATTGCTATGGAAAATAAATTTCTACGTCTGGTACAGGGTGAGCGTGATATTGATACTTACCTGCATGATTTCACCAGACTAGGGCGTTATGCGGGGTCTACTTTTGCTGAGGAAGCACGAAAGACGAATCGGTTTTATGAGGGATTGCGCGACGAGTTACGATTGGCACTCACCAGTTCGGTGAGACAAGGCTTCCAAGAGTTGGTAGATACAGCCCGGGCGTTGGAGAAAGATCTAAAGCGGGTATAAGAGAAGAGGAGTTTGGCAGTGGAAAAGCAAGAATTTAAAGTTCCGCAGTCAGAACAGTTGGAGTTTAAGAGACAAGAGAATAAAAAGTTCAGGACTTAACCAACTTCGTCTACTGTTTTGTCTGGGGAAACCTATGGGCAAGGACGAAGTGAAATACGCACATGTTTTAAGTGCGGAAAGACGGGACATATCGCCCGTGATTGTTGGAGTGGCCCTTCCAGAAGCGAGAAAAAGACAGGTGCGTCTTATGAAGACATGGGTAAAGCAGTGGCTGAATCATCTGCATCCCGGACGCAACCTCGATTGCAAAATTTGGAAGTACAAGAGCCGCAAAGCTCAATTGGTGAAATTCAGCCTCGAGTGTTTAATTTGGCTTGTACGCGAGAAATGCAAAATCGAGAGGCTGAGCGAAAATAAGAGTAACGACTTGTATCACTTTAGTGATGTGAATAATGTGGTATATAAGGTGATGTGAATATGTCATGTTATATGTTGACATGTTGGTGCACACTTGTGATATGGAAGTGATCACTCGATTGTGATATAGCTCGATGATATGTTTGTTTTTCGATCACTTTCTGAATTTTGTGGCTGCATGTGAACAGATGGAATTTAGGAATGTGTTGTATGTATGTGTTGTATGTTTGTTTTGTTTGTGTGATTCCTTGGGGTGAGACATGCCGCGGCCTCTGAGCTCAAACCCGGCTCGCCTTTTTGAGTGCTCGGTTGTAGTGGGTGCAATATTGTGTGAGTATGCGGCTGATGGGAGTGAGCCAAATTTCGAGGACGAAATTTCTAGAAGGAGTGGAGGGTTATAACAACCCAAATTCGAGAAACGGGAAAAAATTTGTTGACACGGCCTGGGACACGAGCGTGTCCCAGGGCGTGTCCTGCTTGGGTTTAGTGGTCGAGCGCGTGTTCGACGAATTTTGTTCGACGAATTTTCGGGAGGTACACGCCCGTGACATGGGCGTGTCAGGGGGCGTTACCTAGGGCGTGTCCTCCCCCGATCGACGATTTTCTCTCGAGTAGTTGAGGTCGACGAATACTCGAGAAAGAGGTTACACGGCCTGTGACACGGGCGTGTCACAGGGATTGTCCCGCCATACTTGAGTAGTTCTCGTGTAGGTCGAAATGTACTCGAGTAAGTGGAAAAGTACTCGAGTAAGAGGGGGTGACACGGGCGTGTCATATGTGACACGGGCGTTTCCTATCTGGGTACTCGAGTAGTTGGTTTTCTCTCGATTAAGTCCTCTCGAGTAGGTCTCGAGTGGGTTACACGCCCCGTGTCATGGGAGTGACTGGGCTGACATGGGCGTGACATGGGCGTGTCACCTTGGCATGGATAAGTTTGGATAAGGCGGTTCGTGCACCGCTTAGTGGACACGGCCTGTGACACGGGCGTGTCACAGGGCGTGTCAGACCCGAGAGAGCTGTTTTCAGGAAATTTTTTGGCCGTTCCTTTTCTTCCTATGGGATCTGATGGCTCAGATTTCTCCTTGCTGTTATATGGCCGAGAAATTAGGATTATCTCCTCATTTTCATCTTCTTCTTCTCATTCCAAGAGAGAGAAAGGCCAAGGGAAGGAAAGAAGGAAGGAGAACCAGCTGATGGAGGAGCTATGGAGTGCGGATTCAAGATCCGAGAGCGGTTTCGTGAAGGCAAAGCTGAGGCGGTGACTTCCATCCGGCTACTTCATGGCGACGAAGCGATCTTCAAGGGTAACGATCTCCTTCTTGGACATCGAAGTCCTTGCTTTATGCATGTGCGTGGAATCCTCCACCAAGAGGTGGATCGCGGAAGTGATTCCTTGGTTGAGTTTGCATCTAGAGCCGGAAGTGTGGAGTACGGTATAGGCATGCTGTGTGAAGCTCATCTGGACGGATAGTCTGGATTGGTGATGATTATGGGTAAACCGGAGAAGACTCTGTGGATTTGATAACTGTGCATGCTTTATAACTCTGGATGGTGTGTATGAATGTGTGAATGAATGGTTGGATGGATTTGGGGTGCTTTGTGTAAGCTCCTTGTGGTGTGAGCGCTATGAGTGCTAATGGCTCTGGGAGAGCGAAAAGCTGTAGTAATTAGGAGGGAAGGCTGACACGCGTCTAGTACTGCGCTACTGACGGTTTGGGCAATGGTAAAGGCTGACTGTTGGGTACATTGGTCAAATGTACCTGATTTGAAGAAGCCTCACCTAACTCAATGATATGCATCATAATGTATTTGATGTTTGTTTGAGTTACTTGTGCAGGTTAGGTATTCACTAGACTGAAGCTAAAAGTTTCTAAGTCCATGTGTCGACACCCAGAGGGAAAGTGTCGACACTTGAGAAAGCTTGTGTCGACACCCAGACAAGCAGTGTCGACACTTGGAGTCATTGTGTCGACACCTGGGATGAAGAGTCGACACCAGACAGAAAGTGTCGACACTTGGAGCTGTGTCGACACTCAGTGAAGAAGTATGCAGAAAAGCAGTGTCGACACTTAGCAGAAGTGTCGACACCTAGAAGAGCTGAGTCTACACAAGAAAGTGTCGACACTTGGAGCTGTGTCGACACTCAGCAAAAGTATGCAGAGTCTAAGTAAAAGTGTCGACACTCAACACAATGTGTCGACACTATGCTAAAGAGTCAGTATTTGAAGAAAGTGTCGACACTCAGCACAATGTGTCGACACACAACCAGGAGAGTCAACACTTGAAGAAAGTGTCGACACTCAGCACAATGTGTCGACACTTAATTGAAGACTCTACACTTGAAGAAAGTATCGACACAAGGAGCTGTGTCGACACTTAGCAAAGAACAGAAAAGTTACAAAATATTCTAAGTACAAGTGTCGACACTAAAAGAATGTGTCGACACTCAGCTGAAGAAACAAAAGTGAAGACTTGTGTCGACACCAAGAAGCAGTGTCGACACTTGACAGTTTCAACACATGAAGATGTGTCGACACAAAGAACATGTGTCGACACTTAGAAGAATACAGTTAAAGAATGAAGTACAAGTATTTGTGTCGACACTCAATTTCAGTGTCGACACATGCTGAAGAATCTGTGTCGAGACATACAAGGAATTGTGTCGACACCTTGTAGACTTGTGTCGACACTTACACAACATGTGTCGACACTTAGTCTATAAGTGTCGACACTTAAGAACAGAAAGTCTCGACACTATCTGACAGTTAGAGAATTTCAAGAAGTGACTGGTTGACATGACAGCTGCCGATCCAGCCGGTCTACAGCAACTGTCAGAGAAATCAGAAGTCTGTTATAAACCGGACCAGCCGGTTACCATGAAGGAAGCCTATAAATAGGCACCCATAGTTTACAGAATCTGATTGATAGAAGGATTGTTGTTGTTACAACTTGTGAGAATATTCTAAGTAGTTGATCAGATTAAATCAAGAAGTGATACACAGAGGATCAACACAAGAAGGTCTGTCAGTTCAACTGCAGATCTAAGAAGTTGGAGAGAGAGAGCTCCAACCAAGAATTCAGTCTTTGGAACTAAGGCTGAGAAGAAGGATTCAGAATCATCTGGATCTCAAGAAGCAGAGGTCAAGGATCAACTGCAGAAGATTCAGACTAATTCAGTTCTAACTCAAGAAGCTTTGAAGGAAGCTAAGTCAGTTTGGATCTAACTGAGTTCTTCCAAGAACTCTTCAAGAAACTCTCAACTTCTCTCTTATTTTCTGAGTTGTAGAGTTAGCTATTGTATTTCTATTTTAACTTGTAGGATCCATTGGATCTGAGAGAATTGTAAGCCTATATTATAAAGGCTGAGGGTAGGGCTTGGTTGCCTGAGTGTAGGAGTTGAAGAACTCTGAGTGTAGGCCTTAATTGGCTGAGTGTAGGCCTGGGTGGCTGAGTGTAGGCCTTGGTGGCTGAGTGTAAGGCTTTGGGCCTGAGGTGTAGGAACCTTGTTGGGTTCTGAGATAGTGGAGAAGTTTGGCCGAATCTAGTACACTGCTAGATAGGCGAAGGGGGAAAGTGGATGTACCCAAAGATTGGGGAACCACTATAAATTAGTGTGTCTGATGTGCTGTGCTGTGCTGTGGATTAACTGTGTATATTCTGTAATTGCTGTTAGCTGTAGAATTCTGTGAAATAACTGTTGTGCTGCCAACAAAGTTTTAAAAAGGTTTAGGTCACCTATTCACCCCCCCCCCCCCTCTAGGTGTTTAGGTACCATATCTTTCAAGTGGTATCAAAGCCAGGTTCCTCAAAAAGGACTAACTGTCTGAGGAGATCCAGTTTGGCAGATTCAGTGTAAGTCAGGAAACAGTTTCAAGAAAATCAAGAAACATGGGTTCTTCAGAGAATCACAAGGAATTGGGTTCAATGAAACTGCCCATATGCAGAAAGGAGATTTTTGGAATCTGGAAAGAAAGGGTAAGGCTGTTCATGGAGGCCTCTGACCCTAGGATCTACATCACAGTCAAAGAAGGGCCTTATGTGCCCATGAAGATTTCAGTCTTGGATGCTACACAGAGAACTCCAAAGGATTTTTCTGAGATGACCAAGGATGAGATTGTCCTAGCTACAATGGACAAAAGGGCACAGAACATCATAGTTAGTGCAATTGATGATGCCACCTTCCAGAACCTTATTCACTGTAAAACAGCAAAAGAAATGTGGGATACCCTCATTGTCTACATGGAAGGTTCTGAAGAAGTAAGACAAGATAGGAAGTCCTTGCTTAATCAAGAATATGAGAGCTTTAGGCAAGGAAGAGGAGATAGCATCACTGAATGCTACAAGAAGTTTTATAGAATTGTTAATGAACTCATGTCCTATGGAAGAGAGTTCACTAACTATGAATTGAATGATAAATTCTTAAGGTCCCTAACCAAAGACTGGGACACTAAGATCTGTGCCATAAGGGAAATGGCAAAGTTGGGAGAAATTCCTCCTCCCACACTGTTTGGCAAGTTGTTATCTTATGAGATGCAATTGTCAGTAAGAAAAGAGGAGGAAAAGTCAACAAGGACTGAACACAGGGAAAGGACTGTTGCCTTTAAGTCAGAAGTACCTAGAAAGAACAGGACTAAGTCATCAACTCCTCCTCCAGAGGTAGTTGAATCAGAATCTGATGAGTCTGTTAGCACTAAATCTACAAGCAGTGAAAGTGATGAAGATTTTGCTGCATTCACCAGACATTTTCAGATTCTGATTCAACTACCTCTGGAGGAGGAGTTGATGACTTAGTCCTGTTCTTTCTAGGTACTTCTGACTTAAAGGCAACAGTCCTTTCCCTGTGTTCAGTCCTTGTTGACTTTTCCTCCTCTTTTCTTACTGACAATTGCATCTCATAAGATAACAACTTGCCAAACAGTGTGGGAGGAGGAATTTCTCCCAACTTTGCCATTTCCCTTATGGCACAGATCTTAGTGTCCCAGTCTTTGGTTAGGGACCTTAAGAATTTATCATTCAATTCATAGTTAGTGAACTCTCTTCCATAGGACATGAGTTCATTAACAATTCTATAAAACTTCTTGTAGCATTCAGTGATGCTATCTCCTCTTCCTTGCCTAAAGCTCTCATATTCTTGATTAAGCAAGGACTTCCTATCTTGTCTTACTTCTTCAGAACCTTCCATGTATACAATGAGGGTATCCCACATTTCTTTTGCTGTTTTACAGTGAATAAGGTTCTGGAAGGTGGCATCATCAATTGCACTAACTATGATGTTCTGTGCCCTTTTGTCCATTGTAGCTAGGACAATCTCATCCTTGGTCATCTCAGAAAAATCCTTTGGAGTTCTCTGTGTAGCATCCAAAGACTGAATTCTTGGTTGGAGCTCTCTCTCTCCAACTTCTTAGATCTGCAGTTGAACTGACAGACCTTCTTGTGTTGATCCTCTGTGTATCACTTCTTGATTTAATCTGATCAACTACTTAGAATATTCTCACAAGTTGTAACAACAACAATCCTTCTATCAATCAGATTCTGTAAACTATGGGTGCTTATTTATAGGCTTCCTTCATGGTAACTGGCTGGTCCGGTTTATAACAGACTTCTGATTTCTCTGACAGTTGCTGTAGACCGGCTGGATCGGCAGCTGTCATGTCAACCAGTCACTTCTTGAAATTCTCTAACTGTCAGATAGTGTCGAGACTTTCTGTTCTTAAGTGTCGACACTTATAGACTAAGTGTCGACACATGTTGTGTAAGTGTCGACACAAGTCTACAAGGTGTCGACACAATTCCTTGTATGTCTCGACACAGATTCTTCAGCATGTGTCGACACTGAAATTGAGTGTCGACACAAATACTTGTACTTCATTCTTTAACTGTATTCTTCTAAGTGTCGACACATGTTCTTTGTGTCGACACATCTTCATGTGTTGAAATTGTCAAGTGTCGACACTGCTTCTTGGTGTCGACACAAGTCTTCACTTTTGTTTCTTCAGCTGAGTGTCGACACATTCTTTTAGTGTCGACACTTGTACTTAGAATATTTTGTAACTTTTCTGTTCTTTGCTAAGTGTCGACACAGCTCCTTGTGTCGACACTTTCTTCAAGTGTAGAGTCTTCAATTAAGTGTCGACACATTGTGCTGAGTGTCGACACTTTCTTCAAGTGTTGACTCTCCTGGTTATGTGTCGACACATTGTGGTGAGTGTCGACACTTTCTTCAAATACTGACTCTTTAGCATAGTGTCGACACATTGTGTTGAGTGTCGACACTTTTACTTAGACTCTGCATACTTTTGCTGAGTGTCGACACAGCTCCAAGTGTCGACACTTTCTTGTGTAGACTCAGCTCTTCTAGGTGTCGACACTTCTGCTAAGTGTTGACACTGCTTTTCTGCATACTTCTTCACTGAGTGTCGACACAGCTCCAAGTGTCGACACTTTCTGTCTGGTGTCGACTCTTCATCCCAGGTGTCGACACAATGACTCCAAGTGTCGACACTGCTTGTCTGGGTGTCGACACAAGCTTTCTCAAGTGTCGACACTTTCCCTCTGGGTGTCGACACATGGACTTAGAAACTTTTAGCTTCAGTCTAGTGAATACCTAACCTGCACAAGTAACTCAAACAAACATCAAATACATTATGATGCATATCATTGAGTTAGGTGAGGCTTCTTCAAATCAGGTACATTTGACCAATGTACCCAACAATCTCCCCCTATTTGGAGAAGTCATAACCCTTAGTCAATGATATACACCACTCATAATTAAAAATTATAAAATGATGTAAAACAGGTATATGTCAACAGAGTTAAACTTAAACATGTAATAAAGCACACATGTATACTCATACAGCATTACAGAACAAACAAGAATTAGACACATTCTACTAAACAATCATGAATTATATATTTATCAAAAATTGTTCATACATTGTTTGCAATATATTTTCAAAGATTTACAATAATGTTTAGATGTAACAGAGTACAACATTCTTCAGTCTAAGCTTAGTCTAATTCTGCTCTGGTTCTTTTATGACTATGCCTTTCCCAGCTTGTATTTTGGCTTTTACAGCAGCAGCAGCAGCAGGCTCAGCTTCAGCAGTCTTCTTCCCTTTGGAGTCCTTCTTCTTCTGTTCTTCAGCCTTGATTTTTTGCCTCTCAAAGTAATGATAGGGCTTAGGAAAGTACTTGCTAGGCTCCACAGCTGTAGGAGGTAGCTTTCCTAACTTAGCCTTCCTTCTATGTTGGACAATGGCTTCCTGCCTACTCTCATGCTTCCTCCATTCTGCCTCTGAGAACCACTTGTTCCTCTCATGGGCATTGTCCTTGGCCGCTTTCCAGGCTGTGAGAATGATGTTCCTAGAAGTAGGGCTCCATTGTTCAAAATCTGGTTTTTGCTCAGCCAGTTCCCTGAACTTCTTCTTTGATAGCCTAGTCTCTTCTTCTTTGTCCAAAGCCTCTTGCATAGCTGCTGTAATAGGTTGAACAACCTTTTCCAGAACAATATTAGGCTTACCAGCAGTTGGACTATACATTGTGCTTACATCAGCATGAACCATTTCAAAATCTGGAGGTGGATAGATCACCTGAGCTACTTCCTGTTGCTCACCTCCAAGATATGCACTTTGAATACCAGATTCAGCTACATTATCATCATCACACAGGGGAGGATAGCCCAGTGTAGCCCTGATGGAATTGGATATCCATTTTGCATGCTCAGAACTTGCCTTGACTAACACCCTCTCCCTCTTTATGACTTCTTGTGCTACATGATCTCTCACATCATCCTTTTGGAATCTGATCTGACTGTCCAAATACCTTATGCCATCCTTAAAGAAAGGTCTAAGCTTTGTAAGCTGTTCAGAAATGACCTTCTGTGAATCTTTAATTGCAGTCTTTACAGCAGCAATTTCTTCCTGAAAAGCTTTATCAAATTCAGCTTTGGCAGCAGCAGATGATGTTGAAGGTTCAGCAGACTTACTCTTCAGTTCAGTGACTATTGCATTGTGAGAAGCTGTCAGATTATCATTCATTCTCAATTGATTTTCCAGCACATAGCCTTGCTTCTGTGCTATATCATCTACTTGAGACTTTATTTTCTCTTGATGGGTTGCCAGATAGACCACTGCATTACCACCCTTGTGGAAGCAGTCAGTCATTTCCTTCTTATTCAAATTCATTTCAAACCTTATTGATTTGATATCTTGAGCTAGATCAAATTGTAGGGACTTGTGGCCTTCATCAATATATGTCTCTATAGCCCTTCTTTGCTCATTCAGCTTAACTTGCATTGCTACCATTAAGCCACTGTAGTCTGTTGATGGAGCTTGTTGAATTAGAGAGTGTTGAGCAACTGTTTGTAGAGCCTTCTTGTAGCTCTGACTCCTTCTTTTGAAAACAAAGAATTGTTTCTTCTTAGCTTGCTCAGTTTCATCATCCTCAGACTCTGAAGTACTGGCTATGTCCACCCTATCCTTAGGGCTTGATGGTTTTTCAGCTTGCACATCTTGTGCCTTCTCAGTGTCTAGCCTTATAGGCTCTTCCTGAACATCCAAGTTCTCCCCCTCAACAGCAGCACCCTTCTCTTCATCAGCAGCAGTCTTGTCCATGTCAAAGTCCTCTTGATCTAGATTCAGAAAGAGGTCTTCCATTGTATATTCTGGGGGTGACTGAACAGGAGATGTACTTGG
This sequence comes from Platanthera guangdongensis, assembly GCA_039583875.1. NCBI lineage: Eukaryota > Viridiplantae > Streptophyta > Magnoliopsida > Asparagales > Orchidaceae > Platanthera > Platanthera guangdongensis. Next base: position 79,306,933 of record CM077155.1, on the reverse strand, counting down.
TTCTTCAACCACTTTATCAGGTATCACAACAGATGTGTCTGGAAGAACAACATCTGGTGCTGTACTTGCTTGCTGAATGTGCTGATGGACATCAGACAAATCAGAATCCATTACAGAAAAATCTAATGTATTAAGGTCAGAAAGTACCTCTTGGATAATAAGTGTAGCTTGCTCACTCTCCAGTGTAGAGGGATGTTCTACAGCTGGAGGCTCCCCCTGGCTTGGATCCTTGGGGCTAGCTGGAGGCAACTCCCCCTGGATCTCAGCTGGCTCTTGAGGAGCAAGTGACTTCTCTGCAGCCACATCTATTGGACTATCAGGAGTGAAAACAACATGTTCTTCACTGCCTGAGCTGCTGGAGGACTCCTGAGTCACAGCAGCAGTCTTCCTCTTCTTCCTGGGAGGAGAGTCTTTCTTTGAAACTTGCTTTTCTGGGGTTGGAACTTCTTTGGACAGCACTCTAAGAAGTTGGAGAGAGAGAGCTCCAACCAAGAATTCAGTCTTTGGATGCTACACAGAGAACTCCAAAGGATTTTTCTGAGATGACCAAGGATGAGATTGTCCTAGCTACAATGGACAAAAGGGCACAGAACATCATAGTTAGTGCAATTGATGATGCCACCTTCCAGAACCTTATTCACTGTAAAACAGCAAAAGAAATGTGGGATACCCTCATTGTCTACATGGAAGGTTCTGAAGAAGTAAGACAAGATAGGAAGTCCTTGCTTAATCAAGAATATGAGAGCTTTAGGCAAGGAAGAGGAGATAGCATCACTGAATGCTACAAGAAGTTTTATAGAATTGTTAATGAACTCATGTCCTATGGAAGAGAGTTCACTAACTATGAATTGAATGATAAATTCTTAAGGTCCCTAACCAAAGACTGGGACACTAAGATCTGTGTCATAAGGGAAATGGCAAAGTTGGGAGAAATTCCTCCTCCCACACTGTTTGGCAAGTTGTTATCTTATGAGATGCAATTGTCAGTAAGAAAAGAGGAGGAAAAGTCAACAAGGACTGAACACAGGGAAAGGACTGTTGCCTTTAAGTCAGAAGTACCTAGAAAGAACAGGACTAAGTCATCAACTCCTCCTCCAGAGGTAGTTGAATCAGAATCTGATGAGTCTGTTAGCACTAAATCTACAAGCAGTGAAAGTGATGAAGATTTTGCTGCATTCACCAGACATTTTCAGAAATTCCTTAAGAAGAAACAGTGGAGGTCCAGACCTTCATATTCCAAAGGGAAAGAAGTCCAGTATCAGGAGAAGAAGCCTTCAAAGAAGGATAAGAAAAAGACAAAGACTAGTAAGGCAACTGGGTCTAAGATTGTGTGTTACTGCTGCAATAGACAGGGTCATGTTATTGCTGATTGTCCTGAAAGAAGGAAAGAATCCAGTGATAAAAAGAAGACTCACTTCAAAGGAAAGAAGGAGAAGTCCTTTGTTGCAAAGAATGAGAAGACTCTTTCAGACACTTCTTCTTCAGACACTGAGACAGATGCTGAAGCCTACATAGGGCTATTTGCTGAAGAAGAAGAGGAGTTTATGCAGATCATGGAATCAATCCATGAACAAGAAGAGTGTCAGTGCCAAGGACTGATGGCATTGACTGAAAGTACCAAAATCCTGGAGCAGCCAGGACCTAGTCAGGTACAAAGTCCAACTCAAAGTTCAGATTTCAGTTCTAGTTCAGAGTCAGATTCATCTTCATCAAGTGATGGAAGTGTTTCTGAATCTGAGGGAGATATTCATCAGCTCTTAGATGAATACCAAGTATTGTTGCAAGCCTATAAGAAAAGCAAGATCCTAGCCAAAAGTCAGGCAAAGGAGATTGCTGATCTCAAGGCAGCTGCAACAGATTTTGAGAAGCAGTATGATCAAAAACTGAATGAAGTAGCCAGGCTGAAACACATTACTGTGATTCAGATGGGTACTATTACATTTAAGAATGATCAAATTAAGTTACTAGAGATTAATCTCCAGAAGGAAAGAGAGCTAGTTGCTAGGTTTTCAAAACCTAAATCAGTGCTACCCTTGATTGATGAATTTGTTCATCATAAAGGAAAGGCTGGATTGGGTTTTATTAAACCAGCTAGGACTGTTCAGGATCAGTCCAAGTCCAAGGGCAAAGCCCCAACATTCAACAAGCCTGCTGTAGTCAAAACAGCAAAGGTTGTACCTAAGCAAAGGTACAACAAGTTTGAATGCTGGTGTTGTGGCAAGGTTGGCCACTTTGCCTTGGATTGTTGGCACAATGCCAGTGCCAAGTTGAGTAGCAAGTTACCTGGTGGAAAGCCAGCAGGTAGCTATGTCAAATTGCAAACTAACAATCACCAAGGACCCAAGTTTACTTTGGGTTCTAAGGTTCATTAATTTGTTTTGCAGGTGAATCCAAGTGGCCATACCCCAACATGGTACTTGGATAGTGGATGTTCCAGACATATGACTGGAACAAGGGGACTACTGAAGGACTACATTCCAATCAAAAATGGTCCTAAAGTGACCTTTGGTGGTTCTGAAAAAGGAATCATCAAAGGGTTTGGTAACATCTCTTCAAACCTTGTTACCATTACTCAAGTGGCTTATGTTAAAGGGTTGAAACACAACCTCATTAGTATAAGTCAGTTAAGTGAAGTAGGGTATGACATCTCATTTGTTAAAAATGGTTGTCATATCAAGAGGTCAAGTGATCAAGAGATCATTTTGACTGGATATAGAAAGAGGAATGTCTACTGCTTAGACATTATGATTGAGAACAATGGTTCTCCTGTGTGTCTTGTAGCTGATGAGACAGTCTCTCAATGTGTCAAATGGCACAAGAGGCTTGCCCATCTTAATTACAAGACTATTAGCAAACTCTTTAGCAAAGAGTTAGTGAGGAATGGTCCTCAAGTTAAGTGTGTCAAAGATGGCATTTGCTCAGCTTGTCAAAAGGGCAAGCAGACCAAATCCACCTTTAAAAGCATTGAGAACAAAGATGCTGTGAGGTGCTTATACCTCTTGCATATGGATCTCTTTGGTCCAATGCCAGTTCACAGCTTAGGTAGGAAGGTCTACACCTTTGTAGTTGTTGATGACTACTCAAGGTTTTCCTGGGTGTTCTTCTTAAAGCAGAAATCTGAAACACCTAGTGTCTTCTATAGTTTTGTTAAGCAAATTCAGAATGAATTGAACTGTACAGTGGTCAAAATTAGAAGTGACCATGGTACTGAGTTTCAGTCTGAAAGCATGACAAAGCTGTGTGAAGACTATGGGATATTTCAAGAATTCTCTTCACCTAGAACACCTCAGCAAAATGGCATTGCTGAAAGGAAAAATAGGACCTTGATAGAGGCTGGTAGAACCCTATTAAGTGATTCATCACTACCAGAGTATTTCTGGGCTGAAGCAGTTAACACTGCATGCCATGTGATAAATAGGGCTACCATCACTAAAAGGTTAAACAAGACCCCCTATGAAGTTGTGAAAGGCAGGAAACCAAATCTATCCTATTTCAGGATTTTTGGTTGCAAATGCTTCATACTTAACAATGGAAAGTCTTACCTAACTAAGTTTGCTGCCAAGTCCCAAGAGGGAGTGTTTGTTGGGTACAGCAATAATAGTAAGGCTTATAGAGTCTACAACTTGACTACACAAGTTGTAGAGGAGTCTGTGCATGTAGTTTTTGATGAAACACAACTAATTAACAATGAGTTGTCTAGTAGTGTGTGCAGCCCCACAGGTCTTACTAAGAAGATGGACAAGCTAGCCATAGAAGATGTACCTGCTGCAAGACAGCAAGTTGAAGAAGATGGCTTATGTCCAGGGGGAGAACTACATGTACCAGGAACTGAAGAAGTACAAGGAACTCAGCATGATGAAGATGCTGTAGAAGTTCAGCCAGAAGTAAGGATGCCTCCAGCCAACAGGCATCTAAGAGATCATCCAGTAGAGCTAATTATTGGAGATCCAAGACAAGGTGTTTAGGTACCATATCTTTCACTGACCTTCCCTCGTTACGGGAGGTCGATATGGCAAGGTGTTGGAGGAAGTGAGGCAGACCCTACTTGCTGCACCATAATGGTGGATCGATTTGGTAATGCTCAAGTTTGCTGTGAGGTTCTCACCTCTGAGTGGTCTGTGCGGAATGTCGCCAGTCTGTGCACAGGTGGACTAGGACCGGCCAGCCAACACATTAATAACCTCTAATCGGTGGTGTTACCACGGAGTCCGGTACAACGTAAGGTGCCTAGAGTGCACGGAGAGTCTGGTGGATACCGGTGTTTGTGATGTGATTGTGATTGGTAGATTTGCTAGATTGAAATGATTATGATATGGTAATGCATATGGGGAAGGAACCACTGCCCGGGTAATGGGTAGGGTCGTTATAAGTGGTCAGCTAAAGCTGGTCGTTACTTTGTTTTCCGCTTTGGATTGGATGGCTAATTGCAGGTGTTGATGCATGAATTGATTTGCTTGAGCGGAATGGAGGATTGCTTCTAAAGGCCCTTGAAGGTCGTGAGAATCGTGGTTGGATTTCATGTGTGGTCGGCCTGCATGCCGATGTACGGAAATGTATTTGTGAAAAGAGAAACTTGTAAGGCCTTAAGGCCAGTGTGTGTGAGTTGTATACATTCCTGGTTTTGATATATAAATGTGACATTTGTATAGTAGTGGACATTCTCTGAGCTGAGTTCATGTTAACGTAACATGATGCGCTAGAATGGATTGAGTTAGGATGTGAGTAGATTTGTATTTCCACAAGTAATTCTGCCGCTTGTCTGTGACATATGGGGTGGGGCCCCGGCTGGACCCACCGTTATATGTTGTGTGATGAGTGGGGGAGTTACAGCTTATGCATGAAATGTTGTACTAACCATCTCATTATTCGGCTATTTACTTTTATTAGGTGTGTGAGCTCGTCCCCAGGATATGGATCCAGGGAGGAGATGTATTTCTATTTATCTCTATGACTATCGATTATGTTTATAACCAATCACGGGAGATAGAGCACTATGATGACCAGCTACAGCAGGACGATACGCTACCTGATTGGACTGCATGAGCAGAGGCACCCTCGTTGTCTCTAGAGTTTCGGGATGTGAGTACTAACGCGCAAGGCGGCCAACTAACGCTTAGTGGTGTGGTTTGATACCACTTAAGGAGCGCTAGGTGGACGTCTTGGGCAAGTAAGATCCCCTTCGGCCCGACCCGAGCTAAGCTTTGGGAAGGCAATCTTATAGTTAATCACCTAGATGGGGGTGAAAAGGATTGTTTTGAGTCTTTAAAATATTTTCAAGTTGTTGTTTGATGTGTGTTTTGGTTAAATGTTAGCATTCAAGATCACAAAATAAACACATTAGATTTATAGTGGTTCTCTTATCTCGGGTACATCCACTTATCCCCTTCACCTATCTAGCAGTGCGGAAGATTCAGCTAACTCCTCCTTTATACTTAGATCTTTGAGCTTGCACCTCAGATCCCTGTAACGCCCCGAAACTCAAAGGAGCGACGGGTTGATGTTTTGGGCCAGTTTTGGGTTCTGGCAGGAGGCACACGGCCTGGGACACATGCGTGTCCCAGGGCGTGTCAGGCTTGTGTCGTCGAGTTGGTCGAGAGGTCGACGATTTTGGAGTCGACGATCATCGAGCAGAGAACACGGCCTGCGACACGGGCGTGTCGCAGGGCGTGTCAAGGCCGTGTCGACGATCGGCCCATGGTGTCGACGAATTTCGCTCGACGTTGTGTCGAGATAGGGCACACGGCCTGCGACACGGACGTGTCGCGGGGCGTGTCGACCTGTGTCGACACTCAGCCCGTGAAGTCGACATTGCGCTCGACGAAGTGTCGAGACTTGGCACACGGCCTGCGACACGGGCGTGTCGCAGGGCATGTCGACCCGTGTCGACACTCGTCCCGGGGAGTCGACAAACTTTGCTCGACGATGTGTCGAGACAAGGCACATGGCCTAGGACACGGGCGTGTCCAAGGCCGTGTCATCAGGTCGACGATCTTCGCTCGACGAAGTGTCGAGTGTCGAGACCGTGTACACGGCCTGGAGCCCAGGCGTGTCGAGGTGACACGGGCAAGGACACGGGCGTGTCCTAGAACCCGTGCAGTGCTCGGGTTATTTTCGGGGAAAAATGATGGGGGTACACGGCCAGCCACACGGCCGTGTCAGGTGGAACACGGGCGTGTCAGGTCGAACACGGGCATGTTCGATACCCATGTGTTGTTCCAGGCGAGCCGATTTTGACGGCGAATGAGGCACACGGCCCTGGACACGGGCGTGTGCCAGGCCGTGTGCGGTCCAGATTGGGCATTTCAGTCCCGAATCAAAGTCGTTCGTTTCTTTAATTGATGATCCAACGGCTGGGGGGTTGCTCCTGAAGGGATATACCCGGGATTGGACTTAGAAACCCTCACTTTTCATAAGTTGTTATCTTTCTAAAAGCTTAGAGAGAGAGGAGAGCCAAGGAAGGAAGAAGGAGCTAGATCCGACCATTGGAGGACCTTCGAAGCTCCAAATCGCGAGCCGACTCCGGATCCACGGAGGCAAAGCTAGTGCGGTGCTTTTCACCCGCTTATTTTTCCATGGCGCCAAAGAAGAACGCAAGGGTAACGATTCTCTTCTTGAGCATGAGTAGCTCTCTTTCTTTGCATAGGAAGCCCGCTCTCGCGAGTTTGTGGTGAGTTGGAGGCGTTCCGTCGGGTAGATATGTGAAGTCCCCGTTGTTTAGAGTCCATAAGTAAGAATGGACATAGGTATGATGTGTGAAGCCTACCCGGACATGTTGGTCTGGATCGGTGATGTTGCATTGCATAAATACCGGAGAAGACTCCGTGCTATTGATTTTTTTTCGGGTTTTCTACGCGGTAGATTACAATAGGGAGCCTTGGGGATTAACCCAAAGGTGCACCCGGAAAACTGGGCGGATGCATGATCTTGCCAACTTGGTGGCCTGAGAGCCAACTGGAACATAACCGGATTATGTGAAATGTGATGGAAACGGGACTCGGGAGAAGTTTGACCTGCGCATATGGTTTAAATTACCGTTGCGGGCGCATATGGTTTAAATTACCGTTGCGTTGTGAGCACGGGTTAGATGGAACCGTACCCATTCTATGTTGTTCGGATTATAGCCGTTGGCATAGATGAGAGTCTTCGGCGGTCTATGGTTTTAATTACCGTGACCCATGCCGGGAAGACAAACTGCTCATTGATTGGCCGTCCAAAGGGATGGTGGTGAGTTGGCAGACTTAGACTGCGTTCACCGAGAATGTGCCCTGAGTGCACGGGGTGTGCGGCCGTATGAGCCTACGCCTGTGATGAAATGAATATTGTTATATTGCTCGCTTATGCTAATAAAATGCAGGGAAGGAGCATCGCCGCCCCGAGTTGGGGGCGGGGTCATTATAATTTGGTCAGCATTGCTGACCGTTGCCTTGTTTTGCCATCGTGCGGTGGTTTGTTGCTTGCACGTGCTGCTGGACCAAGCGGTCAATAGCGGGCTAAAGCCCAATTGTGCGAAGCCAGCCCTCGAAGGCCCAATTGGAAGTGTTTACTGCTTTATTCATGTGTGACCGGCCTGCGTGTCGTGGTTTGTAAAACATGTAATATGAAGTGAACAATTTTTGTAAGGCCTTAAGGCTTGTAATGGTGTATTTTGTAACATTCCTATTTGGTATTAGTGGACATTCATGCTTTAGTGCTGGGTTCTTTGTTGCAACTTATTAATCTGCTTCCGCTAGAATGCTCTGTGTAGGACGTTATGATTGGTTGGATGGTTTCCATGAGTAACCACCCGGTCTGTCTGTAGTATATGGCGTCGGGCCCCGGCCGGACCTACTGTTTTATGCTATGCGACGGATAGGGGGTGTTACAATCCCTCGGGATCTTATGACTCAGAGTGAACACCACTCCTACAGCTCAGACTACTTCTAGTCCTACCTCAGATCCACTCCTGGATCCTACAACGCAGAGTTCACAAACTTCTATAACTCAGAGATCCAACTAATCTCATACCTCAGATCTACTCAAGATCCTACATCAGATCCTCCCCAGATCCTACCTCAGATCCACCCCAGATCCTACAACTCTGATTAAACTCACTCCTACAACTCAGCATTTATAACTTAGGCTTACACCTCAGATCTCCAAAAAGATCCTACTGATTTGAATTAGTGTTTTGATGAAATAACTTCAGAGAAAAAAATCCCTGAGTCCTTTTCCTTACTGTGTTGTAAACAGCCCTTCTTCACAGAAACAAGAAAATAAATCTTTAGTGTTGAATTAGCTTGTGTTGTGTAGAACATCTGCAGAGCTCTGCTTCTTCTTCAAGCTTGAGAAAATTAGTTGTTCTGTGTTGCAGGCTTGAAGATGAACAAAAAATGCTTTTTGCTCTGCTAACCGACCTTTCCGAGAGTTAGGATTTTTAGAGTTGCTAACAGTTATTCGTGAGAAGCTCTCCAAAATTTTTGCTAGAAAGTCTCTAAAGAAGAAACACCATCTTGCCTTTTATATCACGACAACAATAACAGCTACATCCTCCTTTGGTAAGTGGACTGGCCGGATTTAATGGCAGATCAATTTCAGTATATCACTGTCTGAACAATATGGCGCCCTTTTGTCTTTTAGCATACAAGCTGCGTTGAATTTGATGATGATGTCAGTGGTCATGTCTCAACACTGGAGGACTTAGAAATTTATTTTAGACAGTCTGCACAGGCATTGTGATATGTTTTGTGACTCAACGAATTGAAGCTTTGAGTGTTATCTGTAGAAGCATTGAGTGATAAGCCTTCACTCAACAAAAAAACCACTTAGCTGAATTCAGACAATCTTCAGAGGCATTGAGTGAGCTTTCTTCTTTCAATGATTTTGTCCTCTAACAGTTAAAATGAGAAGGCGTTGAGTGAGCGTCCATCAGTCAATGCTTTTGTACTTAGCAGACTTTTCCAATAGAGGGCGTTGAGTGAACGTCCTTTACTCAATGCACTTGAACTTGGTAGTTGTAATAACCCCCTCCCGGAACACAAAACACGGCACGAGGGGAGTCTTATGACCAGAACAGCTGTCTTACGGTAGCATTAGCACACGGGCTAATCAGTACTACAAGACGCCTATCCTATCTTCTAATCATATCATCCATGCCAACCCAACATAAAGAATATAAAACATATGTCAAAATGCACACTAGTATAATAGTCCATAAGTACAATAGAATTAAGAAGCAACCAAGGCTTCTTTAATATCAGAGTACATGCCCAAAAGGCTACAAAATAGTCTCTCTAAAAAAACACTCACATCAGTCACCGATGACAACGACGGTACCATCACATCAGGCCCTGTCATCCTGGCCTGGCTGCCCTACTGCGTAACTTACTGCTTCTCTGTCTGCGGGATTTCCTCCTAAAAAGGAAGGCATAGCAAATGTTAGTCATAAAGACTGAGTGGCTATTACATCAGCTCCCCCGGCGACTCCTCGGCACCGAGCGGAGAAAGGAACAAGGGTACAATATATATAAATAAACAGTAGTACAAACAGGTGATATAGAAGTAAACAATTTCAGTGTATATCAGTAATTGCAACAAATGAGTATATCAATCAACTTTAGCAGTTCTACCATCTACAGCAGTATATAATATAAAACTACGACATGAAGTAACTTAACTTATATGAATGCCCATATAGATATATAAGTTAAGGATCGGGTCAACAGCAAAGTAACTCATCATATATGAATGTCCATACAAACTTATACGATGAGGATCTTGTGTATGTAATGTAATGATGATAAAATGAATGCAATGCAATGACTCACCCATGTTCACGCACATGCAACTGCTATGTCGACACAGACTTGTAGTTCCCACTTTTCGAGCAGGTAGCTAACCTCTCAGGCATCATCCGTCGTGGCCAGACGATGACAGTGGAACGGGCTTTTCCACTACTAGGCGGGCATCCACACTACCTGGCCTAGGCCTCCATAAGCCTCAATGCTAAGAACACAATAGCGGAGCTCACATGTGTACTACGACTTAGAAGGAGCCTCAGGTAGGTGTGCACCGAGGACTAAGTGTCACAACCCGCATTTCCTCAACGAGTACATCGTACAGAGTAAGAGGAACTACGTGTTGTGATGCCACGTCGTGCAGGGGATAACTGCACACGCTCAGGCAAACGCTCGACGCTTCCTTTAGTAGTTGAAAACCATCAGTTGCATGCAAGAAAACTGTTTAATTTGATGGTCGTATCCCTCAGCCTTATGGATCAAAACATGTATTTGTACGCGGCGGAAAATACTTTAGTTTACGTATGACGATCTCCGATATGCATCCTAGATTTATAATCATATAAGAAATCATCCTTTTTACGTTGTTTGGAAAATACGTGTTAGTTTATCAAAACATGTATGCATGATATAGGATAATAGGTTTATTTTATCTTGAAAATATCTAATGCAACCTAGCATAAATCCTTCCCAAGAGCAAAGAGATATCATCCCATCCAAATGAGTCACATTAGCAGTCTAGCATTCATATATCACAAGTAAAGAAATCCACCAACGGGCGCCAACAAGCTGACAAGAACCCATTGGGGCACATGTATGTTTGTACACAAAGTAAAGAACTACCTCGCTAAGTAAGCTCGGCTAGCTCCAAAGAAACTCGACCCAAGCACTAGCCGCTCAATCGGCTACAACCTGCACCTGAGGCATTCAAGAAAGAATACCTCAGCAATCATGAAAGCTACACAATAGAGTATGAAGTTCAGAAAATATGACGAAGCGGCTTACCGACCCCGTAGCAATGTTTCATGTAAGTAAAATGAGTGAAAAGAACAGGTGGAAAACAGGTGTTAAACACTGTCAATCCAAAGTGTAAAACGCATCAAGTGCGTTCAATTCTCATCAAGTCCTGCTCAACCCGCAGGAGCAAAAAGGCAAGACACATGCCCATTCCATCATCTTTAGAATAAGAACCAACTATACGAGTGAAACATAAGAAGCGGTTAAGTTCGATTCCGCAAGGGTATTTTGGTGAGGGCCCTAAGGTGGAACGCACCCATAAAAGCCAGCCCAAATCGGGGCCAAAACGGTGCTCTACACCACAAATCCAAACCCGGTGGCCACCAAAGCTGAAACCACACCACCCCTTACCGAATCCTCACACAAACGCTCCTGCCATGGTTCATAATTCGCCCCGCAAAATTTACCATAAGCGAACCCAAACTCAACACCACAAGAAAAACTCATCATAACCCAAGCTAAACACGTTTCATTTCATCGTCGTCACTCATGACTACACATTACCCATGTTATGTCAAACTTATTAGCATTTGGATTTCTACTTATTCCACAAAGGACAACGCTAACCAAACCAACAAGCGTATTCTAACATGATTACGACATGAATAAGAAAGAATCACATAAACAAGAAAGGCTACATGAAGCACATGAGCATAAGAATTAATTGAACATAGGGAAAAATTCGATAGTTAGGCGGTAAGCATGTAAGACTTGAAGGAACAAGAGGATTGTACTAAATAAAAACAAGAGTAACAAGACTAATCAAATTTAACAAGCTAGGAAGAAAGAGGAAAGCTAGCTAAACTTGCACAATCAAAGAACAAGAAAACAAGATTGGCAAGGGTGAAGAACACCGCCTGCCTGAACCGAGATGACACCGCGACGGCTGCTCCTCTCTTTCCTTCCCTTGTCTTAGCTTTGCTCCCTTGATGTCCTTTTGGAATGAGGAAGAAGATGAAGAAGAAGGTGAAATGAGGAGGAGAAATCTCTGTTTCGGCCTTATTTCCTCCAGAATAGAGCTGGACCATTTGATCCAGAATCAAAGAAATGAACGGCACAAAAAAACTCGGAAAAATTGATTTTTCGGCCCTGTCACGCCCTGTGACACGCCCGTGTCACATGGCGTGTACCTTAAGCGGCGCAGACGCCAACAATTTCCAGCTTATCCACAAGGTACACGGCCGGGTACACGCCCGTGTCGGGTCGGTCACGCCCGTGACCTAGGGCATGTAACCCGTGTCTCGACATCTCGTCGACTCAAAGTGGCGACACTCGACAAAGCTGGACACGCCCTGTGACACGCCCGTGTCACAGGCCGTGTCCCCTCTCTCGACACCCGACACTCGACACTCGACACTCGACACTCGACATAGCGGGACACGGCCCGTGACACGCCCGTGTCACGGGGCGTGTACCCCATTCGTCGAGCTCAACTCGACGCAAGAAAAGTCGTCGAGTCAAGGAGGTCACGCCCCAGGTCACGCCCTGGGTCACGCCCCGACACGCCCGTGTCGGGGGGCGTGTCACGCACAAAAACGACCATTTTTCCCTGTTTTGAAAAGTGTTTCTATTTCGTCCTAGACCATTTCTTCCTTAAGAACTTTTTACCCCTTTTTGTTTTCTATACACATCGGCCATAAAATCAACCCGTTTTGAGCAACCTTACCCGGCTCGAAAAAGTGCAAGCATTCCCTAAGAGGCCTCACCGAGTCCCCACAAGTGGACTCCGGCTTGCTGGGGAATCGTGCAACTAGGCTACCAAAACAGCCACTCGAAAGCCTGCGGGAAAACCATGCTCGAACAACGGTCAAAGCCAACGTAACGCCCATCAAGCATATGCAATCATTCAACGAAAAATACGGGGTGTTATAGTCACTCCCCCTAACAAAAAGTTTCGCCTCGAAACTTTTCAATCATTTTGATATAAATCAAATGAGTAATCAAACAAAAACACTAATTCAACAAAAAACACCAATTCACATACCAACGTATTTACGGGAATAAATGAGGGTGAGCCGCCCTCATCGTTGACTCGAGCTCCCACGTCGCGCTTTCCACATTCTGATTTTTCCATAGCACCTTGACCATAGGAATCTTCTTTTTCCGCAACACGCGCTCTTGGGAGTCCAAAATACGGATGGGCATCTCCACATAGGAAAGGTTCGGCGCCAACTGCGGCACCACATCCAAAACTTGCTTATCATTGCGTACACACTTGCGAAGTTGGCTGACATGAAACACGTCGTGAACACCAGGAAAGTTCACGGGTAATTCTATTTTGTAAGCGGATGCACCAACTCGCGCAAGAATCTTGAAGGGACCCACAAATCTTGGGTCTAATTTGCGCTCTTTTCCAAACCTTTTAATTCCAACCATTGGGGAGACTTTCAGGAAGACGAAATCCCCCACAGCAAATTCTAACTCCGACCTTCGCCGATTGGCGTACTTTTCATATTGCTCTTGGGCGATCCGGAGCTTCTCCCGAATAAGTCGTACGGCAACTTCCATGTCCTCGAGCGCCTCTGGGCCCAACAAAGGCCGCTCGCCAACCTCGGCCCAAAATAGGGGAGTCCGACATCGACGCCCATATAAAGCTTCGAACGGAGCCATTTGCAAGCTTTCTTGATAGCTGTTATTATATGCGAATTCCATAAGCTGTAAACGTTCATCCCATGCTCCGCCATACTCAAGAATGTAGCATCGAATCATATCTTCCACGATTTGGTTTACTCGTTCCGTTTGGCCATTCGTCTGAGGGTGGTACGCAGTGGAATACCTCAAATCCGTCCCCAAACCATCTTGTAGGCTCTTCCAGAAATGAGAAGTAAATCGGGAATCCCGGTCTGAAATGATATTGACTGGCACACCATGCAGTCGGATGATCTCGTTCAAATATAGCTCCGCTATTGTCTTCATCGGGTAGTTGACCTTAAATGGTATGAAATGAGCACACTTGGTCAACCTATCCACGATCACCCACACGAAGTCATGTCCTCATGGAGATCTTGGTAAGACTGTAATAAAATCCATTGAAATGCTTTCCCACTTCCATGTTGGAATCTCTAATGGTGTCAACTTGCCACTAGGCCTCCCATGATCAGCTTTCACCCGCTTGCAGGTATGACATTCATATACAAATTGCGCTATATCTTTTTTCATTCCATAACACCAAACAATTTGTTTCAAATCACGGTACATTTTAGTTGAGCCTGGATGGTAGGCCATACTTGAGCCATGTGCTTCCCTACACACCATCTCGCGAATGTCTCCAACTGCGGGGATAAAAAATCGACCGCGATACTTTAACGTGTCCCCATCATCAATAGTAAAATCCGGTAATTCACCCTGTTCAGTCCGAAGAAATAAATGTAAAAGCTCAGGATCATCCTTTTGATATTGTCTTGCAAGCACCATCCATGAAGGTTCTTCTACTGCCGAATGACTTTGTGGTTCATATCTTCCCACTGAAATATCCATCAATAGAAATTCCTCCACTAGACGGTCGGCTGAAAGATGAAATAATTTCCCTGTCTTCCGACTCAAAGCATCGGCCACAACATTAGCTTTCCCGGGATGATACTGGATTTCCACATCATAATCAGCTACATATTCAAGCCATCTCCGTTGGCGCAGATTAAGTTCCTTTTGCGTGAATACGTACTTCAAACTTTTATGATCCGTAAAGATTTTACACTGCGCGCCGTAAAGTAAGTGTCTCCACAACTTTAATGCAAATATCACCGCTGCGAACTCCAAATCATGCGTCGGGTAGTTCTTTTCATGACTTTTCAACTGCCGAGACCCATACGCAATCACCTTTTTGTCTTGCATTAAAACACATCCAAGTCCAACGTGCGACGCATCCACAAAAACGTCATAATCTATCCCTTCTGTTGGTAAGATCAACACAGGAGCGGTACATAACCTGTTCTTGAGTTCAAGAAATGATGCCTCACACTTGTCATTCCAATCAAAACGCCACATTATTCTGGGTTAAGCGAGTCAAAGGTGCATCCAACGTAGCAAAACCTTCGACAAATCTGCGATAATAGCCGGCCAATCCCAAGAAGCTCTGAATCTCCTTGGGTGTCTCCGGTCTCCTCCACTCCATGACCGCAGCAATCTTTTCGGGATCCACGGAAATTCCATGTTGATTTATAACATGACCCAGGAATGGAACCTGAGGTAACCAAAACTCACATTTGCTTAACTTGGTGAACAACTTTTGGTCTCGCAAAGTGGCCAACACCAATCGCAGATGTTGTTCATGTTCCTCAGCACTGCGGGAGTAGACAAGAACGTCGTCAACAAAAACCACCACAAACCGATCCAAGTAGTCCTTGAACACCCGGTTCATCATATCCATGAAGGTTGATGGTGCGTTGGTCAAACCAAACGACATCACAAGAAATTCAAAATGGTCATATCTTGATCGAAATGCAGTCCGCGGAATATCAGACTCCCGAACCTTTAGCTGATGATAGCCCGAGCGGAGATCAATCTTCGAAAATACTGAACTGCCACGCAGTTGATCAAACAAATCATCAATTGTTGGCAGTGGGTACTTGTTTTTAATAGTCACCTTGTTCAACTCCCGGTAATCGATGCAAAGCCGCATTGACCCATCTTTCTTCTTCACAAATAACACCGGTGCACCCCAAGGTAAGGAACTTGGCCTGATAAACCACTTTGCCAATAAGTCATCCAGCTGTGTACGCAATTCTGCTAGCTCACGCGGGGCCATTCTGTACGGCGCTTTCGCAATAGTCCGCGTACCCGACTCCAAATCAATGACAAACTCAACATCACGATCAGGGGGAAGACCAGGAAGATCAGTAGGAAAAACATCTGGAAATTCACGCACAACAGGAATCTCCTCCAAACGCGGCAAAACAGCACTAGTCCCCACAACTAAGACGAGACAAGCAAAACAGTCGGAAATAAATAACGTCCGAACACATACCGCTGAAATCCCTGGAGGATCCTGGCAAGAATCACCATAAACACTTCCCGGCTGACCATTGTCCTTGATAAAATCCAAGCACTTTCCTTTGCACTGGATGACAGCGTCATAGCGGGATAACCAGTCCATGACCAGAATGACGTCAAAATCTTCCAAATCGATCACTTTGAAATCAGCCTTCGCTACGAAATCCCCCAACAGAAATGGGATAATCAAGAAGACCCCAGTCTGCAACCACAGAAGCACCGGAAGGAAATTTCACCAAAAAGGCATTCCCCACTCGATCTGGTGTCAAATGATATCGATCCAGAAAGGTTCGAGCCACAAAGGAATGGGTCGCGCCAGAATCGAAGAGAACATGCGCCCAACGGTTCTTTACCTTAAAGTTTCCTATAAGGGTACATATGTAGCTAAGAACTACTCGTAAGAGGCATAAACAAAACGTGAACCAGAGGAAGGAATCGAACCTGAGATAACCTGAGGTGACATCTGAGCTTCCTCTGAAGAAATCACATTTAACTTCCCTTTTCCTTTGTCCAAACGCGGAGGCGGAGGCAAAGCCTGGAGTGGCATTGGCTGCAGCACGGGCTGGTTTTGTGGGCACCTTGCCTTAAGATGTCCCTGTTTACCACACTGAAAGCACACCTTGTCTTTGACCCAGCAGCGGCTCACATCATGACCTCTTCCCCCACAACTTGTATACTCCAAGTCCCTGGTTGGCGCACCCTGAATGGCGTGCACCTGCTCCTTCTTCTGCATCCCCAACCGCTTGAAACATTTCTCAAATGGGTGGCCTGACCGGCCACAGAAGCTACACGTCTCCTTATTCTTCTTCCATACGTCTGATTCTTGAGAGCTTTTCCCTCCCACCAGCTTTCTCTTATCCTTCCTCATCAGCTGCCCTCTTTGTTTTGTAGTTTCTATAGCTTCCACCTTCAAAGCAGCCTCAACCACACTGGTGTAACTTGTCGCTCCATAGGCGCTTGCAAACTGCTGAACATCGCTCCGTAGTCCGCCAAGAAATCTCTTCACTCGGTCAGCTTCCGTAGTCACCAAGCTCGGAGGGAACCGACTTAACTTGCTAAACTCAATTTCATACTCACTCACTGTGAGTTTCCTCTGTTTCAGGTACAAGAAGTCATTCATCAGGCGGTCCCTTTCAACTGACGATAGAAACTTGCGCCGTAACATTTCTTTGAAGGCTTCCCACGAACATCGCGCCACTAGGCTTTCTTTTTCTCGCAACCACCAACTTTTTGCCAACCCTTTTAGTTAATAGGCGGCAAGCATCACCTTTTGGTCTTCGGTAACGCCAGAATAGACAAACATCTCTTCCAACGCGATCACCCAATCATCCAAGATCACAAAGTCCGCTTTTCCATCATAGGTAGGTGGTCCAAGTCGCTGAAACTGCGAGATGAAAGTCATCGCAGGAGGAACCACAACTGGGGGTATCACTGCCACGGAAGGAGTAGAAATAGTGGGGCCTCTAACAGTCTCTTGCACTCTTGGTTCCAGCCCAGACATCGCTGATGACAAGCTTGGAGCTGGGACTCCACATGCTGCACCTGCCTTGTCAAAGCCTCATTACTTTGGCATAGACTATCCATCAGAGCATTATTCTGCGCGCCTGAAGACTCGCCCTCAGATTGGGGAGTCTGCCTTGTCACTAGACGCTTCGACATCCTATAAACCATTTCACTCGATATCAAACTCAACCCAACAAGCAACACATAACGACGCTGTACAGACAAGACATATAAAAATATGAACAGCAACTGCTAACTTGCTCTGGGAGTTTGAGAACGATGTTATGCCTAACATTCGATGACTCACTGTCATCTCACTAACTTGTACCTACACCATGAATGCATGAATTTCTTTGACCCAAAACCATGAGTGTACAGGTGTCATCATGTAAATCTTTAGCTTGGCACGTTGTGCCCATGCAATGTTATGGTATACGTGTTGTGCTATGCAATCTAGAAAGGGCCTTAATGCATGCCATGAGCGGTCGTACGCATCACAATGTTATGCATCTCATACTACATAGCATTGCATGCAACGAATAAAATAAAACGTGCTAGTCGCATCCATGTGGTGAGGTTATGCATCCCATACTACATAACCCTCACACATTGCCCCTATGGTGGATCCATATACAACCACATATTATGCATCCCATACTACATAATATGCCACGTATACTTCTGTTCATGCCATGAGTGTAGTGTTCGTGCTTTGGCCAAGAAGTACTGATGGCACCTCGGTCTGTGTATGCTATGATGACGCCTAATACTGACTAAAAGGAAAGTTTGCCCGACAAATTGTCAAGCAAACCTCCCTCTGATACCAACTGTCACAACCCGCATTTCCTCAACGAGTACATCGTATCAGAGTAAGAGGAACTACGTGTTGTGATGCCACGTCGTGCAGGGGATAACTACACACGCACAAGCAAACGCTCGACGCTTCCTTTAGTAGTTGAAAACCATCAGTTGCATGCAAGAAAACTGTTTAATTTGATGGTCGTATCACTCATCCTTATGGATCAAAACATGTATTTGTACACGGCGGAAAATACTTTAGTTTACGTATGACGATCTCCGATATGCATCCTAGATTTATAATCATATAAGAAATCATCCTTTTTTACGTTGTTTGGAAAATACGTCTTAGTTTATCAAAACATGTATGCATGATATAGGATAATAGGTTTATTTTATCTTGAAAATATCTAATGCAACCTAGCATAAATCCTTCCCAAGAGCAAAGAGATATCATCCCATCCAAATGAGTCACATTAGCAGTCTAGCATTCATATATCACAAGTAAAGAAAGCCACCAACGGGCGCCAACAAGCTGACACGAACCCATTGGGGCACATGTATGTTTGTGCACAAAGTAAAGAACTACCTCGCTAAGTAAGCTCGGCAAGCTCCAAAGAAACTCGACCCAAGCACTAGCCGCTCAACCGGCTACAACCTGCACATGAGGCATTCAAGAAAGAACACCTCAGCAATCATGAAAGCTACACAATAGAGTATGAAGTTTAGAAAATATGACGAAGGGGCTTACCGACCCCGTAGCAATGTTTCATGTAAGTAAAATGAGTGAAAAGAACAGGTGGAAAACAGGTATTAAACACTGTCAATCCAAAGTGTAAAACGCACCAAGTGCGTTCAATTCTCATCAAGTCCTGCTCAACCCGCAGAAGCAAAAAGGCAAGACACATGCCCATTCCATCATCTTTAGAACAAGAACCAACTATACGAGTGAAACATAAGCAGCGGTTAAGTTCGATTCTGCAAGGGTATTTTGGTGGCAGCCCTAAAGTGGAACGCACCCATAAAAACCAGCCCAAATCCGGGCCAAAACGGTGCTCTACACCACAAATCCAAACCCGGTGTCCACCAAGGCTAAAACCACACCACCCCTTACCGAATCCTCACACAAACGCTCCCGCCATGGTTCATAATTCGCCCCGCAAAATTCACCATAAGCAAACCCAAGCTCAACACCACAAGCAAAACTCACCATAACCCAAGCTAAACACGTTTCATTTCATCGTCCTCACTCATGACTACACATTACCCATGTTATGTCAAACTTATTAGCGTTTGGATTTCTACTTATTCCACAAAGGACAACGCTAACCAAACCAACAAATGTATTCTAACATGATTACGACATGAACAAGAAAGAATCACATAAACAAGAAAGGCTACATGAAGCACATGAGCATAAGAATTAATTGAACATAGGGAAAAATTCGATAATTAGGCGGTAAGCATGTAAGACTTGAATGAACAAGAGGATTGTACTAAATAAAAACAAGAGTAACAAGACAAATCAAATTGAACAAGCTAGGAAGAAAGAGGAAAGCTAGCTAAACTTGCACAATGAAAAACAAGAAAACAAGATTGGCAAGGGTGAAGAACACCGCTTGCCTGAACCAAGATGACACCGCGACGGATGCTCCTCTCTTTCCTTCCCTTGTCTTAGCTTTGCTCCCTTGATTTCCTTTTGGAATGAGGAAGAAGATGAAGAAGAAGGTGAAATGAGGAGGAGAAATCTCTGTTTCGGCCTTATTTCCTCCAGAATAGAGCTGGACCATTTGATCCAGAATCAAAGAAATGAACGACACAAAAAAACTGGGAAACATTGATTTTTCGGCCCTGTCACGCCCTGTGACACGCCCGTGTCACAGGGCGTGTACCTTAAGCGGCACAGACGCCAACAATTTCCAGCTTATCTACAAGGTACACGGCCGGGTACACGCCCGTGTCGGGTCGGTCACGCCCGTGACCTAGGGCGTGTAACCCGTGTCTCGACATCTCGTCGACTCAAAGTGGCGACACTCGACAAAGCTGGACACGCCCTGTGACACGCCCGTGTCACAGGCCATGTCCCCTCTCTCGACACCCGACACTCGACACTCGACACTCGACACTCGACACTCGACATAACGGGACACGGCCCGTGACACGCCCGTGTCACGGGCGTGTACCCCATTTGTCGAGCTCAACTCGACGCAAGAAAAGTCGTCGAGTCAAGGAGGTCACGCCTCAGGTCACGCCCTGGATCACCCCCCGACACGCCCATGTCGGGGGGCGTGTCACGCATAAAAACGACCATTTTCCCTGTTTTAAAAAGTGTTTCTGTTTCATCCTAGACCATTTCTTCCTTAAGAATTTTTTACCCTTTTTTTGTTTTCTGTACACATCGGCCATAAAATCAACCCATTTTGAGCAACCTTACCCGGCTCGAAAAAGTTCAAGCATTCCCTAAGAGGCCTCACCGAGTCCCCACAAGTGGACTCCGGCTTGCTGGGGAATCGTGCAACTAGGCTACCAAAATAGCCACTCGAAAGCCCGCGGGAAAACCATGCTCGAACAACGGTCAAAGCCAACGTAACGCCCATCAAGCATATTCAATCATTCAACGAAAAAAAAGGGGCGTTACACTAAGCCCAACAGGCCTATCATCGTGGCATGGAAGGAGCCTATGGGAGCGTATCACCAAAGTACCAAGCCCAACCGTCCACTTGGCATGAAAGGAGCCTCAGGAATGAGCACTGACGACCAAGCCCAATCGTCCAATGTATATCTATCACCTCCCATCGATGTGATGACTGGCGAGCCCGTAAACCTGCCACACAATCCTTAACCCAAGATTGTGACATCGTGTGTCAGCTCACACTGCATGCAAATTCATATAGCCATTCCATCAACTTACAAGGGCTCCAATCGAGTCCCGTCTCATCGTTACCAAACTAGTGATCAACAGCACTCAAGGACTCCATACTGAGTCCCTTAACAACATGTCGTTCAGTGTGGCAACACCCTCGCACTTCCAGGCCTTACACTTTTCCATACCCATCAAGGGTTTACCGTTCAAACGGGTGGCAAGCCACCTTACACAGCTCACCAATCTCACACTGCCACCCGAATGGAGTCACGACTCTAAGCAGTGGACTACTTTTGTAACATCCCTCGGACTTCTAGACCCCTAGGATGGTTTTTTCATGACTAGGTCATGACAAAATCCTGGGAAGTATTAAAAGGTTGGGGTGAACCTGGGAATTAGTGTGTGAACCATCTTGTCCTGCAAATAGTAGAATTTCAATTACTAGCATAGGGATGATCATAGGCCCTCACCATGACTTCATGACCTCACCACAATATCACTAACCTATTGGAGGGTCCATCAGAACCATAGGGACCCATTGAAGTCAACATAAAAGACCAAATTGACTAAAGTCAACTCATGGGTCAAAGTGGTCAATTTGGGTTAACCTAGCCCAATTCAAGTGGGCTAAGCCCAATTGGTGTGGTCCATTAGTCTAGGAGGTGGAGAGACACATTTTGGGCCCACCAAATTCAGAGATTTGTGACTAGGAGAGAGCGGGGGAAGTTACCCCAATTTGGAGGAGAGAGAAAGTGGGGCTTAATGGCCATCATGGCCATAGAGGTTCCATAACCAGCCACTTTGATGGGGCTTTTACTCCTAGGAGGCAGGGTAGGAGTTTCTTGGTGCTGGCTAACCCTTGGTGTGGCTCAGCCCCCTCAATTGAGAAGAAACCGAAAATGGCATCATGGACATTAATGGGGATTTCAAAAATTGGGGAGTTACAAGCCCCCTCTCCCCAATTGCTCCTTTAAGAACCTTCATCAGGACAAGAGCAGGTGTTTCCCCCATTCTAATCTCGATTTTGTGAAGGTTGTCTTGGAGGTTGCAGAGGAGCTCAAGCCGGCGGCAAAAAATGGCAAGGAGGCAAACCACCCGCTCTCAGGCCGCAACTCAGGTCCTCCTCTACTCCTCTCTTCGTGGGCTAGCATCTTAAATTTTTTAGGAGAGAAATCGGGCTCAATTGAGCCCGATCGAGTGAGAGGAATTTCTGAAATTTCCATGGTTTTCTACCTTGCGGTTTCGCCAGAAACCGCCCCTCCGGCGGCTGTGCCGCCGCCCGGCGATAGCCCCCACCTCAACGAAGGTGGTGGCGGTGGTGGTCGGCCAGGGAGGTGGCCGGGTGACCGGAAAATAGGTTTGAAAGTTTCTCCAGGTCGGTGAAATCATGGCGGTCGGCTGGAGGTTGAAGACGATCTGATCACCGTCGGATTGGATCTGTACAGCATAGTATAAATGTTATTAAGGTTTTATATTTTTAACCCTTTACTATGCCCCCTTTAAATTAGATAAATGAGACCCTTAGGGGATAAACCTTAAAAAGTGGCCAACATGAAAATTGTAGCCCTTGAAGTGTAATTTAATTTAAAATTAATTTCAACCCATTTAGGTAAGTGGTTTGACCACAGCACTCAACATGGTGCAGTATATACATAGGCTTGACTAGAGACTAAATTGAGTGCCCCCATCAATCCATCCATCCAAATGACTTGAAATTTTGGCTTGTGCTCACTCTTATCTATATCTATAATATATCCAAAAATGGAAATTTTGAGAAAATATTTTCCTAAAGTTTTTTTAGAAATTTAATAAACCTTTCATGAATTATTTAAGAGGTCTAATTACCTCTAAACCCACCAAAATTTTGATGTCTGTCTCTTATGGTCATGGCATGACTATGGTTAAACTTTCAGCCCAATTGGGGTGGATTTGATAGGTATTGGTGTGACCAAAGTTTGGTCCCTTAAGGGTAATTTAGGGCAAAGAGTGTTTGGGGCATAGAAGGGCCAATTCTCACCCAAAGGGTTTGGAACTTTGTCCAGAGCTCCATGGTCAGTTAAAATACCCTCTCATGGAGTTTGAGGTGGTTTGGGGTGAATTTGCCCTAAGACCGTAGTTCAAACCCTAGGGTTGAACTTTGGGGGTTTGTGAAGGACATGGGGTGATATGTCCTTGTATGGAGTTGGTGTTTAGTCCATGTGATCTTAGAGTGGTGATATGCCCTAGGAAGGGTTTTGGTAGTATTTGGACACATGCACCCCACTTTAATTACTAGGAAATTCATTAGGTCTATAGAACTTATGGAATAGATAATGGGTCATATGATCTTGGATTTTCATGAGATTTTGATAGAAGTAATTTTATAGTGATATTGATCTCTGAAAATTATTATAGTATGTTTAGAAAACAGTAGCTCATACTTGTAGGTATAATCTCCATCTTGCCCTTGTTGATGATTTTGAAGTAACTATGGTTTAATTGTCTCTAGATGATATGAAACTCTGGTAAAGTTAATAAAATACCATTTGTAGGCACTAATGAATTATTTGGATCATTTGGGCTTTTTCTCTTAGTACTTCATGTGTAAAGTGAACTAGTGTACCTTATTTTGATAAATATATAATAAATATTATGTCTTGCTGGAAAATTATGTTACTTGTCCAGAGAACCTTTTAATGCATAATAAAGTTTAGAAAATTATCACATGTCATTTGGATGAGTTTATAAGAATGTTTCTTCACAAAGTGCACTTTAATGGAATTATTTGAAGTATTTTTATACATGGCTCACTTGCCTTGGAATCGCATGAAAATTAGTCAGTAGTGTTTTATGATCCTTATAAGGCTCTGGTAATTTTTATATAATATTTGGACTATGAATCATGGTACTCCCTTCATTAACTTTAATTATTTGTATTTATCATGAATTAATTATTTAGGGGCTGATACTTTTATGAAAGTTTGTGAAACTTAGTATTCTTTGTTATTTTGGCATCATATAGTGATCACAAATTTTGGGTGACCATAACTTAAGGAAATCTAGTACTTCATGTTCAAAATTATCCCTGGCCTAACTTTTGGAAAATTTATTAAATGCCAAATTAATTAGGAAAATTTACAAGTCTCTGGATTTTGGCTAAATGTGTCATTGTAGACCCACAATAATTATCTTAGGGTATTTGGATGAAAATTTAGAGTACCTCCTATCATGTACATCATATAGCTTAGGTTGGTCTGCATTTAGTAAAACTGCGGAAATTGTAATAACATGTGGAATGGACATAGGGAGATGGGGTTCATAGTTTACTGATCTTGGTAAAGTGAAAAAGAAAAAAAAAAGAGTTTCATTAGGAGTCATGATGAGGAGAGTGATGGGTTGACTGGTGTTAAGAGGTGCTCGGGATCGACGAAAGATCGTCTTTCCTGTGGAGAGAGAGTCAAAATACACAAGGGTTCGATCCAGAATAATGTTAAAAGGGATCGAGAATTGGGTAATAACCAATAATAATAAGTACCTTGTGAAAGGGCATTTTGGGTTTCAACCCATTGTAGTTCCTAGTGCCCTCGAGAGCCCTTCACAGGGAATGCCTTGGGCAGTCCAAGGTTAACGTAAGCCGTAAGAATAAATGGAATGGAAGAGTAATTAGAAATACTCTAGGGTTACACTTACACTCAAACTCCCCGGTCTTGTGGGAGTTAGGTTGGGTTTTACGAGCGGTAGGCTCAGTGGTTTGGTGATGGGCAGGTTAGCCCGACGAGCCGACAGCTCAGATTGTTTTGTGACGGACGGGTTAGTTCGGGGAGATTTGGCTCGGTAGATATTTGTCACGGATGGGTTAATCCGGGGAGCTTTGGCTCGGTAGATATTGGTGACGGACGGGATTGTCTGGGGAGCTTTGGCTCGATGGGAAATACATTAATGTTGCATGTGCATAAGATATAAGGTGGTGGGTCTTCGGTATTGGAGAGTCAGCTTACCGACACCAAAACGTTGACTCGGCAAGTGTGGTTTAGCACTTGGCCAAATAAAGTCTGGTGTGGCAACCGGCAAGAGTACGCAGGAGCTCCGCTTAGTGCACCAGCGTTGAGGCGTACGATAGGTCTGACTGGTAGTGTTGATACCGGTTTAGAGGTGGGCGAGGCCCAACCCAGCACTTCTGTTTGCCACTATGGAGGTATACTGGGAGGTTAGGCTCCAGAAAGGGGGAACTAAAGTTCTATGTGCACAGAGTCGGGTGTGTGAGTTACACTTGCATGTTCATACCACAGCATTCTTGCATGACATAGCATCATCATATAACGCTTGACACCTATTTTATAAATTGGTGTGGGACTCTTTATACAATAAGCCTTGCAAAACGACACCTTGGTCTACAGGTTTCTATGGGCATTCCTATAGGTCATGGTTACTAACTTAGTTTACCTTCTTGTACTTTTACTTGCTCACTATGTTCATGTGTATACTCATACTACTTACCTACTATTTGCTTACTTATACTTGCAATGGTTATATGCTCATGTTAGACTAGTTCCGCCATCACCTGCTTACTTTGTTACTCTCCACCTTTATTACTTTCCCTTTCTGCCTCCCCGCTCGGTGCCTAGGAGCCATGGGGAGGGGTGGGGATGATAGGACTTAGTATTTTAGACTAACGTTCGTTGATGACCAAATCATTTTAGGGGATCGTGGAGTCGAACTAGGAGACGCAGCCCCAGAGGTCGGTGCGCATGGAGATGGGGAAGTCTAGCACGGGAGTCCAGCCAGCAGGGATAGTGAGTCCCGACCATTAGTAGATATTATAGATTTGCTTCCGCGATTGAGTGATTTGTAGTGAGGATTTTGATGTATCGGGCATGGGCCCTCTTTAGTAATTTGTTTTATCATTTCTGTGGACTCTCCCTTCGTGGAGAATTATATTATATTCATGTGATTCTGTGAACCAATATCTGAGTTTTCATTACTCTTATATTTATTATACTCCTCTGTGATCGGTATGGCTGACAGGATCGACGTTTTGTAGTGACGACCTTCCCGGGTGTGTTGGTGTCACCGCAAAGCGGCAATTCTGGGCATAAAACCCGGTTTGTTTTGCAAAAAAGAGGGGTATCAGAAACTTGTATCAGAGGGAAACCTCAATCGAAAAAGTAGAAGTCCACTAACCCTGGGTCACCCCCGCTCGAGTTTAGTTCGGGGACAAACTAAGCAACGGAAGTTGTGGTGTGCCCATATGGGGGATCACATGTAATTGTCCTCTTTTAACTGGGCCAAGACGATGGTTGCCGATATAACGATGGTGTGGGCCTTTGCGGATATGTTCCCAGAGAAGCTACTAAGATTGACGCCGCACCGAGAGAAGGATTTTTAGATCCAGTTGGTGTCAGGAGTTAAGCCGGTGTCTAGGGCTCCCTATCGGATGGCTTTGAAGGAGTTGGTGGAGTTAAGGAGTCAGCTGCAGGACCTGGTGGAGGCTGGATTCGTTAGACCAAGCTCCTCAACTTGGGGGAGCTCTGGTCTTGTTTGTGAAGAAGAAGGATGGGACACTCATGTTGTGCATCGATTATCGTTCACTAAACCGGTGGAGGGTCCGGAACACATATCCACTGCCGAGGATCCATGAGTTATTTGATCAGCTAGTGGGAGAACAATGGTTCTCGAAGCTAGATTTGAGGTCGGGGTACTATCAGTTACGGATTCAGGAAGAAGAAATATCGAAGACGGCGTTTAGCGGCAGATATGGCCCATACGAGTTTATCGCGATGCCCATTGGGCTCACGAATGCGCCATCGGCTTTTATGAGCTTGATGAACCGGGTGTTCGAGCCGTACCTCGACAGATTTGTCATTGTGTTCATAGATGACATCCTCATTTATTTGAGGACGAAGGAAGAGCATGCACAACATCTGGCCTTGACTCAGGAGAAACTCAGGGAGCATCAGATATATGCTAAGTTTAGTAAATGCCAGTTTTGGCTGATGGAGGTGGCTTTTTTAGGCCACATCATCAGTGGAGCAGGATTGGCGGTGGATCCCGCAAAGATTCAGGCAGTGCGAGTCTGGCCTCAGTTGAAGACAGTCAGGGATGTCCGAAGTTTTCTGGGATTGGTCGGGTACTACTGGAAGTTTGTGCAAGGATTCTCTCAGATAGCCCTTCCACTCATTTCTTTGACGAAGGACACTACATTCGTTTGGACGCCGCAGTGTGAGGCAGCCTTCCAGCAGTTGAAGGGTCGGCTTACGTCAGCCCCTATCCTCGCTCTTCCGTCTGGGAAGGAGGGCTTCCAGGTGTACACTGATGTGTCGTTTCAGGGGATGGGCGTTGTACTGATGCAGCATGGACATGTGATTGCATACGCCTCCCGCTAGCTGAAGAAGCACGAGTAGAATTACCTGGTGCATGACTTGGAGATGGGAGCAGTGGTGTTTGCTCTGAAGATTTGGTGGCATTACCTTTATGGGGTGCGCTGCGATATATTTTCGGATCACAAGAATCTGAAATATGTTGATATGCAGAAGGAGTTGAATGTTCGCCAGAGGCGATTGGTGGAATTCATATCTGATTACGAGTATATGATACACTATCACCAGGGGAAGGCGAATGTGGTGGCAGATGCACTAAGCCGGAGGGCTACCACTTCAGGAGCAGAGTCCCAGTTTATGGCTATGGAGCTGGTACGGATGATGGAGGATATGTAGATTACCTTGGTGTCCTCGGATGACTCAGAGCTTTATGAGTAGTATCTGGCTGCGATGAGCACTACCGATGATATTCGAGATCGCATCAGGGTTGAGCAGAAAAGGGATGATAAGTTGGAGCCAATATTCAGGGCCTTGGAGGCAGGTACAGCCGGGGAGTATACAGAGAGAGATAGGTTGTTATGCTTTAGAGGATGGGTGTACATACCGGCAGGGGGCAGGATTCGGGAGGACATTATGACTGAGGCTCAATGCAGCAGGTACTCGATGCACCCGGGCATCACCAAGATGACGGCCGACCTGAAGAGGACGATGTATTGGCTCGGCATGAAGAGGGACATCACATACTTCGTGACCCATTGTGAGGCTTGTCAGTTAGTGAAGGAAGAGTGTGTTGGAACACCCTATTACTAATTTGGGTCAGGATCACTATGTCTTTAGGAAACCTGTTTTTGACCTCATTGTATAGATCTAAAGGTCAATTAGAATTGAATCTAAGGGTTAGTAGTTAGGTTTGGAAGCTGCCCTCAAGACCAAGATTTTTCTATTTGGAGACTAAGTCATTTCGTCGAGCTCAGTACGACGACTCGTCGAACTCCAATCGACGATCGTTGAGCTCACTTCGACGGATCGTCGAACTCCATTCGACGATCGCTGAGCTCAACTTCAACAAATCGTCGAACTTCATTCGACGATCTTCGAGCTCAGTTCGACGATATTGACTCCAATATTGATTCTCTATCTCTGAGCTCAGTTCGACGATAGTGGAGCTCAGATCAACGATCTCTGTTGCTGTCTAAGTTCAAATCGCTGAGCTCAGTTCGACGATAGTAGAGCTCAGTTCGACGTTTTTCTGAAGAGTTAAATGATTTTCAAGATTCAAATTCAGAACAGTTAAGGAGTTATTGTCAGCAATTAATTCAGAAGATCTTGTATCCGTTTTCATTTATTCTGGAGCAAGTTTCAAGGAATTATCAAGGAATGTTTTTTTGGACTTTCCCCCAGAAGACAATTGCAATTAAGGAAGTCATTTAATGACAGGCTAACGGCTATTCTTGGCAGAGGATCATTTTCTATTCAGATCAAAGGAATAAAAGACAAGATTTTTGAATCTCTCAACACACAAGCAATTAACAAGAAGAAGAAAAAAATATTCTCTGCTACAACCTTTCTCTAGAACAACATCTTTCTCAACACCAACTGTTCACAAGAGAAAGAAAAAGAGTTGCAGACATTCTCTGTCTCAAAAAAAATTCATACAAGAACACACAACCAAGGAGATCAACCAACTGAAATCTTCAGATCTCTTTTGATTCAAGTGTTCAAGGCCATCATCATTCAAGACTCCAGACAACTCACATTTCAGCTGTTGCTGAAATCATCAATTGCAAGGAGATCAACTTTCTGAAGGCCTATCACCCTACAGCAAAGCTTCATTTCCTGATCAACTACAGATCTCAGGGGGAGCTTTGGCAACGTCATATCCACATAGTCTTCTCAGCTGCTTTGAGAAAGAGAAGACTTTCATCACTCTCTCATCCCCATCTCTATAAAGGGTTTTTCAAACTCCCTTCAAAAGTTTGTGCTTGGTTTTTGAGCACCTTATCAAAAGCTCATTGGTGGCAAGACACCTGATCAAAAAATCTGGTTTGGTTTTTGAGCACCTTATCAAAAGCTCATTGGTGGCAAGACACCTGATCAAAAAATCTGGTTTGGTTTTTGAGCACCTTATCAAAAGCTCATTGGTGCCCAGGACACCTGATCAACTCATCCTGCAGTGGATTCCTACCTAGGGTGGTAGAAGAGTGGATGTACCCATGTTTAGGGGAACCACTATAGCTCCTTGTGTCTTCTGGTTGCTTGTCTTTATTTTTGTTTCTGGCTGTGATTGGTTTGTGATATGTGATTGGTTTGTGATCTGTGATTAGTTAGGATCAGTGATTAGTTTCTTTTGTAGTTTGTGATTAGATAGCTGCTGTGTTTAGATTTACCACTTGCTTCCCTGTTCACTCAGATTACAACAACTGTTGTAAAAAGTTTTTAAGCACCATACTCTATTCACCCCCCCCCCCCCCTCTAGAGTATATCAGATCTAGCTTGCACTTTCAATTGGTATCAAAGCGACGTTGGTTAAATATACCACACCTTGGTGGTTGCACAGGCTAACACCTGAACCCCAAGATCTCTAGTTAGATCTGCTTGTTTTGATTTTATTATTAGATTTTGTCTTCACAAATCATGGCCCAAAACAAAGATTATGCTAGCACCAGACCTCCAGTGTGCAATATGTCTAAGTTTGCACTTTGGAAAGCAAGGATTAGACTATACATGAATTTTATTGACAAGGACATTTTTAATTCTGTTTTGACAGTTTGTCCAAGACCTCCAGAGAACACAAGTACAAATGATGTTCCACCTCCATCAGGAACAGATGCTGATATCAAGAAGTGGAAGGTAGCTGATGCAAAGGCTATGAACATCTTAGCCCAGACTATGTCTGATGACATATTTCAAAAGGTGGCTGAATGTAATTCAGCAAAGGAAATCTGGGATAAGCTCTTTGAAATAGTCTCAGGATCAGCTGATGAAAGAAAGGACAGGAGATCCCACCTCATATCCCAATATGAGAATTTCAAGAAAGGAGAAGCTGAGTCAGTAGCTGAAATGTACAACAGACTCAGTTTGATAGTCAATGAACTGAAGACTCTGGATAAGGAGATCTCACTGACTGAACTCAATGACAAAATCCTAATGTGCTTCCCAAGCACTTTGGATTCAAGAATCTGGCCAATCAAGGATGCTAGAAGTCTGAATGAGATCACCACAGAAGCTCTTTTGGGTAAACTCAAATCTTATGAGCTGCTCATTAAGAACAGAGAAGAAGAGCAGAAGGCTGCCTCACCAGCCACAAGAAAAGAAAAGACAATAGCCTTCAAAGCAACTGAAGATCAGCCTGAAGACAAAGTCACAGGTAATGATGAGCTGCTCAGTCTATTGGCCAAAAGATTTTACAAGATGGCCAGAAAGGACTTCAGAAAGAGATCATACAAGGAGCATGATAAGCCAAGGTATGATAAGTCAAATAATAAAGAAATTGTCTGCTTTGGTTGCAGGAAACCATGCCATATTGTGCCTGACTGTCCAGAAAACAAAACAAGGACAGAAAGGATAAGAAAGAAAGAAGAAGAGATAAGGACTTCAAGAAGAATGGCCATGGCAAACCCTCCTCCAGCAAGAACAAACACACAAGGAATGGATTTGTTGCTGAATCTTGGAGTGAGACTGAAGAGGAATCAGAAGCTTCATCCAGCTCAAGTGATGATGAAGATGATGCTGAAGAGAAGGAGTTCTGCATGATGGCAATCAATGCCTCTCAACATAATTCAGATACAGAAGAGTCAGAGTCAGACTCAGAGACTCAACTTGAATAGGATCAGGTAATTAGTTCTTTTGATTTCAATTCTGAGGACTTTAAGTCTGAGTTTAAAGCATTATGTTTAGACTTACTAAAATCTGAGAAGGAAATTATTTCTCTCAGAAATCATTTATCTGAACATAGTATCTTAAAGTCAGAAAACCTCAAACTCTCTAAGGAGTTGGAGTGTTGTAGGGAGCAGATAGCTTCACTGAAAGGTGAGCTATCAGAGGCCAAGAAGCTTGAGGAATCCCTCAATGGGAGAAGTATCAAGATGATGGACATCACAAGCACAGTGAACTCCAGATTCAATTGTACACTGGGCTTGGATGCCTCATCCAGCCAACCTATAGTTCTAACAACCCCAATCAAGTTTTTTTCTGATAAAGGGAAGGGAGTTGTAGAGGTAGCTAGGAAAAATTCTGATCTGCCTAAGAAAACCAAGTTCTAGCAGAAATCGTCAAACGGAGCTCGACGATCGCCGAACGCAGATCGACGATCTCAGGCAAAATCGTCAAACTCAGGTCGACGATCTCTAATTCCTGAACTCTGCCACAGTCGACCGTCGAATGGAGCTCGACGATCTGACCCAAGATCGTCGAACGCAGCTCAACGATCGTCGAACAGAGATCAGAGCTTTGGAAACTCTTTCAAGGGCAAATCAAAATCCAATCCTAGGGGTCCTTCATCCCAAAGCTTTAACACTTATACTGAATGGATAATACCTCCAAGGAGATATCATCCTGAAGGTTATAAGAGTCAACCTGGGATGTCTTTTATTTCTGAGTTTAAAGGTTATCAACCTAGGCCCAAGGTAAACTGGGTCAAAAACAAATGAATTATTTTATGTGCAGGTGAAGACATATCCAACATCAAACCAGCAATGGTACTTGGATAGTGGGTGTTCTAAGCACATGACAGGAAATAGGGACAACCTCACATCCTTTAAAGTCAAGCTTGGACCCAAAGTCATATTTGGTGATTCAAATTTTGGACAAACTAAAGGATATTATGCAGTCCAGATTGGGACAGTGACATTCAAGAAGGTAGCCTATGTGGAAGGACTGAAGCACAATTTGATAAGTATCAGTCAGCTATGTGATGAAAGCTACCAGGTGACTTTCAGCAAAGCCTTATGCAAGATCAAGTCAGAGGACAACACAACTGTGTTGACAGGTAAAAGGAAAGGTAACATCTATTTAGTAGATTTTATTTCAACAGATGTAGACATTTGCCTGTTTAATTCTGTCTGTAGACCTAATGTTTTATGGCATAAGAGACTAGGACATTTAAACCTTAGAACCATTGCTAGGCTATCCAAGGACAACCTTGTTAGAGGACTACCTTCTGGCTCCTACAAGAAGGAAGAACTCTGCAGGGCTTGTCAATTAGGCAAGCAAACTAAAAACATTTTTAAGTCACTTAATAAGAGTGATTCACCTAGGAATTTGTATCTATTACACATGGATCTTTTTGGACCCATTACAGTACAAAGCTTAGGAGGGAAATCTTACACTTTAGTAGTTATAGATGACTTCTCTAAATTCACATGGGTGTTCTTTCTGAGGAAGAAGTCTGATAACTTTAAGTGTTTGACAGAGTTTCTCAAATGCATACAGATTGAGTTCAATACTCACATTGCCCTGATCAGAAGTGATCATGGGACAGAGTTTGATTCTCTTCTTATGCAAGAGTTCTGTCAGAGTGAAGGGATCAGGCATACTTTCTCAGCTCCTAGAACTTCTCAACAAAATGGGGTAGCTGAAAGAAAAAATAGAACTCTTATTGAATCTGCCACTACATTGTTGTTAGATGCTCACCTTCCTCTATCCTTTTGGGCAGAGGAAGTGAACACCTCCAACTATGTGCTGAACAGAAGTTTAATACATAAACTAAAGGGCAAGACTCCCTATGAATTACTCAAAGGGAAGAAACCTAAAGTTGATTATTTTAGAATTTTTGGATGCATTTGTTATATACATAATAATGACAAGAGATATTCAGCAAAATTTCAAGCTAAAGCTGATAAAGGAGTGTTTCTGGGATACTCCATGATCAGTAAGGCTTATAGGGTATATAATAAATCATCTCTTAAAATTGAGGAATCTGTTCACATATCATTTGATGAATCTAACATGTCTTTCAAGGAGAAGAACACTTCTACCATAGAATATTTGCAGGTACATTCTCTTGCTGAAGATTTGAACAGGTTACAGGTTACTCAAAAAGAGGAAAGCAGTGAAGATGAAGAAAGCATTCAACATATGAAGAGAAACAACTTGAAGAGCCAGTTGTTGTACCACAAGAGAAAACAATAACACAGGTTGGTGAACAATCAACACCCCCTGTTGATTTAGTAACATCAAGAGACCATCCAATTTCCCAAGTAATTGGAGACATCTCAGCTGGTGTGCAAACCAGAAATCAGGTCAACCAAAACCTGTTGCACACTTGCTTCCTATCTCAAATTGAACCTCAATCCATTCAAGATGCAGAGCAAGATCCACACTGGATCATTGCAATGCAAGAGGAGTTGATTCAATTTGAAAGGAACAAAGTTTGGGAACTAGTGCCAAGGCCTAAGGATCACTACATTGTTGGAACAAAATGGGTGTTCGGAAACAAATTGGATGATCAAGGAGTAATTATAAGGAACAAGGCAAGGCTAGTTGCTCAAGGATACTCTCAAGAAGAAGGCATCAAGACTGGAAGCCATCAGAATCTTCTTAGCTTATGCAGCACATAAAGGCTTTAAGGTATATCAGATGGATGTAAAGAGTGCATTTCTAAATGGAGACATCAAAGAAGAAGTCTATGTCAGACAACCTCCAGGTTTTATCTCTCCAACTTATCCTGATTATGTTTTTAAATTGAACAAAGCATTATATGGTCTCAAGCAAGCTCCTAGAGCATGGTATGAGACCCTAGCATGCTTCCTTCTGTAAAATAAATTTATAAGGGGTAGAGTAGACCAAACTCTTTTCATTAGAACCCATAAGTCTCATACCCTACTAGTACAGATTTATGTGGATGATATTATTTTTGGCTCTACTGATTCAAAGTTGTGAAGAAGGTTTTCCAACCTAATGCATTCTAAATTTGAAATGAGTAGCATGGGTGAGCTATCCTTTTTTCTAGGATTGCAAGTCAAATAACATGCTGAAGGCATCTTTATTTCTCAAACCAAGTATGCAAATGAATTGGTTAAGAAATTTGGTATGTCTGAAGCATCCTGTTTGAAAACACCTATGCCTACTAATGCTGTATTGGATGCTGATGAACATGGGAAACCTGTTGATCAGACAACATATAGAGCAATGATTGGCTCTTTACTGTACCTTACAACTAGTAGACCTGATATAATGTTTGCTACATGCATATATGCTAGATTCCAAGTGAGCCCTAGAGAGTCACACCTAACTTTAGTAAAAAGGATTCTCAGGTATGTTAAAAGTTGTCCAAATCTAGGTCTCTGGTATCCAAAAGACTCAGCATTTGACTTAATTGGATTTTCTGATGCTGATTATGCTGGATGCAGAATTGACAGGAAAAGCACCAGTGGAACTTGTCAGTTTCTTGGTGACAGACTTGTCTCTTGGTTTTGCAAGAAACAAACTTCTCTGTCAACTTCAACTGCTGAAGCTGAATATATGGCTGCAGGTAGTTGTTGTTCACAAATATTGTGGATTCAAAACCAAGTCCTAGACTATGGCTACAACTTAGAGAAGTCAAAAATATTTTGTGACAACACCAGTGCTATTTCTATAGCTCAAAATCCAGTCCTCCATAGTAGGACAAAACACATAGAAATTAGGCATCACTTTTTAAGGGATAATGTTGAGAAGAATAAAATTGAACTTCAATATATCCC
Organism: Platanthera guangdongensis; assembly: GCA_039583875.1. NCBI lineage: Eukaryota > Viridiplantae > Streptophyta > Magnoliopsida > Asparagales > Orchidaceae > Platanthera > Platanthera guangdongensis. The sequence continues at coordinate 79,272,012 of CM077155.1, read as the reverse complement.
AACTGATTTGCAAAGGAGAGATATTTTCACCATACCCTTGGATGAAAAGAAACGCACCTTCTTCCTAAATCAGTTAGGAATGTTAGATGGAGGAAGTCTAAAATAATATTCAAGATTTTAAAACTTTAAAAATTGACCAAGACTAGGCAAACATCTTGATTTTTCTAGTGTCTAGAGTGTATTTCTCGTCTCTGAACTGCGCTCGACGATTTTCCCCCAGATCGTCGAACGGAGATCGACGCTTTCCGAAATCGTCGACCAGAGTTCAGCGCTTCTCAGATAGTGCTCAACTATCTTTCAGGTCAACAATCGTCGAACGGCACTCAACGATTTTGTTCTTTGAACTATCGTCGAACGGAGCTCGACGCTCTCCAATATCGTCGAACAGAGATCGACAATATTGAAGACCCTTCAGATTCCTTTAGAAGCCCCGATCATCGAACTGAGTTCAACGATCTTTCCTTTTCTGCGTCGAACCCTAATATAAAATTCATTTTTCGGCCGTCGTTCTCCTTTTGCGCTTTCAATCTCTCTGCAAAAATTCTCTTTCCCTCCAAATATCTCTACACTTGGTCATTTTGTTTGTTGATTTTTGCAGGTAACAATGGCCGTCTCAGTTGCCGTTCTAGCCGCAATGAAGTTCGATGCCGGATTTGATATAGACATGGAGTCTTTCAGCACCACTGATCAAGTTTTTCAAGACATTCTAGAATTGTTGAAGGAGCGGAAGCTTGTTACCATCATGTCCACAAGAATCAAATTGGCTGCTGATGAGATTAAGGAGTGGGTGTATACTGCCCACAACCAGGACCAAAACACAGTGGTTGGTTCAATTTCTGGAACCCAGGTACCTTTGACTCCTGCTATTCTGACAGAGGTTTTTGAATTAAGTTCTGGAAGAGATTATGTTGAATTGTCTGGAGAGGAATTTTCTACCATGCTTGCTAGAATGGGTCACTCTGATGCTAACCTTAGCAAACTGCTGAAAAAGAACTTAGCCGTGGAATATAGATTTTTGGCTGATGTAGTGGGAAAGGTTCTGTTGGCCAAGCATTCAGCACATGATACCATATCCAGGTATCAGCTGTGCTTGATGGGTGCTTTAGTGGATAGGAAACAGTTAAACTGGGGAGAGGTCTTCTTTGACCTGATTAAGAAGAAAATAAATAAGAATTTTGTGAATTTTGGAAGAATCCTAAGGCTGTTTCTCCATAACAGATGCCCTGCCCTGCTAGTCTCTTTTGGGATGCATATTAATGCCTCAAAGAGGCTCTCCTGTGCCCTCTTTGGCAAATGGGACAGGCAGATAGTGAAGCCCAGCAGGCCCTCTGCAAGCACAACTTCAGGCACAAGGACTCTTGCAGTCTCTTCCCCTCAAGTCTCTGCCCCTGCAGATGACTTGCCTGCTGCTTCTCCTCCTCCTCCTATTTCATCTCCACCAGTACCCTTCACCATTCCAATCTCATCCACCATCATCATTTTCAGCCCATCTCCAACATCAATTCCATCTCCAATCCCAACTCTTCCAATAACAGAAGAACTCTTCCATCCATTACACCACTACCCTCACCCAGACATTGACACATCACCCAACATTCCATCATTCAATCTTCTTGATGATTCCTTCATGGATGATTCACCCTCATCCCCTCCTGATCTACCCTCCTCATCCACATCATATCAACAACTTCTACAAGATATCATTGATCAACCCTCATTCACATCCTCTATCTCCATACCACTGTCTTCCATTTCCACAATCCCCACACCTCAACCTTCACTTCTACCATCCACCAGCTCTCCACCAACATATCCAGTTGCTCCTCCATCCTTCTCTACCTCTACTCAAGTCCCTGCTGAGCAAGTAGATATTCCTGTCTTAACTGACAAACTATATGAGTTGATAGCTCCCAGGCTGTCACTTCTGTTGGAGACCTCCTTGGCTCCACTACTCAAGTCAGTTGCAGACTTATCTGTCAGGCTCTCCTCCATCTTTCCTCCTCAGGCAATCCCTTCATTTGGGTGCCTTGATCCAGCTCTCTCTGAATCTAGGCAGGGGGAGATGCCTCATGAAGATGTGAGATTGTCTGTTGCTGCTGTTACCTCAGTTCCTGCTGCTGCCATTTCTTCAGTCTCTGCTGCTGATGCTGCTGTCTCTTCACCTCAAGCTCCAGTTTCACCTCAACAAGTTGCAGTCTTCTCAATGGACCTCAGGTCCTTATTATCAGATTTTGACTCAGTCTATTTCAGTTGTCTTCCAGTGAGTAATGCAGTCTAGCTCTCTGAAGATCTCTCCAAGGCCATTGCGCCCTTATCCAGCTGTGATACCAGCTTAATTAGCTCCTACATAACCTCCCTATATACTGCTGAGCCTTCTGTTTCCAGTGATGCTGCTGCTACTCCTGCTGAAAATATGGTTGTTGTTTCTATTGCTGCTGCTGATGTTCCAGTTTCTGAGGATATGCAGATAGAGGCATATGATTTTGAGCCTACTGTTATTGCTGATGTTATTACTGTTGCTATTGCTGATGCTGAAAATATTATCTCTGAAAGTAGTGTTTTTGAAACAGTTTTATCTGAATCTGTTGCTACCCCAGCTGCTATTGTTACTACTGCTACTATATCTTCTGCAAGTATTGCTCTAGAAAGTTCTGTATTTGATGTTACTACTGTTGCTGCTACAACATCTGCCAGTACTATATCTGTTGTATCTACTGCTGCTACAACTGCTGTCTCATCTGCTCCAACCCAACTTCAGAAAGATTATCTGAAAAAGATTGATGCTTTATATGATGAGCAAAGCTCTGAAAGTGATGAATATAGGACTGATTCTGATGATTCCTCGGCCACTATAGCCAGGAAAAGAAAGGCAACGAGCAAGGCTATGAAAAGAGTTCCTCCAGCCAAAGTCAAAGATACTAATGACATACCTTATTACATTCTTCATGACTTCCCCATTACTGAACATTGGATGTAATATTCCAAGAATCAACTTAAAGCTATGAAGAAGAAGAGGAAATATGAGAAAGGTTCTTCTCAGTTTCATCATCCTCATCCTCCTCCACCACATCCTCCTGATGCAGGTGCAGGTGGAAGCTCAGCTGCTCATTCTTCTGCTAGAAGCCAAACCCCCTATCAGCCTCATGCAAGATCTCAATATAGGGGAGGCCAATCCAGAGGTTCTCAATCTAGGAGAGGAAACTATAGAGGAAGCCAAAGGGAATTCCAAGTCTACTCCAAAGGCTATTCAAGGTAACACCCTTACTCTAGGGAAGGACAAGTTTCATCAGATACAACTTCAGGTCCTTTCCCTACAAGTTGAAAGAAGTAGTCTCATCCAGAGCTCCTCCAGATAATCCTTCCAACAGATATGAACCTCCAGTGCCCTTTGAGGATCCAGAGAATAACCCTACTGCATGGACTGCCAGGATGAAAGAATTAGCTACCTTAGATCAAATCAAAAAAGCCAGAGAGCGCAAGGACACCTCCATCATTACTACACTGTCTGAACAAAGAAAGAAGGAACTTGAAAGATATGCCTCCAGCAAATTCTTTGATTCTGAAAGATATATAGAGCTGCACCCTGAAGCTGTGGTACCAAGGCCTAAACAACAAACTTCATTAGGTGCAGCTGATGACAGAAGATCAAAGAAGGAAGCTCTTAACCCCAATAGAGAAATTAAACTTATAAAGAGCAAGGAGAAGGAATAATTCTGTAAGGTGACAATTATTCTGATTTCTGATTTCTGTCTGAGATATTATATCTGTGATTCTGCTATGTTGTTGTTTATTGTTGCTTTGTATGTTGTTCTTTAATTTCTCCAAATTCTGTAAATAGTAATCCTAACCCAAATAGGGGGAGATTGTTGGAACACCCTATTACTAATTTGGGTCAGGATCACTGTCTTTAGGAAACCTGTTTTTGACCTCATTGTATAGATCTAAAGGTCAATTAGAATTGAGTCTAAGGGTTAGTAGTCAGGTTTGGAAGCTGCCCTCAAGACCAAGGTTTTTCTGTTTGGAGACAAAGTCATTTCGTCGAGCTCAGTACGACGAATCGTCGAACTCCAATCGACGATCGTTGAGCTCACTTCGACGGATCGTCGAACTCCATTCGACGATCGCTGAACTCAACTTCAACAAATCGTCGAACTCCATTCGACGATCTTCGAGCTCAGTTCGACGATCTTGACTCCAGTATTGATTCTCTATCTCTGAGCTCAGTTCGACGATAGTGGAGCTCAGATCGACGATCTTTGTTACTGTCTAAGTTCAAATCGCTGAGCTCAGTTCGATGATAGTAGAGCTCAGTTCGACGTTTTTCTGAAGAGTTAAATGATTTTCAAGATTCAAATTCAGAACAGTTAAGGAGTTATTCTCAGCAATTAATTCAGAAGATCTTGTAGCCATTTTCATTTATTCTGGAGCAAGTTTCAAGGAATTATCAAGGAATGTTTCTTTGGACTTTCCCCCAGAAGACAATTGCAATTAAGGAAGTCATTTAATGACAGGCTAACGGCTATTCTTGGCAGAGGATCATTTTCTATTCAGATCAAAGAAATAAAAGACAAGATTTTTGAATCTCTTAACACACAAGCAATTAACAAGAAGAAGAAAAAAAATATTCTCTGCTACAACCTTTCTCTGGAACAACATCTTTCTCAACACCAACTATTCACAAGAGAAAGAAAAAGAGCTGCAGACATTCTCTGTCTCAAAAAGAATTCATACAAGAACACACAACCAAGGAGATCAACCAACTGAAATCTTCAGATCTCTTTTGATTCAAGTGTTCAAGTCCAACATCATTCAAGACTCCAGACACCTCACATTTCAGCTGTTGCGGAAATCATCAATTGCTGGAGATCAACTTTCTGAAGGCCTATCACCCTACAGCAAAGCTTCATTTCCTGATCAACTACAGATCTCAAGGGGAGCTTTGGCAACATCATATCTACATAGTCTTCTCAGCTGCTTTGAGAAAGAGAAGACTTCCATCACTCTCTCATCCCCATCTCTGTAAAGGATTTTTCAAACTCCCTTAAAAAGTTTGTGCTTGGTTTTTGAGCACCTTATCAAAATCTCATTGGTGGGAAGACACCTGATCAAAAAATCTGGTTTGGTTTTTGAGCACCTTATCAAAAGCTCATTGGTGGCAAGACACCTGATCAAAAAATCTGGTTTGGTTTTTGAGCACCTTATCAAAAGCTCATTGGTGCCCAGGATACCTGATCAACTCATCCTGCAGTGGATTCCCACCTAGGGTGGTATAAGAGTGGATGTACCCAAGTTTAGGGGAACCACTATAGCTCCTTGTGTCTTCTGGTTGTTTGTCTTTATTTTTGTTTCTGGCTGTGATTGGTTTATGATCTGTGATTGGTTTGTGATCTGTGATTAGTTAGGATCTGTGATTAGTTTCTTTTGTAGTTTGTGATTAGATAGCTGCTGTGTTTAGATTTACCACTTGCTTCCCTGTTCACTCAGATTACAACAACTATTATAAAAAGTTTTTAAGCATCATACTCTATTCACCCCCCCCCCTCTAGAGTATATCAGATCTAGCTTGCACTTTCAGAGTGTAAGAGTCCGGTCGGGTTGTTGCAGCCACTTCCGGTGCCGGACTGGAAGTTTGACGATATCGCCATAGATTTTATACATGGTCTTCCTCGATCACATGCGGGGAACGACTCGATATGGGTGATCATCGATCGACTAACGAAGGTGGCCAGATTTCTACAGATCAGGAAGGAAGCTTCAGTGGGTGAATTGGTGCGGAGGTTTGTGGAGCAGTTCGTCTGATACCATAGAGTGTCGAGGACGATAGTGTCCGATCGTGATGGACGATTTATGTCCAAGGAGTGGAGATCAGTCTAGGCTTATTTGGGGACCCGGTTGACATTCAGTACCGCCTTCCACCCTCAGACGGATGGACAGACAGAGTGCACCAATCGGACACTAGAGGATTTGTTGTGTATTTGCATACTAGACTGCGGAGAGCCATGGGAGAGACAGGTACCGTTGATCAAATTCTCGTACAACAACAGCCACAAGTCTAGCATCGGCATGGCCCCTTATGAGGCTTTATACGGGCGGAGATGCAAGACTCCTTTGTCTTGGATCCAGGATGAGGATCTGAAGGCACTTGGCTCGGAGTTCGACGAGGATACGAATGCTCAGGTCCGGTTGATTCGAGACAGGATGTTGGAGGCCCAGAGAAGGCAGACCAAGTATTACGATGCTCGGCATCGTCAGGTAGAGTTTCAGGTAGGAGACCTGGTGTTTTTGAAGATACGACCGATGCATGGAGTCTCGCGGGTGCGTGGTCGGAAGAAGCTCAGTCCGAGATACATGGGCCCTTACAGGATCCTGGAGCTGATCGGTCCCTTGGCTTATAGAGTGGAGCTGCCGCCAGAGCTAGCGGGTTTGCACGACGTCTTCCATGTCTCCTCTCTCAGGAGAGCTCTACTTCGGCCGGAGCAGCAGATTACGACGACAAATGGGCCTATAGCTTCTGATTTATTGGTGCACCTGGAGCCGATCCGGATAGACGATACTGGGATGCGGGTCTTGTCATGAAAGAAGGTTCCGCTGGTCAAGATCTTGTGGAGGAATTATGGACAATAGGAGCACACGTGGGAGCTACGGGACTTGATGCAGCAAAGATACCCGGAGCTTTTCACGTCAGGTATTCCTTTTAATCTCTCGGGATGTTACATTTTACTTCTCACACTTGAAATCCTGTAGGCCTAACTTGAATTTCGAGGACAAAATTTTTATTTTTTTTGTATTGGGATTTTTGACATCCCTCAGACTTCTAGACCCCTAGGATGGTGTTGGAACACCCTATTACTAATTTGGGTCAGGATCACTATGTCTCTAGGAATCTGTGTTTGACCTTTTGTATAGCTTAATAGGTCAATTAGAATTGAGTCTAAGGGTTAGAAGTCTAGGTTTGGAAGCTGCCCTGAAGACCAAGTTTTTCTGGAGACTAAGTCTAATCGTCGAGCTCAGCACGACGATTCGTCGAACTCCGGTCGACGATCGTCTAGCTCAACTTCGACAGATCGTCGAGCTCCATTCGACGATCGCTGAGCTCAACCTCATAATATCATCGAGCTCCACTCGACGATCGCTGAGCTCAACTTCGCAATATCGTCGAACTCCATTCGACGATCGCTGAGCTCAGGTCGACGATTTTAACTCTGCATTGGATCCTTATCTCTGAGCTCAGTTCGACGATCTTTGAGCTCAGATCGACGATTATCTTGCTACTTGGATTTTCCAGTTCGCTGAGCTCAGCTCGACGATAGCAGAGCTCAGTTCGACGATTTCAGTTATCTTTCAGAATTCAAATTTAAATCAGATAGAAGTTATTCTGCATTTAATTCAGAAGATCTGCCAGCCGTTTTCATTTACTTCTGGAGCAAGTTTCAAGGGATTTTTCAAGGAACAATTCAGTGGACTTTCCTTCAGAAGAAATTATGCAATTAAGGCTGTAATCAATGCAGACCAACGGCTATCTTTGACAGAGTGATATTCTATTCTGGCACAGAGAATAAAAGACAGAATGTTTTTGAATCAATATAGATGATATACAGAGATTAACAAGGACAGGACACACAACTCAGAATATAGAGACTCATTCAAACTATTCTGTCAAAAAGATTTCTGAAGAACACTCATCAAAGAGATCAAGTTTTCAAAAATCATCAGATCTCTTCAGCTTTCAAAGTGTTCAAGGCCAACATCATTTCAAGACTCCAGACACTCAAAATTTCAGCCATTGCTGAAATCATCCATTGCTGGAGTTCTACATTTGAAGGCCTATCACCCTCAAGCAAAGCTCATCTTCCTGAAGATCAAGGACTCAGGAGGAGCTTTGACATCAATCCACATAGTCTTCTCAGTTGATTGAGAAAGAGAAGACTGCCATAACTCTCTCACCCCCACTCTGTAAAGGGTTTTTCAAACTCCCTTCAAAAGTTTGAATCTGGTTGTTGAGCACCTTGTCAAAAGCTCTTTGGTGGCAAGACACCTGATCAAAAAATCTGATTTGGTTTTTGAGCACCTTATCAAAAGCTCATTGGTGCCCAGGACACCTGATCAACTCATCCTGCAGTGGATTCCTACCTAGGGTGGTAGAAGAGTGGATGTACCCAAGTTTGGGGAACCACTATAATTCCTTGTGTCATCTGGTTCTGCTTGTTTTCTTTTTGTTTCTGGCCTAGATTTTCTTGTGCTTAGCTCTTGCATAGTTTAGTTTTGTGATTAGTTTTATTTCTGCTTCCCTGCTCACACTCATTACAACAATTGTTGTAAAGCTTTGCAAAAGTTTTCCTTTGTGTTTTAAAAACACCATATACTCTATTCACCCCCCTCTAGAGTATATCAGATCTAGGTTCCCTTTCAATTGGTATCAGAGGCAGGTTGGTTAAACATACCATACCTGATTGGTTGTACAGGCTAACACCTGAACCCCAAGATCCTAAACTAGATCTGTTTTTATTTTGTATTTTATTATTAGATTTTGTTTGCACAACTCATGGCCCAAAACAAAGATTATGCAAGCACCAGACCTCTAGTGTGCAATCTGTCAAAGTTTGCACTTTGGAAAGCAAGGATTAGACTCTACATGAATTCTATTGACGAAGATATTTTTAATTCTGTTTTGACAGTGTGTCCAAGACCCCCAGAAAGTACAAGTACAAATGCTGTTCCACCTCCATCAGGAACAGATGCTGACATCAAAAAGTGGAAAGTGGCTGATGCCAAGGCTATGAACATTCTAGCTCAAACAATGTCAGATGACATCTTTCAAAAGGTAGCTGAATGTAATTCAGCCAAGGAAATTTGGGACAAGCTCTCAGAAATAGTTTCAGGCTCAGCTGATGAGAGAAAGGACAGAAGATCCCATCTCATCTCCCAATATGAGAACTTCAAGAAGGGAGAAACTGAGTCAGTGGGAGACATGCATAACAGACTGAGTCTAATTGTCAGTGAACTGAAGACATTAGACAAAGAGATCTCTCTGACAGAACTTAATGACAAGATCCTAATGTGCTTCCCCAGCACTTGGGACTCAAGAATCTGGCCAATCAAGGATGCCAGAAGTCTAAATGAGATCACCACTGAAGCCTTGTTGGGTAAGCTCAAATCTTATGAGCTACTCATCAAGAACAGAGAGGAAGAACAGAAGGCTGCTTCACCAGCCACAAGAAAGGAGAAGACCATAGCATTCAAGGCAACTGAGGATCTGCCTGAAGAAAAAGCCACAGGCAATGATGAACTTCTCAGCTTGTTGGCCAAAAGATTCTATAAGATGGCCAGAAAGGACTTCAGAAGAAGATCATACAAGGAGCAGGATAAGCCAAGGTATGACAAGTCCATTGGCAATAACAAAGACATCATTTGCTTTGGTTGCAGGAAACCAGGGCATATAGTTCCTGACTATCCAGAGAACAAGAACAAGGACAGAAGGGAAAGAAAAGAGAGAAGAAAGGAGAAAGACTCCAAAAGGAGTGGCAATAGCAAACCTTCTTCCAGCAAAAATAAGCATACAAGGAAAGGATTTGTTGCTGAATCCTGGAGTGAGACTGAAGAGGAGTCAGAAGCCTCTTCCAGCTCTAGTGATGATGAGGATGATGCAGAGGAAAAGGAGTTCTGCATGATGGCAATCAATGCCTCACAACACAACTCAGAGGAAGAGGAGTCAGAGTCAGACTCAGAGACTCAACCTGAAGAAGATCAGGTAATCAGCTCTTTTGATTTTACTTCAGAAGATTTTAAATCTGAATTTAAAGCACTATGTTTAGACCTGCTAAAGTCTGAGAAAGAGATCATCTCTCTCAGAAATCAATTATCTGAACAAAGTGTTTTAAAATCAGAAAACCTCAAACTCTCTCAGGAGTTGGAGAACTATAGGGAACAGATAGCTACACTGAAAAGTGAGCTCTCTGAGGCCAAGAAGCTTGAAGAATCTCTCAATGGGAGAAGCCTCAAGCTGATGGACATCACAAGCACAGTGAACTCAAGATTCAACAGTACACTGGGCTTGGGTGCCTCATCCAGCCAACCTATTGTTCTAACAACTCCTATCAAGTTCATTTCTGACATGGGAAAGGGAGTTGTAGAGGTTGCCAAGAAAAATTCTGATCTGCCTCAGAAAACTAAAGTCCAGCACAAATCGTCGAACGGAGATCGACGATCGCCGAATGAAGATCGACGATCGCCGAACGCAGCTCGACGATCTCAGGACAAATCGTTGAACGCTGATTGACGATCTCAGCCAAGATCGTCGAACGCTGGTCGACGATCCCATATACCTGACCTCAGCCATAGTCGACCGTCGAACGGAGCTCGACGATCTGACCCACGATCGTCGAACGCAGCTCCAAGATCGTCGAACAGAGGTCAGAGCTCTGGAAAATTTTTCAAAGGCAAATCAAAATTGAATCCTGAGGGTTCTTCATCCCAAACCCTCAACCCTTATACTGAATGGATTTTACCTCCAAGGAGATATCATCCTGAAGGATATAAGAGTCAGCCAGGGATGTCTTTCATTTCTGAATTTAGAGGTTATCAACCTAGGCCCAAGGTAAACTGGTTCAAAAACAAGTAAATTGCTTTATGTGCAGGTGAAGACCTATCCAACATCTAACCAGCAATGGTATTTGGATAGTGGGTGCTCTAAGCACATGACAGGGAACAAGGACAACCTCAATTCCTTTAGAGCCAAGCTTGGACCCAAAGTTATCTTTGGTGATTCCAACTTTGGACAAACTAAAGGATATGGTGCAGTCCAGATTGGTTCAGTAACCTTCAAGAAGGTAGCATATGTGGAAGGACTGAAGCACAACCTAATCAGCATCAGTCAGCTATGTGATGAAGGCTACCAGGTGACCTTCAGCAAAACCTTATGCAAAATCAAGTCAGAGGACAACACAACTGTGTTGACAGGTAAAAGGAAAGGTAACATCTACCTAGTAGATTTTCTTTCAACTTCTATAGATATCTGTTTATTTAATTTAGTATGTAGACCAAATGTTTTATGGCATAAGAGATTAGGACACCTAAACCTTAGAACTATTGCTAGGCTCTCCAAGGACAACCTTGTTAGAGGACTACCTTCTGGCCCCTACAAGAAGGAAGGACTATGCAAGGCTTGTCAATTAGGCAAGCAAACTAAAAACAGTTTTTAAGTCACTTAATAAGAGTGATTCACCTAGGATATTGTATCTGTTACACATGGATCTATTTGGACCCATCACAGTACAAAGCCTAGGAGGGAAATCCTACACTTTAGTAATTGTAGATGACTTCTCTAGATTCACTTGGGTGTTCTTTCTAAGGAAGAAGTCTGATAACTTTAAGTGTCTGACAGAGTTTCTCAAATGTATAAAGATTGAGTTCAATACTCACATTGCCCTGATCAGAAGTGATCATGGGACAGAGTTTGATTCTCTTCTTATGCAAGAGTTCTGTCAGAGTGAAGGGATCAGGCATACTTTCTCAGCTCCTAGAACTCCTCAACAAAATGGGGTAGCTGAAAGGAAAAATAGAACCCTTATTGAATCTGCCACCACATTGTTGTCAGATGCTCATCTACCTCTATCCTTTTAGGCAGAGGCAGTGAACACCTCCAACTATGTGCTGAACAGAAGTCTGATACATAAACTGAAGGGAAAGACTCCCTATGAATTACTCAAAGGGAAGAAACCTAAAGTTGACTATTTCAGGATTTTTGGTTGCATCTGCTACATTCACAATAATGATAAGAAATACTTACCAAAATTTCAAGCCAAAGCTGATGAAGGAGTGTTTCTGGGATACTCCATGATCAGCAAGGCCTATAGGGTCTATAATAAATCATCTTTGAAAATTGAGGAATCTGTTCATGTTTCCTTTGATGAAACTAACATGTCTTTCAAGGAGAAGATTTCTTCTACCATAGAACCTTTGCAGGAACACTCTCTAGTTGAAGATATGAACAAGCTACAGGTTGCTCAAGAAGAAGAAAGCAGTGAAGATGAAAGCAATGCTCAACATATTGAACCACAACCTGAAGAGCCAGTTGTTGTACCACAAGAGGAAACAACAACACAGGTTGGTGAACAATCAACACCCCCTGTTGATTTAGTAACATCAAGAGACCATCCAATTACCCAAATAATTGGAGAACTCTCAGCTGGTGTGCAAACCAGAAATCAGGTCAACCAAAACCTGTTGCACACCTGCTTCCTTTCTCAAATTGAACCTCAGTCCATTCAAGATGCAGAGCAAGATCCACACTGGATCATTGCAATGCAAGAGGAGTTGCATCAATTTGAGAGGAACAAAGTATGGGAACTAGTGCCAAAGCCAAAGGATCATTCCATTGTTGGAACAAAATGGGTATTCAGAAATAAACTGGATGATCAAGGAGTAATAATAAGGAACAAGGCAAGGCTAGTTGCCCAGGGATATTCTCAAGAAGAAGGAATTGACTATGACCAGACCTTTGCACCTGTTGCAAGATTGGAAGCCATCAGAATATTTCTAGCTTATGCAGCTCACAAAGGCTTCAAGGTTTATCAGATGGATGTCAAGAGTGCTTTCTTAAATGGAGACATCAAAGAGGAAGTCTATGTCAGACAACCTCCAGGTTTTATCTCTCCAACTTATCCTGATTATGTTTTTAGACTGAACAAAGCATTATATGGTCTCAAGCAAGCTCCTAGAGCATGGTATGAGACCCTAGCATGCTTTCTCTTGGAAAATGGTTTTATAAGGGGTAGAGTAGACCAAACTCTTTTTATTAGAACCCATAAGTCCCATACCCTACTAGTACAAATTTATGTAGACGATATCATTTTTGGCTCTACTGACTCAAAATTGTGCAGAAGGTTTTCTAACCTAATGCATTCTAAATTTGAGATGAGTAGCATGGGTGAGCTATCCTTCTTCCTAGGATTGCAAGTCAAGCAACATGCTGAAGGCATCTTTATTTCTCAAACCAAATATGCTAATGAGCTGGTTAAGAAATTTGGCATGTCTGAGGCATCTTGTATGAAAACACCCATGCCTACCAATGCTGTATTGGATGCTGATGAACATGGGAAACCTGTTGATCAGACAACATATAGAGCAATGATTGGCTCTTTACTGTATCTTACAGCTAGTAGACCAGATATAATGTTTGCTACATGTATATGTGCTAGGTTCCAAGTTAGCCCTAGAGAGTCACACCTAACATTAGTAAAGAGGATTCTCAGGTATGTTAAAAGTTGTCCAAATCTAGGTCTCTGGTATCCAAAAGATTCAGCATTTGAGTTAACTGGATTCTCTGATGCTGATTATGCTGGATGCAGAATTGACAGGAAAAGCACCAGTGGAACTTGTCAGTTCCTTGGTGATAGACTTGTCTCTTGATTTTGCAAGAAACAAACATCTGTGTCAACTTCAACTGCTGAAGCTGAATATATGGCTGCAGGCAGTTGTTGTTCACAAATATTGTGGATTCAAAATCAACTCCTAGACTATGGTTACAACTTAGAGAAGTCAAAAATCTTTTGTGACAATACAAGTGCTATTTCCATAGCTCAAAATCCAGTCCTCCATAGTAGGACAAAACACATAGAGATTAGGCATCACTTCTTAAGGGACAATGTTGAAAAGAACAAAATTGAACTGCAATATATCCCAACTGATTTACAAAGGGGAGATATTTTCACCAAGCCTTTGGATGAAAAGAAACACACTTTCTTCCTAAATCAGTTAGGAATGTTAGATGGAGGAAGTCTTAAATAATATCCAAGATTTTGAAAGCTAAAAATTGACCAAGACTAGGCAAAATTCTGATTTTTCTTAGTGTCTAGAATTTTCTGATCTCTGAACTGCGCTCGACGATTTCCCCAAAGATCGTCGAACGGAGATCGACGATTTCCAGAATCGTCGAACTGAGTTCAGCGCCCCTCAGATAGTATGAACTATCTCTTCCGGTCAACGATCGTCGAACGGCGCTCGACGATTTTGTTCCCTGAACGATCGTCGAACGGAGCTCGACGCCTTCCAAGATCGTCGAACGGAGATCGACGATATTGGAGTCTCTTCAGATTCCTTTAGAAGCCTAGATCGTCGAACTGAGTTCAACGATCTTTCCATTTCTGCGTCGAACCCTAATATAAAACTCATTTTTCGCCGTCGTTCTCTCTTGCGCTTTCAATTTCTCTGCAAGAATTTTCTTCCCTCCAAACAGTTCTACGCTTGTTCGGTTTGTTTGTTAAGATTTTGCAGGTACCATGGCCGTCTCAGTTGCTGTCCTCGCCGCAATGAAGTTTGATGCAGGATTTGACATTGATCTGGACTCCTTCAACACCACTGATCAAATCTTCCAGGACATCCTGAGTTTATTCAAGGATCAGCATTTGTCTGCCCTCATGACCACAAGAATCAAACTTGCCTCAGATGAAATAAAAGAATGGGTCTATACTGCTCACAATCTAGACAACAACACCATAGTTGGATCCATTGCTGGAACCCAGGTACCTCTGACCCCAACAGTTTTAACAGAGGTTTTTGGCTTGAGAAATGGTGAAAACACTGCTGAACTATCTGGAGAGGAATTTTCTGATATACTTGCCAGGATGGGTCATCCAGAGGGAAACCCTAGCAAGTTGTTTAAGAGGAACTTGTCAGTTGAATACAGGTTTCTAGCTGATGTTGTAGGCAAGGTGCTGTTGGCAAAGCATTCTGCACATGATACCATCTCCAGACATCAGCTCTCCCTCATGGGAGCTCTGGTAGATAAGAAAAGCTTAAACTGGGGAGAGGTCTTCTTTGACCTGATAAAGAAGAAGATTAATAAAACCTTTGTAAATTTTGGAAGAATTCTTGGAGTTTTCCTTCAGGCAAGGTGCCCTGCTCTGCTGGTCTCCTCTGGAGTGCACATCAATGCCTCCAAGAGACTCACCTGTGCCCTATTTGGGAAGTGGGACAGGCAAATTAGCAAACCCAGCAGGCCCTCTTCAACTGCTCCTTCAGGCACCAGGACTCAAAGAGTCACTCCCCCCCAGGTCTCTGCTCCTGCAGAAGACCTGCCTGCTGCTAGTGCTGCTTCTCCTCCTCCTCCAAGTCCAACCCTACCTATTCCATCCACCACTCCAGCTCCATCCACCATTACAATCTCCAGCCCATCTCCAACATCTATTCCATCTCCAGCAACAATTTCATCACCTCCAGTAGACCAATTCCACCCATTATTCTCATATCCACCACCAGATGTCACCTCATCTCCATCCATACCATCCTTCACACTTCTGGATGAATCCTACATGGATGATTCCCCCTCTTCTCCTCCAGAATTACCATCCTCTTCAACATCTTTCCAAGATCTTCTCCACCACATCATTGGCCAACCCACATTCACTCCCTCCATATCCATCCCCCTGTCCTCCATCTCCACAATCCCCTCTCCTGAGCCATTCATTCCACCATTCAGCCCTCCACTTCCAGCTTCCTCAGCCATCCCAATACCATCTACCTCTGCTCCTCTTCTTGAGCAAGTAGATCTCTCAGCCCTTGCTGACAAGTTGTATGAGCTCATTGCCCCCAGGCTCTCCCTCCTTTTGGAGACCTCCTTGGCTCCTCTACACTTGTCAGTGGCAGCCCTCTCTGCCAGGCTTTCCTCTCTCCTTCCTCAAGCAGCACCTCCAGCAGTGTGCCTTGATACAGAGGTATCTGCATCCAGGCAGGGGGAGATGCCCTATGAAGCCAGCCTTCATGCTGTTGTTGCTGCTGCTTCTGCTCCTGCTGTTGTTACTGCTGCTGTGTTTGTATCTGCTGCTCCTGTTGCTGCTGCTCCAGTTCAGGCTCCTACTCCAGTCTTAGCAATAGACCTAAGGTCTTTGCTCTCTGCATTTGATACTGCATATTACAGCTACCTCCCAGAGCCAAATGCTGTCCAGCCCCCAGAAGATCTGTCCAAGGCTCTGGTGCCTCTCTCTGGCTGTGACCCCAACATTCTTTCCTCTTTTGTACTCTCAGTGATGACTGCTGCTGCTGCTGATGAAGAAAAGGCTGTATCTGCTTCTGAAACTGTCTTTGCTGCTGCTGAAGAAAATGTTCCAACTGCTGCTGAAATTCAAATTGTTTCTGATGAGCCCACATCCCAGGATTTTCTGATGCCAGAGGCTACTGTTTTTGAGCCTGCTGAAGATTTTGTTGTTGTTACTGAAGCTGCTGCTGCCATCTCTCCTAAAGTTACTAGTGTTGTTTCTGATGTTACTTCTATATCTGCTGCTGAATCTGCTGCCCCATCTGCTGTTGTTCCTGTATCTGTTGTTGTATCTGCTGCTATTCCTGCTGCTGCCCCTTCTGCTTCTGCCTCATCTGCTGCAATGCAACTGAAAAAAGATCTTATGAAGAAGATTGATGCTATATATGATGACCAGAGTTCTGACTCTGATGAGTTCAAGACAGACTCTGATGACTCTGCTGCCACTATTGCCAGGAAGAGGAAGGCTAGAAGCAAGGCTATGAGAAGGGTTCCACCTGCCAAAGTAAAAGATGATAATGATGTTCCTTATTATATTCTGCACAACTGCCCAATTACTGAACATTGGATGCAGTATTCCAAAAATCAGCTAAAAGCAATGAAAAAGAAAAGAAAGTATGAGAAGGGCTCCTCCCAGTTCAAGCACCCTCATCCTCCTCCACCACCTCCACCTGATGCAGGTGCAGGTGGCAGCTCTACAAGTTCAGCCCCAGCTAGAAGCCAGGCTCCCTATCAACCCCATGCTAGAACCTATCAAAGGGAAAGCCAGCCTAGGGGTTCTTACTCTAGGAGAGGAGGATACAGGGGAAATCAAAGAGAGACTCAGGTATATTCTAAAGGGCATTCCAGGCAGCACCCTTACTCCAGGGGAGGACATGTTTCTTCTGATACATCTTCTGGTCCATTCCCCTATAAGCTCAAAGAGACAGTGTCTGCTAGGCCTCCTCAAGATAATTCTTCCAAAGGTATGAGCCACCTGTGCCATTTGAGGATCCTGAAAAGAACCCAGCCTCTTGGACTGCCAGAATGAAAGAGTTGGCTGCATTAGACCAGATAAAGAAAGCCAAAGAACAAGGCCTAGACACTTCCAATATTTCTACTATGTCAGAACAAAGACAGAAAGAATTAGAAAGATATGCCTCCAGCAAATTCTTTGATGCAGACAGATATATGGAGTTGCATCCTGCTGCTGTAGTTCCCAGGACTTCAAAGCAAATTTATTTAGGTGCAGCTGATGATACCAGATCCAAACAAGAAGCCCTGAATCCTAACAGAGAAATCAAAATGGTTAAAGGCAAAGAGAAGAAGTAACTCTGTAAGGTGACAATCCTTGGTTTTTCTGACTGCTATCTGGATGTCATATATATATATATCTGTGATGTTTCTGCTCTGTCTGTATGTTGTTTTTATGCTTTTCTGATTGTATGATGTTATTTGATTTTTTTTTCCAAAGTCTGTAAATAGTTTTCCTAACCCAAATAGGGGGAGATTGTTGGAACACCCTATTACTAATTTGGGTCAGGATCACTATGTCTCTAGGAATCTGTGTTTGACCTTCTGTATAGCTTAATAGGTCAATTAGAATTGAGTCTAAGGGTTAGAAGTCTAGGTTTGGAAGCTGCCCTGAAGACCAAGTTTTTCTGGAGACTAAGTCTAATCGTCGAGCTCAGCACGACGATTCGTCGAACTCCGGTCGACGATCGTCTAGCTCAACTTCGACAGATCGTCGAGCTCCATTCGACGATCGCTGAGCTCAACCTCATAATATCGTCGAGCTCCACTCGACGATCGCTGAGCTCAACTTCGCAATATCGTCGAACTCCATTCGACGATCGCTGAGCTCAGGTCGACGATTTTAACTCTGCATTGGATCCTTATCTCTGAGCTCAGTTCGACGATCTTTGAGCTCAGATCGACGATTATCTTGCTACTTGGATTTTCCAGTTCGCTGAGCTCAGCTCGACGATAGCAGAGCTCAGTTCGACGATTTCAGTTATCTTTCAGAATTCAAATTTAAATCAGATAGAAGTTATTCTGCATTTAATTCAGAAGATCTGCCAGCCGTTTTCATTTACTTCTGGAGCAAGTTTCAAGGGATTTTTCAAGGAACAATTCAGTGGACTTTCCTTCAGAAGAAATTATGCAATTAAGGCTGTAATCAATGCAGACCAACGGCTATCTTTGACAGAGTGATATTCTATTCTGGCATAGAGAATAAAAGACAGAATGTTTTTGAATCAATATAGATGATATACAGAGATTAACAAGGACAGGACACACAACTCAGAATATAGAGACTCATTCAAACTATTCTGTCAAAAAGATTTCTGAAGAACACTCATCAAAGAGATCAAGTTTTCAAAAATCATCAGATCTCTTCAGCTTTCAAAGTGTTCAAGGCCAACATCATTTCAAGACTCCAGACACTCAACATTTCAGCCATTGCTGAAATCATCCATTGCTGGAGTTCTACATTTGAAGGCCTATCACCCTCAAGCAAAGCTCATCTTCCTGAAGATCAAGGACTCAGGGGGAGCTTTGACATCAATCCACATAGTCTTCTCAGTTGATTGAGAAAGAGAAGACTGCCATAACTCTCTCACCCCCACTCTGTAAAGGGTTTTTCAAACTCCCTTCAAAAGTTTGAATCTGGTTGTTGAGCACCTTGTCAAAAGCTCTTTGGTGGCAAGACACCTGATCAAAAAATCTGATTTGGTTTTTGAGCACCTTATCAAAAGCTCATTGGTGCCCAGGACACCTGATCAACTCATCCTGCAGTGGATTCCTACCTAGGGTGGTAGAAGAGTGGATGTACCCAAGTTTGGGGAACCACTATAATTCCTTGTGTCATCTGGTTCTGCTTGTTTTCTTTTTGTTTCTGGCATAGATTTTCTTGTGCTTAGCTCTTGCATAATTTAGTTTTGTGATTAGTTTTATTTCTGCTTCCCTGCTCACACTCATTACAACAATTGTTGTAATGCTTTGCAAAAGTTTTCCTTTGTGTTTTAAAAACACCATATACTCTATTCACCCCCCTCTAGAGTATATCAGATCTAGGTTCCCTTTCAGATGGTTTTGTCATGACTGGGTCATGACAAAACCCTGGGAAGTATCAAAAGTTGGGGTGAACCTGGGAATTAGTGTCTGAACCACCTTGGCCTGCAAATAGTAGAATTCCAATTACTAGCATAGGGATGATCATAGGCCCTCACCATGACTTCATGACCACACCAGAATATCACTAACCTATTGGGGGGTCCATTAGAACCATAGGGACCCATTGAAGCCAACATAAAAGACCAAATTGACCAAAGTCAACTTATGGATCAAAGTGGCAAATTTGGGTTAACCTAGCCCAATTCAAGTGGGCTAAGCCTAATTGGTGTGGTTCATTAGTCTAGGAGGTGGAGAGACACATTTTGGGCCCACTAAAATCAGAGATTGGTGACTAGGAGAGAGAAGGGGAAGTTACCCCAATTTGGAGGAGAGAGAAAATGGGGGCTTAATGGTCATCATGCCTATGGAGGTTCCATAACCCCCTCAATTGAGAAGAAATGGAAAATAGCCTCATGGTCATTAATGGGGATATTAAAAATTGGGGAGTTACAAGCCCCTCTCCCCAATTTTTCCATTAAGAACCTTCACCAGGACAAGAGCAGGCGTTTCCCCCGTTCTAATCTCAATTTCGTGAAGGTTGCTGTGGAGGTTGCAGAGGAGCTCAAGCCGGCAGCAGAATGGCAAGGAGGCGAACCACCCGCTCTCAGGCCGCAACTCAGGTCCTCCTCTACTACTCTCTTCGTGAGCTAGCATCTTAGATCTTTTAGGGGAGAAATCGGGCTCAATTGAGCCCGATCGGGTGAGAGGAATTTCAGAAATTTCCATGGATTTCTACCTTGCGGGTTCGCCGAAGAGCGCCCCTCCGGCAGCCTTGCCGCCGCCCGGCGATAGCCTCCACCTCAACGAAGGTGGTGGCGGTGGTGGCCGGCCAGGGAGGTGGTCGGGTGGCCGGCAAATAGGTTTGAAAGTTGCTCCACGTCGGTGAAATCATGGAGGCCGGCTGGAGGTTAAAGACGATCTGATCACCGTCTGATTGGATCTGTACAGCATAGTAAAAATGTTATTAAGGTTTTCCATTTTTAACCCTTTACTATGCCCCTTTAAATTAGATTAATGAGACCCTTAGGGGCTAAACCTTAAAAGGTGGCCAACATGAAAATTGTATCCCTTGAAGTCTACTTTAATTTAAAATTAATTTCAACTCATTCAGGTAATGGTTTGACCACAACACTCAACATGGTGCAGCCTATACATAGGCTTGACTAGAGACTAAATTGAGGGGCCCCATCAATCCATACATCCAAATGACTTTAAATTTTGGCTTGTGCTCACTCTTACCTATATCTATAATATATCCAAAAATTGGAATTTTTGGAAAAGAGTTTCCTAATGTTTTTGAAGAAATTTAAAAAACCTTGCATGAATTATTTAAGAGCTCTAATTACCTCTAAACCCACCAAAATTTTGATGTCTGTCTCTTAGGGTCATGGCATGACTATGGTTAAATTTTTCAGCCCAATTGGGGTTGATTTGAATAGGTATTGGTGTGACCAAAGTTTGGTTCCTTAAGGGTAATTTAGGGAAAAGAGTGTTTGGGGCATAGAAGGGTCAATTCTCACCCAAAGGGGTTGGGACTTGGGCCAGAGCTCCATGGTCAGTTAAAATACCCTCTAATGGAGTTTGAGGTAGTTTGGGGTGGATTTGCCTTAGGACCATAGTTCAAACCCTATGGTTTAACTTTGGGGGTTTGTGAAGTACATGGGGTGATATGTCCTTGTATGGACTTGGTGTTTAGTCCATGTGATCTTAGAGTAGTGAAATGCCCTATGAAGGGGTTTGGTAGTATTTGGACACATGCATCCCACTTTAATCACTAGTAAATTCATTAGGTCTATACATCTTATGGAATAGATAATTGGTCATATGATCTTGGATTTTCATGAGATTTTGATAGAAGTAATTTTATAGTGATATTGATCTCTGAAAATTATTATAGGATGTTTAGAAAATAGTAGCTCATACTTGCATGACATAGCATCATCATATAACTCTTGACACATATTGTATAAATTGGTATGTGACTCTTTATACAATAGGCCTTGCAAAACGACCCCTTGGTCTATAGGTTTGTAAGGGCATTCCTATAGGTCATGGTTACTTGCTTAGTTTACCTTCTTATACTTTTACTTGCTCACTATGTTCATGTGTATACTCATACTGCTTACCTACTATTTTCTTACTTATACTTGCAATGGTTATATGCTCATGTTAGACTAGTTCCGTCGTCACCTGCTTACTTTGTTACTCTCCACCTTCATTACCTTCCCTTTCCTCCTACCCGCTCGGAGCCTAGGAGCCATGGGGGAGGGATGGGGAATGATAGGACTTAGTCTTTTAGACTAACGGTCGTTGACCAAATCATTTTAGGGATCGTGGAGCTGAACCAGGAGACGCAGCCCTAGAGGTCGGTGCGCATGGAGACGGGGCAGTCTAGTACGAGAGTCCAGCCAGCAGGGATAGTGAGTCCTGACCATTAGTAGATATTATAGGTTTGCTTCCACGATTGAGTGATTTGTAGTGAGGATTTTGATGTATCGGGCAGGGGCCCTCTTCAGTACTTTGTTTTATCATTTCTGTGGACTCTCCCTTCGTGGAGAATTATATTATATTCATGTGATTCTGTGGACCAATATCTAAGTTTTCATTACTCTTATATTTATTCTACTCTTATGCGATCGGTATGGTCGGCGGGATCGGCGTTTTGTAGTGACAACCTTCTCGTGTGCGTTGGTGTCACCGCAAAGCGGTGGTTCCGGGCATAAGACCCGATTAGTTTTGCAAAAAAAGAGGGGTCTTACAACTTTCACCTTCCTTATTCAACACATCTCATGGTCATGCATCAACCTCTTCAGATTTATTTTAAGGATCAAGTATCCACCAACCATTATGCTTCCATAACAGTAATCGCATCGGCATAAAGAGAGCAAACCACAAGCATCAACATGAATCCACGGTTTACTTGTTCAATTATCGAGCGTCACATCTTATTCCAAACCTATTTCATTTCACAAATTACATTCATGCCATATTATGTTTCTCAACCATTTGTTTATCACATTCACATAGGTTCAAGTTTGCTAAAACTTCAACATTTATTCTTACAATTTCTTTACTCGAACCAAGACCAATACCTCACTAACCCGAGAATATTAAGTACACAGGTCTTGATTGTATAGCCACTTCAATTGGATATTGCTGAGTCTACAGGACTCGTATGAAAGTGTGTAACCATCCATTGGAAAGGTATTTCCAAGGACTACAAATTTTGTATTTGGTCCACCACCCAGATAAGACTGTAAGGTACCCGAAATCAGCCATGAATTCGGCTGCGTACAGGAAACAGATTTTTGCACGAAAAAAGTATCAGACCAGCAAGTTCGATTGGGCTTTCCTGTGGATACAGACCTCGCATGAAGACGTGTAACCACCCGTTGGAAAGGTCTTTCCAATGTCTACGACTTTCGTGTTTAGCCAAAAGCTCAGATATGGTCGTATCATACCAAAAAATGGCCTCGAAGTTCGTTGCGCGCAGAAAACAGATTTATGCACGCATCTTAAAGCGAAACGAACGACATCGGTTCGTCTTCCTCCTCTAACCGATATTCCCAAAAAATCGCATCGAGAATTCATCCGCCCTTTTTCACCCTCAAAAGTCCAACTCTCTTCACGAAACCAAGTCCTCATCTTCATATAGAAGGAAGGAGTGGTCGAAGACGTCTTATCTCTAGGACACAAGTCCTATCATGGCCTCTCCCTAGGAAACTCTTTCTCACGAATCAAGACTTTTTTGTGTCGATATCTCTCCTAGGAATAACTAGAGATCTTGCATCAAGGGAGAGGGTAGAAAGCTGGTGTAGGGGAGATCGTGATACGTGCTTGACTACACTAACGGAAACTATCGTCACAAAGCATAAAAGCAAGATAGGATGGCTCCGACCAAAAGCGAACGAAAAGGGGGTCGGGTGGGGCTGCGTAGTCAAGTGCATACATGTAACGGCATTCTCAGAGATGTCGTTCACACAACTGCCACTATCAATGATCAACTTGAACAACTTCTCGCCACTCTTAAAGATCAGGAAAAATATACTCGTCCTCTTCCAGTCATCGAACGGACGGAGAGTGGTCAAGATACAACGCATCACCATTAGGGGGTGATCGTCCTATAAATCACTTGGGACCCCTTCTGGGTCACTCTCCTTAGCAGCCTCATATACGTAATCAGCAAGGTCGGTAGTCGACTCTAATAAGGCTAGGGCTTTGGTCTTCGTTGGGCATTCAAAGGCGTAGTGGCCTTGAATGCCGCAGAAGTAACATGTAGTGTTAGACTTGCTAACTTTCCCGATGGGGATACGCTCACTTGCAGGGTTCTTAGGGTTCCTAGCAATGATCACGACAGACTTGGACTCGGTGGACCGAAACTTCCCTTTGTCCGGATATGTGGAGGAAGATGCTCCAGCTGTGGACTTTCCCTTCTCATGGGAATAACGAGAGTGAGCCTTAGAGGCTAAGTGCTTTTCGATGTCGAGGGCGGCATTGAACGTCGTGTTCAGATCCGTATGACCATATCGTAAGAGCTTCCGCTGAATATCGGGATGAAGCCCCTTACGAAATCTGGATAGGGTGACCTCGGGGATCTCCCTCAGATCACAACACACCATACGGTCTTTCAGTTCTCCCATATACTCAGCTACCGAGTTTGAGCCCTGCCGCAGAGTGGCAAGCTCGTCGAACATCTGTGTCCGATGGTACGCGGGAACGTACTGATCGGTCAACAGGTTCTTCATCACGGCCCATCCAATAAGTGGGACCCCGTTCCCGGTTCCTAGCCTACGCTCTTCATTCAGCCAATAAGTTTTGGCGCATCCTGTTAGCTTCATCCTGTCAACTTGAACCTTTTTATGGTCCGTAAGGGTGTGCCAATCGAAGTAGCACTCCATATCCACCACCCAAGTAAGGAAGATCTGGGGATCTCCCATGCCATCATAAGTGGGGGCGTCGATCTTAATGGCCCTAGTAATATCGAAAGCACGATCGTGGCGGTGTTCTCAAGGGGGCACTCGGGGAGAGTCCTCATCGGAATCTGAATCCGGAGTTTATTGGCGCTGGTTGGGTTACTCAACATTAATGGGTGGCGGGGGTGGCCTTGCTTGATTTTGTAGGATCTGTGCTAACATGTTCCTAAGCTCCGTCATTTCGTTACATAGCCCTGCTATGGCCTCGGTGTTGGGATCCCCACGCTCACTCGCAGCCATCCTAGACGTAGACGGTGTCGTGTATTCTGATCCTAGCCTAGTGCGCATTCAAGTTTAGAAAAATCTTGGGAAGATGATTTTTCCTAGGGCTGTAGCTATATTGGAAATAGGATACTTTTATAGATTCACGATGTGAGGAACACGTGGATCGTTAAAAAAAATTTGTTTTGAAATTTCGCTGAAAAATAAAGATTTTAGCCCGCTATTGGCAGACCACCGAAAATAATTTTTTTGTTTTTCTAAAGATTAGATTGACCAACCAGGAATGCAGCGAGGATGTTTGCAACGTGGGAGTTGAAACAACCTCCCTCTGATACCAAATTGGTGTAGGGGAGACTGTGATACGTGTTCGACTACACTAACGGAAACTATCGTCACAAAGCATAAAAGCAAGATAGGAGGGCTCCGACCAAAAGCAAATGAAAAGGGGTCGGGTTGGCTCCCAAATCCGAATGATAAAATCAATATAGAAGATTCCAGTCGGACTCGATACAACGTCCTTAAGACCTACCTCTCCAACAAGCACACAACTCACCGCATCTACACAAGCATCTATTGTACCAACTTGAGCCGTTTCAAACGCAGCAATAATTTATTTCAGAACAGCGGCAAACTTCAAATGGCAGTCGAGTTCCAGTTGAGATTAATTCCCTTATTGACACAAAGTGTTCCAATCTTGGAGAGCAAGTCGAGGCTAGGCCAAGTCTCGCTCCCACAACGGATCTTCCCAATCCGGAATACAAGAGATTCAATAACAACAAAGTCGGATCAGATTTTGCAAGCGATGTATTTTAAAGTCACGGAAAATACGATTTGCAAAAGCCTCCACAAACTCAAAGCAAGAATCACTAAAGATGAAGAGATTACCCAACCAAGAACATCAATCACACAAGATAGGTGGGAGATTCACTCTCTCCACGGAACCACCGGCGTCACACCGAATGGGGATGCAATCCTTCTTCCTCGGAGTCGCACCGAAGGAAGCCACGTCGGCGTCGCACCGAAGAGGGGAGGAAGGAAGCAAGGGGGCGGCTTCAACCCACAAGGTCGGCGGCTTGGAGTCTCTCCTTGGCCGAATTTCTCCTAGGGAGTTTCTTTGGATTCAAATTCTTCTTCTTCTCTATTAATTCTCATAAAGAGGTCTCCTTATATAGGAGTTACAAACACATAGGAGTTACAAACACATAGGAGTTACAACAAGCCCTTAACCATCCATGATGGAGATGTAATCTCATCCATCCGTATGGTTAAGTACACACCACAAACTATGAAATGTCCAAAAATAAAAATTACATAACATTTATGAATATAAAATTATCATCCAAACATGGAATAATTTTATATTCATCAATATAAAATAAAAGTGCATGAAATAACGTAATTAATTATTCACGGCGGATTTGGCACGCCGCGGGCGGAGGTTGTAACGCGGTCTTCCTTCAGCATCATCATGCCACCTAAGATCTTTGTGTCGTTGTTCCTCGACAATCGGGACATCATCAAGTAGTTGTGGGGGCCGCGGCATCAAAAGCTCACTTTCTTTCCGATGGTTCTGACATTTCAGGCCATGGATCTTGTCACTCTCCTTGGCGGCATGATTTTCCTTCGTTGGTGGTGGTTCTCCGCAGAAAGAAGAGAGAAGTCGGCCTCTGGAAATCCGAACTCCTATGACTTCGTCGTTCTCCTTCTTCCGCTCTCGTCGGGTTTCGCGCAGCAGGGGTCGGCATGATTGGTAAGTGACAGCTAGGGTTCAATCTTCCTTCTTTTATATTAAGGTATTAGGTCTAGTCATTCGCCACATGTCACCATGCCAATGGACCGCCCATATTAAGTCTCATTTGAAGTTACCTGTCCAATAAACGTCAAGCCACACACATCCCGAGCCCGGTACAACCCGCGCATATCAGCCAGCAGACTCAGCCAATGTCGTAAATTGCCTACGGTAAATTCATCGTGTATCCTTCCCGATACTCGACGAATCGGCGAGTCCCTTCGCGTAGTATCGACGAATCGGCTATAAGTCTCGACTAATCGGATTAAGTCATATTCATCGAATTTCTCCAAACTCGCCGAACTGGCTTGGTGATTTACGACGAATTAGTCGAATATCCTTGGTGATATTTGACGAATTTCCCTTGGTCGAATTTCCAACTTCATCTCGCCGAATTGTGTCGCCCTATTCGACGAATTCGTCGGATATCAACAATGATATCCGACAAATTTACCTTAATCAATTTCTCCAAGTCCCGGTGTCGAGTGCGCCGAGTATTACCCAATGATACTCGACGAATTATCATCTCACTCGACGAATTCGTCGGATACCATCGGCGATATCCGACGAATTTCACTTAACCGTTTCTCCACTCCTAGTGTCGAGTGCGCCGAGTATCACCCAGCATTACTCGACAAATTCGTCAGATATCCTCGACTATATCCGATGAATTTCCCTTGGTTCATTTTATCTAAGGTTCGTTTCCTCATTATTCGTTGTGTGTCACTCAACCCTAGCCCTTCGGCAAATGCACCCCGAGCTTACAAATCCTATAAACAAAATAAAATATTTCGTCCCCGAAATTAGGCTAAGGCTATGGGGAAGTAAAACATGAAATTAAAATAAAATATGCTTTTAAAGTTACCTTGGGGGAACAACTCCGGGTAGAGCTTTTGCATCAAGTCCACCGGCTCCCAAGCATACTCCTCCTTCCCATGATTTGACCACAACTTTTACCAACGGGGCACTTTTCCGCCGCAAGCTCCTCGTCTCGATGTCCACTATCCTCACCGGCTCTAGTCGAACAGATCTATCAGTTGCTACTGCTACATCTGTGGTGAGGACATATTGTTCAGGTCGTCACAGTGCCTTCCGAAGAGACGACACATCGAATACGTCGTGTAGATTCTCTAGCTCTGGTGGTAGCTCCAACTGATAGGACAAAGGGCCAATATTTTCCAATATAGCATAAGTCCCAAAGTATCTTGGGCTGAGCTTCTTCACACCACACATCTGTGACACTCCATGCATCGGCCGGATCTTCAGGAACACCTTGTCACCCACTTGAAATTCTACTGTTCGGTGCTTCGTATTATAATACTTAGCCTGCTGACTTTGAGCCTCAAGCATGTGGTCTCGTATTAACCTAACAACAGCATCTGTTTTGTCAATATAATCAACTCTCAACACCTTCGGATCTTCATTGTGCACCCATGACAAGGGAGTTCTACACCTTCTTCCATAAAGGGCTTCATGGGGTGCCATCCCGATACTAGTCTGATGACTGTTGTTATATGAAAATTCTACCAAGGGTAAAAGTCTTTCCCATGGCTCTCCTCTATCTAGCACACACAATCTTAATAGATCTTCCAAGGTTCTTATGGTCCTCTCAGACTGCCCGTCCGTCTGAGGATGAAACGTTGTGCTGAAGGTAAGGCGTGAACCCAAATATGCATGTACTGCCTTCCATTCTTTAGAGGTGAAAAGACCATCCCAGTCAGAAATAATTTACTTTGGCACGCCATGGTACCGTACAAACTGCTCCACAAAGAGGCACACCAAAACATCCATGTGTTCCTCTTTCTTCATAGGAATAAACATGGATACCTTCATCAGGTGATCCACGATTACCCAGACTGAATCATTCCCAGAGCGTGAGTGAGGCAAACAGTGAACGAAGTTCATGGAGATATCCTCAAACTTCCACTCTGGGATGGGAAACGACTGTAATAATCCTTCGGGGCTCTTGCATTTCGCTTTCACCCTTTGATAAGCCTCACAGTGCGTAACAAAATATCTGACATCTCTCTTCATTCCTGGCCAACACATTTCGCAAGTCAGCATACATTTTGGCAATCCCAGGATGCACTGAATACTTAGAGCAATGTGTCTCTCTTAAGACATCTTCCTAAATTTTACCACCTTCGGGAATGTAGAGTCGTCCACGAAAATGAACGAGGTCGTCCTTTAGGGAATATTAGTCAGTAGACCCATCTTCAATTGACTTAAACACTAGGTCCAGAGCAGCATCCTTCCATTGCTCTGCCCAGATTCAGTCCTGAATATCACAGACTATGCTCACTGCGGTTTGGTACTCCATATACCCTTCAGAATGATCTTTATATACCAGGGTGTTCTCCATTTCTTCAAGCATCCGAGCTAATTTCATACTCATCAACCGAGACTCGGGGCTCGATTTTGGTACCTTCCTGCTCAAAGCATCAGCTACGGAGTTTGCTTTTCTGGGGTGGTAGTTCAAGGTAAATTCATAATCACGTAAAAATTCTAACCATTGTCGTTGTCTCAGGCTCAGCTCCTTTTGAGTATGAACATACTTTAAATTCTTATGATCCGAAAATATCTCACAGTGGGTGCCATATAGATAGTATCTCCAAACCTTCAAGGTGAACACCATTGCCCCAACTCCAAATCATGAACTGGGTAATTAGCTTCATGCTTCTTTAGTTGCCTTGAAGCATAAGCGATCACATGCCCGTGCTGCATCAGTACCGCTCCCATCCCTTGGTATGATGCATCAGTGTAGACTTGGAATCCTTCCTTCCCAGATGGAAGGGATAGGATGGGTGCAGAGGTAAGTCTATCCTTCAGCTCTTGTAATGTGGCTTCACACTGAGTTGTCCATTCGTACGACACATCTTTCTTTGTCAGAGCTGTCAGAGGGAGGGATAACTTTGAGAATCCATTCACGAACTTGCGATGATACCCAGCAATTCCAAGGAAACTATGCACATTGGCTGCTGACTTCAGCGGCGACCATTCTTTCACAGCACGCACCTTGGCCAGATCCACGGCTAATCCAGAACCAATGATCACATGGCCTAAGAAGGCAACTTCTCGGAGCCAAAATTCACTCTTGCTAAACTTGGCAAATAAGGTATGCTCCTTTAACTTCTTCAACACCAAGGTCAAGTGTTCTACGTGCTCCTCCTCTGTCTTCAAATAGACTAAAATGTCACCGATGAATACGATGACGAAGACATCAAGGTACGGCTCAAACACTTTGTTCATCAGGCTCATGAACACTGAAGGGGCGTTTGTGAGCCCAAACGGCATGACGGTGAACTCATATAGCCCATACCTCGAGCTAAATGACATTTTCTGGATATCCTCTTCTCGTATCCTCAATTGGTAATACCTCGAGCGCAGATCCAACTTGGAAAACCAATGCGCTCCTACCAATTGATCGAATAACTCATCGATCCGGGGTAGAGGATAGGTGTTCTGCATAGTTAATCGGTTAAGCTCTTTGTAATCTATACACAATCGCAAGGTTCCATCCTTCTTCTTAACGAGTAGAACAGGGGCTCCCCAAGGTGATGAACTGGGGCGAACGAACCCTGATTCTACTAGTTCTTACAACTGAACTCTAAACTCTGAGAGCTACTTCGGGGCCATTCGGTAAGGGGTCCTAGAGATGGGCTTGGCACCCGATACTAAGTTAATTTGAAAGTCCACCTCTCTATGTGGGGGTAATCCCGGCAGCTTCTCGGGAAATACCTCAGGGAAATCTCGCACCACTCGCACATCTTTCATATCTATTGTCATCTCTTTCAATTCGAAACAAATCATGTAAACTTCATCCCCCTTCACGTGGGCTTTTAAGACCTGAATTGAAGATAATAACCTGCGAGGTGCGAATTTAATACCTTGAAAGACGACTTCAGAGCCACCATATCTCAAGAAAATTCATCTCTCTGCACAATCGATTCCGGCACGGTGCCAATGCAACCACACCATGCCCAGAATGAGGTCGAATTCTAGCATTCTCAATACTGTGGTAGGGGTTTCAAAGACCTTTCCTCCAAGGAGTACCTCCAATTCACACTTGGTGGTTGCAGTCATCTCAGAGCCATCCGGGAGGCGTACTCTCCGATCAATACCGGTGAAGTATTGCACTCCTTCCAAGTCTCTAACGAAGTCTGCCGACACAAACGAGTGTGTGGCACCGGTATCGAATATCGTATAAGTTGGTTTGTCCCCAAACTGACTAATCGAACGGGGATGGCTCCATTGTTGAATGACATCTTTAGTTCTGTATCGTAGCAAGTTGATGCCATTTGTAAGACCCCCCCCCTCCCGGAACACAAAACACGGCACGAGGGGAGTCTTATGGCCAGAACAGTCGCCTTATGGTAGCATTAGCACACGGGTTAACCAGTACTACAAGACGCCTATCCTGTCGGCTAATCATATCATTCATGTTAACCCAACATAAATAATATAAAACAGAAGTCAAAATTCACACTAGTATAGTAGTCCAGAAGTACAATAGATTTAAAAAGCAACCAAGGCTTCTATAATATCAGAGTACATGCCCAAAAGGCTACAAAAGAGTCTCTCTAAAAACACTCACATCAGTCACCGATGGCAATGACGGTACCGTTATATCAGGCCCTGTCGTCCTGGCCTGGCTTGCCTCCTACGTAATCTGTTGCTGCTCTGTCTGTGGGGTTTCCTCCTAAAAAGGAAGACGTAGCAACCATTAGTCATAAAGACTAAGTGGCTATCACATCCGCTCCCCCGGCAACTCATCGACACCGGGCGGAGAAAGGAACAAGGGTACAATATATATAAATAAACAGTAGTACATAAGTATATACAGGTGGTATAGAAGTAAACAATATCAGTGTATATCAGTAATTGTAACAAATGAGTATATCAATCAACTTTAGCAGTTCTACCATCTACAATAGTATATAATATAAAACTACGACAGGAAGTAACTTAACTTATATGAATTCCCATACAGACATATAAGTTAAGGATTGAGTCAACAACAAAGTAACTCATCGTATATGAATGCTCATACAAACTTATACGATGAGGATCTTGTGTATGTAATGTAATGATGATGATATGAATACAATACAATGACTCACCCGTGTTCACGCACATGCAATTGCAATGTCGACACAGACTTGTAGTTCCCACTTTTTGAGCAGGTAGCTAATCTCTCATGCATCCGTCGTGGCCAGACGGTGATAGTGGAACGGGCTTTTCCACTACTAGGCAGGCATCCACACTCCCTAGCCTAGGCCTCTGTACGTCTCAACTCTAAGAACACAACAACGGACCTCACATGCGTACTACGGCTTAGAAGGAGCCTTGGGTAGGTGTGCACCGAGGACCAAGCACAACTGGCCTATCATCATGGCACGGAAGGAGCCTATGGGAGCGTATCACCAAAGGACCAAGCCCAACTGTCAACTTGTTATGGAAGGAGCCTTGGGAGTGAGCACCGAGTACCAAGCCCAACCGCCCAAGGTCTATCAGTCAACTTCCGTCGGTGTGATGACTGGTGAGCCCGTTGACCTACCACACTATCCTTAACCCAGGATTATGACACCGTATGTCAGCTCACACCGCATGCAATTTCACGTAGGCATTCCATCAACTTAGAATGGCTCCAACCGAGTCTTGTCTCATCGTTACCAAACTAGTGCTCAACAGCACTCAAGGACTCCACACCAAGTCATTTACCAATATGTCGTTCAGTGCGGCAACACCCTCGCACTTCCGGGCCTTCCACTTTTCCATACCCATCAAGGGTTTACTATTCACACGGGTGGCAAGCCACCTTACACAGCTCACCAATCTCACATTGCTACCCGAAGGGAGGCACGACTCTAAGCAGTGGACTACTTTACACCTTCCTTATTCAACACATCTCATGGTCATGCATCAAACTCTTCTGATTTATTTTAAGGATCAAGCATCCACCAACCATTATGCTTCCATTACGGTAATCACATCAGCATAATGATAGTTTACCCCTAGCATTAACATGAATCCACGGTTTACTTATTATATTATCGAGCGTCACATGTTCTTTCAAACCTATTTCATTTCACAAATTACATTCATGCCCTATTATGTTTCCCAACCATTTGTTTATCATATTCACATAGGTTCAAGTTCGCTAAAACCTCAACATTTATTCTTAAAATTTCTTTACTCGAACCAAGACCAATACCTCACTAACCCGAGAATATCAAGTACACAGGACTTGAATGTACAGCCACTTCGACTGGACATTCCCGAGTCTACAGGACTCGTATGAAAGCTTGTAACCATCCATTGGAAAGGTCACTCGACGAATTTGTCGGATATCATCGGCGATATCCGACGAATTTCACTTAACCGTTTCTCCACTCCTAGTGTCGAGTGCGCCGAGTATCACCCAGCATTACTCGACAAATTCGTCAGATATCCTCGACTATATCCGATGAATTTCCCTTGGTTCATTTTATCTAAGGTTCGTTTCCTCATTATTCGTTGTGTGTCACTCAACCCTAGCCCTTCGGCAAATGCACCCCGAGCTTACAAATCCTATAAACAAAATAAAATATTTTGTCCCCGAAATTAGGCTAAGGCTATGGGGAAGTAAAACATGAAATTAAAATAAAATATGCTTTTAAAGTTACCTTGGGGGAACAACTCCGGGTAGAGCTTTTGCATCAAGTCCACCGGCTCCCAAGCATACTCCTCCTTCCCATGATTTGACCACAACTTTTACCAACGGGGCACTTTTCCGCCGCAAGCTCCTCGTCTCGCTGTCCATTATCCTCACCGGCTCTAGTCGAACAGATCTATCAGTTGCTACTGCTACATCTGTGGTGAGGACATATTGTTCAGGTCGTAACAGTGCCTTCCGAAGCGACGACACATCGAATACGTCGTGTAGATTCTCTATCTCTGGTGGTAGCTCCAACTGATAGGACAAAGGGCCAATATTTTCCAATATAGCATAAGTCCCAAAGTATCTTGGGCTGAGCTTCTTCACACCACACATCTGTGACACTCCATGCATCGGCCGGATCTTCAGGAACACCTTGTCACCCACTTGAAATTCTACTGTTCGGTGCTTCGTATTATAATACTTAGCCTGCTGACTTTGAGCCTCAAGCATGTGGTCTCGTATTAACCTAACAACAGCATCTGTTTTGTCAATATAATCAACTCCCAACACCTTCGGATCTTCATTGTGCACCCATGACAATGGAGTTCTACACCTTCTTCCATAAAGGGCTTCATGAGGTGCCATCCCGATACTAGTCTGATGACTGTTGTTATATGAAAATTCTACCAAGGGTAAAAGTCTTTCCCATGGCTCTCCTCTATCTAGCACACACAATATTAATAGATCTTCCAAGGTTCTTATGGTCCTCTCAGACTGCCCGTCCGTCTGAGGATGAAACGTTGTGCTGAAGGTAAGGCATGAACCCAAATATGCATGTACTGCCTTCCATTCTTTAGAGGTGAAAAGACCATCCCAGTCAGAAATAATTTACTTTGGCACGCCATGGTACCGTACAAACTGCTCCACAAAGAGGCACACCAAAACATCCATGTGTTCCTCTTTCTTCATATGAATAAACATGGATACCTTCATCAGGTGATCCACGATTACCCAGACTGAATCATTCCCAGAGCGTGAGTGAGGCAAACCGTGAACGAAGTCCATGGAGATATCCTCAAACTTCCACTCTGGGATGGGAAACAACTGTAATAATCCTTCGGGGCTCTTGCATTTCGCTTTCACCCTTTGATAAGCCTCACAGTGCGTAACAAAATATCTGACATCTCTCTTCATTCCTGGCCAACACATTTCGCAAGTCAGCATACATTTTGGCAATCCCAGGATGCACTGAATACTTAGAGCAATGTGTCTCTCTTAAGACATCTTCCTAAATTTTACCACCTTCGGGAATGTAGAGTCGTCCACGAAAATGAACGAGGTCGTCCTTTAGGGAATATTAGTCAGTAGACCCATCTTCAATTGACTTAAACACTAGGTCCAGAGCAGCATCCTTCCATTGCTCTGCCCAGATTCGGTCCTGAATATCACATACTATGCTCACTGCGATTTGGTACTCCATATACCCTTCAGAATGATCTTTATATACCAGGGTGTTCTCCATTTCTTCAAGCATCCGAGCTAATTTCATACTCATCAACCGAGACTCGGGGCTCGATTTTGGTACCTTCCTGCTCAAAGCATCAGCTACGGAGTTTGCTTTTCTGGGGTGGTAGTTCAAGGTAAATTCATAATCACGTAAAAATTCTAACCACTGTCGCTGTCTCAGGCTCAGCTCCTTTTGAGTATGAACATACTTTAAATTCTTATGATCCGAAAATATCTCACAGTGGGTGCCATATAGATAGTATCTCCAAACCTTCAAGGTGAACACCATTGCCCCAACTCCAAATCATGAACTGGGTAATTAGCTTCATGCTTCTTTAGTTGCCTTGAAGCATAAGCGATCACATGCCCATGCTGCATCAGTACCGCTCCCATCCCTTGGTATGATGCATCAGTGTAGACTTGGAATCCTTCCTTCCCAGATGGAAGGGATAGGATGTAAGACCCCCCTTTTTTTTCTTTTTCGACACCGGGGTCTTAGGCCCAGAACCGCCGTTTTGCGGTGACTCCTTCACGCCTTGAAGGGTCATCACCACAGAGCGCCGATTCTGCCGGCCAATTCGATCACAGAAAAGTAGCAGAATAATGAAGGAAACAGAAACTGCAGTCCACAGAGAATCACATGACATAATAAATATAACTCCCGAAGGGAGTGTCCACAGAAGATAACATCAGAGTAGCAAAAACGGGCTTATGCCCGGTACATCATATCCTCACTACAAGAGCTCTCATGCAGAAACAAAAGTAGAAAACTACTCAAGGTCGAGACTCACGGTCCCGGCTGTGTGAACTCCGGAGCTAGACTGCCCCACCTCCAAGCGCACCGGTCTCTGGGGCTGCTCCTCCATGCTGGTCTCCACGATCCCCTAAATGATGCGGTTCGAAAACCGTTAGTCTAAAAGACTAAGTCCTATCATCCCCCGCCCCTTCCCCCACGGCTCCTAGGCACCGAGCGGAGAGGAAGAAAGGGGAGGACTTGAAGGTGGAGAATATCAAAAGCAGATGGCAGTGGACCTATACTAGCAAATTCTATAGCATAATAAGACAATAAGCTGATATATGAAAAGTAACCTTTACTTATGTGAAAACACATAAGCCAAGGGGTCTTCTGCAAGGCTCCCATCGTATAAAAAGTCCCATACCAATTTATACGTTGGGGTGTCGGTTATCAATAACAGTGGATATATATATCAAAATTAACCTTAATTTATAAACTTGCCCACACAAGCTTATAGACCAAGGAGTCGTTTTCAGGTCCTAAAGTATAAGCGTCCCATTCCACTTATACTTTAGGTGTCAAGGTTAAGGGTAACGATTATGCTATGACATGCAAGTGGGTATGATGGACATGCAAGTGCAACACACACACCCGACTCTGTGCACACAGACCTTTAGTTCCCCCTTTTTGGAGCCGTAACCTCCCAGGATACTTCCGTAGTGGCAGACGGAAGCGGTGGGTTGGGCCTCGCCCACCTCTAAACCAGTAAAGCACTACCGGTCAGACCTATCATACGCCTCAACGCTTGGTGCACGAAGCGGACTCCTGCGTACTCTTGCCGGCTGGCGCACCGGACTTCTGTTGGCGAAGTGCTAACCACACTTGCCGAGTCAACGTATTGGCGTCGGTGCATCGACCCTCCAATACCGAAGACCCACCACCTTAATTTCCTTTCCTGTTATGCACATGCAATTTTAGCGTAAACAAGAATCGAGCCGAAGCTCCCCGGACCAACACATCCGACTCAAACAATCGAGCCGAAGCTCCCCGGACCCAAAGTCCGCCTTTTAACCATCCGAGCCGAAGCTCCTAACCGACTTCCGGTGCCCTCAGTGTTTGTGAAATGTGCAACCCTAATTACTAAGTTACTCTTTTCAGCTTGTTAAAACAGTTTACGTTAACCCAGGACTGCCCCCGGTATTCCCTGTGAAGGGCTCTCAAGGGGCACTAGGAACTGTGTTGGGATTACGCCCAGCGTTCCCTTTCGCAAGGTACTTATTTTATTATTGGTTGATTCCCTTACCCATTATTTTCTCATATTTCGATATGCTAATCCTAGGGTAATTTGACTCCAACTCTTCCTTGGGTGGGACGATCTTTCGTCGGACCCGAACGCCTATAAACCCTAGACAAAACCACACCCTACTCACTCATCTTCCATAGATGCAGCCCCTTCCATTTGTCTTTACAGCAAACCACCAAGACCCATCATACGAGCCCTAATTCACATCCAAATGTAATCCTGCAGTTTTGCTATATGCAGACCACTTAAGCTACATGACCCGAAAAAAGGGAAGCATATGAAATATTCATCCAGTACCCTTATGATAATTATTAGAGGTCTAAAAAGACATTTGAAGCATAAATCCAGAAATCCATAATTTTCCTAATTTGTCTGATAATTAATTTATTTATTCTAGTGTCCCAAGAGGCCCAGGTTTGAACATGAAGTACCATTTTCAGACAAGGTAATAATCCACTAAATTTATGATAATTACAAAATGCCTAATCAACTCTAAATCCTAAGTCTTCCAATTTTTCAGCAAAGTTTAGGCCTTTAAATTTAATTTCAAAGATGCCCCATAATAAGTCATTTTAAAAGATTCTAGAGAAAATATACCTCCAAAAATTCAGAGAAAATTCAGGGATGATTGTGATGGACTACAAGTACCCTAAAAAAAGTTTCATAATTTATCATTTGGAAATAAGGCTATATTTGATTTTCTTATGAACTTTCTAATTTAAGGGTTAATGAATAAAGTATGCTAATCAGTCATCAAATATTTCCACAAAAATTCTCATATGATAACATTGAGCTAAAAACACTATGCAGCAAGTTTCATGATTTTTCAGTAAGTAATGTCCTCTGACAAGAATTATTTAATATGTAATCAAATAAAGCACTTGTGAAGTAGATGCCCTAAATAGATATCCAAAAATTCTAACAAAATTCATACAAGGTTATTATAACCTAAAACTAACTCTGCCCATGTTTCATACCCTCTCTATGGGCAGTGAGACCACAATAGCCAAAATAATTATTAGGGCATTACTATTGATTACAAATAAAGTGCTAAAAATATTGTCCAAAATTCCTCAAGTAAATTATCAGAGGCTCAACATACCCAAATCCCCTCACTACCCAAATTTGGTTAAGTTTCAAGATGTTTAGCTAACCTAAACTTACACTACAAGTTTTAGGTCCTAAGCTAGGGTTAGGGTTTTGGGGCCCCTATCCTTTTCAAAATTAGCTAATATTTTTAACAGTGGGTTCTATATATCCTAGGATCCACCTTGCAAAATTTGGAGTTCATCCAAGGTGTTTAGGACTCATACCCTTCACAAGGCCAAAAGGTCCCTCCTTAGGGTTTGACCTAGGAACTTAGGGCAAATCTATTCCTCCCTACCCCATATTCCATGGGGAGGTGATAAGTGCTATAACAAGCCAGTGGCCCAAATTTCAGCCTCTGTTGAGGTGATTTGGTCACTCAAAACCAGAAGTGCAACTTTTGACCAAAATGCCCTTATAAAGGTATAATTAGGGTTGGGTCAAAACCTATTCAAAACACATCCAAATTAAATGAAATTTTATACAGATACCTAACTGGAACCCAGGGACCACTCACCAAAATTTGGGAGGGTTTGGAGGTGTTTAGGGCACCTATTTAATTTATCTAATAATTATTAAATATTTACAAAAACTATAGAAATATTTTCTCCAAAAATTCCCATTTTTGGGCAGGCCCTAGGTATATCTAGGATAGACTCTCTGTCAAAATTGCAGCTAATTTGGGCTAGGGGTGAAGAGTGGGCACTCAATTTAATGACTGCCTAGCCCTAAGGGTATGTCCCACCAAAATGGGTGCCCTGGTCAGACCTTGCACCCAAATGGGTTCAAACTAATTTTAAAATAAAGTAGACTCAAGGGACTACAACTTTCATGTTGAAGTATTTTCCACCAGAAGATCCTAAGTATTTTTAAAGTTTTAAACCATTAATATCAAAAACTGTGACAGAATTGCATTAATATAAATTATTTCCTATAGTTTAATATCAGGGGAGGCACGAATCTTGACGCAGATTCGACGGAATCCCGTCGTCTTCTCCAATGAGCCAACGGCTGCGATGCGTCCCGCCTGGAGCGATCTCCAAACGCCACTGCCGGCGACCCGACCACCTCCCCGGCCGGCCACCGGCACCACCACCTCCGTTGAGGTGGTGGCCATCCCCAGGCGGCGGCTTGGCCGCCGGAAACCCCTTTTCCGGCGATCCCGAGAGGTGAGTTTTCTTCAGATAAATCCACGAAAACCGAATTGGATCGGGCTCAATTGAGCCCGAACCTTGGTCCTATCCATTGCTATGATCTAATCATGAGTTAAGGAGAGGGGGAGGACCTTCCTAGCGGCCTGAATGCGTGAGGAGCGGCGGGATGCCATGGACGACGGCGGCGGCTCTCGGCTTCTGCAACTACACAGTGGAATGGCTCGTCTCCTCCAGGTAAACGCTCTAAAATGATCCCCTCAGCTCCCTGAAGGTGTTTAAATGGCAAATGGGGGAGAGGGGAGGCTGGTTCTTCAATGGCCATTAACACCATTAAAGGTGTGGCTCGGGTTGTGTGGAGGGGGGCTGAACCCACCCCTTGGTGGCCGGGAAACGGCTGGAATCAACTCCTCTTCCCTAGAGGAGTTGATTACAGCCATAATTGGTGGCTGTTAGCCTTCCTTGGCCGGCCTCTCTCTTCCCCTTCCTCTTCATCATTTTCTCTCTCCTCCATTATCATGGAGAGCAGCTCCTTTCTCTCTCCTAGTCACCTCTGGTTGACTAGTCAACCTCACAAGCTAAAAGCAGCCCACTTGATTGTGATGGTCATGGGAATGGGTTTAGCCTAAGGGAGAAGTGGCTTGGGCTTGGGTTAGCCCTTTTGGGTTAAGTTTGACTTGACCTAAATGAGGGTTGACCTGGTCAATTTGACCATCTGGGTCGACCCCATTGGGTTTTTAGTGGCCCATTGGGCTCCCTTGAGGTCTAGGGTTACTTGAATAGGGTTGGTTGGGCATCTTGGGGGTCACATGTCCCTTGGCAAGGGCACTTTGACCATTTTAGGGCTAGAGTTGACTTGGGTCAACATGACCAATTGGGTTGACCCCTATGGGTCCTGGGTGACCCATTGGCTTCCTTTAGGGTCTAGGTAGGGTTATGTAGTGTTACCCTGTACTTTGGAGGTCACATACCCTTAGTAAGGGTACTTTGACCAAGTTAGGGCTTGAGTTGACCTGGGTCAACCTGGCCTCTAGGGCTGACCCCAATGTGTCCTTAGTGACCCATTGACCTCACTTTAGGGTTAGGAGGGCATAGGAGGGGTCCTTTAGGCTAGGAGTAGGTCAGTTGGCCCTAAGTAGGCTAGTTTGACCCATTTAGGGCTAGGGTTGACCTTGGTCAACTGGGCCTCTTGGGTTGACCCTAATGGGTCTTTTGGCTCTAATGGGTCTCCCAAGGTATTAGGGGTGTTGTGGTAGGGTCTTGGGGTTAGGGTGTGGCCCATGGTCATCCTACACCATTGTTTAGAGTTCTACTATTTGCAGACCATGATGATCTCCCACCTTTCTGTCCCCTATCTCTTGCCCCATTACTGGCTTTCTAGGGTTTGTCATGACCTAGTCATGGCCAAAACCACTCTTAGGGGTCTAGTTGTAAATGGGATGTTACAAATCCCAATAAACAAAACAAAGATTTCGTCCCCGAAATCAAGGTTGAGTCTACGGGACTTACTACCGAAGAAAAGAACCTTGTAACATCCCAGCATAGCGGCTTGTTTGCTAATCTAGGTTTAAAGGGAAAACTAGATCTATGACCACTTCGCCCAATCGGCAGACCAAGACCCCAATAAACAAGGATAAGCCCCCAATAAACAAAGATAAGCCTCTATCTGCCTGGAGCAGCCCTTAGTAGATTTAAAGCAGGAAAAATAAATTAACATCTTGAGGGGTCTGAGAGGTATACCTGACTGAATAGCTCTGGGTATCTTTGTCGCATCAGGTCCTGCGGCTCCCAGGTATACTCCTCCTGGCCGTGGTTCCTCCACAGGACCTTGACTAATGGGACCTTCTTGCGACGCAGGACTCGTACTCCTCGGTCGTCGATCCTAACCGGCTCCAAACGAACTGACCGGTCTGAAGCTACCGGCGTTTCGGTGGTCAAAATCTGCTGCTCCGGGCGTAGCAGAGCCCTCCTCAGCGAAGAAATATGGAAGACGTCGTGCAGCGCTTCCAGCTCTGGTGGTAACTCCAGCCGGTAGGCTAGGGGTCTGATCCGCTCCAGGATCCTATAAGGGCCCATGTACCTAGGACTGAGCTTCTTCCTCCGACCACGCACCCGCGAGACTCCATGCATGGGCCGGATCTTCAGAAACACCCGGTCCCCCACCTGGAACTCCACCTGCCGATGCCGGGCGTCATAGTACTTAGCCTGTCTACTCTGTGCCTCGAGCATCCTGTCCCTGATCAGCCTCACCTGTGCCTCGGTGTCTTCAACAAACTCTGACCCCAACACCTTCGGATCTTCGTTCTGAACCCAAGAAAGCGGGGTCCGGCATCTCCTCCCGTACAAGGCTTCGTAAGGCGCCATCCTGATGCTAGACTGGTGGCTGTTGTTATAGGAGAACTCGACAAGGGGTAAGAGTTTCTCCCACGGTTCCCCGCGGTCCAAGATGCATAGCCTCAAAAGGTCCTCCAGCGTCCGGTTGGTGCGTTCTGTCTGCCCGTCTGTCTGGGGATGAAATGCAGTACTGAAGGTCAATCGCGTGCCTAAGTAAGCTTGCACGGATCTCCACTCCCTGGAGGTGAACCGGCCATCCCGATCCGACACTATCGTCCTGGGCACGCCATGATAACGAATGAACTGCTCCACAAACTTTCGCACCAGTACTCCTACTGAATCGTCCTTCCTGATCGGTACAAATCGAGCCACCTTGGTCAATCGATCAACAATTACCCAGATCGAGTCATTCCCTGTCCGAGACCGGGGAAGCCCATGTATGAAGTCCATGGCTATGTCATCGAACTTCCATTCCGGCACCGGGAGTGGCTGCAATAATCCTGCGGGGTTCCTGCACTCCGCCTTCACTAGTTGACATGCCTCACAATGGGTCACGAAGTAAGAGACATCCTTCTTCATGCCCGGCCAGAACATTGTCTTCTTCAAATCAGCCGTCATCTTTGTGATCCCCGGGTGTACAGAATACCGGCTGCAGTGCGCCTCCGTCATGATATCCTCCCGGATCTGGCCTCCCTCCGGTATATACACCCGTCCTCTGAAGCACACCAGGTCGTCCCTCAGTGTGTAATCTCCTGCAGTGCCTGCCTCCAGAGCTTGGAAGATGGGCTCTAACTTGGCATCCTGCCTCTGCCCTTCTCTGACTCGGTCTCTGATGTCATCGGTAACGCCCATCGCGGCCAAGTACTCCTCATAGAGCTCAGGATCATCAGACGACACCAGAGTAATGTGCATGTCCTCTAGTCTCTGCAGCAGCTCCATAGACATCAACTGAGGCTCTGCTCCTGCTGTGGCGGCTCTCCGACTCAGTGCATCTGCTACCACGTTCGCCTTCCTCGGGTGATAGTGCATCTCGTACTGATAGTCGGATAGAAACTCCACCCACCGCCTCTGCCTGATGTTCAATTCCTTCTGCGTGTCCACGTACTTAAGGTTTTTATGATCGGAGTATATATCACAGTGGACTCCATAAAGGTAGTGCCGCCATATCTTCAGTGCGAACACAACTGCTCCCATCTCAAGGTCGTGCACTGGGTAGTTCTTCTCATGGGTCTTCAGCTGGAGGGAGGCATAAGCTATGACGTGTCCGTTCTGCATCAGCACCGCTCCCATCCCCTGATATGATGCGTCGGTGTAGACCTGAAATCCCTCCCTCCCCGAGGGGAGAGTAAGAATGGGAGCCGAGGTCAGCCGATCCTTCAGCTCCTGGAAAGCTGTCTGGCACTGCGGGGTCCACACGAACGGTACCTCCTTCTTCGTCAAGGATGTGAGCGGGAGGGCGATTCGAGAGAATCCTTCTACGAATTTCCGGTAATAACCGGCAAGTCCTAGAAAACTCCGTACGTCGGTGGCTGTTTTCAGCTGCGGCCAATCCGAAATAGCTTGAATCTTTGCCGGGTCCACTGCCAGCCCGGCTCCGCTGATAATGTGGCCTAAGAAAGCCACCTCCTTCAGCCAGAACTGACACTTGCTGAACTTCGCATAAAGGCGATGCTCCCGCAGTCTCTCCAAGGTCAGTGCCAGATGTCGTGTGTGCTCCTCCTCCGTCTTAGAATAGATAAGGATGTCGTCTATGAACACTTGACGAACACATCCAAATAAGCCTCGAAGACCCGGTTCATGAGGCTCATAAACGCCGACGGAGCATTCGTGAGCCCGAAGGGCATCACGATAAACTCATACAGTCCGTATCTGCTACTAAAGGCCGTCTTCGGAATATCCTCCTCCTGGATCCGCAGCTGGTAGTAGCCTGACCTCAAGTCCAGCTTCGAAAAATAATGGGCTCCCTCCAGCTGATCGAACAACTCGTCTATCCTGGGGAGCGGATAGGTATTTCGGACGGTCAGCCTGTTTAGTGCTCGATAGTCAATGCACAGGCGAAGAGTGTCATCCTTCTTCTTCACGAATAGGACAGGAGCTCCCCATGATGAGGAGCTCGGCCTAACAAATCCTGCCTCCACCAGCTCCTGCAACTGTGTCCGAAACTCCGCCAACTCCTTCGGGGCCATCCGATAAGGGGCCTTGGATACCGGCTTAGCCCCTGGTACCAACTGAATCTGGAAGTCCTTCTCCCTATGCGGAGGCAGTCCTGGCAGCTTATCCGGAAAAATATCGGCGTAGTCACGAACCACCGGAATGTTAGCAATCAGGTCCTTCTCCTCAGTCA
Organism: Platanthera guangdongensis; assembly: GCA_039583875.1. NCBI lineage: Eukaryota > Viridiplantae > Streptophyta > Magnoliopsida > Asparagales > Orchidaceae > Platanthera > Platanthera guangdongensis. The sequence goes on along the minus strand of CM077155.1, from coordinate 79,228,742 downwards.
TCTCGAATAATACTTGATATACCTCGTCCCCTTGCATATGAGCCTTAACGGCCTGAATAGATGAAAGCAGGCGGCGGGAAACCGGAGTAGTACCTTCGAATGTCGCATAAGTGTCGCCGTGTCTCAGCACGACCCTCCCTGCCGGGCAGTCAATCTGAGCATGGTTCCAGACAAGCCATGTCATGCCCAAGACAAGGTCGAAGTCCGGCATTCTCAGGATCGTCGCCGGAGCCTCGAGTGTCACCCCGTCTATGGTAACCTCCAGGAGGCACTTCTCTGTGGACTGGATCTCCATCCCATTGGGGAGACGCACCCTCCTGGGTAGTCCCGTATAATGTCGAATCTGGTCCAGGTCCTTGACGAAATCCTCCGACACAAAGTTGTGCGACGCCCCCGTGTCGAACAGGGTATGGGCAGGCTTGCCGCCCACCATCACCATTCCTAAATCAGTTTTAAGAATGAACTTGGATGTAAGGTTTTCTAACCTAGGTTGTGTAGTAGTTTTATCATTACTTAATATGAGCAGGGAATAATTCAAACTAAAATTATTTTCATACCTGCAATAATCCTGTCCGGGTTCCGGGGCTGTGCTAAGTCCAAAGCGTAAATCTGCTCCCCGTTCTGCCTACGGTCGCCTCCCTGGTAACCACGTCCTCGGCCGCGTCCTCGACCTCCGAAATGCTGGGCCGGTGGGCCACCCCGTGGTGCTGGAGGTGGTGCCCCCCTCATAGGGCAGTCTCTCCGGAGATGTCCCACCTGGTGACAATGGAAGCACTCCGGCGGGGGATACGCCATACCCCGGGGCCTCTGCATCTCCTGGATCCGGAGAGGTTGAGGGGCCAAAACCACCTGCTCTCTCGGCTCCTGCCTCAACTCCTGACGAGGCTGCTCCTCTGCCCTCCTTCCATCTGGTATGGTGCCTCGCCGCTGATCATTTCGGGCCCTCCGGCCCTGGTCCTCCGCTTGCCGTTTCCGGCCCCGAGTGGTGTGCCAGTCGGCCTCAATCCTCTTTGCCATCTCCAAAATCCGGGAGATGGGCCCGTCAGAGACAAAAAGCAGGGCCTCCCTCAACTCCTCTTTTAGGACCTTATAAAACCTCTTGACGTAACCTGCTTCGTCCAGCTGATAGGAGCCCGCATATCGGGCCAAATGATCGAATTCTCGGTGGTACTCCACCACTGTCCTGGTGCCCTGCCTCAGCTGCAAGAACCGCTCCTCCAACTCGTCCCTGGCTGACTGAGGAACAAAGTGCTCCAGCAGCGTGGCCCTGAATTCTTCCCAAGTGATTTCTGCAATCTCCCTATCAGCAAAAGTCGTGTCCAACAGCGTCTTCCACCACCTCTTAGCATGGGACTCCAAGCAAGATACCACCAGGGCCACCCTCTCCTCCCAAGGGCATCGTATCCCAGTCAACATCTCGTACATAACATCCAGCCACTCCTTTGTCCGCACTGCCGACTCTGTCCCCAAGTATGATGGGGGAGAGAGTCCTCGGAAGGTGCTCATCCAGTTGGCCCCTGGGTTTGGCTGGTGGGCTGGAGCCTGCTGAGCCCGGAAGGCCTCAAGGATAGTTGTAAGGGTCTGCCCCATGTCTGACTGGAGGAAAGGTGTGGGGACCATGGGAGGTGGTGCAATGTCTGGAGTCTGCTGAGCTCCACCTTGTGGGGTGGGCTGAGCTGGGGGCTGCAAAACAAGCTACATTAATAGGTAATCGACTCGATAAAAGTGGACAATTTACATGTGATCCCCCATATGGGCACACCACTGCTTCCGCTGCTTAGTTTGTCCCCAAACTAAACTCGCGCGGGGGTGGCCTAGGGTTGTGGACTGTTACTTTTCGATCGAGGTCTGCTCTGATACCACTTGTAAGACCCCCTTTTTTTTTCTTTTTCGACACTGGGGTCTTAGGCCCAGAACCGCCGTTTTGCGGTGACTCCTTCACGCCTTGAAGGGTCATCACCACAAAGCGCCGATTCTGCCGGCCAGTTCGATCACAGAAAAGTAGCAGAATAATGAAGGAAACAGAAACTGCAGTCCACAGAGAATCACATGACATAATAAATATAACTCCCGAAGGGAGTGTCCACAGAAGATAACATCAGAGTAGCAAAAACGGGCTTATGCCCGGTACATCATATCCTCACTACAAGAGCTCTCATGCAGAAACAAAAGTAGAAAACTACTCAAGGTCGAGACTCACGGTCCCGGCTGTGTGAACTCCGGAGCTAGACTGCCCCACCTCCAAGCGCACCGGTCTCTGGGGCTGCTCCTCCATGCTGGTCTCCACGATCCCCTAAATGATGCGGTTCGAAAACCGTTAGTCTAAAAGACTAAGTCCTATCATCCCCCGCCCCTTCCCCCACGGCTCCTAGGCACCGAGCGGAGAGGAAGAAAGGGGAGGACTTGAAGGTGGAGAATATCAAAAGCAGATGGCAGTGGACCTATACTAGCAAATTCTATAGCATAATAAGACAATAAGCTGATATATGAAAAGTAACTTTTACTTATGTGAAAACACATAAGCCAAGGGGTCTTCTGCAAGGCTCCCATCGTATAAAAATTCCCATACCAATTTATACGTTGGGGTGTCGGTTATCAATAACAGTGGATATATATATCAAAATTAACCTTAATTTATAAACTTGCCCACACAAGCTTATAGACCAAGGGGTCGTTTTCAGGTCCTAAAGTATAAGCGTCCCATTCCACTTATACTTTAGGTGTCAAGGTTAAGGGTAACGATTATGCTATGACATGCAAGTGGGTATGATGGACATGCAAGTGCAACACACACACCCGACTCTGTGCACACAGACCTTTAGTTCCCCCTTTTTGGAGCCGTAACCTCCCAGGATACTTCCGTAGTGGCAGACGGAAGCGGTGGGTTGGGCCTCGCCCACCTCTAAACCAGTAAAGCACTACAGGTCAGACCTATCGTACGCCTCAACGCTTGGTGCACGAAGCGGACTCCTGCGTACTCTTGCCGGCTGGCGCACCGGACTTCTGTTGGCGAAGTGCTAACCACACTTGCCGAGTCAACGTATTGGCGTCGGTGCATCGACCCTCCAATACCGAAGACCCACCACCTTAATTTCCTTTCCTGTTATGCACATGCAATTTTAGCGTAAACAAGAATCGAGCCGAAGCTCCCCGGACCAACACGTCCGACTCAAACAATCGAGCCGAAGCTCCCCGGACCCAAAGTCCGCCTTTTAACCATCCGAGCCGAAGCTCCTAACCGACTTCCGGTGCCCTCAGTGTTTGTGAAATGTGCAACCCTAATTACTAAGTTACTCTTTTCAGCTTGTTAAAACAGTTTACGTTAACCCAGGACTGCCCCCGGTATTCCCTGTGAAGGGCTCTCAAGGGGCACTAGGAACTGTGTTGGGATTACGCCCAGCGTTCCCTTTCGCAAGGTACTTATTTTATTATTGGTTGATTCACTTACCCATTATTTTCTCATATTTCGATATGCTAATCCTAGGGTAATTTGACTCCAACTCTTCCTTGGGTGGGACGATCTTTCGTCGGACCCGAACGCCTATAAACCCTAGACAAAACCACACCCTACTCACTCATCTTCCATAGATGAGCCCCTTCCATTTGTCTTTACAGCAAACCACCAAGACCCATCATACGAGCCCTAATTCACATCCAAATGTAATCCTGCAGTTTTGCTATATGCAGACCACTTAAGCTACATGACCCGAAAAAAGGGAAGCACATGAAATATTCATCCAGTACCCTTATGATAATTATTAGAGGTCTAAAAAGACATTTGAAGCATAAATCCAGAAATCCATAATTTTCCTAATTTGTCTGATAATTAATTTATTTATTCTAGTGTCCCAAGAGGACCAGGTTTGAACATGAAGTACCATTTTCAGACAAGGTAATAATCCACTAAATTTATGATAATTACAAAATGCCTAATCAACTCTAAATCCTAAGTCTTCCAATTTTTCAGCAAAGTTTAGGCCTTTAAATTTAATTTCAAAGATGCCCCATAATAAGTCATTTTAAAAGATTCTAGAGAAAATATACCTCCAAATATTCAGAGAAAATTCAGGGATGATTGTGATGGACTACAAGTACCCTAGAAAAAGTTTCATAATTTATCATTTGGAAATAAGGCTATATTTGATTTTCTTATGAACTTTCTAATTTAAGGGTTAATGAACAAAGTATGCTAATCAGTCATCAAATATTTCCACAAAAATTCCCATATGATAACATTGAGCTAAAAACACTATGCAGCAAGTTTCATGATTTTTCAGTAAGTAATGTCCTCTGACAAGAATTATTTAATATGTAATCAAATAAAGCACTTGTGAAGTAGATGCCCTAAATAGATATCCAAAAATTCTAACAAAATTCATACAAGGTTATTATAACCTAAAACTAACTCTGCCCATGTTTCATACCCTCTCTATGGGCAGTGAGACCACAATAGCCAAAATAATTATTAGGGCATTACTATTGATTACAAATGAAGTGCTAAAAATATTGTCCAAAATTCCTCAAGTAAATTATCAGAGGCTCAACATACCCAAATCCCCTCACTACCCAAATTTGGTTAAGTTTCAAGATGTTTAGCTAACCTAAACTTACACTACAAGTTTTAGGTCCTAAGCTAGGGTTAGGGTTTTGGGGCCCCTATCCTTTTCAAAATTAGCTAATATTTTTAACAGTGGGTTCTATATATCCTAGGATCCACCTTGCAAAATTTGGAGTTCATCCAAGGTGTTTAGGACTCATACCCTTCACAAGGCCAAAAGGTCCCTCCTTAGGGTTTGACCTAGGAACTTAGGGCAAATCTATTCCTCCCTACCCCATATTCCATGGGGAGGTGATAAGTGCTATAACAAGCCAGTGGCCCAAATTTCAGCCTCTGTTGAGGTGATTTGGTCACTCAAAACCAGAAGTGCAACTTTTGACCAAAATGCCCTTATAAAGGTATAATTAGGGTTGGGTCAAAACCTATTCAAAACACATCCAAATTAAATTAAATTTTATACAGATACCTAACTGGAACCCAGGGACCACTCACCAAAATTTGGGAGGGTTTGGAGGTGTTTAGGGCACCTATTTAATTTATCTAATAATTATTAAATATTTACAAAAACTATAGAAATATTTTCTCCAAAAATTCCCATTTTTGGGCAGGCCCTAGGTATATCTAGGATAGACTCTCTGTCAAAATTGCAGCTAATTTGGGCTAGGGGTGAAGAGTGGGCACTCAATTTAATGACTGCCTAGCCCTAAGGGTATGTCCCACCAAAATGGGTGCCCTGGTCAGACCTTGCACCCAAATGGGTTCAAACTAATTTTAAAATAAAGTAGACTCAAGGGACTACAACTTTCATGTTGAAGTATTTTCCACCAGAAGATCCTAAGTATTTTTAAAGTTTTAAACCATTAATATCAAAAACTGTGACAGAATTGCATTAATATAAATTATTTCCTATAGTTTAATATCAGGGGAGGCACGAATCTTGACGCAGATTCGACGGAATCCCGTCGTCTTCTCCAATGAGCCAACGGCTGCGATGCGTCCCGCCTGGAGCGATCTCCAAACGCCACTGCCGGCGACCCGACCACCTCCCCGGCCGGCCACCGGCACCACCACCTCCGTTGAGGTGGTGGCCATCCCCAGGCGGCGGCTTGGCCGCCGGAAACCCCTTTTCCGGCGATCCCGAGAGGTGAGTTTTCTTCAGATAAATCCATGAAAACCGAATTGGATCGGGCTCAATTGAGCCCGAACCTTGGTCCTATCCATTGCTATGATCTAATCATGAGTTAAGGAGAGGGGGAGGACCTTCCTAGCGGCCTGAATGCGTGAGGAGCGGCGGGATGCCATGGACGACGGCGGCGGCGCTCGGCTTCTACAACTACACAGTGGAATGGCTCGTCTCCTCCAGGTAAACGCTCTAAAATGATCCCCTCGGCTCCCTGAAGGTGTTTAAATGGCAAATGGGGGAGAGGGGAGGCTGGTTCTTCAATGGCCATTAACACCATTAAAGGTGTGGCTCGGGTTGTGTGGAGTGAGGCTGAACCCACCCCTTGGTGGCCGGGAAACGGCTGGAATCAACTCCTCTTCCCTAGAGGAGTTGATTACAGCCATAATTGGTGGCTGTTAGCCTTCCTTGGCCGGCCTCTCTCTTCCCCTTCCTCTTCCTCATTTTCTCTCTCCTCCATTATCATGGAGAGGAGCTCCTTTCTCTCTCCTAGTCACCTCTGGTTGACTAGTCAACCTCACAAGCTAAAAGCAGCCCACTTGATTGTGATGGTCATGGGAATGGGTTTAGCCTAAGGGAGAAGTGGCTTGGGCTTGGGTTAGCCCTTTTGGGTTAAGTTTGACTTGACCTAAATGAGGGTTGACCTGGTCAATTTGACCATCTGGGTCGACCCCATTGGGTTTTTAGTGGCCCATTGGGCTCCCTTGAGGTCTAGGGTTACTTGAATAGGGTTGGTTGGGCATCTTGGGGGTCACATGTCCCTTGGCAAGGGCACTTTGACCATTTTAGGGCTAGAGTTGACTTGGGTCAACATGACCAATTGGGTTGACCCCTATGGGTCCTGGGTGACCCATTGGCTTCCTTTAGGGTCTAGGTAGGGTTATGTAGTGTTACCCTGTACTTTGGAGGTCACATACCCTTAGTAAGGGTACTTTGACCAGGTTAGGGCTTGAGTTGACCTGGGTCAACCTGGCCTCTAGGGCTGACCCCAATGTGTCCTTAGTGACCCATTGACCTCACTTTAGGGTTAGGAGGGCATAGGAGGGGTCCTTTAGGCTAGGAGTAGGTCAGTTGGCCCTAAGTAGGCTAGTTTGACCCATTTAGGGCTAGGGTTGACCTTGGTCAACTGGGCCTCTTGGGTTGACCCTAATGGGTATTTTGGCTCTAATGGGTCTCCCAAGGTATTAGGGGTGTTGTGGTAGGGTCTTGGGGTTAGGGTGTGGCCCATGGTCATCCTACACCATTGTTTAGAGTTCTACTATTTGCAGACCATGATGATCTCCCACCTTTCTGTCCCCTATCTCTTGCCCCATTACTGGCTTCCTAGGGTTTGTCATGACCTAGTCATGGCCAAAACCACTCTTAGGGGTCTAGTTGTAAATGGGATGTTACATAGGATGGGTGCAGAGGTAAGTCTATCCTTCAGCTCTTGTAATGTGGCTTCACACTGAGTTGTCCATTCGTACGACACATCTTTCTTTGTCAGAGCTGTCAGAGGGAGGGATAACTTTGAGAATCCATTCACAAACTTGCGATGATACCCAGCAATTCCAAGGAAACTCTGCACATTGGCTGCTGACTTCAGCGGCGACCATTCTTTCACAGCACGCACCTTGGCCAGATCCACGGCTAATCCAGAACCAATGATCACATGGCCTAAGAAGGCAACTTCTCGGAGACAAAATTCACTCTTGCTGAACTTGGCAAATAAGGTATGCTCCTTTAACTTCTTCAACACCAAGGTCAAGTGTTCTACGTGCTCCTCCTCTGTCTTCAAATAGACTAAAATGTCACCGATGAATACGATGACGAAGACATCAAGGTACGGCTCAAACACTTTGTTCATCAGGCTCATGAACACTGAAGGGGCGTTTGTGAGCCCAAACGGCATGACGGTGAACTCATATAGCCCATACCTCGAGCTAAATGACATTTTCTGGATATCCTCTTCTCGTATCCTCAATTGGTAATACCTCGAGCGCAGATCCAACTTGGAAAACCAATGCGCTCCTACCAATTGATCGAATAACTCATCGATCCGGGGTAGAGGATAGGTGTTCCGCATAGTTAATCGGTTAAGCTCTTTGTAATCTATACACAATCGCAAGGTTCCATCCTTCTTCTTAATGAGTAGAACAGGGGCTCCCCAAGGTGATGAACTGGGGCGAACGAACCCTGATTCTACTAGTTCTTACAACTGAACTCTAAACTCTGAGAGTTACTTCGGGGCCATTCGGTAAGGGGTCCTAGAGATGGGTTTGGCACCCGATACTAAGTTAATTTGAAAGTCCACCTCTCTATGTGGGGGTAATCCCGGCAGCTTCTCGGGAAATACCTCAGGGAAATCTCGCACCACTCGCACATCTTTCATATCTATTGTCATCTCTTTCAATTCGAAACAAATCATGTAAACTTCATCCCCCTTCACGTGGGCTTTTAAGACCTGAATTGAAGATAATAACCTGCGAGGTGCGAATTTAATACCTTGAAAGACGACTTCAGAGCCCCCATATCTCAAGAAAATTCATCTCTCTGCACAATCGATTCAGGCACGGTGCCAATGCAACCACACCATGCCCAGAATGAGGTCGAATTCTAGCATTCTCAATACTGTGGTAGGGGTTTCAAAGACCTTTCCTCCAAGGAGTACCTCCAATTCACACTTGGTGGTTGCAGTCATCTCAGAGCCATCCGGGAGGCGTACTCTCCGATCAATACTGGTGAAGTATTGCACTCCTTCCAAGTCTCTAACGAAGTCTGCCGACACAAACGAGTGTGTGGCACCGGTATCGAATATCGTATAAGTTGGTTTGTCCCCAAACTGACTAATCGAACGGGGATGGCTCCATTATTGAATGACATCTTTAGTTCTGTATCGTAGCAAGTTGATGCCATTTGTAAGACCCCCCCCCCCTCCCGGAACACAAAACACGGCACGAGGGGAGTCTTATGGCCAGAACAGTCACCTTGTGGTAGCATTAGCACACGGGTTAACCTGTACTACAAGACGCCTATCATGTCGGCTAATCATATCATTCATGTTAACCCAACATAAATAATATAAAACAGAAGTCAAAATTCACACTAGTATAGTAGTCCAGAAGTACAATAGATTTAAAAAGCAACCAAGGCTTCTATAATATCAGAGTACATGCCCAAAAGGCTACAAAAGAGTCTCTCTAAAAACACTCACATCAGTCACCGATGGCAATGACGGTACCGTTATATCAGGCCCTGTCGTCCTGGCCTGGCTTGCCTCCTACGTAATCTGTTGCTGCTCTGTCTGTGGGGTTTCCTCCTAAAAAGGAAGACGTAGCAACCATTAGTCATAAAGACTAAGTGGCTATCACATCCGCTCCCCCGGCAACTCCTCGACACCGGGCGGAGAAAGGAACAAGGGTACAATATATATAAATAAACAGTAGTACATAAGTATATACAGGTGGTATAGAAGTAAACAATATCAGTGTATATCAGTAATTGTAACAAATGAGTATATCAATCAACTTTAGCAGTTCTACCATCTACAATAGTATATAATATAAAACTACGACAGGAAGTAACTTAACTTATATGAATTCCCATACAGACATATAAGTTAAGGATTGAGTCAACAACAAAGTAACTCATCGTATATGAATGCTCATACAAACTTATACGATGAGGATCTTGTGTATGTAATGTAATGATGATGATATGAATACAATACAATGACTCACCCGTGTTCACGCACATGCAATTGCAATGTCGACACAGACTTGTAGTTCCCACTTTTCGAGCAGGTAGCTAATCTCTCATGCATCCGTCGTGGCCAGACGGTGATAGTGGAACGGGCTTTTCCACTACTAGGCAGGCATCCACACTACCTAGCCTAGGCCTCTGTACGCCTCAACTCTAAGAACACAACAACGGACCTCACATGCGTACTACGGCTTAGAAGGAGCCTTGGGTAGGTGTGCACCGAGGACCAAGCACAACTGGCCTATCATCATGGCACGGAAGGAGCCTATGGGAGCGTATCACCAAAGGACCAAGCCCAACTGTCAACTTGGTATGGAAGGAGCCTTGGGAGTGAGCACCGAGTACCAAGCCAAACCGCCCAAGGTCTATCAGTCAACTTCCGTCGGTGTGATGACTGGTGAGCCCGTAGACCTACCACACTATCCTTAACCCAGGATTATGACACCGTGTGTCAGCTCACACTGCATGCAATTTCACGTAGGCATTCCATCAACTTAGAATGGCTCCAACCGAGTCTTTTCTCATCGTTACCAAACTAGTGCTCAACAGCACTCAAGGACTCCACACCAAGTCATTTACCAATATGTCGTTCAGTGCGGCAACACCCTCGCACTTCCGGGCCTTCCACTTTTCCATACCCATCAAGTGTTTACTATTCACACGGGTGGCAAGCCACCTTACACAGCTCACCAATCTCACATTGCTACCCGAAGGGAGGCACGACTCTAAGCAGTGGACTACTTTACACCTTCCTTATTCAACACATCTCATGGCCATGCATCAAACTCTTCTGATTTATTTTAAGGATCAAGCATCCACCAACCATTATGCTTCCATTACGGTAATCACATCAGCATAATGATAGTTTACCCCTAGCATTAACATGAATCCACGGTTTACTTATTATATTATCGAGCGTCACATGTTCTTTCAAACCTATTTCATTTCACAAATTACATTCATGCCCTATTATGTTTCCCAACCATTTGTTTATCATATTCACATAGGTTCAAGTTCGCTAAAACCTCAACATTTATTCTTAAAATTTCTTTACTCGAACCAAGACCAATACCTCACTAACCCGAGAATATCAAGTACACGGGACTTGACTGTACAGCCACTTCGACTGGACATTCCCGAGTCTACAGGACTCGTATGAAAGCTTGTAACCATCCATTGGAAAGGTATTTCTAAGGACTACAACTTTTGTATTTGGTCCATCACCTAGATCATAATGTAAGGTGTAACTCCCCCTATCCGTCGCATAGCATATAGCAGTAGGTCCGGCCGGGGCCCGACGCCATATACCACAGACAGACCGGGTGGTTACTCAATGGAAACCATCCAACCAATCATAACGTCCTACACAAAGCATTCTAGCTGAAGCAGTTTTATAAGTTGCAATTAAAAGAACCCAGCACAAAAGCATGAATGTCCACTAACAAGTCAAATAGGAATGAAGTACATACACAAGTACTGGCCTTAAGGCCTTACAAATGTTTACTCTTATTACATTTTTTCCATACCACGGCACGCATGTCAGTTATACATGAACAAAAGCAAGTAAACACTCCAATTAGGCCTTCGAGGGCCGGCTTCGCATTTTGGGCTTTAGTCCGTTATTGACCGTTTGGTCCAGCAGCACCTGCAAGCAACAAACCACCGCACGGTGGCAAACAAAAGCAACGGTCAGCAATGTTGACCAAATTATAACGATCCCGCCCCCAATTCGGGGCGGCGATGCTCCTTACATGCACTTATTATCATAACCAAGCAGTATATAAATATACATTGCATCACAGGCGCTGGCACGCACGGCCACATGCTCCGTGCTCTCAGGGCACATTCTCGGTGATCACAGTCTAAGTCTGCCGACTCACCACCGTCCCCGGGACGACAATCTCTCGTGAGCATTTGGTCTTTCTGGCCACTGCCTAAGACCCTCCATCTATGCCAACGGCAAGTGCCAAGTAACTTTAGGTCTCTTTAACCGAACGACAAAGAGCGGGTACAGTTCTGCCTGACCCGTTGCTCACACCGCAACGTTAATTTAAAACATATGCGCGGGTCAAACTTTCCCGAGTCCCAAATCGTTTACACACAACACATAACCCAGTTATGGTCATATTGGCTCCCAGGCCACCAAGTTGGCAAGATCTCGCATCCGCCCAGTTTTCCGGGTGCACCTTAGGGTTAATCCCCAAGGCTCCCTGTTGCAATCTACCACGTAGACAACCCGAAAAACAAACATTCGCACGGAGTCTTCTCCGGCATTTATGCAATGCAACATCACCGATCCAGACCAACATGTCCGGGTAGGCTTCACACATCATGCCTATGTCTGTTATCGCTTACGGACTCTACACAACGGGGACTATACATGTCTACCCGAAGGAACGCCTCAAACTCACCGCAAACTCGCGAGAGCGGGCATCCCTATGCAAAGAAGTAGAGCTTCACATGCTTAAGTAGAGAATCATTACCCTAGCGTTTTTCCTTGGCGCCATGGAAAAGTACGCGGATGAATAGCACCGCAATCTCCTTGCCTTCTTAGATCCGAAGTCGGCTCGCAATTTGGAGCTCTAAAACTCCTCCAAAGACTGGATCTAAGCTTCTTCTTCCTCCTTTGCTCTCCCCTCTCTCTAGGATTTAGACAGAGAACCAGCAGAAAATAATAAGGGTTTTGAAACCCTTCTCTCGGTATAACTCTTTCGGGAATAAGCACAGCCGTCAGATCCCACAAAAAGCGATGCACGGGCACGATCCAGGTCTGACCTGGACGAATACGGTTAAACACCGCATGGTACACCAACAGGAGCAGGACACGTCCGCGGCCAATTAAATTGTGTCAGGACATTTAGTCAACTCCCGCCAAAACCCCAGCGTCAACAATCCGCGTCGACCGAATCAGATACGCCAGAAACAGCCCCGCGCTCGACGATTCTCGAACCAAGATCGTCGACCGCTGACAGATCGTCGAACGGAGATCTATAGCCCGATCGTCCAACGCAACACTCTGGCCAAATCGTCGAACGTGCGACCCGATCGTCGAACCCACGGCCCGATCGTTGAACCCACGGAAAGCTGGCCCGATCGTCGAATGCAGAAAGCTGGCCCGATCTTCGAACACAGCATTTATACCAGATCGTCGAGAGCTGCTCGACGATCGTCGAACCCAGTTTTCTGCCTGAACGTTTTTGCCAGAACTTCAAACTACCCCGACACGCCCTGGAACACGCCCGTGTCCCAGGCCGTGTACCCCTGCCAAATTCCAAATTTGGTACAGATTCGTCACCCGTCGCTCTTTTGAGTTTCGGGGCGCTACATAAGGTACTCGAAATTAGCCTCGAAGTCTGATGCGTACAGGAAACATATTTCAGCACGAATAAGGTATCAGACCAGCAAGTTCGGTTGGGCTTTCCCGTGGCTACAGACCTCATATGAAGACGTGTAACAATCCGTTGGAAAGAATTTCCAATTGATTGATACGACTTTCGTGTTTAGCCGAAAGCCCAGATCTGGCCGTATCATACCCAAAAATGGCCTCAAATTTCACTACGCGCAGAAAACAGATTTTTGCACGCATCTTAAAGCGAAACGAACAGCATCGGTTTGTCTTCCTCCTTTAGCTGATATTCCCAAAAAAACACATCCAGAATTCCTCCTCCCTTATTCACCCTCAAAAGGCCAACTCTCTTCACGAAACAAAGTCCTCATTATCACATAAAAGGAAGGAGTTGTTGAAGACGTCTTATCTGTAGGATACAAGTCCTACCTTGGCCTCTCTCTAGGAAACTCCTTCTCACGAATCAAGAGTCTTTTGAGTCAATATCTCTCCAAGGAATAACTAGATATCTAGCACCAAGGGAGTGGGTAGGAAGCTCACTTCGTTTCCGACGGTTCCGACATTTCCGTCCATGGATCTTGTCACTCTCCTTGGCGGCATGGTTTTCCTTCGTTAGTGGTGGTTCTCCACGGAAAGAAGAGAGAAGTCGGCCTCCAGAAATCCAAACTCTTGCGACTTCATCGTTCTCCTTCTTCCACTCCCGCCAGGTTTTGCACAGCAGGGGTCGGCACGATCGGTAAGTGACGGCTAGGGGTTCAATCTTCCTTCTTTTATAATAAGGTATTAGGTCAAGTCATTCGCAACATGTCGCCATGCCATTGGACCGCCCATATTAAGTCTCGTTTGAAGTTACTAGTCCAAGGAAAGTCAAGCCTCATGAATCCCAAGCCCGGTTCAACCAGCATGTATCAGCCAGTAGACTCAGCCAGTGCCACAAATTGCCAAAGGTAAATTCGTCGAGTATCCTTCCCGATACTTGACAAATCGGCGAGTCCCTTTGCGTAGTATCGATGAATCGGCTATAAGTCTCGACGAATCAGATTAAGTCATACTCGTCGAATTTATCCGAACTCGCCGAATTGGCTTGGTGATTTATGACGAATTCGTTGAATATCCATGGTGATATTCGACGAATTTCCCTTGGTCGAATTTCCAACTTCATCTCGCCGAATTGCCTCGCCATATTCGATGAATTCGTCGGATAGCAACAATGATATCCGACGAATTTCCCTTAACCAATTTCTCCTAATCCTGGTGTAGAGTGCGCCAATTATTACCCAGCGATAATCGACGAATTATCATCTCACTCGACGAATTCGTCGGATATCATCAGTGATATCCGATGAATTTCACTTAACCGTTTCTCCACTCCTGGTGTATAGTGCGTCGAGTATCACCCAGCATTACTCGACGAATTCGTCGAATATCCTCGACGATATCCGACTAATTTCCCTTGGTACATTTTATCTAATGTTTGTTTCCTCATTATTCATTGAGTGTCACTCAACCCTAGCCCTTCGGCCAATGCAACCCAAGCCTGAGTCAAGTCCCTTGACTCAGAACGCGTGCGAGGGGCCTAGCGTGAAACGGGACGTTACAGTAGAAATACTGATAAGAGCGTTGAGTGAACCATCATCACTCAATGCTTCTGGACTTCGATAAATTTTCATATGAAGGGGCGTTGAGTGAACATCCATCACTCAACGCTCTTGAACTTGGACAGATTTCCCTGCCAGGGCGTTGAGTGAATGTCTATCACTCAACGCTTTGTACTTAGATGGATTTCACTACATATATACTGAGGCTTTGAGTGATTGATTATCTGTCGACGCTTTTTTTCCTCGGGCGTTGAGTGAAGTGTACTCACTCAACGCTTCTGTACTTAGTCAAAGTTCTGTCTCTCCTTAGTGTTCTGACTTATGTGCGGAAGATTTTAACAATAATCTTGAACTTCAACCATGAATGTACACAATATATATAAGCAGCCACATTTATATATCAACTCTCGAAAGAAATGTACACAAATACAACATCGTTTGGCCTTATGGACTTTGGCCGGATCCCTTCTCCTCCTCCTTGCTCTCCCTTCTCTCTAGTTCGTTTAGAAAGAAAATGGCCAAGTTAAAATGAGAATCTCTTTCTCATTTCTGGTTATTAACCAGCAGGGAGAAGCCTGGGCCATTAGATCTCAGCTGAAGGAAATGAACAGCTACAAATCATCCACAAATTTCTAATTTTTTGCTGACACGCCCGTGTCACAGGCCGTGAACCTTAAGCGGTGCACGAACCGACTTATCCAGAACAGGACACGGCCATGTGACACGCCCGTGTCACAGGCCATGTGCCTTCAGACACTCCTGTGTCTAGCCCTCGAGACCCACTCGAGACCTACTCGAGAGAACCACTCGAGTAATTGGACAGGACACGGCCTGTGACAAGCCTGTGTCACAGGCCGTGTGCCTTACTCGAGACACTCGAGACCTACTCGAGACCACCCCTCGAGACCCACTCGAGTATATAGAGCAGTACACGGCCACGTAACACGCCCATGTCACAGGCCGTGTGCCCTCTTCTCTCGAGAATTCGTCGAGCGCCTACTTGAGTGGAGTTTGTCGACCAGAGGACACGCCCTCGGACACGCTCCCTGACACGCCCGTGTAGCATGGCGTGTTCCCTCTCGTGAACTCGTCAAGTGCATTTCGTCGAGCACTCGACAGGCTGCTCAACCGAGCAGGACACAGCTTGTGACACGCCCGTGTCCCTAGCTGTGTCGCTCAGTCTAAACCCAAATTTGGGATTTGAGGTGTTACATAGCATGTCTAATCACTGAAAATAGATATCCTGCAAATATGAACTTAGGCAAATATTAAATACATGCATGTGTATATTATTGACTTGTAGGTCTTCTTTAAATCTGGGACATTGTGATCAATGGACCCAACATAAATAATACTGAGCTGGCTGTCACTCTTATTAGTAGAGTAGAGTGGATAGTTCGATGCTTTGTATCATTCAGTTTTGTCTGCCATTAAGAGTTGACCTGAAGACGGAACATTCCTTCAAGGTTGACCCTAGGTAGACCCCGACTGGTCGTCACTCTTGTTAGTAGAGTAGTGTGGGCAAGTTTGAGAGTAAGTTTTTTTATTTAGTCTTATCTATAATTAAGAGCTGACCTGGAGAAGGGACATTTCTTCAGGGTCAACCCATACATAGTGCTGAACAACCCGTCGATCTTGTCAGTAGAGCAGAGCGGACAGTTCGATGATTAGTTATTTTTTGTTCTTTAGTTAAGAGTTAACCTGGAGATGAGATTTCCTTCAGGGTTGATCCTACGTAGTGCAGAACTAGGCCGACATTCTTGTCAGTAGATTAGAGCGAACGAGTTTGGGGGATAAGGCTCTTTAATTGAATTCACTCATAATTCATAAGTAGACAAACCGTTTAAAATTCGGTATTTGGCAAATTGACGATTTAAAGCACAAGATTTGCTTCTGTATAAAAAGATTTTGGATGGGGGTGAATTCCTATATCTATTATTGTGATTATTTTGGTGCGTAACCCAAGAGGCCATAACGCATGACAAGTCGAGCCCGGAACTAGGGTTTACTTGAGTCACATAGTTATAATCATAGTTTATGAGTATGTTGAGTAGGATAAGGCCCCGACCTTTGACTCAACCCCTGATTATCTTGACATTAGTTTTATTTGTTTTATGACGGTTTTTATTTAAATGACCTTATTTTTATCGCATCATATTTTTAAGATGCATTTGCCTTCGATAGAAATTATATTGTTTCAATGGGAAAAGTCGCACGGGGTCCTAATCAGTGCCTTCGAAAAAATGTGCTCCGAGATATAATTCCTACGGGAATGGGACATGTCGCCGAGATACTATTCCTACGGAAATAAGTTGTACCTCCGAGATGAAGATGGAATAAGAATTATCATAGATGCAATAAGAATTATCATAAGTGCCTCTGACACCAGTGAATAAAGAAGATCCATCTGAGTTGTAAGATTTTATGCAACCCAAGATGCTTAATTGCAATGTCAAAAAGAGTTATATCTCCTTAAAATCATCCTGAGAGATAACCATGAAAGTTGTAGACAATTATAAGTGGCCTTCGTTTAAGCTTAATACTTTTGGTAGTGGTTAAAAAAATTTTTTTATTTTCAGCTTAATACCTTCGTTTAAGCTCAAAACGCAAGACAAACACCATTTCTTGAAATTTCAAACAGCTGGGCTTTATCCACGTTCAAGCAGTAAGAGATGAAGATGCAATAAGAATTATCATCAATTTTGATTGAAAAGAAAGATAAGATGCCAAAATAGCTAGGATTTCAATATTTAAGATATTAAATTTTCTAGGGCTTGAAGGATTTACCGAGTTTTGAGATGCCTGAACTTATGTAACTTTTCATGTACTTGATTGGGATCAAATCTCAAGCAATGAGTTGCCATGTTGGAATTTTTTTACGATAAAACCAGCTGTATGAAATCATTAAAAAGACAGGTTTTTGTTGATTATCATGTCTCCTCAGCATGATCATAAACTAAACCAGCTTGGATGCAAAAAATACATTGCCAGCATAAATTTGACACCTTTGGCATATCACCTTCTTTGCCGATAGGCTCAGTTTCTTCGGGCCCTCTTGGGTTGTTTGCCTATCGGCTCATCAACATGAAGTGGCCTTCGTCGCTATTGCGACTCCGCTCTACACTCATTTGCCTATCAGCTCAAAGTCAGACCTCTTCGTCACTATCGCGACTTACCTACGCAGTACTCTTCGCCTGTCGACTCAGTGTCAGGCTTGCTCATATATAATTTTCTCTCTATCAACCAAAGGTTTTAATGAACTCAAAAAATTTCATATTCTTCAAAAGATTTCAAAAACATTATAAAGATGAATCTATCAAAGTTGCAGATGCCAAGGTTATGTTGGTTTGCGTTTGAAATGTCATATGTTGAATTGTGGAAGAGATATCGAGGATATTTTACAATATTCGATTTTAACATTTAAATAAATTTATTCATAAATATAAACATTTATAAATAAGTGAAATTATATATCATGTATTTTTATAAATTATACAATAAACATAAATACACATAATATATATTTATAAATCATACAATAAACATATGCATAATGTATGCTTATAAATTACACAAAAAATATTGATAGCAGTAAACGACTTAAAGAGCATCAAATTAGAATGAGATGAAAAGAAGTCAAATCTTAGCTTAAAGAGTTAAACAAAATATATCACAATAAAATATTATCTCTCAAACGCCTAAAAGAAATAAAAATATATATACTTTTAGTACTCGTCATATATCGTCCGTGAGATATCGTCCGTGAGATATCGCCCGATATATCGGTGTTTAAAGACCGATATATCGGGAATATTTTAAAAACAACATTGTTGCTTAAAATATCGATGTCATGTTGCTTTCTACTTAAAACTTTTATGTCGGTCGACATTTTGTAGATATCAGCAGACATATACAACATTGTAAGCTATCATAATAAACCAACAAATCCTAACCCTAATCAGAGTTTAGAGTTGACGATGAAAGGACTCTAATATCAGCAACCCACTAATTCTAAATATCAAGAAGTGTCATGGATAATCAAGCAAGCAAAGAAAGAATGATAGAAATGCAAACCTGTGTACGACGAAGGCCCGGTTTGCCAGATCGTAGCCGAAAATCTTGATAAATTCACAGTTTTTCATAAATTTGTACACACAGGTCAGCGAAATGTCTGACCATGGCCCTGCCAAAATGCGAGGCGGTGGCAGGTTCCACCGATTTGCAGAGCGCACAATTGGGGCCTAAGAAATTACACTTCAACTAAAAGTCAGGCTATTCATGAGCGGTGACAAATCATTCACAATGGAAGATATATTTACTAGGGAACATGTTTCAAATAGATTATGATAGAAAATATCTCAGCATGAAAAATCCACTACGGTTCCGTTTGGTACAGTGGTGGCGGTTATGAACATGGGGTTAAATTGTCATTCGTTAACGCCCACCCAAGGAACTTCATCAACTTTTATGTTCAAACAGATGATGTTTGTTACTTGATTCTTAACGAATGACAGTCCAACTCATGTGTTTACGACCGCCACCACCTTGCCAAATGGAACCTAAATCTGCGGTCACAAAGAAGAGCGAAAGGCAGAAAAGCGCATCCTCATATTTCCAAAGTTTCACTGATGGTTTACAGAAATAAACAGCCATGGAAATCACAGCTGTATCGATTTCTTCTTCAAGATATTTACAACTTGCTATGTGGAAAAACTCTAGCTGCTGAGAACATGGAAGGGCAGCCGTTACATGAAACCATGAAACACATGGGCAAACAGGTATAAAAGCTTCAGTGATTTCCGAACAAACCTGCAGTATTTGATTAGAAATCTACAGTATAGCCGTAAATCCTGAACTTGAGTAGGAAAAAAATGAGCACCTTATGACCAATTACTAACTAATCAAATGCCTCCAGCTCCAGCGAACTCGCTTATGGAACTATTTTTCCTGCTGAAACAGTTGACCGGAATTTTCTCAAATCAGTGCAGAGCAAACTTTAACCTCATAGAACAACAATACCTCAAATTAGACTGGTTGATATGCTTATTGGATGAGATCTCTGACTACGGCACCTTCTCGTCGTTCTACCCCAGCCGATCATATCATGTCGGTCAACTTCAATTTCGGGATTATCGATGTCATCAGCCATAGAAAATGAGGATGGAGGATTGATCTGGACTACGGGGACGGCGGCCGAGGCATTTATCCGCCGTCGTTTCTGGTTGGCACAAAGTTGTGCTCCAATCCGACGAGCTTTTCGTCTCCCCGTCCCCACTTGCCAAGACAATCCAGATGCTTTCATCAATTCCCCGATGGCACGGAGGTCTTGGATAGTCTCTCGTCGCGATAATTTTGCGAGCGAAGGGAGAATGTCCTTCTGGAAATCCTTTCTCTGCCTTCTCTTTCTCCCTTGGGCTCTCCTAGGCTTTGCTAGGAGGATTGAAGCCTTGCTCCACTTATCCAACTCTGTGTTTTCTACTTCCCTAGTCCTGCACCATAATTTCTCCGGTGCCATCTCTTCCAGTTGCAGAGTCATTAGCTCAAAAAAGTCGAATCTGTCACATGCAGGTTCATTCGATCTTATGATGTTTTGATTTGATAAAATCATTTCGGCAAACAAATACAAGGACGAGCCATGGATGATATCCTTGTGCTTAAATTTATCTAATGATAGCCTGACTATGTTCTCAGCCGCCTCCCTGATAAGCATCTCATGGGAGCACAATTCTTCCTGCAATCTCATGGAAGTGATGTTGTTGACTGGCTCTTCCAGATCGATAAAGGTACCAATTCCCGGAACTGGAATTGGATCCAAATGATTTGATGGAAATTCCGCTTGAACATTTGTTGAATTATCAGAGGAATCTGGATCATCCGTAATCAGAAACACGGAATTCAGATCGATGTAATTCCGAGAGTTCCTTATGTTATTTTCCACGGAGGTTGACTTTTCGGAGGTGCGCTTTTTGATGTCATAAGACATGTCGACACGTCTTAACTTATCAGTTACTAGGTTTTCTTCATTGGAAGGAGATGCTAAATTGTGCTCGAAATTAGAGTCAATAAACTTTGCAGTACTCCAACTGCCAGATAGTGGATTGATCTTTATTTCGCTCTCCCTTTTCTGCAATGATAATGAAAAAACTTCCAAGTCATATGAAGGAGGACTCTTATCATTTCCAATTTTCCAATCATAAGCTCGATCAATATTTTTGGATAATAAATCCAAATGGGAGGGAAGCATACTTGGTTCTTCAGATTTTCCATGGATGCTACTTGCTACCTTATTCTGCTGAGCATTTAGTCGATTTTGGGTCCCAGAAAAGGAAATTTCTGCATCTACATTGAGGTTTTTATTCATGAATGGAAATTGTAGCTTCTCCGAATCATGTAACGTAGAATGAGATCGAAAGATGAACCCATTATTTAAGTCATTGGGATGAAACAAAGAATTATCTTCAAATCTAACAGGTGAACGCAAATCGCTACCAACCTGCATATTTCCTGAGGCAGCATTATGATTGTCGGTGGAAGTGCCAGAAATAAGGAAGTTTTTCAGTTTAGTAGTACTTGGAGTTGCTGGAAATTGCAAAGAAGCTTGGTTTTCATCACCTGACAATTTCATCCAAGATGGACCCAGGGAAAAGGAGGTAACACTGCTATCCAAATTAAGAGAAGTTGAAAAAGAGTTGGGCAGTATGGAAGGAAGCTTTCCTAAATCTGAGTGTCTGATTTGAAAACCGCCTTTTTCATGCATAAATCGTGTTGATGCTACATTATGATCAGTTGAAACAATGCCACTCGCCTCATTAACATTCAGCTTTATTGGTTCACATAACATCGAGAAATTCCTTTTATGTGAAATTGGGTCAGATTTCCCTGCGAAATAAAGAAAAAAAATTTTTACTTGGAAATTTATCTTCAGAGAGAAAAAATTATCTACCAGGTGTAAAAGATAATCTAACTGCAATTAAATACCTCCATGATCAGATTAAACGTTCTAACATCAAAGGACGGATTTTCCTAATAGATCCGCACTATGCAATACCAATGAAAAGGATTGTAACAACCTGGTTTATGTTATAATAATAATAACAAATAACCTAAAATTTCCCCCCTTTATAACTTAGCCTCCCTCCCGGTCCAAACCCGAGCCAGCCATCACTCTATAACCTGTCGACCCAGGGATTCCGCCTCCCCCGCTTTTAATTTTCCCGCAAGCCGCTATTCTCCTGTATCGCAAGCCGCAGGTCCCGTTTCCGCCTCCCCCTGCTCCAGGCGCCGCCGCCTCCCGCTGCTCCAGGCGCCACCGCCTTCTCCGGCTCCTCCCTCCATGGCCGCCGCTCGTGCCTCCTGCTCCTCCTGTCATGGTTGATGTAAGCGCCTCCTGTTCTCCTGGCCGACGACAACTAGATCTCCCCCTCCCGATAACTTCTCCTCCTCCAAGGGCAGCCATCAGTCCCCCTCCTCTTCTTGGACTAGCAGCAAGGACAACAGCCTCCTCCTTTTCCTCTAGGGCTCGTCAGCCCTAATTTCGCCTCTTATCCTTGTCTTGGCCGAGATTTGTGAGGGGAACACCTAGGGTTTTCTCAAAGCCTCCTCCACTCAGATTTTGGGCATGGATTTGTTCTCCTTGGGTAAGAAATCTCTCTCTTTTCCTCTTTTCAGATTTTATGGAGATTATTCGTTAAATTTTTGCTCTCCAAATAAATGTTGTGTCAACCTAATTTGTGTTCATCGTACATTCGACTAATCCAGTCTTGTTTGTGTTTCTGGTGCCGCTCTTCAGATCTAGTAATGGAATCGCTCCAAGTCCTCTCTGAATTAGGGTTTCCCCTAACCCAAGTATCGTCAAGTCTCTGCTTCTGCGTGGTATCTCTCGTCCCCTCACTCATGAGAGAGGTAAATTTTTAAACTCTGTTCTTGCTTGAGTCTTGTGATAGATAAATTGTCTGTGTTAGCGTAGCGGTAATTTGTTATAGCGCTTTCGTCGTTCTTGAACAGGTTCGCTTGAGCAGTGTCAATTTTGCTAGCGTCGCTTAGCCGTCGCCGCCAAATACAGCTTCTTTTAAGCAAGTAGAGATTTTTCTCTCTTGCAAACATTGAACTTAATTTCTTTGTCTGATCTTATATTTGTCTGAATTCGTCATTGATTTCTTGTTTCGTCAAATAATTTAGATCTCGAATCCCTAAATAGACTTGTTATCCGTTTGAGCTTCCCGCGATAGGAATAACGCGAGTTGTGAGTGTAAATGATGATATTTGGATAATTGGGAGACGAGTTAGCGAAAGATAGCTAATTGGATATGTAAATTGATGGAATCTGTCTCTTTTGATGAATAATTCGAAAAATCGTAGAGCGTTAATCACGAGCAATAATGTCACGATAATAATTATAACGAATTCTGGTTAGCAAGTATGTGACTGGTGTTTTGATATATCAAGCTCGTAGTATATTCTTGTTAGTTGGAAAATACTTTAGTCCAATGATGATTTAACCTAAAAGAGTACTTGACTTCCTCGATCCATTACATGTCAGCTTACCTCTGCGAAATACTCGATAAACCTACTTTTTATTATGAAATATTAACCCCTCGAACCCGTAAGAGTCAAAAACTCACTGTTTGATTCCTTCTGTGTCGTCAAATCCGGGTTCTGATGTCCGTCTGGTTTCTGATGTCTGTCTGGTCTCTTAGGTCTGTTCTAAGAATTGAGCGAATGTTGCTCTGTAGCTCAATTCCTCTCTTGACGCGTCAATGAACCTTAATCTTGTACAGTTTGAATCGTCAAATTTGTCTCAGGTCTTGATATGTTATGAATCTCCTAAATCTTGAATCTTTAAAATCATTAATGTTATAAGCAACTAGTGAAAGTTAGTGCTAAATTGATGTGAGTCCTTGAATCGAGTTTTCGCTTGACTGACAACGGAAACCAATAAATGGTCATAGCAAGCACAATTGTTTTGATAAGACTTGTATTTAAACTTATTTTAGAATCACGGGCATCAAATAAAACACTTACACCTTCCACTGATTACAGCTAATGACGTTTATGGATCTGTCTAAATGTTATACTCTGAAATAGTCTAATAAACTAACTTGTTCTGTTTAGCTCTTTTTGTTGGCTTGTCTCGAATAGTTTTGTTTCATGAGAAACTGGTACATTTATAAATTTTTGCTTCTGTTACTGTTCTGTATTTTACTTTTCTCACTCTGTTTATTTCAATGTTCTGACACTTTTCCTTTGTGTTTTGAAATTTTCTTTGCTTTTGTGTCAGCATCGCCAGGTTCCTGAGCCTGAACTGCATCAAGCTTCTGCTTTCTGATGATTCATCTTTTAGCCGTGTCAGGTTTCATGTTTTTGATTCATTTCTTTTACTATCAGATGTTTTTTTTATGTGATAACTATGAATATTAATACATGAACAACTGTTAGGGTATTAAATACTATGTACTAAAATTTAGTATTATATGCATGTGCACCATTTGTTGAATCATAATTGCATGAAAACTGTATTAGTGCCCTATAAAAGCATGATTTTTACAAAAAATGCATGCGTATTTAAAACTCTCACCGTTTTAAAACCAAAAAGCTTCTGCAACATAAAAATCAAACTGTTTTTACTTAAGAATAATTATTTTTAAAACTATTTTCAGCATTCTCTGCATCCGTCTTAGCAAGCATGGATTTCTTTCCGCCCATGCCTGTGGCATCACGGCCCGCCCGAAGCGCACTCTGACTTATGTCGAGACGGGTCGTGATAGTTGGTATCAGAGGGAGGTCAGTGAGGTTTGAGAGGTTGAGCATCTATAGATAGATTAATTTATAAATTTTACATATTTTGAATTATATTATATAAGTATATATATACATGCATCATTTCTTCACTCATTTGTCATTATCTGTTGTTCGATGTTGAAACACGCACACACACACTCATAAGCATGAGTAGTATGCACACGAATGTTAAAAGGTTATGGACAAACTTAATATTTTTGTGCAATGAATTTTCACTAGGCTATACACCGCTTGCGAATATTAAATTGTATGGGCGGTTTAATATTTTCAAGTGCGCTGACATTAGAGTCCTAATATGCATGACATGTGGTGATATGGGCGCTTAACAAGGCATGTGTATCCATTCATTTGTATTCATATCATAAATTATTGCACAAGTGTGAAGCCAAAAACAACAATAATGATTGTACACACATTGATTTTATATTTGCTTGACATTGCACATAACCTCGGTATTGCACTTGCATGATTATTACCTATAATTGTCCAATGAAAATGCTGTAATTATTACATAATTTATGTACTTGACAGTAGGAAATATGTTAGAATCTCTAATTTCAACTCCCAGATATTTGTAATAATTTCTTTCTGTTTCGCGTGTCTGTCAATCTTATCTGGTCATCCTGTATCTCCTTCTAGATAGCTTCTAAGTGTCAGTGATAATGAGGGTCTCCATGTAATTGGTTCTGCTGAATTTCTTCAGCGTGCTTTTGTGCACTTTCGTCTCTAGACTGACTCGCTTATGTCAATACTCAATCGTCATTCAGTTTCCTTTTTCGTCTTTGATGTTCTATCTTCGATTCGTGTAAGATCTTTTCGCTCTCAAATTCTCGAGTCTTACCTTTCAATTTTGAGCTAATTGAAGCAATTTATGTCCTCCCTGAAGTCAATCCTTCATATCCGTCTGAACCCGCTAAATCTAAAGAGTTCTCCTTTGAACTTGAACCTGACCTGCGTTGCAAGTATTCGCAACATTTCCCTTGATTTTGATAAGTCTCCGCGTTTGTCCTCCTTTCTGCTTAACTTCTATGTCCTGGTTTGCAAAGTCTTATTGGATGTATGTCATCTGAATCTTGGCCCTAAGGGTTCTCATTCAGAGAATTCTCATAAAGTTTCGGGACGAAACTTCTTAAGTAGGAGAGAATGTAACAACCCGGTTTATGTTATAATAATAATAACAAATAACCTAAATTCCCCCCCCCCCACCTATAACTTTAGCCGAGCCCTCCACGGTCCAAACCCGAGCCAGCCATCCCTCTATAACCCGTCGACCCAGGGTTTTCGCCTCCCCCGCTTTTAATTTTCCCGCAAGATGTTGTTCTACCGTATCACAAGTCGCAGGTCCCGATTCCGCCCCCCCCCCTGCTCCAGGCGTCGTCGCCTTCTCCGGCTCCTCCCTCCATGGCCACCGTTCGTGCCTCCTGCTCCTCTTAGCATGGCCGATGCCAGCGCCTTCTGTTCTCCTGGCCGACGATAACTAGATCTCCCCCCCCCCCCCGGCAACTTCTCCTCCTCCAGGGGCAGCCATCAGTGCCCCTCCTCTTCATGGACTAGCAGCAAGGACAACAACATCCCCCTTTTCCTCTAAGGCTCGTCAGCCCTAATTTCGCCTCTTATCCTTGTCTTGGCCGAGATTTGTGAGGGGAACACCTAGGGTTTTCTCAAAGCCTGCTCCACTCAGATTTTGGGCATGGATTTGTTCTTCATGGGTAAGAAATCTCTCTTTTCCTCTTTTCAGATTTTATTGAGATTATTCGTTAAATGTTTGCTCTCCAAATAAATGTTTTTGTGTCAACCTAATTTGTGTTCCTCGTACATTCGACTAATCCAGTCTTGTTTGTGTTTCCGGTGTCGTTCTTCAGATATAGCGGTGGAATCGCTCCAAGTCCTCTCCGAATTAGGGTTTCCCCTAACCCAAGCATCGTCAAGTCTCTGCTTCTGCGTGGTATCTCTCGTCCACTCACTGATGAGGGAGTTAAATTTCTAAACTTTGTTTTTGCTTGAGTCTTGCGATAGATAAATTGTCTGTGTTAGTGTAGTGGTAATTTGTTATAGTGCTTTCGTCGTTCTTGAATAGGTTCTCTGGAGCAGTGTCAATTTTGCTAGTACCGCTTAGCCACCGCCGCCAATTACAGCTTCTTTCAGGCAAGTAGAGATCTTCCTCTCTTGCAAACATTGAACTTAATTACCTTGTTTTATCTTATATTTATCTAAATTCGCCATTGATTTCTTGTTTCGTCAAATAATGTAGATCTCGAATCCCTAAATAGACTTGTTATCCGTTTGAGGTTCCCGCGATAAGAAGAACGCGAGTTGTGAGTGTAAATGATGATATTTGGATAATTGGGAGACGAGTTAGTGAAAGATAGCTAATTGGATATGTAAATTTATGGAATCTGTCTCTTTTGATGAATAATTCGAAAAATCGTAGAGCATTAATCACGAGCAATAATGTCACAATAATAATTATAACGAATTCTGGTTAGCAAGTATGTGATTGGTGTTTTGATATATCAAGCTCGTAGTGTATTCTTGTTAGTTGGAAAATACTTGAGTCCAATGATGATTTAACATACATGAGTACTTGACTTCCTCGATCCATTACATGTAAGCTTACCTCTGTGATATACTCGATAAACCTTCTTGTTATTATGAAACATTAACCTCTTGAACCCGTAAGAGTCAAAAACTTACTATTTGATTCCTCCTGTGTCGTCGAATCCGGGTTCTGATGTCCGTCTGGTTTCTGATGTCTGTATGGTCTCTTAGGTCTGTTCTAAGAATTGAGTGAATGTTGCTCCGTAGCTCAATTCCTCTCTTGACGCGTCTATGAAACCTAATCTTGTACAGTTTGAATCGTCAAATTTGTCTCTGGTCTTGATATGTTATGAATCTCCTAAATCTTGAATCTTTAAAATCATTAAAGTCATACGCAACCAGTGAAAAGTAGTGCTAAATTGATGTGACGTCTTGAATCGAGTTTCCGCTTGACTGACAACGGAAACCAATAAATGGTCATAGCAAGCACAATTGTTTTGATAAGACTTGCATTTAGACTTACTTTACAATCACGTGCATCAAATAAAATACTTTCACCTTCCACTGATTATAGTTAATGATATTTCTGGATCTGTCTAAATGTTATACTCCGGAGTAGTCTAATAAATTAACTTGTTCTGTTTAGCTCTTTTATTGGCTTGTCTCGAATAGTTTTACTTCATGAGAAACTGGTACACTTATACATTTTTGCTTCTGTTATTGTTCTGTACTTTACCTTACTCACTCTGTTTATTTTAATGTTCTGAGGTTTTTCATTTGTGTTTTGGAATTGTCTTAGCTTTCGTGTTAGAACCGTCAGGTTCCTGTGCGCGAATTACATCAAGCTTCTGCTTTCCGATGATTGATCTTCTAGCCGTGTCAGTTTTGATGTTTTTGATTCATTTCTTTTACAGTCAGATATTTTCTTTATGTGATAATTATGAACAGTAATACATGGACAACTGTTAGGCTATTAAATACTATGTACTAAAATTTAGTATTATATGCATGTGCACCCTCTATTGAATCATAATTGCATGAAAACTGCATCAGTGCCCTACAAAATCATGATTTTTACAAAAAATGCATGCATATTTAAAACTCTCACCGTTTTAAACCCTAAAAGCTTCCGCAACATAAAAAAACAAACTGTTTTTACTTAAGAATAATTATTTTCAGCATTCTTTGCATCCGCCTTAGCAGACATGAATTTCTTTCCGCTCATGCCTGTGGCATCACGGCCCGCCCAAAGCGCGCTCTGACGTATGTCGAGACGGGTCGTGACAAGTATGATTTATTTTCAACACAATGGAAAAATAGAAGTTCTACAATTTTATACAATTATAATTCATAGATGAATTTTACTATTGGAGAATCCACATCTCATATGGATTCTCCAATCACAAATTTGATCACGGACCACAATTAATACTAATGATTACCCCACGTAAATCAGGACAAAGCATTTTAAGGACATTTCACAGTAAAACCCCTTTCTTTCTTGCATCACAAATAATAAGTAGACAGTTGTATCGAAATTAGTCCAGTGAAAATTGACCAAGCATTAATCCAATCAGAGGGATAGCTAGCATTCCTCCTGTGACTAACCTTAATCTACTCTTGGAGATTATTTCTTAGCTTCGGATACTTGTCGTGATGGATTTGTAACGAATGGCTCCTCATAGACAACTCGTCGCGGACGGCTTGCCATGAGGGACTTCTCATCTCTAAGATGTGGATCTAGCTAGGTCGTCCTAAATGATTTAGCTAAAATCAATAGTGGTCTGTCTGACCCACTTTGACAACTTTCTTGACAAGCCAGAGCAAGGTAGATATGGGTAATATATACACAACTATAAATTCCATTCTGATGTTCTCAGCCTTGTCAATACTCTTGTTGAGAGGAGGTTCTACATTTTATGTTATCCACTAGAAAGCTCCTGATGAGGATCAACCACTTCACTCAGAGCACGAGTATCGAGAACCACGTAAGGATGATGCTTATTATCGACAATTATGGGATCCTCGTCTAGACAATCAAAGGCGCTCATTGTGTTCAACGTCATTTTCCATATGTTGTATGTATTTGACTTATTATTTTAAAAGTGATATTTTGAGAATCATGTTAAATGCCCCAAATGGGTGATCATATCCATCAAATTCATTTAAACTAATCCATTTTCTATTGACACTCACGAATTACTAGGTCTTTGCATGAAAAGTTTGGTTTCTTGCGAAGCCACCCGGGCACACGCGCAGGTGCTAAAGTTTGTCATGTTCATTTCTGGAGGTACTGAAGCCTCCAGCAGCTGTCGCCTTAGCTCCATTTGCCTTCAGACACTGCTGCAATAGCCTTCCTTGAGCCCACGTGCATCCCCCTCTCTAGCCATCGGTTATCCCGGACATAAGTGCAGACCTCGCCAACAGCTCTGTTTTCTCCGAGCACCACCAACCACTCAAACTCTTTCCCCAACCCCATAACAAGCCCCAACACTGGCACAGGAAAATCGACTCACTCTCGTATGGCTCACCCTCGAGCCCTGGGCGGGGCGGCCGGGTCTTTCCCTGTTGTTCTGTTCCCGCCACGAGAAAGACGCACGGCACGGAAGAGGTATGGTATGCCCAGCGCGTGGAGGATCCGTTGTCCCGGTAGGGAACAGTACCCTCTTTTCCCCTATTGTCCAAATTCGATTCTTTTCTCAAACCCCGTGTTTTTTGATTCAAAACCATTTTCTCTTCGCCTATTTCTATATGCTCACCCGCCCATTCGGGCGGCCTAAG
Organism: Platanthera guangdongensis; assembly: GCA_039583875.1. Classification (NCBI taxonomy): domain Eukaryota; kingdom Viridiplantae; phylum Streptophyta; class Magnoliopsida; order Asparagales; family Orchidaceae; genus Platanthera; species Platanthera guangdongensis. Next base: position 79,199,202 of record CM077155.1, on the reverse strand, counting down.
GAGGGTCAGGGTCAATCATTCTCTTTTTTCTATCATCTTCGTCGCTACTCGTTATCCTTACTCTAGCCAAAAGCTATGTCCAGCTCGCACCCACTCTGGCCCGCCCTGCGAGGCCAGAGTGAGCTCAGCGGTCAGCCCCTGACGTTAGGGGTTCTTTCGCTTTTGCCGGATCTATCTATAGAGATATTACGAGTCCCCCGTCCCAGATTCCCTCGCCGCGGCCATCTGGTTCACCGGTACTACCAAAAAGTCTCATGCTTACGTAACTGTGCTTACGTAACTGTGCTTCTGTTATGTGTCGTTGTTATGTTATGTGTCGTATTGCGTCGTATTATGAGGTGTCAATCATGTTGTTGTATCTTTATTATTTTCATTATGTTAGGAGATTGTTAGGTGAGAGTTATGAGATTATTAAGTGAGTCATCATTACATGTGGCCTATATAAAGGCATGTGGGGGTATGTATGAGGCAACAATCAAGTATTCTAATTCCTTCTTCTATTGTGAGATCTTGGTGGCTCTCTCCTCCGACGAGCAACCCCGCTTATGCAGCCGCGATAACGGCTCCGCAGTATCCCGCCACCATCTCCACCACCCACATCCCTACTTCCGGCCACCACCGAATGACCCTAACAACTTGGTATCAGAGGGAAACCTTCTCCTCGTCCGTTGTTTCCATCGACCCAAAAATTTCTCCTCGGCCGACGCCTCCTCCCCTGCTTTCTGCTGCCATTGACGGCAACCGCCGCTTTCGCTTTCCCTGCTCCAGCGCCGACCCGCCGGGACTGCTCCAGCGCCGACCCGACTGGACTGCTCCAGCGCCGCTGACGATCGTCCGCCATTTTCGTTTCCTGCTCCCGCGTCGACCCGCCTGTCCTGCTCCAGCGCCACTGACGGTCGTGCTCACCATTGTCGTTCCAGAGCTGCCTCTCCCTGCTTCCCTCGAGCCACCCGCTTCTACCTGCTTTCCTCGAGCCGCCCGCACCTTGCTTTTCATCGAAGACCATTCCGCCGCCCTATGCCATCATTTTCTTCCATTTCCTATAATCTGTGGACCCCACCATGCATGATCATGGCGCAACAAGCTGCGCACACGGCTCTCGCGGACCGTCATCAGGCGGCCATTGCTGCGCTCGCCAAGCGCATCGATGATCTGTCCACCGCCCCGCCACATGATCATGCAAGCAGCAGTCAGGCACAGCCACTTCTCCGCAACGCCCCACCGCCCCTGACCGTCCACGAACCACCACCATCGGTCCTCACGCGCCCCGACGCTACAATTGTGTCGCGTTATACCAGACTAAAGTTTCCAACCTATGATGGGAAAATTGATCCCTTGAGCTGGCTTACCAAGTGCGAACAATTCTTCGGCCACTAGCAAACTCGAGCAGCAGATCAAATCCATCTCGCATCTTTCCACATGCTCGACTCCGTTGTTTTATGGGCTTCTCGACTTCTCACCGACAGGCCGAATCTAATTTGGGACGACTTCAAGCGGCTCTGCAACTTGCGTTTTGGACCTCCTATTCACAGTAACCCCCCCGGTGCACTCACAACTCTACGACAAACGGGTACCATAGACGAGTACATGGAACAATTTTAGCTTCTCTTAGCGCATGTCCCTCTTGCCCCAAATATGCAGGTCAACGTTTTCACCGCAGGACTTCGCGAGCGACTGCGTCTAGATGTAGAGTTTGAGGCCCCTCCGGATTTAGTGACTGCTATGAGTCTGGCCCGACTCTGTGATCGTCGTCTCCAGCTATCCCAAGAGGCATATCCACCTGCTACCGCCATTGTTCCACAGGCCCGACGCGAGGATCCTCCAGTACCACAGGTCTGCCGCTTATCTCGGGCTGAGATGCTACAATGCCGCGAGCAAGGATTTTGTTTCAATTGCGACGAGCAGTACACTCGTGGCCACAGGTGCACTCGGCATTTCTACCTACATGTTGAGGACTCGGACGACGAAGGCATCGGATAAAGCTTGAGGAAAAGCTTTTTCGAGGACGCGTGAGATGTTATGTGTCGTATGTTATGTGCCGTTGTTATGTTATGTGTCGTATTGCGTCGTATTTTGAGGTGTCAATCATGTTGTTGTATCCTTATTATTTTCATTATGTTAGGAGATTGTTAGGTGAGAGTTAGGAGATTATTAGGTGAGTCATCCTTACATGTATCCTATATAAAGGCATGTGGGGGTATGTATGAGGCAGCAATCAAGTATTCTAATTCCTTCTTTTATTGTGAGATCTTGGTGGCTCTCTCCTCCGACGAGCAACCCCGCTTAGGCAGCCACGGTAACGGCTCCGCAGTATCCCGTCACCATCTCCACCACCCACATCCCTACTTCCGGCCACCACCGAAGAAGGACCCTAACAGCTTCCTTCCCCAGCCCCACCAAGGCTCAACCCCCTGCTGATCCGCATTTCCCGTCTCAGCTCCCACTGACAACTTCTCTTGCTGACCCGTCGCAAGTTCAATGTTTCCCTTCTTGTCTCCATCCTATCACTAGAGCCCACTTTCTCATCCTCAGATTACTTTTGACTATCATTCCTCCCAGCCATAGTACTTGATAAGTTCTAATTCTAGTTTCAGGTTCCTTGGAATTGTCCGGATATGTCCTTATGTCTAATGATAAATAGCTCTCACTGTTTTGCAAATTTTCCTTCAGTACACATGTAATTATATACTTGAAATTTAATTTCCTACCACGTTCAATCATGTGCGATTGTTATCTGTTAGTCTTATCAGAATTATTTGTAATCTGATTAATTTAATTAATTGTGCATCAGAATCTTGGATATTGAAAATTTAAGTGCAGCATCAGTTGTTATCCTATTCTTTAATTGCACGTTTCCTTGCACTTACATTTAATTAGGACAGCATCGAATCCTATTGCCTTATCCTTCATCACATTTGACATCAAAGCCCAAGATATACAGCTTTGTGTATGCTATATAGTGGTAAGGTTTATAAGTTCCTCTGGAAGGCCCTAGTAACCATAATGCCCAACTAATGAGTTCTACCACAGAGATGTAGTTGGGAAAACTCCTGGACTTTAAAGACCAGATTATATCTAAAGTGATAGTCTAATCCTTATTGGGAAAAATCCTTATGATTTAACTTAACAAATTATAGTTTAAGTAATTTTACATCCTATGCTTATTACCCATATTGTATAGAGAGGGTAATATGGTCTTAGAAGTCCTAGAATCTCAGTAGAGTCTTAGACATGAGATAGACATGCTGAATTCTAGAGGAAAGTTCAGAAAAACTAACATGCATCGACTAGAAGTCGACGCAACATTGACTTGATATCGACGTTACTTTGACTTGATATCGACGTTACTTTGACTGGAAGTTAGAGCAACATAATAAGAACAGTCGACGTTACTTCAAGGTGCATATCAATGTATACTTCAACATGTTATCGACGTAACATCGACTATAATGTTAGGTCGGCAGATATTCAGTATGAAGCTAGATTTCGACGCAACTACTATATGAAGTTGACGATGTGTTAAATAGATTTCGAAACGGAAGTATTTGAGAATTATTTCAGACTTATTCATGAAAGATCTAATGAAAAAAATGAATCTTGGAGACGCTGGGAGATGGTAATAATAAGGAAACGATTATCTGTCATATATATATATATATATATATATATATATATATATATATATATATATATATGCCTACATAGTTGGAAAGAAATGAACAGAGGCTGAGAGATCATACACAAACACAGAAAGTGCTTTAACAATTTGAATCGACGGAGATGAATTTAAAGGTGATCATTCAATTCTTGATGAACATTTTTCTTCGAGAATTGAGTCGATCAAGTGTTTGAATCAGATTAAAGAGCCTATTCTTCATTTTCTCTAGGGCTCTCAAAAGGATACAACAGATTCAGTGAAATAAAAGAAGAAATCATTTAGATCAAGGGGCAAATAATCTTTGAATCTTCTCAATCAAGGATTCATCAGTGATCAAGGATCCAATTCACTAAATGCCTAATAGTCCTCAGATTTGTTGAGAGGACTCATCAAAAAGATCAATTATTCAACATTTTATTCTCAATTCTCTTTTATTTCTCTTTTACAGGTGGAGAAAAGAGTTTCTAGAATCCCTCTTCAAAGGATTAAAATTATGGTTCTAAGAGTCTCTGACACAGGGGCAGGCTAGGGTGTTGGGACCTAGACGCACTACGGGTTTTGAGATGAGGCAAATCCAACACGGCACGAGCTTCACGAAATCCAAGCGATTATTAGAGTGAATTAAATGGGTATTTTAAACCTATGCAGAACTCCACAAAACGATTTAGAGCAAAGAGAAAAGCACGCGGGCGTGATTACGAATCGGGAGCGCAAAGATTTAAATGAAAGCGGGTGTGCCCTGCAGGTTAGCACAAAATCAAGTAATTCAAATACCACTTAATCGATAAACAAAGCAAATGAAAATCTAAGCAAGGCAAGGCATGTTTAAACTTAAATCCACATTACAACTTACAACCATATGAAGAGCCAGTCGGGCGGGGGACACCGAATGCGAAGAGGGATGGATCCGGGTCTTTGGTGGCCACCGGCGGTGGACTATTGTGGCTGAGTGGATGGAATAGGTGCCCCTCAAAGCTGCAAGTGGACTGGACGGGGGTCGAAGGGAGTAGTGGAGGGATGGAGGGGGCTGTCGGGCCGAGGGGAAGCTGGAAGTGGCCGCCGAGGATTGCGGAAGGGCTGGTGGTGGTCGACGGGGTTGAAGGGGGGTTGGGAGAGGCTTGGCGAGGCGGAGGTGGGCTGGAGGTGGGCGCCGGGGTGGATGGATGGCTGGTGGAAGGCCGCCGGTGCAGCTGGATGGAGGGAGGTAGGTCGACGGGGCTAAGAGGTGGTCGGGAAGGCTTGCCGGGGGGTTGGGATGGCTGGAGGAGACCCGTCGGCAAAGAAGGAGGGCCGGCGGAGGCGTGGAAGGGGCGGGCGGCAGCGATATCAGGAGGAAGACCCAAGGCGTCGCACCTGGGGGTGTTGGCGTCGCACCAACGGACCGGCTGTAGAATCGCTCAAGCAATCGGTACCAAAACCCTCCTCATGGCTTCTTTAAATAGAACATAAAAGATAGGGCATCCGGAATCAATGGCTCAGATTGTCCGATCTTCCGGGTGCCAAAATAACGTCAATACTTGTCCGAATAAAATAAAACAAAATACGAAAAATACTCTCGTCGACCTTCCGGACGCATCCGCGGGCTCGGATCGTCCGGAAGGGCCCTCAAGGTACGGGATCAGAACATCACGCCCGCTTTAGGTGGGAATAAACGTGCGTGGGCCATCGTCGTCGTTGATCTCCATCAACTCCCCCCGGCTTAGAAGCATTCATCTCCGAGGAATGGAGGCGATCATACTCCCGTCGTAGCTGGGGGCGAGTCTCTCTAGCTCTCCCGGGGCGATCCAAGTGTCATCAAAGCTGGGACGGCCCCTCCAGTGGACCAAGTATCTCAATGTGCTCAGGTCGGCAGTCGTCATGTAATCATGGGCTAAGATGCCCTCAATGGTCTCCAGGCCCGTAGCCGTCTCTGCAGGTGGTGGGTCACTCGCTAATGAACTCTCCAGTGGCACAGCCGGTGGTACTGCCAAGTCCCCAGGTTGGGACTGAGAGGGTAAAGGGGACAGCTGGGAGAGTGGTGGCTCAAGTGGTGGCTCCGTGGGAAGGGGTTCGAAAGGATCTTCATAAGTTTGCTCCTCGTAGTATGGAGTCAAGTCTTCCACATTGAATACTCTGCTGATCCTCATGTGCCTTGGGATATCAATATCATAAGCATTTGGCCCTATCTTTTGTACCACCGTATAAGGGCCCACCCGCCTGGCATTTAGTTTCTTTGCAGTTCCGGAGGGGAACCGCTCAGCACGAAGACGAACCAAAACCTGCGTGCCAATCTCAAAGCTCCTCTCCCGCCTGTGTACATCCGCATAGGCTTTATAATTATCATTACTTGTTGCGATTTTCTTTCGGATGGATTCATGAAGCTCATACATATGCTGGATAAAGGACTCGGCCGACTCACTAGGGCGGGACTCGAGTGGGAGGGGAATTAGGTGAACCGTCTTCCGGGGTTCGTACCCTAACAGGATGTGGAATGGGCTAAGGCCAGTAGTCTGATTCACTGAGCTGTTATACGCAAACTCTGCTAGGGGCAACACGGAATCCCAAGTACACACATGCTCACCGACAAGGCAACGTAGGAGGGAACCCAAGCTCCTATTGACCACCTCCGTCTGTCCATCCGTCTGTGGGTGGTAGGCGGTGGAAAACTTCAGAGTGGTGTCAGTCTTCATCTATAGTGTCTTCCAGAAATAACTCATGAACCGGACATCACGATCAGACACTATAGATGAAGGTAATCCGTGATATCTAAATAGCTCCTTAAAGAATAGGGCGGCCACCCAGGAGGCATCGGCCGTCTTGCGGCATGGGATAAAGTGAGCCATCTTTGAGAAGCGATCCACGACAACATAAATGGAATCATGTTTCTTGGGCGTGCGGGGCAGCCCAAGAACAAAGTCCATGCTGATGTCAACCCAGGGTCTGTGAGAAATAGGTAAAGGAGAATACAGGCCACAGGGTTGGCGTGAACCTTTTGCCATCTGGCACGTCCTACAATGCCTCGTCACACGCGCTACGTCCCCCTTCAGTGAAGGCCAATAAAAACGATCCTCAACTAAGGCGATAGTCTTGTCTCGCCCAAAGTGTCCTGTGGCACCTCCCGCATGCATCTCCCAGATCAGAAAGTCACGGAGAGAAGTGGAGGGAATGCAGAGTCGGGTGCCGAAGAACAGGTATCCCTCAGAAACCGTAAACCCCTCAATAGTGTCTGGTGGGTCCCGGATGAGGGACCTATAGATATCCCCAAAATCCGAACACTCGGCATACTCTACAACGAGACGCTCAAAACCAGTGACACGTGTGCTCATCGCCTGCAGGAGGTTAATCCGGCGACTCAAGGCATCAGCCGGCTTGTTTTCAACACCCGCGCGGTGTTTGATAACGTAGTGATAGCTCTGCAGAAACTCTACCCACTTAGCGTGCCTATGACTAAGCTTTGATTGGGACTCAAGGTATCGTAAGGCCTGATGGTCAGAGTACAGCACGAACTCCTTTTGCAGGAGATAATGCCGCCAATGACGCAAGGTCTGGACGATCGCATAAAACTCACGGTCAAACGTGGAATACCGCTGGCGGGCCTCGTTCAGCTTCTCGCTGAAATATGCAATCGGATGGCCCTCCTGGTTAAGTACTCCTCTGATCCCTAGTCCTGAAGCATCACACGCAACCTCAAAGGCTAGGCTAAAATCTGGCAATCGAAGAACAGGAGCAGAAGCTAAACGATCCTTGACCTCCTCGAAGGCCTTAGTGGCGGCCGTGGTCCCCACGAAGTCTCCCTTACGAAGGCAGTTCGTAAAGGGGGCCATAAGCGTGCTAAAACCTCGGACAAACCTCCTGTAGAAAGTGGCAAGTCCATGGAAACTCCTGGCCTCGTGGATGGTCGTGGGTACGGGCCACTCACGGATCGCTCTCACCTTGTCGGGGTCCACGGAGATGCCCGACGCAGAAATAATATAGCCAAGAAAGTGGACCGACTCAGCCAGAAAATCACACTTCTTCATATTGATAAACAAATGCTCCTTCCTGAGGGTGTCGAACACCAATCGGACGTGGTTTAGATGGCCAGTACGCTCCTGTCTATAGATAAGAATGTCATCGAAGTACACAACTAGGAATTTGCTCATGTAGGGCCGCAAGATCTGGGTCATCACCCGCATGAACGTACTGGGGGCATTCGACAATCCGAAGGGCATCACCAACCACTCAAATAGGCCATCCTTTGTCTTGAAGACCGTCTTCCATTCATCTCCCTCACGGACTCTAATCTGGCGATACCCGCTCCAAAGGTCGATTTTCGTGAAAATACGGGCACCGGCCATAGCGTCAAGCAAGTCGTCGAGACGGGGAATCGGGAAACGGTACTTCACCGTGATCTTATTGATGACTCTACTGTCAACACACATACGCCAACTCTCATCCTTCTTCGGGGTGAGAAGGGCGGGGACCGCGCACGGACTCAAGCTCTCGCGTACAAAACTCTTCCTAAGTAAATCATCAACCTGTCGTTTCAGCTCGGCATGCTCGGTCGGGCTCATACGGTAGTGTGGGAGGTTGGGCAAAGATGCCCCCGGCACAATGTCGATCGCGTGCTGGATATCCCTCAGAGGGGGAAGCTCATCGGGAAGCTCCTCGGGCGTGATGTCCGTAAAGTCCCTCAATAGTCGCTGTAAATCTGGGTCAGTAGGAACGACACCTCCACTGGGAGTGTCAGGAGCCAAGGTAGCCGCTACAATAAATACGATCCCCGAGTCTAGGCTCTCTCTCATGAAATTATGCATCCTCAGAAGGTGCAGGGGCCTGGAGGACCCGGCACTGACGGGGGGATCGTCCTTGCCCTTGGATGAGTCCTGGGCTGGGTCGGGGTCAAGGTGATCTTCCGGCCCCGATCATAAAATACGCATGTGTTCGATCGCCCGAAACACGTCACGTCGCGATCGAACAGCCAGGGTCGACCTACGAGGACATGGGATACGTCCATCGGGATGACGTCACACCAGACCTTGTCCTCGAAGGACGCTAGTCGCAGGGGCACTAGACACCGCTGGGTGACCTGGATAGCAGACTTGTCCACCCATAGGACACGATAGGGTTGGGGGTGAGGCTCGGGGGTGATCTGCATCCGCTCGAGCGCCTTCTTGGCGACAATATTCACACAGCTCCCCCCATCGATAGCAAGCTTGCAGAGGCCGCCTGCACTCTGGAAATAAGTATAGAAGATGGTGGTACGTCGTCAATCATCCTCCGAACGAGGGGTATGCAAAAGGCGGCGTATAACTCCTAGCTCTAGAGATCTCTCAGCGTCACTCTCCCAGTCTTCCTCAACAGTGGCTACTACATCGCCCTCAGTCTCTCTCACCGGGTCTACACTTTCGTCTTCCTCCTCAATCAACAAGTTCCGCATGGGATACTGTGCGGCATAATGACCTCGTCTAGAACATCTATAGCACTGAGGACCACTGGGCCTAGGAGGCCCAGTCATAACAACCTTCCCCTTCACATCCTCAGGGATGTGGGGAGGAACGGGGGCCTGGAGGTGAGGAGGGGTGGTCCTCCTGAATGCGGGACCATCAGCCCTAGGGACCTGCTGGCGGGGCCCGGTGGTCCGGAGGTAGAGCTCGTACTCCAAGGCCAACTCATAAAACTGCTCGACTGTCTCACGTCGGTGGGGAATCAGTTCCCTTCTAATCTCGGGCCGTAGGCTGTATCGAAACCGGGAAGCTGCGGCACTGCTCTCCTCTCGAAGATCACTCCTCACCATCAAGTCATCAAACTTGGTCATGTATTCAGCTACTGACATCGTGCCCTGTTGAAGCGCATGGTCCTGATCTAACAATCGATCACGATATGACGCGGGGAGGTATTTCTCCTTCAAACGTCTCTTCATATCTTCCCACCTAATAATGGGCCGATAGCCATCCCGCTCTAAGCCTCGCTCTACACTAGTCCAGTAATTCATCGCAGATCTCACTAACTTCATACGCGCAAATCTCACTCTGCGCTCATCACTCATATCGTACCAGTCAAAATAGTGTTCCATCTCCCGAAGCCAGTCACTGAATGCTCCGGGATCTTGATGGCCGTCAAATGTCGGAACCTCGATACGAATACGGCGAATGATGTCATCCTCTCTAGGTGGTGTCCCCCCACGGTGTTCGGGGTAACCGTCGAAGCGGTCTCGGCGGGCATAGTCGTATCGGGGCTGCCCGGGGCGTCGTGGGGGATCATGATCATAATCAGGGGGATCTGGGTACCGTCGGGGAACGGCGTGGTCGCCCTGGCCTTCGTATGCGTCCTGGCGCGCATGAAGTTCATTGATTTGAACGCCTAATTGATCGAAACGGTCCAACATCACACGCTGAAATTCGGAGGGGGACAATTCCGGATTGGAGTTGGAAGTGTCGGCCCGCTAATCAGTGAGGTTCGGATCGGACATGTTTTGTCTAAATGGCCTACCACTACGTAACATGCGACGAGCGAGAACCTAACCTCTGATACCAATCTGACGCAGGGGCAGGCTAGGGTGTTGGGACCTAGACGCACGACGGGTTTTGAGATGAGGCAAATCCAACACGGCACGAGCTTCACGAAATCCAAGCGATTATTAGAGTGAATTAAATGGGTATTTTAAACCTATGCAGAACTCCACAAAACGATTTAAAGCAAAGAGAAAAGCACGCGGACGTGATTACGAATCGGGAGCACAAAGATTTAAATGAAAGCGGGTGTACCCTGCAGGTTAGCACAAAATCAAGTAATCCAAATACCACTTAATCGATAAACAAAGCAAATGAAAATCTAAGCAAGGCAAGCCATGTTTAAACTTAAATCCACATTACAACTTACAACCATATGAAGAGCCAGTCGGGCGGGGGGCACCGAATGCGGAGAGGGATGGATGCGGGTCTTTGGTGGCCAACGGCGGTGGACTATTGTGGCTGAGTGGAGGGAATAGGTGCCCCTCAAAGCTGCAAGTGGACTGGACGGGGGTCGAAGGGAGTGGTGGAGGGTTGGAGGGGGCTGTCGGGCCGAGGGGAAGCTGGAAGTGGCCGCCGAGGATTGCGGAAGGGCTGGTGGTGGTCGACGGGGTTGAAGGGGGGTTGGGAGAGGCTTGGCGAGGCGTACGAGGGCTGGAGGTGGGCGCCCGGGTGGATGGATGGCTGGTGGAAGGCCGCCGGTGGAGCTGGAGGGAGGGAGGTAGGTCAACGGGGCTAAGAGGGGATCGGGAAGGCTTGCCGGGGGGTTGGGATGGCTGGAGGAGACCCGTCGGCAGAGAAGGAGGGCCGGCGGAGGCTTGGAAGGGGCGGGCGGCAGCGATATCGGGAGGAAGACTCAAGGCGTCGCACCTGGGGGTGTTGGCGTCGCACCAACGGACCGGTTGTAGAATCGCTCAAGCAATCGGTACCAAAACCCTCCTCATGGCTCCTTTAAATAGAACATAAAAGCTAGGGCATCCGGAATCAATGGCTCAGATTGTCCGATCTTCCGGGTGCCAAAATAACGTCAATACTTGTCCGAATAAAATAAAACAAAATACGAAAAATACTCTCGTCGACCTTTCGGACGCATCCGCGGGCTCGGATCGTCCGAAAGGGCCCTCAAGGTACGGGATCAGAACATCACGCCCGCTTTCGGCGGGAATAAACGTGCGTGGGTCATCATCGTCGTTGATCTCCATCAGTCTCTTTGTCAAAAAACTCGGATTGTATTGCTTCAAGATCTTCTTATCAAAAGATCTAGATATTGGTTATAAGAGTCTCCATATGAAAAGACTCGGGCACAGAGATAGTGAATTCCTACCAAGGTGGTAGAATAGTGGACGTGCCAAGATTTGGAGGAACCACTATAATTTTATGTCTTCTCTGATTGTTCATTTTTTGTGTTTATTCTTTTGGTTATGCTGTATATATATATATATATATATATATATATATATATATATATATATATATATATATATATATCTTTATACTATAAGGGAACTCCTAATCGCCCAATGGTGTAACATTTTATTCCTGAAATGCCCTCATAAAATCATCTTTTGTGAGTTAAATTAGGGGATATTTTGGTCATTTGCCCGGATTAAGACTAAATTAACGGAGACCGGCACTGTTCATCCGCATCAAAAACCCGATACCCCGCTTCTTCTTCTGCGCCTCTTCCTGCAAAGGGATCTTCGTTCGCCTCTTCCTGCTCGGCCTTGCAGTTCCCGCGTCCGCAAGGAGCTTGAGCTTCTTCCTTCGTTCTACTGCGCAGAGCTTGAGCTTCTTCCTTCGTTCTACTGCGCAGGTAGGGCATCACAATCCTCTTCAGCGATTTGTAGGCAGTGAACAGTGTAAGAAACGATGAAGGCTGGCATCGCAATCCTTCCTCCCGCCTCGCACCTCCTCTCGCACTTCATCGACGCGATTTTCTGCCTGCTCTACCATTTTTCCACCGAGCTCTGCACAAATTACTCGCCGAGCTCCACCCAGTTCTCGACTCTGCACAAATTACCCGTCTTTTTTCGTTATTACCTTCGTCTCTCTTCCGAGTTTTTAGGGTTTCTAAAAAGGCGATCAACCCCGGTAACAGCGGAAGCAAAGGGATAGTTGATTTCGTTAAGAGATCCAAGATGAAACCGTTCTCCGATTGAATTTACATCAGAAACTCGGCGAGTTCCACCGCGTCATCGACGCCCTCTGAAAGTTAACCTCTGCTCCTCCAGCTCTTCTCTGTTACATCTTCCAATATTTTTTTTGCAGATTTTTTGCTTCTCTGTAAAAACAACTGATTTTGGGTTGGTTGCTGCTTCGATTACAGAAAAATGTTTGGTTTCTTGCTTTGCTGCTTCTCCGCTCCTACTCCGGTAAGACCCGATCTTCCCCAATCTCCAAGTTTTGTTTTTTTAAACCAGAACTCTGGGTTATTTGGGGCATGAAAAGGGCATGAAGAGTAACTCTGGATTCTTTTTATGCTTTGATTACTTGATCTTCCCCAATCTCCATGATTTCAGACCTGATCTTCTCTATTACTTCTTTCATGTTTCATGCCCCAATATTTTGGCCAGAACTCTGGATTTTCACATTTTGTTGAGTTTAAGCATTTTTTATCCAGATCTGGTATCATTTTATCCAGATTTGGAATCATATTGAGTTTAAACATTTTGTACTTTCTGTGATTTCAGTAAAAACTTGAGATGGATCTTTTCTCCTCTTCTTTGTTTCCAGATCTGAAATTTTGATGTACTCATGTACGAATAAGGGGAAGAAATGAATCGAGACTGCGAGAAATTAAAAAAATGCTCCACAAACAGGTACCCCTGCTCCCAAAATGTTCAACTTCTGTTGCTTTATCTTTACCTTATAAAAGGAGGTCTGTAGCGTAATTGAAGACCTATGTTCTAATTTGGGTCACTTGATTGTCATTGCTTAGAATAGTCAAATTTGGTTTGTAGCCTATACAAAGCCAGTTTGAATTCAATGGGGAAAATATTTTTGTTCAACAATTTTAATATAATCATTATTACACAAATTTGTTAAAGAGGTAATCATGTGTAATTAATGTTCTTCTATAAGCTTTTTTTTCCTTATCAATTTTTGTTGATGTTGTTCATATTTTCATATTTTTTATCTCCACGTTGATTTAGGGTTCAATCTTGGAGAGAGTTGATAATGAATTTTAATGCAGGGAACAATCCAGTCCTATTTAGATGGCCGTGAATTTTAATGCAGGAATCATGACCGTTGTCATGATGTTGATTGGAATCATGTTATTGGATTGGGATTGAACTTGAGGTAATTCCAAATGAATCTTAATTTCATGCCTAAATCATACATGTCATGACACTTGAATTAAGATAAGTTTACTTCTTTGTTAATTAAATTTTATTCAACTAAATCTTAAATGTGTATATTGATTTAATTAAATTTTAAATGTGTATTTTGATTCAACTAAATGTTAAATGTGTATATTGATTCAACGAAATGTCAAATTCTATGAGTTCTCGACGGTATAGTATGCTGGAGTTTTTTTTAGCAAATTTGTTCTAACCATGATAAAAGTTGCTACTGTTTGTAATTCACATAGCCACTTGATGTGCATGATAAGTTGATGGTATGAGTTTGTTTATCCAAAAATCCGAAGGCTACTATATTTTATGTTGGTTTGTGGTTCCGCGCTGCTTCTTCTTTAACAAATTATTAGTGTTCTGTTGAGCTTTGAACATTGTTTTTGCTAAATAAATTTTTATTATAGTGGTTCGTTGAATTAAGCCGCCTTTATTTTCCCTCACACATCATTAAGCTGACTTTATTTTTTCCCCGACATTTTTGTTCATCATAAACGACATAAGTCATCCTCGACCAATGTTGTCCCCCTCGACCAATATTGTCCCCCACGACCAGTGTCGCCCCCCCCCCCCCCCCACGACCAATGTTGTCCCTCACGACCAGTGTCGCCCCCCCAACCACGACAAATGTCACCGCCCATGTCCAATGTCGACGCCCAGACAAATGTCGGCGCCCCCGACCAATGTCAGCGCCCCCGACCAATGTATCCGCCCCGTCCAATGATCCCTCCCCCGACCAATGTCTCCGCCCCATCCAATGCCCCCCCCCCCCCGACGAATGTCGCCCCCAAGATGCATGTCTCCCCCACGATGAATGTCGCCCCCACGACGAATGTCGCCCCGACGACGAATGTTGCCCCCACGACATATGTCGCGCCCACGACAAATGTTGCCCGCACGGGGTCCCCCGTGCACGACTGCTTGTATATATATATACTAGCATCTTCGAACGGGCTCCGCCCGTTCTCGATGCGCCGCTGCGGGCTTCGCCCGCCCCCCGGCGCGTTTCGCCCGCCCCGGGGCGTTTTTAAAAATTTTATAATTTAAAAGTATTTAAATTTTATTTATTATAAATTTTAATAATTTTATTAATTATTTAAAGAATATAATTAAATCATCAAATAAAAAATTAAATAAAAACTCATTAAAAACGAAATAAATTAAATCCCGTAAAACTGTTCCGCCTCCGGCCCGACGCTGCCTCCCTGCCCGCCGATGCCGCCGTTGGCGGCCTTCCCGGCGCCCACCGGTGTGTTCGCCAGCCTCCGGCGAACCCGCCCGGCGGTGGCCCTGCCCGTGAGCCATAAAACTGGAGCTTACGGGCAGGGCCACCGCCGGCGGAGGGCCTGCCCGTTCGCCGCCGGACAACCGGCGGCGAGCTCGTCGGGGGCCAACGAACCCCCCGGTGGTGTCCGGCCAGGACGTGAAGGCGTGTATCGGCATAACCTGGAAATCGGGATTTCTGGGAGTTGAGAGATCTGTGAAAACACTTTTTGGCTATTTGCAGGCCTGCCGTATTGAATCCAATGGCTATTCTTTCAACCTTTTCCATCCAACGGTCCAGATGCAACTGTTGGTGTGCTCCAGATATCATTATTGTATTATATAATAAAGATATATATAGCCCGTGCTCGAGTCTACAAGGAGCATGGGAGAAGCCTCCCTACTCGCTGACTCTTAGCGGGCTACGCCCGTGCTAGATGTTTTCGGGCCTTCGGCCGCATTCAGGCGGGCAACTTGCAGACATCTCAACATGGGCTCGATGCGTCTGCAAGTTGTGCTCGCATCAAGGCGGATTATGTCCGCAACATATACATATGAGTACTCAAAATGATCGTAAAAAATATACATTAATATTACAATATTTATATTGTAAAAAAATTATTATTTCACGTAAAAAATTATTTTAACTCTCTCTTTCTCTTTCTATCCCTCCCTCTCTCTCTCTAGCTCTCTCTCCCTCACACTCTCCTCTCCTCTCTCTTTAATATATATATATATATATATATATATATATATATATATATATATATATAACCCGCCACCCTCTCTCCCTCTCTCTCTTTCTTTCTCTTTCCCTCCTCTCTCTCCCAACTCTCTCCCCCCATCTCATGCTCTCTCTCATGATCCAATGACACTTGTTTGATCTATGGTGTGCCTCCAAATACTAATATTGCTTTATATAATAAAATATATATATATATGTATATATATATATATGTGTATATATATATATATATGTATATATATATATATATTGCTGTATTTAAAATTCCTGGTCAGAAATCTGTGTGTGTATGCAAATTCCATGAAAATTTATAATTAATATAAGGATAAGTTTTAATCTCTATTCACCCCCCTAGAGAATAATCAGAGGATTTATTCAACTGTTCATTCTTTCAATTGATATCAGAGGGAGGTTGATCAAGAAAAAGTTAACACCTTGATCATAAATATCTAAACAGTTGTAAAGTCACACAAATATATATAAACCTAATTTCAAAATATCATCTAATACTTTGAAAGGATTTGCATGCATCCAGTATATAATCATGAAAAGTTTGCACTCTCGAAGACCAGAATTAAATTATACATAAATTCTATTGATAAAAGTATATTTGCATTTATTTGACAGGATCACCTATGCCATATACAAAATATGCAGATGGCAATATCACCTCAGAACATGTGCCTAGATCTGAATGGACAGAAGAGGAAAAAATGAAGGATTGGGATGCAAAGACAAAGAACATTCTAGTCTTAACAATGTCTGATGATATATTCCAGAAGGTGGTTGAATGTCAGTCGGCAAAAGAAATTTGGGAATCTTTATCAAAGATTGTTGATAGAAGTTCAGATGAGAGAAATGATAGAATATCTCTTCTCATATCTTAATATGAAAATTTTCAAAAGAAAGCTGAGGAATCTGTGCCTGGGATGTATGACAGGTGTAGCATTATTATTAATAAAGTCAAAGGGCTGAACAAGGAAATCTCGATCACAGAGATCAATGATAAATTACACATGTGCTTCCCAAGTATATGAGATTTAAGAATCTGGGCTTTAGAGAGTCTAGATGTCACAAAAAATTACTACTGATGTCCTGTTAGGCAAACTCAAGTTCTATAAACTTCTCTTAAAGACTAGGGTTGAGTCAGAATAAAGGACAATGTCACAATCCCTAGAGACAAGTCCATTGCATTTAAAGTTACTGATGGAGAACCCTCAATTTTGGAACAAGAAATGTTCAATCTCTTAGCCAAGAGATTCAGAAGGTGGATCAAGGCAGAAGATTCCAGAAGAAGAGATAGGAGTCTGAATAATATTAGGTTTAACAAAACACCAAACAGAGAGATAATTTGTTTTGATTGCAGAAAGTCTGGGCATATAACACCTAATTATCCTGAAGAATAGAAGGACAAATCCAATAAAAATGATCAGAAAATGAAATTCCTTAAGAAAAGAGATAAGAAGAAAGATAAAAGTTTATTTGTTGAAACTTGGAGTGATACAAGCTCAGAATCAAGCTCTTCATCATGTAGTGAAGAAGAAGCTGTTTCTGAAGAAGCATGTTTGATGGCTTTTAAAGCATTCTCAGAAGATGAAGAAGATCATATATGCTATTTTGATAGCATATATTTTTTAGATGAATTTAAAGAGTGTTTTAAAGATTTTTGGAAAGACCAATTAGTAGCAGAAAAATAAATAAAACTGAGCAGAAAAATTGAACTAATCAAGGGATGTCCATGTGACAATGAACAAATTGAACATGATAATCTTTTGAAAATTGAGATATAAAACCTGAAAAATCAAGTGCCAGAATTAAAAGAAGAAAACACATCGTTGAAGGAAGAGCTAACAAAGACAAAAGTTTTTGAGAATTTCTTAAATGCAAGAAGTCAATATCACGGAAATATCACAGAAAACCTGAAGAAAAAGTTTAATCACCTAGGATTTGGTGTTGATCCTACCAGGATAACAACAATTACCAACACACCTACATGGAGAAATCCAGTAATTTTCACTAAGGCTGAAGAAATTCAATCTGCCACAAACCTATATAATGACTCTGAGAGAACCACAACATTTAATAAGTAAATAAATCTGAAGGCAAGGGCATTCTAAGAAAGCAAACTGTGATAGATAATGTGCTAAAATCAGTAGATTCTGTTAGCCGGGAGCATGCGTCAACTTCATATCGACGTAATATCTGTGATACGTCGACCTCAAATCAATGTAACCAGAAAGTTGTGTTGAATACTAATCGACGAATCTTCCTAGAAAATATTTTTGCATCATCTTCTGCTTATCCTACATGTACAAAATGTTTTATTAGAGGTCATGAAACTGAAAGTTGTTGGTTTAAAAGATCAACACTATTTTATCTCAAGGGATATCATAAAAGACTTTCTTATGCTTTTATCACCCCTTACAATGGAAAAAGAAGTAATAGTCCAAGGTAACTTGGATATCAACTAATGTTTAATTTCATGTGTAGGAAAAGGATTGTCCTTCCACAAACCAGCTGTGGTATTTGGTCAGTGGATGTTCCAGACATATGACTAGGCACAAATAACTACTGAAAAATTACAAGGCCAAAAAAAGTCCCAAGGTAGTTTTTGGTGACTCTAATTGTAGTCAAATCAAAGGATATGATGTGATCAAAATTGGACATATCACCTCCAAATTGACTTATGTTGAAGGGCTTCAATAAAATCTAATTAACATCAGTCAACTGTGTGATGGTGAATATAAAGTTATATTCACTCACAACTTATGTCAAATAGTCAACTCTAAAACAGATGTTATTGTATTATCTGGTTTTAATAAAGGAAATATTATGTTGTTGATTTCAGCTTAATAAAAATGAAATATGTTTGTTCAATGCTGAAATAGACAAAATTGAGCTTTGACACAGGATACTTGGTCTTCTTAACCACAAGACCATAACAAAGCTTGCAAAAATTGTAATACATTCACAACCTATGTCAAATAATCAACTCTAAAACAGATGTTACTGTGTTATTTGGTTTTAGGAAAGAAAATATTTATGTCGTTGATTTTAGCTCAAATAAAAATAAAATGTTTGTTCAATGCTAAAATAGACAGAAATGAGTTCTGACACAGAAGATTTGATCATCTTAACCACAAGACCATGGTAAAGCTTGCAAAAGATGATCTAGTTAGGGGTTTACCAAAAGGTAAGTATAGGAAACTAAACTCTTGTAAAGCATGCCAATAGGGAAAACAAATCAAATCCTCATTCAAACTAATTGGTAAGAATGATTCTCCTAGAATTTTGTATCTACTGCATATGAACTTGTTTGGTCCACTCACCACTCAGAGTTTAGGAGGAAAGTCTTATACTTTGGTTATTGTGGATGATTTTTCTAAATTCAGTTAGGTGTTCTTCATAAAAGCAAAGTCTGATACCTTTTGGATTCTCAAGATTTATTAAACAACTTCAATCTGAGTTCAATACTAAAGTGTCTATGATCAAAAGTGATCATGACACTGAGTTTCAAAATCAGTTAACCTGTAGATTCTGTGAGGATGAAGGGATAAGAAAATGCTTTTTAGCTCCTAAAACTGATACCTTTTTTATTATATTAATTTATTTCTATGTGATAGATTAACTAACGTGATAAATACTCTTATAGTGTTTGCTTCCATAGGATTCAAGTTGATGACTTGAATGTGAGGATCTATGTTCTTAGAAGTTTCATTCTTAAATGATTTATGGTCGTCGTATCATCTTAGAAGCTAAGGACGATGATGATACATCAAGACTAGCATGTGCGTTGACTGATGACCGCAGGTCATGATATTGTGATATCAAGTCATCACATGGGTACTTGTTAGTAAACAAGTTGTACTGGACAGACCCAACATGAGAATACTTTGTGCATTGTTATATGAACGTGTCACAAGTAGGCATCAAGTGGCAATGGTGTTTGTGGTTGTTTGACCTGAAGATGCAGCATTCATCAAGTGAGGAAGAGCATATTTTGATGTCATCCAAAGTCTTTCTTGAGAAAGGTTGATAATAAATGTGGTTATTGGGTAAGTTACAAATCATTTGGGTGTTTGTGTATGGACATAAATGAGATTTGTGCTCCTATATGACAGGAGTTACATTCATGGGCCCTTTGATGGAATGAGACTGAGAAATGGATGGTCATGCTTGGTGGAGTCAATATATGATATTGGACACCAATTTCTGGATGTCCATTCTAAATCAGGAAATTTGGGTTGAACATTTATGAAAGTGGCACGGTCTATACCTCTAGTTCTATCTGAATGTAAAGGACAAAGGGACATGACAACACTGATATATTGGTCATAAAAGCTTAATGAGTTTAGAACTCTTATTGCTTGGAGAGCAATGATGTATTACTAGATATCGCTCATTTTTTGTGAAACTTTTGTTTGATACTTTCAAGATCAAGTGGGAGACTGTTAGTGTTACCATTGTGATCTAAAAGTGGTCAAACAGGTCGTGTCACTGCTAACACAATATGAGCATATGGGGTCGCACATAGGAGTATTGGAGAAGTTTGAAAGGTTTTTGTTGGCATTGCTCATATTTGATATGAGTGAAAGGTCAAGTCTGTGACATTTTAGATTTGGACCTATATTGTGAATATAGATGACCGGGTGAGTTGTCGGAAGACTCAAGGGTAATTCGTCGAAAGGTGTCTTCGTGTTTCGAAGAATCCATCTGAATTCGTCGAGTATACTCTTGTCATCTCGACTAATCGTACTTGGATTCGTCGAGTATACTCTTGACATCTCTACGAATTGGACTTGGATTCGTCGAATATTCTCTTGATGTTTCGACGAATTGGTCAGTCTGGATTCGTCGAGTATTCTCGTGTTATCTCGATGAATGGATCTTTGATTCGTCGTATATACACGTGTTATCTCGACGAATGCTGTTAACTCTGATTCGATCCTGTAAGTCTGATTTCGGTCTGGTCTGCGACTCTGCAGATAAATGTTGTTTCGGTCTTGGAGTATAAATAGACGAGATAAATGTTATTTCCTGTAACTTAACCTAATCGATTAAGATCGAAAAGAGGGGACTTCTTCTCCGATGGAACTGTTCGGCAACCTAGAAGTTGCAGCCACCGATTCGTCACCGCCGCCTCACCTTTAACGGATCTAGCAATTCATGGAGACGTTGAGGGCATTCCTTCTTCAAACCAAGATCTTGTGTGACAAGAGTCTAATGATTCTTCTTGCTCGTGTGGATACCAATAGAGGCGTGGACATACATCTATACTCGGAACTCCAGCCGCATGTGATCGTCGGACTTCCTTGGAACATCTTGGTTGAGTAGTGACTCAATCCCGCTAAGGTATACTTTTATTCAAAGTTGTTTCAACTTCTTAATCAATGATTATCGCAAGAATCATTTCTCTTTGAGTTATGTTGATTTATTCCGCTG
Source organism: Platanthera guangdongensis (assembly GCA_039583875.1). Classification (NCBI taxonomy): domain Eukaryota; kingdom Viridiplantae; phylum Streptophyta; class Magnoliopsida; order Asparagales; family Orchidaceae; genus Platanthera; species Platanthera guangdongensis. The sequence goes on along the minus strand of CM077155.1, from coordinate 79,178,271 downwards.
CGCACATGTGATGTGCATCCCACTTAAACCCAACATAAAATTCATCGAATGGTCTACTATAATTTGTCGAGTTCTTTCATGCAATTCGTCGAATGCTCCCGTGTAATCTAAGTAATTTGTCGAGTGGTCTCGCTATTACATTAGTCATCTCGACGAATGGACTTAACGATTTTTCTGGTTCGACTTTTTCGACAGGTTCTATTTCAAAATAACGGCCATGTACAGTGCACGTGAAGCTCGTTTTTGGAAGATTATTTCGAGTCGTTGGAGATGGATTCTATATAAATATAAAAAAATCATTTCAGAAATAGAGATCGCTAAGAATCGCAAAAAATTCTCTTGACCTAATTTCCAAAATTGTGAAAGGCCAAGCTTCTCTTCCAATCTTCTGTTCTCATAAACGGAACCCGACAACTTCGAAGTTCACGATCGGCGATTCTTCTCAAAGATAGATTCGACAAGATCATTGCTTTCAGATTCCTCAAAGGTGGTTTCGATCTAGTCGGATTTCAAGATTTCAGATCAAGGTTTTAAAGATTTCAAGTCTTCTCCTTCAACTTCATTTCAAGTTCTAATCTCCTAGAATGAAGAGATTGAATTCATTCAGATCTGAAGAAAAGATTGTTTTCAATCTAGAAAGTTGTAAAAACTATTTTTCTTATTGAAGGAAGTTTTTACTTCTGAGTTTGTAGATCCGTGTTTTGGATCGAGTTGTAAGAGAGGTTGTTCTTCGAGTTGTAGGAGTGTTGTTCTCCGAGTTGTAGGAGAGTTGTCTCCGAGTTGTAGGAGTTGAGGCTCTAAGGTGTAAGATTTGTATAATCTGAGTTTTGGAGAAGTAGCCGAGTCTAGCCCGAAGTGCTAGATAGGCGAGGCGGGACAGTGGACGTACCCATTCTGGGAACAACTATAAATCCTTGTGTGTTTGTTTGTTATTAATTTTTATTCCGCAAAAATAAGCAGAACTCACTTATTCACCCCCTTTAGGTGATTTAGGTAAACAACTAGATACTTTCAACATTATTTCATGACCCTTGGCCAATAATAATGATATTGAAGGAGGTCCTTGTTGCTTGGCATAACTGTCCGGAGTACGAAGTCACGTGGCTGCCCCGAGAGGACATACGCGGTCTGTTAACCGACTACTGCATTGAAGACAAGACACATGTTCCAGAAGGCGACATTGTTACAATCGCGCATGCCAACAACATACCAGGAAATTCTACACTCGAAGGAAGGCGAAAGGCGACGACCCCTAGCCCACCGGGATTGGAGGAGACTGCGGGAACCATCGTCATTTAAATATTTCCATTTTCACTATGTGGATGCCAGAAATCTAGTTATTCGCGTCCCGTTGTTATAAAGAGTGTTGTATGTCTCATTAGGGTTTTTATCTTTAGATAAATTTGGTTTTAGGGATGCTCCCTAAGTTCCTCCCATTTTCTGTTCCCCCTCTTCTCTCTCTCTCCTAGCCGTCGGCCACACCCTTGTTGGATTCCTCTCCGTGATCGTATTTAAGACTAATAAAAAAGAAGTAATAAAGTGGGAAAAATATCAATTACCATAATTGGAAAACTAATATTAATGTATAAAAATCACCAAGAATAATATATAGGTCTTACCAGATTCATTGGAACAAACAGCCCCTTTATATGTTTCATCCTTTGCTTCATGAAAAACCTTAGAGAAAGCCCTTTCATGGCAATCACTTCCTTTAATGAAAGCATTTTGCAGGCTTAATTTGGTCAAGCATAACGAGAAACAATTGAACCCATGATTGTCTTCCTTCTGAGTTCTTTGCCCAAAAACCTGAACAGGAAATGAATCAGATGCCCCCTCCAAGAATGAATGCTCATTAGATTCATATGAATCAGCCAAGCTGGCAAAAAGATTCTTGGTGTGATGATAATTCAATTTGTAAACATCTTTTCCCATTGAACCACTATCACTAGATAAATTGAGCCTCAATTCAATCTCAGAATCTCCTTTACTGATTCTGGAACAAGTAAATGTGTTTAATGACGATGAACCAGGGAATGCCTCCTTCGAACTTTCCGTATCATTGACATGTCCACGGGCAGGAAGTTGAAGACCAACCATTGTCTTGGGACATTTTTTAAAACTGGCATCTGGTTCAGCAACTCTTTGAAGAGCCTCAGTTTCAAGAAAACCACGAGAAGATTGCTGATTTCTTTCAAGAAAATTGATAGGAGAAATATTATCAACATTGTATCTAGACTTATCCTTTTCCAGGCTATTGTTCATGTCATGCAAATGAGAAATTTGAAACATCCTTGTGGCATATCCAGATTGTATTTGAGAAGTATAAGAATTTGCTTTTGATGGGACTACAGGCTTGGAAGACCAAGATGAACCATTCTTTTGAAACTCGACCATCAGGTCCTTCTGTATGCTATAAAGACGGTGAAGTTCATAAACCTGGATTACAACAAGATAGTAAGAAATTTGAGCATTATGCAGAGAACAAAATCAAAGATTTTAAGAATTAGCATCATAAAATAAGTCCTGTTCGTAGATACATAAAGAGAAGTGAAACGATCTCTTGTTCAGGTAGACTTGCTGATAAAACTGAGGATAATTTATTAATAATAGCAGACACGTAGAGCTGATGAAATCAAGGTCCAGCGCGTTCTTAGCATTTTAAAATATAATTGTATACAAAAGATCACATTGCCAATTTGGTGAATGAAAATAGTCCAATAATAAAAAGGTTGCAGAAAAGGAAACAATTTCTAATTGGTATGATTTAAGTCAAGGTGATCAAGTCATTTCCGTTTCATGATATTAAATGTTTTCTAGGATTGCATTTTAAAAGGGGGCATCTAAGCCATTTAGGCATGTCAAAGCCCAAGACTAAAAGTGACGCAGGACGGGTGGTACGAACTAGGGAATCCGGCGGTAGAGGGGATGGGTGCCGGCGGTAGAGAGAGGAGGAAGAGAAAGAGAGGGAGAGGAATTAAGGTTAGAGGGAAAACGGGAAATCACAACATTCATCCAAGATACATTACAAGTCCAAATCAGCCCAATCTTATAGAGGAGGGGTGGGAATAACAGGAAATATAAAATAATATAGCATAAAACATAAACTGAATATTAATTATCCCTCCGCGCCGACCCCTCCTGGTCCGTCCTCGTCGGGCCAAGCCGCTCCGGACGCGCCCGGTCCATCTTCATCGGTCCGTGTCACGCTCGCCGCGAATATCCGTAACAATGTCGCTGTCTGAAAAATATATCTTGTCCCCAAGGCAGCAGTCGGAGTGGTGGCGACAACAGTGATCGTAGAACGGCCCCATGGTTTCGGACACCAGACGGTAACTCCAAGCAACCGGGTCCCGCTACGGGCCAGAGTCCCCCTGAAGGTGGTAGAAGCGACCAAGTAGCTTGACTGGGTGGTTCGGCGCCAGCTGTCGTCTTCCATCCAGACCAAAGCCAGCTGGGCTGGTGGAAACCCTGTCGGAGGCTGGGTGACGTCGGCGTGAGCCGTAGGAAGTTTTTGGTAGTTCGTCGGAGAAGGAAGAGGAACAACGGACAAGTCCGAGTGGACTCGCAACCTCACGGAGAAACTGACGTTTGTGGGCTGCTGGATCCTGCTGAGGGAGATCGGAGAGCGTTGGATGGAGGAGTCATCGTCGAGGCGACACGGTTCTCCCTCGTGTCGGAACTGCATGAACATAGTCTCCCAATTGACGCATACCTCGCCGAGCGTGCAGAGCTAAGCCACTCTCAGCACGGCGTCGAGGTAGCCTAAGCTAAATATGTAGAAGTTCGCGGTCATGAAATAGGACCCTATAGAGAGAGAGACAGTGGTGCAACAACCCTGAGTCAGGCGGTAACGCTCATCGCCCATGCGGACCGCAACATCCGGGGAGGGAACCCAGGGAAGGCGGAGCTGCTGCACCAGGCGCTCAAAGATGAGGTTGTGTCTTGCGCCACTGTCCACTATGATGATGCCCGGAAGCTGCATGGTCTGTTGGCGGGAGATCCCGCCTGTCGAGGCGCCAGATAGCTCTAACCGGTGGTATCTAGATGCGGTGGATTCGAGAGGGGTATCCTCCGGTGAGAGCTCCAGGGCCTCAAAGTCAGCCAAGGTAACCTCAGGAACGACGACGTCGATGATGGCACGAAACCCCTTGACCGCGCAAACGTGGGTAGGAGAATAGGGCTGACGGCAGCGGAAACACAACCCCTTTTGACGTAGGTCGTCATGCTCGCAGTTGGAGAATCGCTGAGGAGGGGTCGGTCGGCCTGGAAGAGCGGCTGGAGGAGGCCGAGGAGCTGGTTTCTCTAGAGTAACGGTCCTCCACAGACGGCCCCCCGGCGGAGGTTCGCCTGACGACGGAGGTGGTCGAGGAAACAAATCTACCTCCACGAGGAGGGCCACGTCGAGGGCATCGGAAACCGTGCGGCGGGGGTGAGTGTGGAGCCGAGAGCGGATGGAGGGCAAGAGGCCCTGCATGAAGAAGCTAAGATAATGATCCAGCGGTAAGACCGGAACATGGGTGACGAGTGCCACAAACTCATCGATGAAATCATCCCATGCACCGGTTTGGCGGACCCCACACAACTGTTCAATGGCGGATCTGGAATAGCGGCTCTCATAGCGGCGGATCATCTCCTACTTGATCTCTGACCAAGAGATCGTCGGGTTGGACTGTCGGAGCCATCGAGCCCAATGAAGGGCGAAGCCATCGAGGCCCACGACGGCAGTAAAGACCTTATCCTGCTCGGGAATATGGTGGAGGTCAAAGTACTGCTCTGCTTTGGCAATCCACACAATCGGGTCCACCCTGACAAAAGTGGGGAGGTCCAAAGCGAGGGCGGGGCGGTCGGGAAGTGGCGGAGGCGCGGAGTCCCCGATGTAAAGAAGATCCCCCCCCCCCCCCCCCCGAGGATGGACGCGCCGGCATCCGGGAACACAGAGCCGTTCGCGGAAGAGGACGAAGCGGACTGGAGTGCGTCAAACTTTGCAAGAATGGAGGCACTTTTATGTTGTGGGCCGGGCCGGGCGGCGGCAGGCTTCTTCCTCCGCGGATAGTTGGTGATGGAGAACATGTTTGAGTCCTCTCATCAAGGAGTTCGGGGGATCAAGCCCCCGCCTCAACATCCCGACGCGGATTATACTGGGCCAGGAGATGGGTTGGGGTGTGCAGGGCCGCGGCCCATGCTTGTGTTGGAGGGTTAAGCAAGAGAAGAAGCCGACCGCCGCCCGGCCCAGCCCACAACATTGGGACCCTCAACTAGATAGTTAACACATTGTCCCGAAGGAACAAAGCCGGGGAGCCAATTGTGTGTTATCATTTTACCTACTGCATCATTATTTGAGCACTATTAAAAGGAGCGGGTCTGATGGTTACCAAGGGATGAGTACTATTATTACAACACTCTAAGACACGGCATTGCAAACAAAACCATTCAAATCAGTGTTCGAGAGGGATGTCCCACGTCTAGTCCCTTTCACACACCTCACAACACATGTAGAAGATGTACATCAAGGGCTATTACAACTCGAGACCACTTGATGCAAACACAAAACCACATGAAACAATACTACATTGGGTTACATAGGAAAAACAAATACCGACGTAGAATGGGTATGCTGAAATCGAGACCTCATAGGCAGTAGTTGTATCCCAAACGTGGACCAACAAACTCTCGTCGTGATTTTTGCGGACCATACCAAATTATAGAATGCATTGGTAAGGTAGCTTATAATTTGAGTCTACCAGTGAATTAAAAAATAAACAATATTTCATGCTTGACACTCAAGCCTTTCCGAGGAGCACCTCTTGTCAACATTTTTCAGCTTCTAATTATTATAGAACAAAGGATACAATCCAGACCAATATGTTTGTCTTCTTTGCACACAAGTTGGCGAAAGGGTTAAGGAACCGTCAATTCAATAGGAACAATGAACTGAAGAAGAGGCCACATAGGAAATGTGGGAAGCACTTAGTCGGGATTACGAGTGGTTCAACTTGATAACAAGCTCATTCCAGAGGAGCTAAATGACACATGTATACATTATGGAGGCGCTCATACACGGATAATAAGCAAAGGCTGCATCGGATCATGACGACAAAATATTGGAATGATCAATTTTATCTTTTGAATCAACGTACTTTTGAGTTGTCATACGTTGTTTATACTTATGAAGTTAGGAGGGTTTTTGCATGTATTACCTTCCATGTATGTGTGTGTGTTACTTGCACGACAACGAAACACCGTGGCGGGTCTACATGCGGAGGAAGACAACGATGGGTCCGTCTGGAGGAGGAAGACCGAAGACACGATGTCAGTGTGACTAATATTTATTTTGCACTCTGTTATTTCATATTATGTTGGGTCCGTCTGTTATTTCGCCAACTTTTCACCGCATAGAGTTACCTTGTTTCTCGGTGGGCGGCATTTCGGGCCCGCAGACCATGAAGTTGGCAGGCACGTTATGGGATCGTTCCATTATGATCATTGTGGACAGTAGTGCGAGCCACAACTTCCTCTCAGCCCAGCCGGCGCACCAACTTCACCTTCCCTTGGTTCCCTCCCCGGACTTCTCAGTCTGTCTGGGCGATGGGAGACGCTGGCAGACCCACGGGTCTTGCACCGCTCTCTCCCTGATGGTGGGATCCTTCCTGGTGACCACAGACTTCTACACCTTCGGGCTCAGCGGTATTGACGCCATTCTGAGAGTGGCTTGGCTACGCACACTAGGCGAAGTGCGGGTCAACTAGAAGAGTATGACTATACAGTTCCTACAGGAGGGCCAAATGTGCCGCCTGGTAGGCGACTCCGCTCTGCTTCGCTCCCCGGTCTCGGCCCGTGCAATTCAGCGGACTGTCGATGTCGACTTTTTTGTATGGATTTGGCCGCTCTCTGCTCTGGCACCGTCGTCTCCTTCACACCTAGCCGACCTTCAGGCACTACTCACTGAGTTCGCCGATATTTTTGAGGCCCCGACCGCCTTACCGCTTTGCTTGCCCGACAAATCACGCCATTCCCCTCCAACCCGGTGCGGTTGCGGTGTTGGTTTGCCCTTACCGCTGCGGACACGTGCAGACGGACGAGATCGAGTGGCGGGTCCATGACATGTTGATGGGGGGCATCATCCGCTCTAGTGCAAGCCTTTTCTCCAGCCCGGTCCTCCTAGTCCGAAAGAAGGACGGTAGCTGGCATTTTTGTGTGGACTACCAGAAGCTCAACAAGGTCACCATTCCGGACAAGTACCCGATCCCAGTTATTTAGGAGCTTCTGGACGAGCTCCACAACACCATATTCTTCACCAAGCTGGACCTCCGAGCGGGCTATCACCAGATTTGGGTACTACCCGAGAAGATCTCCAAGACAGCTTTCTGAACACACGACAATCACTGAGTTCTTGGTCATACCTTTTGGCCTGACCAACGCAGCGACCACCTTCCAGGCAACAATGAACGGCATCTTCCCGGCGATACTTCGTCTACAGGTTCTCGTTTTTTATGACATTTTGGTATACAGTTTTTCCTGACAAGATCACCTCCAGCGCGTCCGCCTCGCTCTGTCTACCATTTGGCGCCATCACCTCAAGCTCCATCAGAAGAAGTGCTCTTTTGGGGCGTCGGAAGTGAGCTACCTCGGCCACATCATTTCGGTCTGGGGGGTTGCCATGGACGAGAAGAATAACGCGGCGGTCGTTCAATGGCCGACACCAACATCCCTGCGGAACGTTCGGGGATTCCTCGACTTGACGGGATACTATCATCGTTTCATCCAAGGGCATGGGGTTCCGGCTCGGCCACTTACGCAGCTCCTAAAGAAGTCGGAGGAGGGCACCTTTTAGTGGACGGTCGCCGCCTTTGCTGCCTTCAGCAGGCATTAGTCCGTGGGCCGGTGCTGGCCATGCCAGATTTTTTTTTGCCATTCCAAGTGGAGTGTGATGCATCGGGCTCCGGGGTGGGAGTCGTACTCATGCAGGTCGGACGGCTGATAGCCTACTTCAACCTCACCTTCTCTACCACTGTCCGCAGTCGCTCTGCATATGAGAACGAGCTCATGGGCCTCGTTTTGCCGTTCAACACTGACGTTCATATCTGCTAGGCCGGCCCTTCGTGTTTCGCACCGACCACCACAACCTTTGCTACTTCCTCAAGCAAAAGATCGCAACACCCGCCCAGCGGGTGTGGGTGGCCAAACTCCTGGGCTATGACTTCACCAACGAGTTTCGCCCGAGGAGGGCAAACAGGGTGGTCGATGCTCTCTCTCGGCAGAGCCAATCGTCATAGCTCACGGCTATCTCTCGGCCGGTGTGGGAAGACGCGGCGACCATTCTGCACGAGGTCGAGTCCGACCCTGTTTTATCCGGGATCCGGACAGCGCTCATGATGGATGCCTCCGCCCACCCACCATATTAGCTCATAGGGGACCGCCTGTTCTTCAAGGGCCTTCTTGTTCTAGCACCCTCTTCTCCAAGCATCCCTGCCTCCTCGTCGAGTTTCATGCTTCTCCCTCCAGAGGGCACGCCTGCGCCTCTCTCTACTGGCACCACATGTTCCGACAGGTCAAGGCCTAAGTTATCAAAGGCGCAAGCCACATCAAGGCGCAAAGGGGCCATAGAGCCTAGGCGCAAGGCGCAGGCGCGCTCCTAAGACACGTGAAGCGTAAAAATGAGGGGAAAAGGAAATTGAGCAAATTGGGCGCCCAATTCGCTGAAATTGAGCGTATTGGGCGCCCAATTCGCTGAAATTGTGCGAATTGGGCGCCCACTTTGCTGAAATTGAGACAATTGGGCGCCCAATTCGCTGAAATTGAGACAATTGGGCGCCCAATTCGCTGAAATTGAGAGAATTGGGCGCCCAATTCGCTGAAATTGAGCCAATTGGGCGCCCAATTCGCTGAAATTGAGTCAATTGGACGTCCAATTCGCTGAAATTGAGTGAATGTCAAATGGATGACGGTTGTAACAAACTAATCTCTGAGTTCACGAGCGCCACCATCGTACCAAATAGACACTAAAGCAGTTGGAAAAGGTTTTGAAAATCTCTTATGAGTGTTCATGAATTGTTTTAAATTTTATACTGAGTAGTAAAAAACTCCAACGAGCGAGTGTTAATGAAATGTCTTAAAATTTTAGAATGATGCGCATGGAATGTAAAAGCAACTAGCCAACTATATTACAAATAATCATTGTAAGTGATGAACTTAACAAAGTCAGAAACATTCACTATTGAAATTAGAATGATATACAATCAAATACAATCAACTTAAATCAACTTGAAAATGCTTCAATTAAATTCAAAGATGTGCTACAAACTTACATAACAAATAGACAGCCAGGGAGATGAAATGTTGAGGGCCTGCAAGTTACTTCGACTTGTTGTAGACAAGCAGGTTGGAGAGAAGAACCACCAAGTTAGCAATGTTTGGAGATGAAATGTTCTTTCACAATTGAAAAGAATGATTTGAAAATAAAATTAAGGGATTGAAATTTTTGGCACCAAAAACAAACATAAACCATCATGTCAGCAATCATAAACTCTAAACAAATATACACGAAAATAACATAACATCACGGCATCATATAGTTTTTCATTTTTCTCTCGGTCTCGTGATCTCGTCGTCATTAAGTATTAATTACTCATCATCTGAATCAATTAAAGTTTCATCTTGTTCACTAAAATCTTCTTTTTCTTCATTGAACTTGTCTTCTTCTTCATCTTCGGCATCATCTGTACGTATTATTGAAGTAGATGCCCTCTTCTTAGATGTGCTCCCCTTGTCAGCTACCATTTTCCATTTGGATAAGCGCGTAGAGTAGATGTCTTCTTCTACTCCACTGGCCCTAGCTACTGCACCACAGGTCAATAAATCGTCATCAAAAACTAAATCGTCATCCTGCTCAACCTCCTCATCTTCTTCCATTCTTCCCATCAGCCATTCATTGCTATCGTCAATATCTTTCAGCGAGATCGGATCAATACGATCACGTGAATCATATCGACGACGCAAGACACGATTGAATTTTACAAATACTAAATCATTTAGGCATTGCTGTACTAGCCGAATATTTTTTTTTGCTATGGACCTGCAACATAACAAATAAATAATTAATCATATAATGAAATAAAATAATATTTACATACTAATTCAAAAAAATTCATACATGTTCAAAAAAAAGACAGTTACGTTCACATCCGGATGAACTGCAAGTGAGACTTGGAATTTTTACAGCAAATTTAGTCTAATTAGGAATATCAGCTTCATATGATTGCCACCATTCAGCTGCCCCAAAAAATGAATATCAAGAAATTAATAAATCATTCTTAGTAAAAAAATTGTTTGTTTGAAACTTGGAATAATATTTCATTTACTAACCAGCGGACTTTGTTTTTCTATGACGAACTGCAAATTGCATGCCAAATAAACCTTCAGCATTTCTATATAAACTTAGTTGGTCCATAATTTTATCTTGAATGTCAGGAATTGGAATGAGCTTTTGCATTGTTTGATATAAACCTCTCATGACTTCTCCATCTAATATCATTTCAGGATTTGAATAGAAGAATTCCGGATTTAATGGTCGATGAAGTTGATTTTTCCAACTCTTGCCCACAATCTCCAAGACTTCTTTATATTTTTCCTCTTTCCCATTAAAAGAGTTCATGATTGTCTCTTTCGCTCTATCCATAGCATCATAGATATAACTTATAGCCGGTCTTTTCTCTCCATCTATCAATCTTAGTACCCGAACTAAAGGTCCAAAAATCTTCAAAATGAACACAATAGTACTCTACAAATAGACCATGTATATAATGCTCTGTACTTGCTTACCTCTTGCATTAATACCGCCAGTTGTTTGTGGCCCGAAGGCCCTGCCCGAAGCTAGCCCCACGGTTCTTTGTCCCACTTGAGGTACTAGAGTGTATCGGCATTGTCTCCTATCGCCTACGCCTCCCCGCCGAGAGCCGCATAAACTCGGTCTTCCACTTCTCTCAGCTGCATTACGTGGTGGGCAACCACGCCACCACGAACCACATTATGGCCGACGTCGATCTCGCCAGCGAGGTGTCGTAATACCCGGCCAAGATACTCGATCGTCGCTGCCTTCTACCGGGATAACCCACTTTGGAGGAAATTTTGGTCTCTTGGGCAAATCACCCAGACTCTGATACTACATGTCTCCCTCGGGATGACTTCCGCTGCCAGTTCGTTGACTCATTCCTGGCCTCAACAACCTATCGGCTCTATTGTGGGCCGGGGATGGGTTGGGGTGTACGGCCCGCGGTCCTGATAAAGCCGCCTGGTGGACTCCATGTGGGCCCCCTGGTGAACTCCAAGGTGGCGGGCAGGTGGACTCTTGGTCCTGCATCATAACTCATCCCCGGCCCCACAACAGAGTCGATAGGTTGTTAAGGTCAGGGCTAGATCCCCCGACCTCCTTGATAAAGCATTCTCCTACGAATGCTCATCACCAACTGATCTGCGGGCCTAATAAGGCCACCTGGTGGATCCAGGTGGGCCCCCTGGTGGACTCCAGGGTGGCGGGCAGGTGGACTCCTAGTCCCGCATCAGAAAATCAACAGACATGTCGGTTCTCAGGACAAAACGACACGAAATTGATATATATTTCGAAAAATATTGTTCCGGGGTATATTGCGCATATTTTATTTTATTTTTTTTTATTTTGTTATTTTCTAACGTTATTAACATCAGCTAACACTCAACGATTGCATTCCTCCAGCATTTAGGTTCATTTGTGTCTTAACTCTTAATTATTTCCTCCGGCTTTCTACTTGAACAGTCCTTATATGTTCTATAGCAGCTTTGAGCTCCTCTCATACTCTATTCCTCTAAGATGACTTCCCTTTGCAAAGCATCAATGGGTTCCTTTTTGGTTTAGGGCATTCTTTAATTGTGTCGTTGATGTTGCGGTCAACTTAATTCGACTCTTTAGTTTCTGCCTCAATTGCTCCTCTCTCACCTACACTTAGAGCTGTCACTTAAAATTGAAAACCGTAAACTGAATCGGAACCGAACCAGAACCGCGAAGAACCAGACCGAACTGTTCGCTAATTATCTAGGTTCCGGTTTGAATTTTGGAACCATGAACAACATTGGTCCGGGCATGGTTTCATCATTTTATTATCTGGACCGGAACCAGAACCACAAAATGCAAGTCTCGAACGGTTTCAAAATTTTTAGACCCGATCCGGACCGAACCGACACGGAACCGAACCGCAACCCGTTTATTATTATTATTTTAATATAAAAATTTATTTATCATACAAATATACTATCAGTATTTATTTTATATTTTGATAATACCTTAAAAAATATTCAATGATATTGATCATTTTAAACGTTGTGTGTATAGATATTCTGCACATATTTTATATTTAAGTAAAAAAATAGTGTTCTGCACTATTTAATAAATACCATTATTTTTTATCTTTATCATTTTAAACGTTGTGTGTATAGACGTTCTGCACTATTTATTAGTATTACAATTACTATTTTCGCATTATTACAGTATTTATTTTATATTTTGATAATATCTTAGAAAAAATATGTCAAATATCAATCTAGAGCTGTCGCGTACAGCTGTACAGGGTTCTCCAACTACACTGGAGTACCCTAGAAAAAACAGTATATGTTTACTTTTTTATATGAATACTAGTATCTTCGAACGGGCTTTGCCCGTTCTCGATGCGTCGTTGCGGGCTTCGCCAGCAATCAAGCGGGCTTCGCCCGCTTGACCCCCCGGCTGGCTTCGCCCGCCCCCCGGCGTGTGAAGCCTAATTATAAAATTATTTAAAAGCATTTTAATTATTTTATTAATTATAAAAACATATAAATTATTAAATTAATTATTGAATTAAAAAAAAACCAATACCATCCCGCACTCCCGCCCCCTCACGGGCTCACCCCCGCCGCCGCCGGCGGAGCCGCCGGCGGCCTGCCCGGCGCCCACCGGCGGGTTCGCCGGCCTCCGGCGAACCCGCCGGGGGTTGTCCGGCGGCGAGCGGGCAGGGCCACCGCCAGCGACAGTGATGTTTTTGGCAGTGACAGTGATTTTTTTGGGAGATTTGGATATTGGCAGGCCCTTTGTTGAGATCCAATGACCAGAAATGATTTTTTGGAGATCGGACGGTCCAGATGAGTTTCATGGTGTGCTTTGAGATATGCTAATTATTTTATATAATAAAGATGTATGTATATAACTATATGAGGAGTGAACATTTTTCATATAATGGTTGTTTTTCATAAGAACATTTTTCATAGGCGACGCACCACTCATTCTGTGAGAATGGTTATTTTTATTTTAAGTTGAGTGACAATTTATGTAACAACTTTACGCATAAAAGTTGCAATACTTTCATAATAGATACCACGGGCTGGTCTACAATATATATATGGCTGTTTATTGGGACCTCCCCTCTAAGTTTGTTAAATTACAAGTTGCACCCCTCCTACTTTCAAAATTACAGAAACATCTCTGAAGTTTACATTTGATAACATTAACATCCCTTGAACCGGAACCGCATAGAACCGGACCGAACTACAAGTAAATAATTTGGTTTTGGTTCTTAGCGAACCGGAACCGGAACTGTAGGCCCTACGGTTCCAAAAAATTATATTAGAACCGGAACTGGAACCGGTCAAACCAAATAAGGTTTTGGTTTTAACTTGAAGAACCGTTACCTTAATGGTTCGGTTCATGATTTTAGTAGAACCGGAACCGTGACAGCTCTACCTATACTGTAAATTTTTTGTTTAAAGTTTCTCTTTGGAACATTGTCGGATAGCCTAGACAACTAGTTCTGCTCTTTTATTCCTCTATCTAGTTCCTCTCTCAGGTTCATCTTTAGTTCCTCTCTCTGACGCTCTTCTCTCTCTAGTTACTCTGTCAATTCATCTCTCATCCTCTATTACTCTATATTACATAATTACCGTCCTACAGGAGGTGCTCACTCTCTTCGTCTCTATGGTTTGAGGTAGCATATGTTGTGAAAGTGGACTCAAAGCAATCCAAAGTATACGTGTACTGTCAAAGAAATAACTCGTACCTAACCTTGGATGATGGATGATTCAAAAGACAATCCGGCAATAAATAACTCGTTACCTAACCTTGGATGATGGATGATTCAAAAGAAAATCCGACAATAAATTATAGTTAATATCGAAAGCATAAATCTCATGCAGTTATCACAAACAAATTGCAAATTTTAGAAAGTGAGCAAGCTAGGTTTTCCTTTGTATGGAGAAACAAATACTAACATGTGCAAGCGATAAAGGTCATGCAAGTCACGATTGATCACAAACAAATATAATAGAATAGTAATAAATCCATAATTGTATAAATAACAAGGTAGTACAACAATAATGAAAAATAATGAAACTAAAACAATAACTGATCGGGATCCATCAGATCGTGCACCTGAAGGGGTTCGCTGCAAGGCGGGACCCACGTTCATTTATTCGCGCAGGAAGGCTTGATCGGATCGCCGATCCGACTTCGCGATTGCGTCCGGAATGTCGCCGCGAGTCAAATTCATATATTAGTTTATTATTTTTTGTACATTAATCATGTATTTTAGTGACATCTCCCACAGGCCAATCATAGTCGTTGATTGGGATGCTCTAGTGTTTCTTTTTACTATAAATAGGAGTCTTGAGGGCTGGATTCACTCATTGCAGAATTTGGAGACTTATATTCCCAGATTCCAGCGATCACTACCCGGTGCCGACACCGTGGAACCCTAGGTGACGACTCCTAGGCGCTCAAACTCCCCCAAGGTACTACCCATCCATAGCCATCTCCCCCTCCCCCCCCCCCCCCCGAAACCCTCATCCACAACCCCTACAGCCCCCAAATCCCAACCCCCTACCGCTGTCCAGGAAGCCCGAACACTGTTCACCGATCACGGTTCACCGATCACGGTTTACGAATTACTGTTCACGGGAAACTGTTCACGACAACACTGTTCACACTGGTCACTGTTCACGCCGACCCTCCACTTCTTCCCTCTCGTGGATCCACCCCCCTTTAGCCCTAATTTCTTGGATCAATTCAGATCGAGGAATTTCATCCCAGATCCGTTATTTTCACCTTTCGGCCATCACCCCTCCACCCGGATCCGATCCTAAATAGCGGATCCACCCTTTCCTGGCCCGGATCTACTTGTACGTGACTGGATCAAAACATTTTTCGTCTGATCTCACCATTTACCACCGAGGACAGCCACCGGCATCATTGTCACGCCGTCGGTTCCATCTCTGATCGTCGATCTACACATCCGGACCCAAATTCTTCAGTGTCTCGGTTCAGCCCACTACTTTGTGAGTTCTTGTGGTATTGACTTATTTGATTTGACATTTTCATTGGTGAATTAACATATGTGCAGTGATTTTTGCAAGTAGAATTGTCTTTAGTACGCTAATAATATGTAAGAGGAGACATTCGCCGAGCGCTTTGTTATGGCCCTCCGAGCGGAGGAAGTCATTATAAATTGCAAAAAATAATTAACTATTTTTAGTTTCAAATATTTGCGTGAAATTAGAATTCTCATTGCTCAAATTTATTTGTCGAGTTATTGACGATTACATTGCATTTAGGTTCAGATTAGTGTGTCACCCTTCCACTACCACCTAGCGTCGTAGGTTTTGTGCACCCGTAGCCTACCCCAACATCATTTTGGTATCAGAGGAAAGGTTAGGCCATTTGCATTCTCCGTAGTGGTAGGATCTTTAAAGGAAGTATGGTAGAGCCGCAAGTCACCGACGACCGAATGGCAAGCTCCAATTCGGACGCCGCTTTTGCTGAGTTTCAGCGCCTTATCCTAGATCGTTTTGACGCATTAGTTGCCCAGTTCAACGATGTACGTCATGATCTTGCTGAGGTGAACCTTCGGTTACACAACTTAGAGAATGTCAGGGACACTCCGACACAGTGTGACAAGTCACTTGAGGATGACCCTGATGCTCCTCCACGTCATGAACAGCGTCCGAGAGATGGTCAGCCTCCAGCAGACCGCCATCGTCGTGATATTCCTCATCGAGCCCCAATTCCGCCGGTAAGGCGAAATCCTGACTTTGTGATGGAGTATAGGCAAGCTCCGATGCGGGATAGGCTTCCCCATCAACGTGATGAATATCGTATGTCGTTTCAGCCTCAGCCTGATCCCATAGATCGTGTGCCCCCACACGGTCGTCCGGATCATCACCACGATGAACATTATCCCCCGGGTCGGAGAGAGCGTGGACCCCCACCCGCTCGACACAACTACGCCCAGGACGAGGACCCCGAGGATTATCCCGACCCACGGAGGGGAGGCCACCACCACGACATCACTCGTCTTATTCGACTTGACGCCCCTTCATTCGATGGTCTCATAGATCTGAAAGCCTTCAGCAATTGGATCTTGGACATGGATCACTATTTCAAGTGAACGTCTCCTCCGCATAGAGAGAGCCTTGGAGCGAGATGGTTATTACCCCATCATTAGATGGGATGAGATGAAGCAAAGGTTGAGCGAGAAGTACCTCTCCGCTTCCTACCGAGACAAGTTATTTGAGCAGTTACAGAACTTACGGCAGGGGTCACTTACTGTCGCTGAGTATATGGCTCACTTCGACGAGCAAGTCGTTAGGAGTGACGTCTCGGAGGAACCTATCGCCACTGCCTCTCGTTTCAAGGCGGGCCTTCGTTCTGAGATTTGGAGAGAGTTGATTCCACATCGTTTAGAGACGGTCGATCAGATATTTCAGCTCGCTCTCAAGTACGAGCAGTACCTCTGATCTTCTAGCACAAGGCAGTTCACTTCTCGAACTGAGTCCTTGACTTTTAGGAAACCCACTCCGCCCCAGACCACCACGGCTGCACCCTCACGTATCCCCGCGGATGCGAAGGGCAAAGTCATAGCCACTGATGGCCAGCGATCTGGGGGTATTTTGTGCTATCGATATCCTGGCAGGGGACACGCGGCGGCGCAGTGCCCCCTGCGGAACCTGCTAGTTGAGGGTGAGGAGCAGGATTTGGAGGAAGATGAGGAGGGTACGGAAGAATTTAAGGCTACTTTTGAGGAAGGCTGGGAGAGTGATGCCGAGAGATCTTTAGAGTTGGGAGTGATTAGACGCCTCCTACACACCCCTCGTGTAGATGAGGATTAGCGACGCACCATCATCTTTTACACATACTCTCCTAGTGCAGGCAGTCCCTGCAAGTTGGTAATCGACAGTGGAAGTTGCGTGAACATCGTGTCCCAAAAGGGGCTTGACCGTATGCAGGTTAAGGCAGAGCGTCACCCACACCCAAATCGTGTCGTCTGAGTAGATAAAACAGCGATTCAGGTCACCCAATGCTGCCTCGTCCCGATCACCATTGCCTCATTTCAGGACAAGGTCTGGTGCGATGTCATTCTCATTGACATCGCTCAAGTGCTTCTTGGTCGCCCTGGCTGTTTGATCATGGCATCGCGTGTTTTGGTCGCTAGAACACGTATTCCTTTTACGGCAAGGGGAGAAAGATCACATTGACGCCCACCCAGCCCCGAGATAGATCCAAGGGTGTGGTCGAGTCATCTGTTAGTACAAGTGACTCGAGGCCCTTGCATATTTTGAGGCGAGGCGAGTTTCTGCGAGATAGTGTTGAATTGAATATCATCTACGTTGTGGCTGCCACCCAGACACTTGAGGTTACCCCAGTTGACCACTTACTAGTGGTGTGTCCCCTTTTAGATGAGTTTGTGGACATTATGCCTGACGAGCTCCGCTTCCCCCTCCACGGGACATTCAACATGCTATTTACTTGGTCCCGGGGGCTTCTCTCCCGAACTTTCCCCATTATCGTATGCATTCGGATGAGCACGTCGAGCTCAAGAGGCGGGTTGACGAGCTTCTTCTGCACAGTTTGTTCGTGAGAGTATGAGTCCGTGTGCGGTCCTCTCCCTTCTGACCCCTAAGAAGGACGGTAGTTGGCGTATGTGCATGGACAGTCGCGCCATTAACAAGATCACGGTCAAGTATCGCTTCCCAATCTCACGACTCGACGATTTACTGGATACTATGTTCGGTGCCCAGATCTTCTCCAAGATCGATCTCCGTAGTGGGTACCATCAGATTACGAGTTCGTGTTGGCGATGAGTGGAAGACCGCATTCAAAACCAAAGACGGTTTTTATGGGTGGCTAGTAATGCCATTTGGGCTATCCAACGCCCCGAGCACGTTCATGAGAGTTATGACACAGGTGTTGCGGCCCTACATGAGCAAGTTTTTGGTTGTGTATTTCGATGACATACTGATTTATAGACAGACTCAGGCTGCCCACCTCGATCACATGAGGCTTCTCTTTGGCACCCTCCGCCAAGAGAAACTGTATGTCAATCTGAAGAAGTGTTCATTCCTCTCTGAGTCCGTTCACTTCCTAGGATTTATTATATCCTCGACTGGAGTATCTGTTGACCCTGAAAAGGTCAAATCCATTCGTGACTGACCCGTGCCGGCAAACATCCACGAGGCTCGCAATTTTCACGGAATTGACACCATCTATAGGAGGTTTGTCCGGGGGTTTAGTACGATCATGGCCACCTTCACGAGCTGTCTCAAGAAGGGAGAATTCCAGTGGACCCCCTGCAGCCACTAGATCCTTCGAGGAGATTAAGGAGAGACTGACGACGGCGCCTGTTCTGAGATTGCCGGACTTTAGTCGTGCTTTTGAGGTCGCGTGTGATGCGTCTGGTGTAGGTATCGGTGGCGTTTTGAGCCAAGATGGACACTCAGTTTCTTACTTTAGTGAGAAGTTGAACGAGGCCAAGCAGAAATACTCGAACTATGAACGAGAGTTTTATGTTATTGTTCAGTCTCTGCGCTACTGGAGACTGTTGGAAAAGCCCACTTAATATTAGGCCCATTTGTATAGCATTTATTGCTTTTCTCTCCTCTCTTTAGTCCCACATTGTGTATAGGCCTTTTCTCTCTCTTTCTCTCATCTATATATATGTATTCATTCTTTGTATTTGTATCAAGTGGACATATATACAAGGTTGGCTTTCTCCATTTCTACATGGTATCAAAGCGAGGTTGCTGACTCCTGCGGACTCCCCTTTCTGTCCGCCCTGCGGCCTGCGACCTCCTGCGGCCTCCCTTTTCCTGTCCGCAGCCTCTCCCTCCGTGGAACCACCACTCCTCTGCGGCCTGCGAAAGTGTGTCCGCATCTTCTAGCCGCTTCACTCCTGCGGCCTCCCTTGTCCAGTCCGCAGCCGCTCCTCCCGTGGAACCACCTCTCCTCCCGCCTTCTCCTTCCTCCTCTGGCCCCCTATTTATAGCCATCCTGTGGGGTCCACTGCTTCCCGTTTTTCGCTGCGGCCTCCTCTTGTCCGGCGCGACCTCGGCGACCTCAACCTCTTGGTTTCCTTCGTCCGCCGTAAGCTCAGCGTCCTCTGTCCGCAGTCCGCCTGCTTGCGGCTGCTCTCCTTCCTCTTCCGGCAGTTTCTTTTTCTGTCCGCCGCGGGTTAGACCCTCTGCGTTCTTTCAGTCTTGCGGACTGGTCCAGCCCGCCGCGGTCGCTCTCTTGCTTCCCCGGCTTGTCCTCTCTTCTCAGCTCGCTCATGTCCGCCGCGGTCTGATCCAGACCGCCGCGATCTGATCCAGTCCGCCTCGCCCTTCTTCCATCCGCTGCGGCCTCTCTTGGCCCACTCCTTGCTGAGCGTCTGTGCTCACCGCGGTCTCTTACTAGCTCGCCGCGCCCTCATCCAGGTCGCCGCATCCTCTCCCAGTCCGCTGTCTGTCCGCTTCCTCTAGCTTTGGACTCCAGCCCGCCGCGGTCTCCTCCAGCTCGCTGCGGCCTCCAGCCCGCTGCGGCCTCCTTCAGCTCGTTGCGGCCTCCTTCAGCTCGCTGCGACCTCATCTAGGTCACCCTCATGTCTACGTCTGCAGACTCCGTCGGCACGGCAGTTCCTCCTGAACGCCCGGCCTCTATCCAGGAAGTCCGCGACGAGCTCCGGATCACTACAATTTCGCTCACTGGCAAGAAGAACTTTGTGGAATGGGCACACTCGGTTCGCCGTGTCCTTCAGTCAAAGGGATTCCTTCATCACCTGACTCAGGCCGTTATTGGTGTCCCTACTGAGGAGTGGTTACGCAATGATGGGCGTGTGCAGACTTGGCTTCTCAATTCTCTTGATGGCGAATCTTATCGTCTGGCCATGTATCATGAGACGGCCAAAGGCATGTGGGACGAGCTCCACACCCTCTACTCTGGCAAAGATAGTCTCCACCATCTATATGATATCATCACCGCTCTCCAGGCCCTTGACAGCAGTGGCGCAACCGACCTGACGTCCTTTGTTGCTCAAGCCCGATCTCTGGTTGAGGCTTGGATCCACCATCAGCCTCCCACTCTAGATCTCGCTGCTCAACGTACCCAAAAGGAAGCTGTGGGTATCGCCATGATGATGGCCCGGGTACCCCCTCATCTTCACAGTGTCCGGGCTCACATCCTCTCCTCTACTGTTACACCGTCCTTTTCCGATGTGTGCTCAATGCTTCTCAAAGTCTCCCCGCCTCCGGATGTTCCCGGACTTCCTTCTCCGGCCCTTGTTCAACAGGCACCAGCTCCCTTATTGCCTCTTCCCCCCTCTGCCCGTGGTGGCCGCTCTGACTCTCGCGGCCGGGGTCGCGGTGGCTGGTCTAGGCCTGAATGCTCGTTCTGTGGTAAAGATGGTCATCTTGAGGCCACTTGCTTTCGCAAACATGGCCGACCTCCTCGTCCACATGCCTCTTCTGCTACTACCGACTCTGCCTCCTCTCGTACTGAGCTCGACGAGGTTCGTCTTCAGCTCCAGCATCTTCATGGCTTGCTCAGCCGTCCGCCTGCCTCGGTTGCCTCTGCTGCCTCTATCTCCAATGAAGGTATCGCCTGCCTATCCTCTGGCACGCGCTGGATCCTTGATTCTGGTGCCACTCATCATATCACCTCTGTTAGGCCACCGCAGTACTTGTCTTCACCTCACCCGAAGTACATTACTGTTGCTAATGGGGCATCGGTTCCCGTCTCTGGATGTGCTGATATTTCTCTCACCTCTTCTCTCCTCCTGCGCTCGGCTCTACATGTTTCGGGCTCTCCTTTCAAGTTACTCTCTGTTGGTCGCCTTACTACTGATTCAAATTACTCAGTGACATTTACTTCTTCTTCTTTTCTCATACAGGATCAGCAGACGCAGACTATCATTGGTAGAGGACGGCTGCAGAATGGGCTCTATCTTCTTGACGACTCTCCCAATGTCCTCGCATCTATCTCCTCTTCGGATTGGCATCGCCGTCTGGGACATGCTCCTCTTCCAGTCCTCCGGAAGGCTCTTCCTGATGTTACTCTCCCTGCTTTTCGATGTGACACATGTATTTTGGGCAAACAGCCCCGTTCTTCTTTCCCCCCTCATTGTACTCGGAGCTCCGCTCCTTTTATTTTAGTACACTCCGATATATGGGGTCCGTACAAATTTACTAGTATTTCTGGCTATCGCTATTTTCTTACTTTTATTGATGATTACTCTCGCATGACGTGGCTATATCTCCTTCGGGATCGCTCTGAACTTCCCCGCGTATTCCGGGCTTTCATACTTGAGACTCGCACTCAGTTCTCTGCGCCTATTCGCACTATTCGTACTGACAATGCGCGGGAGTACACCAGCCATACGTTTGCCACTCTCTGCTCTGAATTCGGCATTCTTCACCAAACATCATGTCCGTACACTCCACAACAGAATGGTGTCGCCGAGCGCAAGAATCGTCACCTTCTTGATGTCGCTCGCTCGCTTATGCTTCAAATGCAGGTCCCCAAACCGTACTGGAACTACGCTCTCTCCACGGCTTGCTTTCTCATCAACCGTCTCCCGTCTTCCGTCCTCCAGTATGCTACTCCCTTCAGCCTCCTCTTTCCCACAACTCCGCCTTTTCCCCTTCCGCCACGGGTGTTTGGGTGTACCTGCTACGTTCACCACCTCGGTCCCTCCACGGACAAATTGGACCCTCGTGCCACCAAGCAGATCTTTGTCGGGTACTCGCGCACTCAGAAGGGTTATGTATGTTATTCGCCTACTACCCGCAAGGTTACTGTCTCGGCTGACGTCACTTTCCGTGAAGATCTTCCATTCTTCCCTGCTCCGGATATCGCTCTGAGTCCAGCTCCCGTCGTTCGTCCTGTCATTCCTGCTCCTCACTCCTCATCCTCTCTCTCTTCCACACCTCCGGTCCGTCCACCACCACCGGTTATCCGGGTCTATTCTCGTCGCTCTCCTCATCCCGTGGCTCCTCTGCAGTCGGCCTCGCCCTCTGGTGCTCTGCTCCCTGCTGCTCTGGCTCCCGTCTCTACCGCTCATCCGATGGCGAACTACGTCTCTCTCCATCGTCTCTCCCCCTCTCTTCTTCACTTTGTCACCTCATTATCCTCTGTTTCGGTCCCTAACTCTTTGCAGGAGGCGCTTCACCATCCTGGCTGGCGGGCGGCCATGGACGAAGAAATGACGGCCCTTTGGGCCAACCAGACCTGGGTCTTGGTTCCCTTACCTCCCGGTCAGCACCCTGTTGGATGTAAATGGGTCTTCGTCATCAAGCATGCTCCGGATGGCACTATTGCCCGACTGAAGGCCCGTCTTGTGGCCCGTGGCTTCACACAACAGGAGGGCCTCGACTATGAGGAAACCTTCTCTCCGGTGGCCGAGCTTAACACTGTCCGCGTTCTTCTCTCCGTCGCGGTGCACCGCCGCTGGCCCCTTCATCAGCTTGATATCAAGAACGCCTTTTTGAATGGCGACCTTCAGGAAACTGTCTACATGCGCCAACCGCCCGGGTTTGAGACCACGGGGGAGTCTCGGGTCTGTCTTCTCAAAAAGTCAATTTATGGTCTCAAACAGTCCCCACGGGCGTGGTTTGACAAGTTTAGCAAGGTGGTTCGGGACATGGGGTTCACTCGGAGTTCTGCAGATTTCTCCCTTTTTACCCGACACCGGGCCACTGGCACCATTCTCCTGTTGGTTTATGTTGACGACATCCTTCTCACTGGGGATGACTCAAAGGGGATTCAAGACGTCAAACAACATCTGAGCACTGTTTTTCAGACTAAAGACCTGGGGAAACTTCGCTACTTCCTTGGTCTCGAGATCGCCCGGCGGCCGGACGGGTTGGTACTCTCCCAACGAAAGTACTGTCTCGATCTTCTCAAAGATGCTGGTCAGTCTGGTTGCAAGCCAGCGTGTACCCCGATGGAGGCAAATCACAAGTTATGCGCTCATGCTTCGGATGACGATTTGCTACTTCCGAACCCGGAATACTATCGACGTCTTGTGGGCAAGTTGATCTATCTAACAGTCACAAGGCCGGATATATCTTTTGCAGTTGGGGTTGTCAGTCGGTTCATGCATGCCCCCCGGGCTTCTCATCTCCAAGCGGTTGAACGGGTTCTTCGATACCTTAAGGGAGCTCCAGGTCAAGGACTGGTTTACAAAACCTCCGACTCTGCTCCCGCATTGGTTGCCTATTCTGATGCCGACTATGCGGGTTCCCTGGACGATCAAAGGTCAACTAGTGGGTTCTGTACTTATTTTGGTGGGCATCTTATTACTTGGAAGAGTAAGAAACAAGCTGTGGTAGCCCGTTCCTCTGCAGAGGCTGAATACAGATCGATGGCCTCAGTTGTCTCAGAACTCACATGGCTTGAAAGTCTCCTTACTGACCTGGGAGTAAAACTCCCCTCCTCTGCTGTTCTATTTTGTGATAGTCAAGCCGCCATACACATCGCAAAGAATCCGGTCTTTCATGAGCGCACAAAACATATCGAGGTTGACTGTCACTTTGTTCGTGAGAAGGTTCAATTGAAGAAACTTGAATTAAAACATGTTCCAGGAACTGATCAAGTTGCCGACATCCTCACAAAGGCCTTATCAAGCACTCTGTTCTCCCAATGTTTGTCCAAGCTGGGTGCATATGACCTATACGCTCCAGCTTGCGGGGGAGTGTTGGAAAAGCCCACTTAATATTAGGCCCATTTGTATAGCATTTATTGCTTTTCTCTCCTCTCTTTAGTCTCACATTGTGTATAGGCCTTTTCTCTCTCTTTCTCTCATCTATATATATGTATTCATTCTTTGTATTTGTATCAAGTGGACATATATACAAGGTTGGCTTTCTCCATTTCTACAGAGACAATATTTCCTTCCTCGGGAGTTTGTGTTGTATTCCGACCACGAGAACTTACGTTATCTCGATTCGCAGCGCAAGCTGGGATACTGACATGCCAAATGAATCGAATATCTGCAGAACTTTCATTATGTTCTCAAACACCGAGCTAGTGTTGTGATGGGAGTCCATCGGATCGTGCACATGATGGGGCGGGACCCACGTTCATTTATTCCCGCCGGAAGACGTGATCGGATCGCCGATCCGACCCCGCGGTTGCGTCCGGCACGTCGCCGCGACTCAGAATCATATATTTATGTAATTTTTTTTGGACATGTGTTTAGTTTATTTAAGGGCGAACCCACCGGCCAATCATAGCCGTTTGATGGGATGCCCTGATGCTTGTTTTCTTATAAATAGGACTAGTGGCTGGTTTAGGGTTTTTTTTATTGCTGAAGTTGGAGAGTTCATCTTCCCTACTTTCGGTGGTCTTCCCGCGGTGCCGACGCCGTGGACCCTTGGTGCCGACGCCTTGGGGTAAGTCTTCCTCCTCCTCTCCCTCACTTCCTCCTCCTTACTACAACCCGCCAGCCCCTCCTGTTTCCGCCCAGGTTCGGCCGACCGAACCCCCTCCTCTGCCTCCCCATCCAACCCGCCAGCCCCATCCTGTCCTCCGCCTGGAACCAGCCAGCCGCCGGCCTATTCCCGCCCGGATCTGGGCGGTCGACTCATCTCCCGCCTCCGCCTCACTCCGGCCAGCCACCCAGCCCCCTTTCCGCCTCCTACCAGCCCGCCAAACCCCTTCCCCTATCCTAAATCCGTGGATCCACCGCCCGTTAACCCCCTCTACCATTAATCCCTACGATTCGGGTTCTAGTGACCCCGATCTACCCTCCCGTCACCCGATCCACTCTCCCTAAACCGGATCCGGTCATCTATTACCGGATCCGCCCACCCGAGTCCGGATCCGCGAGCATTCATCCGGATCCACCCGTTTTCCGTCCCGATCCCTTCACCCACCACCAAAACAGCCCCAACCGATATCTCCACCTCCGGTTCCACCACTCGGCACCCGATCTACGCCACCTGAACCTTCCACTTCCATTGCCCGAAATCAGCCCCTAGTCTTGAGTTATTTTGTGATTGGGTTGTACTATTTTCTTGATATTAATATTGGATAATCTCATATTTGCTTGGAGCTTGTTTGGGGTATTTTGGTATCGATTGATTATTAACCTGCAGGTGGATCTCTTCGCCGCGCGCTTCGCTTTTGGCCCTCCGAGCGGAGGAAAGCCAACTAAGGAATTCGCCCAATATTAAAATTAATTCTTGTTGTAGTTATTTGCTTGTGCCGTTATTATTCTTCATTGCTCTAATAATTCGTCGCGTGGACCGATTGTTGTGTTGCATATAGAGTCTAGGTGGTGCACTCCATAGCCTACCCTACATCAGTTGGTATCAGAGCAGGTCGGGCCATTTGCATGCTCCGTAGTGGTAGGACATTTAGAAGCATGGTAGATCCACCCGCCACAAATGACCGGGCAGCGGGCTCGAATTCGAGCACCGCTACCACAGACTTTCAACGCCTTATTCTAGAGCGTTTTGACGCAATGGGTACCCAGTTCGAGAATGTGCGTCACGATATCACCGCGGTGACTCGTCGCCTTGATCTGATAGAGCGCGCGAGAGGTACTCCCTCCCTACACGACCATGAGGCGGGTGACCCGGGCGACTCTCCCCGTCGTGGGCAGCGGGTCAGAGATGATCCGCCACCTGCGGACCGCTACCACCGTGAAGACCCCGTGAGAGCCCCCACCCCGCCAGCATGGCGGAACCCAGAGCCACCTCGTGGCCGACCCCCACCCCCGTGGGAGGATTACCGTATGCCACGACAGTCTGGCCCTAGGAACCGCGTGTCCCCGCTCGGTCGCCACGACCAGCGTCGTGACGAGTATTACCCGCCGGGTCGACGTGAGCGCGGACCCCCGCCCGCTCGACACGATTATGACCGTGACGATGATCCTGATGATTATCCTGACCCGCGGAGAGGCGACCGAGCCTTTGACATCACCCGTCGGATTCGCCTCGATGCCCCGACGTTCGATGGCCGCTTGGACCCGAAGGCCTTTAGTGATTGGCTCCTTGACATGGACCACTATTTTGACTGGTACGACATGAGTGATGAACGTTGTGTCCGGTTTGCCAAGATGAAGCTAGTTGGGCAGGCCAAAGTATATTGGATTAGTGTTGAGAGACCCTTAGAGCGTGACGGCTACTACCCTATCACCAGATGGGGAGAGATGAAGCAGAGACTGAGCGAGAAGTACCTCCCTGCGTCCTACCGGGATCAGCTATTCGAGCAATTACAAAACTTGCGCCAGGGAACGCTCACGGTGGCAGAGTATATGGCCCGATTCGACGAGTTAGTGGTTAGGAGCGATATTTCGGAGGAACCCATCGCCACTGCCTCTCGATTCAAGGCAGGCCTCCGTTCGGACCTCCGGAGGGAGTTGATTCCCCATCGCTTAGAGACGGTAGACCAGATATTCCAGCTCGCTCTGGAATATGAGCAATACCTTCGCACCTCTAGTACGAAGCAGTTTCCTTCCCGGACGGATTCGTCGACATTTAGGAAGCCCGCTCCGACCCAGACTGCTACAGCCACCCCACCCCCTCGAGTCACTCCTGACATGAAGGGGAAGGCTATTGCTACTGAGGGCCAGAGGCCTGGGGGTATTCAGTGTTTTAGGTGCTTGGGCAGAGGACACGTAACGGCCCACTGCCCTACGCGGACTCTGTTGGTTGAGGATGAGGAGCACGACCTAGAGGAGGATGCTGAGGGCGCGGAAGAAATTAGAGCCACTGTTGAAGAAGGTTGGGAGAGCGACGCCGAGAGGTCCTTAGAGGTGGGAGTGATTAGGCGCCTCCTACACACCCCACGTGCAGATGAGGACTGGCGCCGCACTACCATCTTCTACACCTATTTCCCTAGTGCAGACGGGCCCTGCAAATTAGCCATCAACAGTGGGAGTTGCGTGAACATCATAGCCCAGAAGGGGCTTGATCGTATGCAGGTGAAGGCAGAGCCTCACCCCCACCCCTATCGTGTCGTCTGGGTCGACAAAACCGCGATTCAGGTGACCCAGCGTTGCTTAGTACCGATCAGCATTGCATCCTTCCAGGATCGGGTATGGTGTGACGTCATTCCCATGGACGTCGCGCATGTGCTGCTTGGACGCCCCGGGTTGTTTGATCGTGACGTCACGTGTTTCGGTCGCTCGAACACGTGTCTTCTATGACAAGGGGAGGAAGATTACCTTGACACCCACCCAGCCCAGGGAGAGATCGAAGGGTGTGGTTGAGCCTTCCGTGAGTACGGGTGCTTCGAGACCATTGCACATTCTGAGACGTGGCGAGTTTCTATGCGACAGTATCGAGGCGGATGTTATGTATGTTGTCGCCGCCACTCAGGTATCTGAGGGCCCCTCTGTTGACCACCCACGAGCGGTACGTCCCCTTTTGAATGAGTTCGCGGACATTATGCCCGACGAACTCCCCGATGAGCTACCCCCGCAGCGAGATATCCAGCACGCTATAGATCTGATTCCGGGAGCTTCCCTCCCAAACCTGCCCCACTATCGTATGCATCCAGATGAGCACGCTGAGCTCAAACGGCAGGTCGACGAGCTTCTACGGAAGCAATTTATTCGTGAGAGTATGAGCCTGTGTGCTGTTCCCGCCCTTCTTACCCCTAAGAAGGACGGCAGTTGGCGTATGTGCGTCGATAGCCGCGTCATAAACAAGATCACGGTCAAGTACCGCTTTCCGATTCCTCGATTAGATGATCTATTGGACACTATGTCCGGTGCCCAGATCTTTACCAAGATCGATCTGCGTAGTGGGTACCACCAGATCAGAGTGCGTGAAGGGGACGAATGGAAGACCGCCTTCAAGACTAAGGATGGACTCTATGAGTGGCTAGTCATGCCATTCGGGCTTTCAAACGCACCTAGTACTTTTATGAGAGTCATGACGCAGGTGTTGCGGCCCTACATGGGCAAGTTTCTTGTTGTATACTTTGATGACATATTGGTCTACAGCCAGACACAGGCCGCCCACCTCGACCATTTGAGGCTTCTCTTCGGCACCCTGCGCCGGGAGAAATTGTATGTGAATTTGAAGAAATGCGCTTTTCTCTCCGAGTCCGTCCACTTCCTTAGATTCATTATATCTTCGACTGGCGTATTTGTTGACCCCGAAAAGGTCCAATGTATTCGAGACTGGCCTGTGCCTACGACTATCCACGAGGCTCGCAGCTTTCACGGGCTTGCCACCTTCTACAGGAGGTTTGCCCGGGGTTCAGCACGATCATGGCCCCCTTCACGAGTGGCCTCAAGAAGGGAGAGTGTCAGTGGACCCCCGCTGCCACTAGAGCCTTCGAGGAGATAAAGGCGAAGCTGACGACGGCCCCAGTCCTGAGGCTTCCTGACTTTGGCCGTGCCTTTGAGGTCGCTTGCGACGCATCTGGAGTTGGTATCGGTGGCGTATTGAGCCAAGAGGGACACCCGGTCTCCTACTTTAGTGAGAAGTTAAACGAGGCGAAACAGAAGTATTCGAACTACGATCGAGAGTTTTATGCGGTTGTCCAGTCCTTACGCTACTGGATGCACTACCTCCTCCCCCGGGAGTTCGTGCTTTACTCCGACCACCAGGCATTACGCTACTTGGATTCTCAGCGCAAGCTGGGGCATCGCCATGCCAAGTGGGTTGAGTACCTGCAGGACTTCCACTACGTTCTCAAACACCGAGCTGGTGTTGAGAACAAGCCTGCGGACGCCCTGAGTCGTCGTGTCTCTTTGCTTCAGACTATGACCGCCCGTGTCGACGGGCTTGAGCGCGTGATCTTAGAGTATCCGACGTGCCCTGATTTTGGTGAGGTTTACACCGCCCTATCCCGAGATCCCCCAAACCCCGTTGAGGGATATCAGATCTTCGAGGGATATCTATACCATGGATCCCGCCTATGCATTCCCAGGACATCGTATCGTGATTTTCTGATTTGGGAGTTGCATGCGGGCGGAGCCGCCGGACATTTTGGGCGCGATAAGTCTATAGCCATTGTGGAGGACCGTCTCTACTGGCCCACGCTTAGGAAGGATGTGACTAGAGTCGTCCGCCACTGCCGTACCTGCCAGACGGCCAAGGGCACGAAGCAGAATGCGGGCCTATATACTCCTTTACCGGTCCCACGTCGACCTTGGGAGGACCTTAGCATGGACTTCGTTCTTGAACTTCCCCGCACTCTTCGGAAGCACGATTCCATCTTCGTGGTGGTTGATCGCTTTTCGAAGATGGCTCATTTTATTGCATGCCGCAAGACGGCGGACGAGACCCACGTTGCATCCATTTTCATGAGGGACGTTTTCCGATTACACGGCCTTCCCAAGTCCATCGTATCGGACCGCGACGTGAGATTTATGAGCTACTTCTGGAAGACCCTGTGGCTCAAAACTGGCACCACCCTTAAGTTCTCGACTGCCTACCACCCACAGACGGATGGCCAGACAGAGGTAGTAAATACGAGTTTAGGGAACTTGTTGAGGTGTCTGGTGGGAGAGCGAGTGAGTAGTTGGGACTTAGACCTGCCGATCGCCGAGTTTGCATATAATAGCTCCGTCAATAGGACTACTGGGTTGAGTCCATTTCATATAGTGTCAGGTTACGACCCCAGGAAACCCCTTGACCTTATTCCGAGCCCGTTAGAGTCTCGTCCTAGTGAGTATGTCGAATCATTCGCACAGCATCTGCATGAGTTGCATGAGTCGGTTCGCCGACGTATTAATATGAGCAATGAAAATTATAAAACCCACGCAGATCAACGAAGACGAGAGCGTATTTTTAATATTAGCGAACGGGTGATGGTACGAGTCCGCCCGGAGAGGCTCTCTTCGGGGTATGCCAAGAAGCTAAGCGCCAGGCGAATGGGTCGTTTCTCAGTTATTAGTCGGATCGGGACAAACGCCTACAGGCTAGATATCCCGGCAAGTATGGGGATTCATCCAGTTTTTAATATCGAGGATCTGACACTCTATTACGAGCCTCATGACTATGGGGACCCGAGCAGTGGAGGTGCGCCACCTTCTTCCCCCTTGCCTTCCTTCCCCACCGCCCCACCCACGCCAGTTTGCCACCACAGCCCGCCCACTACTGATACCCTTTCCCCTGGGAGTTCGTCGCCTTTGGTACCACAGCCGGCATCACCACTCGCACCGGATCCCACCATGAGAGATGAGAGCATCACGGAGATCAGATCCCACCAGATTGTTCCAACCACGGACGGGTCGCGCCTTCGCTACTTGGTTCATTGGCGGGGTCGTACAGACGCTGACGACGCTTGGATACTACCGGCAGAGCTTGATCGACTTGCCCCCGGACTTCGACTCCAGTACGCTCGTCTCCATTCCTCGGAGATGAATGCGTTTCAGTCGGGGGGAGTTGATGGGAGTTCATCGGATCGTGCACATGATGGGGCGGGACCCACGTTCATTTATTCCCGCCGGAAGACGTGATCGGATCGCCGATCCGACCCCGCGGTTGCGTCCGGCACGTCGCCGCGACTCAGAATCATATATTTATGTA
Organism: Platanthera guangdongensis; assembly: GCA_039583875.1. NCBI lineage: Eukaryota > Viridiplantae > Streptophyta > Magnoliopsida > Asparagales > Orchidaceae > Platanthera > Platanthera guangdongensis. The sequence goes on along the minus strand of CM077155.1, from coordinate 79,147,476 downwards.
ATTTTTTTGGACATGTGTTTAGTTTATTTAAGGGCGAACCCACCGGCCAATCATAGCCGTTTGATGGGATGCCCTAATGCTTGTTTTCTTATAAATAGGACTAGTGGCTGGTTTAGGGTTTTTTTTATTGCTGAAGTTGGAGAGTTCATCTTCCCTACTTCCGGTGGTCTTCCCGCGGTGCCGACGCCGTGGACCCTTGGTGCCGACGCCGTGGGGTAAGTCTTCCTCCTCCTCTCCCTCACTTCCTCCTCCTTACTACAACCCGCCAGCCCCTCCTGTTTCCGCCCAGGTTCGGCCGACCGAACCCCCTCCTCCGCCTCCCCATCCAACCCGCCAGCCCCACCCTGTCCTCCGCCTGGAACCAGCCAGCCGCCGGCCTATTCCCGCCCGGATCTGGGCGGTCGACTCATCTCCCGCCTCCGCCTCACTCCGGCCAGCCACCCAGCCCCCTTTCCGCCTCCTACCAGCCCGCCAAACCCCTTCCCCTATCCTAAATCCGTGGATCCACAGCCCGTTAACCCCCTCTACCATTAATCCCTACGATCCGGGTTCTAGTGACCCCGATCTACCCGCTCGTCACCCGATCCACTCTCCCTAAACCGAATCCGGCCATCTATTACCGGATCCGCCCACCCGAGTCCGGATCCGCGAGCATTCATCCGGATCCACCCGTTTTCCGTCCCGATCCCTTCACCCACCACCAAAACAGCCCCAACCGCTATCTCCACCTCCGGTTCCACCACTCGGCACCCGATCTACGCCACCTGAACCTTCCACTTCCATTACCCGAAATCAGCCCCTAGTCTTGAGTTATTTTGTGATTGGGTTGTACTATTTTCTTGATATTAATATTGGATAATCTCATATTTGCTTGGAGCTTGTTTGGGGTATTTTGGTATCGATTGATTATTAACCTGCAGGTGGATCTCTTCGCCGCGCGCTTCGCTTTTGGCCCTCCGAGCGGAGGAAAGCCAACTAAGGAATTCGCCCAATATTAAAATTAATTCTTGTTGTAGTTATTTGCTTGTGGCGTTATTATTCTCCATTGCTCTAATAATTCGTCGCGTGGACCGATTGTTGTGTTGCATATAGAGTCTAGGTGGTGCACTCCATAGCCTACCCTACATCATGTTGAGAACAAACCGGCTGATACGTTGAGCCGTCGCGTTTCCCTGTTGCAAACGATGACCGCTAGCGTAGATGTGCTTGAGAGATTGATCCTGGATTACCTGATATGCCCAGACTTTGACGAGATTTATACCTCCCTATCCCGAAACCCACTAGACCATGTTAAGGGATATCAAATCTTTGAGGGATATCTGTACCGGGGCTCCCGCTTGTGCATTCCCCAGACATCATACCGTGATTATTTGATTTGGGAATTGCACGCGGACGGAGCCGCAGGGCACTTCGGGCGAGATAAGTCCATAGCCATTGTTGAGGAACGTCTTTATTGGCCCAGCCTTAAGAAGGATGTGGCCCGCATTGTCTGCCACTGCCGTATCTGCCAAACAGCAAAGGATACCAAACAGAACACGGGTCTTTACACGCCCTTATCTGTCCTCCACCTCCCTTGGGAGGACATTAGCATGGATTTTGTTCTCGAACTTCCTCGTACTCTACGAAAACACGACTCCATCTTCGTGGTGGCCGATCATTTTTTGAAGATGACACACTTTATCGTTTGTCGTAAGACAGCAGATGCGACCCACGTTGCATTTATCTTCATGAGGGATGTTTTTCGTTTGTATGGCCTACCCAAGTCGATCGTGTCAGACCGCGATGTGAGGTTTATAAGTTACTTCTAGAAGACCCAGTGGCATAAGACTGGCACAATACTTAAGTTCTCCTTGGCATATCATCCGCAGAAGGACGGGCAGACCGAATTAGTGAACAGGAGCTTAGGGAATCTCTTGCGGTGTCTAGTAGGAGAGCATGTAGGCAGTTGGGACTTATATCTTCTGATTGCAGAGTTCGCCTACAATAGCTCAGTTAATAGGTCCACCGGGTTGAGTCCATTTCATGTAGTATCAGGATACGACCCTAAGAAGCCCATTGACCTCGTCCCGAGTCCTTTAGAATCGCGCCCTAGTGAGTATGTTGAGTCATTTGCATGGCATTTGCATGAGTTGCATGAGTCGGTTCGCCGACGAATAATAATGAGCAATGAAAGTTATAAAACTCATGCGGATAAATGAAGGCGAGAACAATTATTTAATGAAGGCGAAGAAAGTAATGATGCGAGTCTGCCCAGAGAGGCTCCCCTCGGGGCCTGCCAAAAAGTTAAGCGCCAGGCGAATGGGTCTGTACTCTATTATTAGTCGTATTGGGACAAATGTCTACCGGGTCACCGGCTCGATATCCCGGCTAGTATGGGAATTCATCTGGTATTTAATGTTGAGGATCTGACGTCGTACTATAAGCCTCACGAGTATGTGGACCCGAGCAATGGAGATGCCCAGCTGTCACCATCCCCGCTTTCGTTGTCGTATCATTCTCATACTCCACCTACGTCTGATGGCCACCACAGTCAACCTCGTACTACCACCCACCCACCTGGGGACTCGTTTTCTCTGGTTTCACCACTGGCACCACCGATCGCACTGGAATCCACCTTTCGAGAGATGAGAGATGAGTGCATCACAGAGGTCAGATCCCATCAGTTTGTTCTCACCACAGACGGGTCGTGATGTGGCTACTTGGTACATTGGCAGGGCCGTCCCTATGCAGACGACACTTGGATATTACCGGCAGAGCTTGATCGACTAGCACCTGAACTTCGACTTCAATACGATCATCTCCATTCATCGGAGATGAAGATTTTTCAGTCGGGGGGAGTTGATGGGGATCGGGATCTATCAGATCACGCACCTGGAGGGGTTCGCCGAAAGGCGGGACCCACGTTCATTTATTCGCGCAGGAAGCCTTGATCGGATCGCCGCTCCAACTCCGCGGTTGCGTCCGGAATGTCACCGTGAGTCAAATTCATATATTAGTTTACTATTTTTGTTTCATTAATCATGAATTTTAGTGGTCTCTCACACCAGCCAATCATAGTCGTTGATTGGGATGTCCTAGTATCCTTTTTATTATAAATAGGAGTCTTTGTTGGAGCCGACGGTTCACATATCCTCAGTTTGATAATATCAATTCTCATGTTGTATTTGATCACATATTGTGTTTGGTAAAGTGTGTAGGTTTACAGGTCCAAGCGATGCAAGAAGCTCTTCTCTGGCATCTACCGTCGAGCGGTAGTAGTTACCGTCGGACGGTAACCTGAATTAAAAAGACATGGCGCTCGGGTTTCTACCGCGCCGCGCTAGTACTACCACACACGATAGCTCGGGAATTATTTCAACCAAGCGCTCAGGAAGCTTCCGCGCAGGAGTTAATTTTGTACCGTGTCGCGTTAGCCTACTCAACGATCTTCGAGACGACAAGCCTACCGTCGGGCGATACCTTGATATCGCGTCGTGTTAGCCCACTCAACGATCGTCGAGATGGAAGCGTCGAGATGACTGGACTACCGCCAGGCATTACCCACCTACCGCGTCGCGCTAGCATTAAAAAAGAAAATATTCATTTTGAATACTTTTCTGAATTTGCAGGACAGCTATCAGCATCAAGCGCGTGAACCTACCGTCGGGCGCTAGTCCTAACGCCGGCGGTAGCCTGTTTTTACAAAGACGTATAAAAGGCGTCTCGTTTTCTGGATTCCTAACTAAGACGAAAAGAGACTCAGTTCTTTGATTCCTAGGGTTCGGCCGCCTCGTTGTGGTCTGTTCCGCCGTCTTCGTCGTAGGAAAAGAAAACCGCCTTCATCCCGTTCGCGCACGAAGAACTTCGGCGAGCCAAGGACAACAACGACTACTAAAACTTGATCGGTTGCGAACACACGAAGATTTCAAGCACCGGTCGCGGATCGCTCACCGGAGGAATCATCAAGAGGAAGATTCAATCTTAAATCTTTTTATACCTTTATTGTATTCTTTTCTTTTCTCTGTATACTTGTGGTGAGGAAAATCGACCGGAGAAGGTCGTCGGAATCCGGGAAGGATTCCGTGAGAAATCGCCCCAGGGAAGGGACGTCTAGATCGGGTGATCTAGCGGGGCTCTAAGGAACTTCCTTGCGTGAAGGTGAAGAACCGGCTCGAAGACCTTTCTTGGAGGGAAAGGGAGAGAGCCAACCGGTCCGGGGAGTGGATCGGTATAAAAAACCAAAAGTCTTTCTTAATTTACCGCCTCCAATCTCCGGCGTCACGGAGATCAAGATTCTGTAATCGTTAAAAACAGTTGTTGATTTAGTTTGTAATGAAATTCATTTTCTGTTTTTTCTGCGTATAACGCTGTGATTGTTAGCTTGTAATTTTTTGAATGGTGCATAGATCTCTAAGGAGGAATCTGCCCAGGAAAACGAGTTCTGTGACATACCGCCACGCGTTAGCTACCTAACACCCCGCGGTAGCTTCCAGAAATAGTTTTCCTGAATCGAAATAATTCGAATTTCTAAGTAAACGTCGTAAACCTTATTCACCCCCACCCCCACTAAGGTTGGCCACTAGATCCAACAAGTGGTATCAGAGGCAGCTTATTCCAAAACGGTTTCACCACCGGGAATAATGGCAAACCCTATTTTGGAATCGACGAGTGGGGATGGAAATTGGTACACTGATAAAACACTAGCACTAGTACAATTCTTAGGCAAAAACTATGAAAGATGGAAAGTGTTGATGAGAAAATTCCTCATAAGTCTAAACATAGAGGTGTGGCACATAATGTGTATCAAGCCGCCAAATAACTTAACTAAGCACGAGTGTCATATAAACGATAAGGCTATGAATAGTTTATTTTGTGGGCACGGTCAAAAAATCTTTAAACTCATCTACACTTTTCCCACTGCCTGTGATATATGAAAATTTCTTGAGTCTACTTATAATCCTCTTTCTGCAGATGACAAGTTAGAGAAATTTCTCGTGGATCCAGGTGGAGACGTGTTTTTTGAAAAGGACATGGAAGCCACATCACGGGAAACGGACGTTGAAATCTCACCCAAGAGCACTGTAAGAAAATCGAACTCCCTTCGTGTATGCAATTTTATTTCTACATTGAATGAACTAGATAGGACAAAACATAAAAATAAAAAAGTAACGAGTATTAATTCAAAACTATGCCCAAAGAATAACCGCTTAAAAACAAAAGTTAATATAGAACCTATCATTGATGTGTCTAGTTCACCCGCATGCGTTTTGGATAACGTTCCTAAAACATTAGACTATAATGGATTAGAAGAAAAACATAAGTCTCTTGAAAAGGAGCTCAATTGTGCAAAAGAACAAAACAATAAATTATGTTTAGAAAACTCATCAGTGAAACGAGATTGTGCTGAATGTAAAAATTATAAAGTTGAAATTAAAGATATGAATGAGATATTTGATGAGTTTAGGAGTAAGTACGAAGCTCATATCGAATTAATAGTCTGCACTCTCAAAAACAGCACAATCGCATATAATACAGCTAGACATAACCTCAAACTAAAAAATAAAGAACTAATTATGAAAATCAACATGCTTAAGGAAATGATGTTTAAAAACTCGCAAAGTCTAACCCATAAGCTGCAAGTAAAACCCAAAAGCATGTTGAATATGAACCACCATCGTAAGGCTGAGTTAATCAAAGGGAGTAGAAAAACTCAAGCTAGAGCAAGTGAATTTCTTAACTATAAAAATCACTCTCTCTTGGAAAAACAAATTACTCTCCACTCAAGAACAAATGAATGTAGATTTCCCGCAAACAACTACTATACTATGAGTCCTTATGTTAAACCAGAAAAGTGTAACTTGGAGAACCATTTCAGCATGTATAAACCTCCAACACAATCCACGATCTGCGTGAAGTAAGTTCTAAACGAGCTACACTATATCTTACTTCACGATATGTTTTTTTTCCTTTCTTTTCCTGTTTTAGTAAGTATGTTCATTTCAGTGCATGTTATGTTGTGTTTTTTTCTCTCTACATTCTTTTTGCACAATAGATAGCCTCATAAAAAATAAGGACGATAAAAAATCATGATAAGCGGGGTGCTAACACATTAAACGAAGTAAAATTAATCGTGTAATGGAAACGAACTACTGGCACTTGTGTTCAACCTGTTTATATTACAACACAAGATATATATATATATATATATATAATATATAGCTTAGGAAGCTACTCCTCAGAAAAAGTGGGCGAAATGTTGAACTTGCTCATTATCTTCTTGATCATCTTCTTCATGTCTTTCACCTCCTTCGTCGTCTGCCTAATCTTCTGGCCCTGTTCCTCCACCATACCGTAGATGTCCCGGCTGGTTTCCCTGAGAGACGTTGTACGGTGTAACGGAGGTTGTGCTGCAGGTGGCCACGCTAGTGAGGTAGTAGGAATCTCACCTACTTTGTAGATCTGAGGGCAGCTATCTATAGGGTACGGCGATCAATCGATGGCAGGGTACTTCTCCATCAGGATGCTCTGAAGCACACCGCCCAAAGGCAGTGTGATCATTCGCTTGGCGGTCGGGGGATTTGAGGCGATAGGTATAGCGCATCATGGAGAGGATGAGATCCAAGACACTGAAGGCTTTTCAGCTAGGATACAGTATGTCACCATAGAGAGTTGGGCCGTGATTTTCTTGGTATCCCCGACCTTGAACATCAGAGAGTGACGGAGGACATCTTGGATGATGCGGGCATCGGGAGTGAGTGTATCCACTGTAGTGATAAGATCTGCACGCTCCTCCACACCGTGGAGAACCTCATTGACATCTCTCCAGTTCCGGCTGGTTTTGAAGGACTCCCTGATATCGAGGCACGGAGAATTGGGAGTCCAGACATATTTCCGCTCGAGATCCGCGTGGACTGTCGTGGAGTATCGTCACAATTTCAGTCCCGATGCATGATTGCACTCCTCCACCCAGTTGCGTGTGAGCGGGATCCCTGAGGTTGTTGTAGAACTCCCGAATGAGAATCGAGGAAAATGGATCACCAGAGGAAATCACAGAGAGTATACCCGAGTTCTCCAAATAACCATAGATGTGAGCGTACCGATCATCGATATCGATGACCATTGGCACGCTTACTGTCGCCTCGTCTATAGCAGAAAATGTTGACGCGGGCACTAGAGAGCGTTTCGAGAAACTTCGGCGAGATGGCTGAGAGCTAGAGGATGCCATAACCAGGAAACAAACAAAAAAAATCATTAAGAAAAACAATAAAAATTAAATTCTGAAAAAAAAAACACGATAGTCAATCTCTGGATCCTACCGCGGCACGGTAATCTGATACCGTCGCGCGATAGCGTGACGGACTATGCTTCGTCTTCTTCTGTTGGATCTCCCCCAAAAGTATAGTTTTTTTATGATTTTCACATAAAAACGAGTAGGGGGAAGAGATCCAAGGTCATACGAAGTAGATCTATGAAAACGAAAGAGATCCATGGAGAAATATCACAAATCAAACTTGGAAAACGCTTGAACTCTCCATGAATCGTGCATAAGCTTCGGATCTCCCCAAAAACTTTTTTTTCCAAAAATCACTTGAAAACGGTAAGGAAGAGAGATCCAAGCTTCCATAAGATAGATAATCAACATGATACTGGAGAAAATTCACAAATCACGCTTGAAAATCATCTAAAATGACCACGGATCGTCCCCAAAACTCAATGAAATCCATCCTAAATTAAATCCTACATCAAAATAGAGAGAAAAAGGGGAGGGGAGTACCGTGATCTCGGTAGCGCCGGCGGAAATACTGTACGTGTAGGTGAGGGAGCGCACAGGCTGAAATGGAGAAATTGGATTTGAATGTAGCTTATATAACTGGGAGCAACCGCGGCGCGGTACCTCTACCGCCGGTGATAGCACTTTTATTTTACGTACAGATTCCTGACGATCAGCGCGGGCGGGCATCTTCATTATTCAGTTAATATACACGACAACACAAGTCTCACTGTGATGTGTCTCACAATAGCGGGGGCGTAGGTGTGTCGACATTAGGATCGCTAATCTGTAATCCACGTCATGTCCTTAACCGGGGAAGGATTCCAGTAGGTCCTTGTGTGACGCTGGGGGGAAAGAGTGCTAGGTTGAGCGGGTTCTTGTGCGGGCATATGGGATTAACACCCCACCCTACGGCACTTGTGCAGCTCCTCATGTCCATTCGTCACTTAGTACGGGGATAGAGTGATGACACATTGTTTGGGTCAATTGTGTTTCGAGCATTCTCATGGTTGTTTCGTCCATAGCACAAACATTATTTCATGCCTCATGGAAAATAGTCTCATGCTTAATACTCTATAGTGTTGTCGTATTTATTTTTGCATTTCTCTTCGTTTGATTTGATTGATCTATTTAATCATTTTTTTTTCAACAACATTTCTATTGTTTGATTTGCATACATGGTTTAATCGTTTTTCGTTTATTTTTGTCAAATCTCAAAAAAAAATTATAAAACCCCAAAATCAAAAAAAATTGTGGAGTGATCACTCTTAGAACACACATGGCTAGAACTTAAAGCATAACGTGTATGTACAATGTTTGAGTTAAGCTTGTTAATCCATGTGAACATTGTATACTTGTCATGCTGTGTCGAATCTATAGGTGCTTAGCTACTAAGTGCGAGTAGACATGTTAGTGTTCGTTGAATATGCCTTACGTATGTATAAGGATTTAGGTAGAGGAATGACTTTACACTGTTCACAGTTTCACACATCCCTAGACGGAGCACTCCTGTAGAAATTATATGCTTACATGCTATAACTCGTGATATTGTGTTTAACACAATAAAAATAACTTGAATAATCAATGTCACGATACATATGCGCTTGTATAAATGGTAGAACTTTGTGCAAAATCTCTAGTGGTCAAGTCTTGTATATACAAGTCAAAGTGTATCTATCTATGTGGGTAGATTTTGATTGATTCGGGGTTCTTGAAATCCAAACTATAAAATTGATAGCACAACGCGTATAAATAATAACAAAAAAATTGCATGCTATCAAGCCTTGTGTCAAGGATACCCCCCAAGCACTACTCACTCCTGATAAGTCTTTATGAGCATTGTGAGGATGAGCACCTTGGTCCAAAAAAAAATCATCTCGATCTTGTGCACGGACTAGAACCTTAAGCTTAGTGCCCCTAGTTTTAGCCTTGCTATAACGTAGATAGCAAAGTGACGTGATTTTTCACTTTATTCCTCGTGCGATAGCACATTTAATTACTGAGATAAATCATGTAATGAATGTTAACTCTACTTGATGTTTGTCTTCTGGTGCTATACGTATACATGTCATTGTTCTATCTAACGCTTACATGCATGAGAATTGGACTGAAACGGCACTATCTGTCTATAGCACGTAAGTTCTAGCACATGATTTCTATTCGTGACTTGCACAATGTTTCTTTGTATTAATTATATAACTTTTGTAGCATTGTACTCTAAATCGTTATGTGTTTAGTTTGTCAGTGTTGTCCAATCCTTTGTAACTCTGCAAACTTCTTCAAAACTATTTCTCTGTGTCCTGCACTCAACAGCTTGACCTCTATGCTTTATACGTTTTGATTTCGTATTTGGTCACCCCTATTGTTTTTCGCCTCTCGTTTCACTTTCAATAACGTGCACTGTTTGCTTTCTTTATCATGTTCATTAGATACTGCATTTTGTTTGTCCCGTGCATGCACATGTTTACTATTGGTCTCGCCCACCTCATTTCAATAATATCAAAGGGGGAGAATAGATGGTTCATGAGTCATGGGTAAGGGTATATCACATGTAGGGGGAGCTTATTTCGCTGTGTGCACGTAGATAAGGGAAGCATGTAGAACATATATAGGGGGAGCGCGTGTGTAGGGGAAGCTATATGTAACTTGAACCCGGAGATTAAAGATTATCTCTTATATATATGTTGTATCATGCACCTTATTATTATATCTCATGAACGGGATTTGATATTATCAAAAAGGGGAGATTGTTGGAGTCGATGGTTCGCATATCCTCAGTTTGATAATATCAATTCTCATGTTGTATTTGATAACATCTTATGTTTGGTAGAGTGTGCAGGCTTACAGGTCCAAGCGATGCAAGAAGCTCTCCTCTGGCACCTACCGCCAGCGGTAGTAGTTACTGTCGTGCGGAAACCTGAATTAAAAAGACATGACGCTCAAGTTTCTACCGCGTCGCGCTAGTACTACCGCACGCGATAGGTCGGGAATTATTTCAGTTAGGCGCTCGCGAAGCTACCGCGCAGACGTTAACTTTGTACCGCGCCGCGTTAGCCTACTCAACGATCGTCAAGAAGGATTCGTCGAGACGACTGGCCTACCATCGGGCAATACCTTAATACCGCTCCGCATTAGCCCACTCAACGATCGTCGAGATGGATGTGTCGAGATGACTGGACTACCACCAGGCGTTACCTACCTACCGCGCCGCGCTAGCATTGAAAAAAGGAAAATATTCGTTTTGAATACTTTTCTAAATTTGCAGGACAGGTGTCAGCATCAAGCGCGTGAATCTACCGTCGGGCGCTAGTCTTATCGCCAGTGGTAGCCTATTTTTACAAAAACGTATAAAAGGCGTCTTGTTTTCTCGATTCCTAACTAAGACGAAAAGAGACTCAGTTCTTTGATTCCTAGGGTTCGGCTGCCTCTTTGGGGTCCGTTTTGTCGTCTTTATCGTAGGAAAAGAAAACTGTCTCCCTCCCATTCGCGCATGAAGAACTCTGGCGAGCCAAGGACAACAACGACTACTAAGAGTTGATCGGTTGCGAACACACAAAGATTTCCAGCAGCGGTCGCGGATCGCTCAACGGAGGAATCGTCAAGAGGGAGATTCAATCTTAAATCTTTTTATACCTTTATTGTATTCTTTTCTTTTCTCTGTATACTTGTGGTGAGGAAAATCAACCGGAGAAGGTCGTCGGAATCCGGGAAGGATTCCGTAAGAAATCGTCACGGGAAATGGACGTCTAGATCGGCTGATCTAGCGGGGCTCTAAGACACTTCCTTACGTGAAGTTGAAGAGCCGGCTCGAAGACCTTTCTTGAAGAGAAAGGGAGAGAGTCAACTGGTCCGGGGAGTAGGTTGGTATAGAAAACCAAAAGTCTTTCTTAATTCACCGCCTCTGATCTTCGGCGTCACGGAGATCAAGTTTTTGTAATTGTTAAAAACAGTTGTTGATTTAGTTTGTAATGAAATTCATTTTTTATTTTTTTCTGCGTATAACGATGTGATTGTTAGTCTGTAATTTTTTGAAGGGTGCATAGATCTCCAAGGAGGAATCTCCCGGGAAAACGAGTTATGTGACATACCGTCGTGCGTTAGCTTCCTAACGCCCCGCGGTAGCTTCCAGAACTAGTTTTCCTGAATCGAAATAATTCGAATTTCTAGTAAACATCGTAAACCTTATTCACCCATCTGTAAGGTTGGCCACTAGATCCAACAGTCTTGAGGGTTGAATTCAGTCAGTGCAGAATTTGGAGACTTCTATTCCTATATTCCAGCGATCACTCCCCGGTGCCGACGTCGTGGAACCCTAGGTGACGACTCCTGGGCGTTCAAATCCCCCCCCAAGGTACTAATCATCCATAGCCTTCTTCTTCCCCTTCTGAAACCCTTATCCGCGCCCCTACAGCCCCCAAATCCCAACCCCCTGCTGCTGTCCAGGAAGCCCGAACACTGTTCACCGATCACTGTTCACCGAACACTGTTCACGAATTACTGTTCACGGGTTACTATTCACCCCGGCACTGCTCACGCCGGTCACTGTTCACGCTGACCCTCCACTTCTTCCCTCATGTGGATCCACCCCCCCCCCCCCTTAGCCCTAATTTCTTGGATCAATTCAGATCTAGGAATTTCAGGCACGATCAATTATTTCCACCTTTCGTTCATCACCCATCCACCAGGATCCGACCCTAAATAGTGGATCCACCCTTCCCCGGCCCAGATCTACTTGTACGTGGCCGGATTTACCCATTTCTCGTCCGATCTCACCATTTACCGTCGAGGACAGCCACCGCCATCATTTTCACGCCGCCGGTTCCACCTCCGATCGCCGATCTACACATCCGGACCCAAATTCTTCAATGCCTCGGTTCAACCCACTACTTTGTGAGTTTCTTGTGATATTGACTTATTTGATCTGACATTTTCATTGGTGAATTAATATATGTGATATGATTCTTGCTAGTAGAAATTGTTTTTAGTACGCTAATAATTTGCAGGAGAAGATATTCGTCGCGCGCTTTGCTTTTGACCCTCCGAGTGGAGGAAGTCATTATAAATTGCCAAAATTAATTAATTGTTTTCAATTTCAAATATTTGCGTGGAGTTAGAATTATCAATGCTCAAATTTATTTGTCGAGTTATCGACGATTACATTGCATTTAGGTTCAGATTAGCGTGTCACTCTTGCACTACAACCTAGCGTCGTAGGTTTTGTGCACCCGTAGCCTACCCCTACATCAATAACCACTCACAAATGAATGGGAATGGTTGATGGAGCGGAGATCTGATGACCATGGAGGAGATGGAGGTTACCCGAAGGAGTGAATGCAGTTGTATGATGGTTTCCTGATGGAGAGTGGGGTACGTTATGGGTTGATTTAGGTGGGGTGGTATGGAGGGGTGGTGGGGGTTTAGAGGGTGATAGGGTGGTTTAGAGGAAAGGAATGCTGGGAATGGATGGTTGAAGAGCTGTGGTGAGGGATTGAAGAGGGAATGAATCAGGCGATTTTGAAATGGCCTAGGAGGACTTAGTAGTAAGGGGCGTGGGCTGTAACATGGCTGAAAGGGAGAAACAGCAATGTTGTTTTGGGCATGGGTTTTAGGTAAGTCGGCTGTTGTTTTGGAGGAATGGGATTCGGCTAATGTTTGAAGAAGATGGTGGGGGCGGTGGCAACTCTAACAAGAAGAGGAAACAAGAACAAACCTAGGAAGCCGGCACCTTAGAATTTCGTGGAGTCGGCACCACAAGAGAGCGCGCCGGATTCTAGAGAAGAATGTCTCTAAAATTTACAATGAGTCTTAAAATAAGACCCTAACACTTATTTATATTAAACATACTTAAGAAACGATCGTGAACATCTATGACTCATCGTACACAGGAGTTGTCCAATCTCACTAAATAAAAAATTTCATAAAATATCCAACGGCACTCCGGACATGACCTTGGACTCAGGTTGTCTAGATGACGATCTGATCAATGTCTTCTGCTAGAATAGAAGCGTGGGGGCGCGACGACTTGTGCTCGAAGTGTGATCCCCATCAATTTCTCTCGATGATTCTCTCCTTTCTCTGGTGCTCTCCACTCTTTGGGAGTTTTGTATTGTCGGCCTATTAGTATTCAGTCGCTCTTTGGTTTCTCTCTTTGAATCCTCTCTCTAATGTACTGCAGTTCTTTATCTCTTTGTTGTTATGTTTTTGTTTGTTGTAATTCTTTGTTTATTTGCTTCTATTTACGACAATGTTCGTGTTTAGACCTTCGTTTGCTAGTTTTTTTAAATTAAGATGCAATTGTACATGTTTGGTTTGCATGTCTTTAGGCTTTGGTTTTCTCTATATAGCATGTGAAAATCGGTCGATATGTCAATCCAACATGCCGTTTCTAGGGACAATGACGCAAAATCAATATATTCCCAATATTTTATTTCCTCACTCGACAACATATGATGATTTCAGTTACTCCACCATTAATCCAGTTATCTAACTTCATTTTGCAACATATAATGCAATCATGTTTGTTCATGTTTTTGTAACATGTAGTCCTGCTCGTCATTGCAACCAAAGTCCGAACTCATGTATGTTGCATGTGGCCACATATAATCTTCCTCTTCGAGAATGATGATATTCAGTTGCTCTCAACCTACTTTTTCCTTGAATGGCTTGATGATGTGGGATGTGTGGACTATCTTTATTCTTTGTTCACTAGAAGGGAATGTGTGATGAATTGATGAATATATGAAAATGATTTATTGAATTGCATAACATTATTTTGAGGAATACATAATATTGATAATTGATGAAGGAAGATATGGACAACAAGGCTACAACCTACAATCCACTTGTCTTTCATATTTGAGCCATAGATTATTTTCTTTGGAAGGAGTTTAAAGGTTCTTTTTCTAATGTTGGCTTGTTCTTTTTATTGATATTATCTATTTATCTTAAATTACTTGGTTGTTATTATTTGATTTATTTAATATTCATTTTGTTACGTGAACTCTAAAATGACTTCTTCCGCTGGATCAAGTAAGATGTATATTTCTATGATACCGGCTGACAGAGATCAATCCAGGGAATTTGTGAGAACTTGGTTGCAAATAATATCAACCACATAAAATGCAACTACTACAAGCAAACGGTGAAACAGGGGGGGAGGTAATGTCAAGTCATGCCCTCCAAGATCTTACGAATATATGTTGTTATATTTGTCCCGCTGATCAGCGTATTAAGAAGAGCTAATGAGAATACACTTCTAATGGGATGGTTGAATGGGGCATCAAGAAAGCTTGGGAAGAGGTAATTGTTGCTCTCAATCACAAAGAGAACAGGTATCTTCCTATATGGAAATTGATCAATGGCAGATGGAGAGTAAGAGGGGCAATCATCTACATCTAGTGAGACAATATTTAAACTCTACCTTTTTATTATCCCAACAAAGTCGAGATTAAGGTTGATGCAAGGTATATGCATGATTTTATTGATTGTCTCTAGAGGTTATATGTTATATGCTCCCGGTGGAGATCTCATAACCGATAGTGAGAGAGAGATAAGTCCCACACGGGATTGGCGTGTCCACGCTTGGAGCCCGGAACTGCTATGGTCGGAAGGCAGAGAAGAACCCGGAGAGGAGAGACCGGAAGCTACCGCCGCGATCTTGAAACGTTGACACACGGCTAGGCTTTGGCGTGGAAGCATACGCGGAACTAGAAGGGGGATTCGGGAAAGGGGATCCTAGGGGTTAAAGAGAGGGATAGTGGAGGAATTAATATTTTGCATACCCAACACTTGGTCCAGCCAACTCTTAAGCCTGTTCACATAATACGCCCTCACATAGGCTGAGACACGTAGGAACCAAAGGCCATAATGAATAAAAAAAGGACACAGTGACGGAACTAAATAAAAACAGCAAGGATAACATTCATACATTATGTGCATGTGGTCGGCGCTGATACGTGCGGCACCAGCGAGGGGACGACTCATTATGTGTCATAACATTATATCAAAATGACCGTTCAAATCAGGATCATATTACATTTGTGCTTGATCTATACAAATGCCAATATGGATTATTTGGTAAAAAAATGACAAAGAGACAACTGCTTAGCCCTACCTTGAATGCAGGTATATTTTGATATTTTATATTGATCAGTGAATTTTGATTTAACTAAAACGTGTATAAATTACATCGTTGAAATGATTTAATATTTTTATTTATCCCTAGTATGTTGGTGGAGGGAAAACAAGGTTGATACTCCCAAACTTCGGGATATGGAAATGAAATTTTGAGACTGACAACTACTTCATTCAGCTATGAGAGGAACTGAAGCACTTTGAGAAGCTTAGATTACTAATACTTTAATAGAAATATCTAATTTTAAGTGTATGAGTTTATAAATTATTTATATTTTTTTATTTTATACACTAAAAGCAGAGTAGACTCAATAGCAAAAATTGAATGATCTTATTTTTATAAAGTTCAATTCTACGTTGAAATTAAAATATTCGGACACATCTTGAGATCCTTTGGTAGCTAAGAACCAAGATTTAGGGAAGGTACAAGATTGGATGGTGGGCGGGTTTGATGGTGATGATAAAATGATGTGGTGATGATGAAGTCTTTCCTAAGGAAGGGTTGACGTAGGCGCAACTTGGAGATAATGTTGACACTAATTTAAATATAAGGAATTTTAGAACTATCAAGAGCAAAGTCATCACTAAGAAACAAAAGGAAAGAGAATAATATTAGATAGGGATCAGGCAGAAGATCTTGAGTTGTTAACTTCGTCAGATGAGAATCACGTTTCATCTACAATCCGGAATATGGATGATAACGAGACAAATTAATAATAAGATATATTTAAAATTTGAAGTTTTTTAATTTTAAAATTTTAAGGTTCTAGTAGCAAAAAAATTTATTCAGAAACACCAATATATTTACAAATTGTTTTTTGTATGTTTATTGTTTTACTTATAGAATCATATCTAAATCAAAATGAATCTACAAATGACGAACGTGTGATGCCCCAACCCCAAAAGAATGCAAGCATGCAAGTGAAAATGCAAAAGACACTCAGCAATCGTAATGATAATGTGAATGAATCGGCTAGCAATCCCATGAATGAGGATGATGCGGAGAATAGACGAGCACTTGCAGTGGATGACGAGTTTTGGGCCCATTCGGGGCTGATTTGGCGACTTTCCATATATGGTGTGCCCGGATCGACGATCGGACTCCGCAGATGTGTTCGGATTGCGAATCCATTTGATATATTATTTCACTATTTTGCATTTTATTTTGATGTATTTAGGTGGCCCCACCTTCGGCCAATCATAGCCATCGATGGTGGGATGCCCTAATCCTCCATTAATTATAAATAGATGGTTTGTGGGCTGGTTGAAGGGATTGCAGAATTTGGAGAACTTCATTCCCGGATTCCAGCAATCACTCCTCGGTGCCGACGTCGTGGAACCCTAGGTGACGACTCCTAGGTGCTCAAACTCCTCCCCAAGGTACTACCCATCCTTAGCCACTCCCCCCCCCCCCCGAAAACCTTCAGCCGCAACCCCAGCCCCCCTCCAATCAGCCATCGACCTCCAGTGCAAGCCCGCTGCCTGCAGCAGGCCGCCCCACTGTTTCCCCTACCCGGCCAGCCGTCGGCCCTCCCCTCTTACCCGGCCGCTGACCCTTCACCAGTCGCCACCGCCGCCCCTTTCCCCTCCACCCTAGCCACCGCCGACCACCCTATTTTCCCCTACTGCCGGCCCTCATCCCAAGCCACCGGTTTGGCCTCCCTCCTTCCCCCACGTGGATCCACTTCCCCGCACCCCCGATTCTCAAGATCATTCCAAATCTGAGAATTCCAGCCCCGATCCGTCGTTTCCCTCCACTCATATTACCATTTTTAGCCCTGATCCGCTCCTACACATCGGATCTAACCTTCCCCGCCCCAGATCTACTTATACATGGCCGAATCTTCCATTTTCTTGTCCGATCTCACCCTTTACCGCCAAGGACAGCCACCGCCATCGTTGTCACGTCGTCGGTTCCACCTCTGATCGCCGATCTACACACCCGGATCCTAATTCTTCAGTGTCTTGGTTCAGCCCGCTACTTTGTGAGTTTATTTTGTGGTATTGGCTTATTTGATTTGATATTTTTATTGGTAAATAATTGTATGTGCTGTGATTCTGGCCAGTAGAAATTATTTCGGTACGCTAATAATTTGCAGATGAAGATATTCGCCGCACGCTTTGCTTTGGCCCTCCGATCGGAGGAAAGCCTTTATAAAATTGTCAAATTAATTAGTTGTTCTTCAATTCTAAATATTTGTGTGGTGTTAAATATAAATTATCATTGCTCATAATTATTTGTCGTCATCACTGACGACCGCATTGCATTTAGAGTCGGATTAACGTGTCACACTAGCATTCTCAGTTAGAGTCCTAGGCTTTGCGCAATCACTCAAACATTAAATTATTTTTGATGGACAATTAATTAAGCAATAATATCAAAATCTCGCGCAAACACAATTAATCACACACATTACAATTTAGGCAAACAAATACTAAGTACAAATTAATTGAAACTGCCAAGATTAAAGCAAGGGTGAATCGATCATACATATAAATAAATAAAATGAGTCAAACCTGAGCAAAATACGAGTAGAAATGGTAAGGTGTATCCCTGCAATGTAGATGAATTTGAAAATAAATCTGGAACTCACCAAGGGCCTTAGATGTAGAAATTTTGTGGTTGCGGATATGGTGCAGGCACTCCGGAGGAACAACGATTGTTGAACGGAGGTTGTCGGAGGGAGGGTGACTTTTTGGGACTGGAGTGACTAATTGGGGCTTTAGGACGGTCAGGACATAGAGGGAGGGGGGGAGGGGTCGGCCAAGGTTTGGAGGCTTGAGATGGATTGGTCTAGGGCTGGATAGAGATTTAGAGCTGCTGGAGGTAGAGGCGGCAGGAGCCCTCAGCATCGGCATCGAGGGGCATTAGAGATGTCATTTATGACAATCAAGCAACTCTTCTTGTATAATCTTGAAACTTTCAATATAAGTTTCCATAGACTAGTTGAATATAAATAAGGGAGATTTAATTTAAATCATCCAATAGCCTCAAGCGCACGATCAAATGATTTAACATAAATCTTAAAATACAAGTATGAAAAATAAAATAAAAAAGTACAAAAAATATGGAAAATCGAGCCTGGTAATCACGGGCATTGATCGTCCGACCGACGATCCAACTATGTCGAAAATAAAAAATTGCCCAAATGAGACGCAATCAATCTCCAATAATATTGTTCTTACACGAGTAACATAAAATGTTCATAGTAATTTGGTATATTTAGAAGTTTAATAAATGCTAAATTGCTTTTATATATTAAATATATCACTACATTTATATATAATTATGTTCATAAATAATTAGATATTGAAATATGATATATTAAAATCGACATGAAAATTTCTAACCTATGTGTCCCGACATCTGACATCTAACATATGTAACATTGACTCACAAACGTCGGTGTATTTGAGGTTCAACTTTTATTCCCTTTAATTCTCACATCTTAAAAATATGGAATATATAAAGGAACATATATAATTCTTGGGTTTAATTTACATTAGTGATACGGATATTTATTTTGTGCACAAGTGTGAATAAGCATAACTGTACAAGTGCGAATAAACATACCTGTTTTCTGAATATAGCCTCATGCTCAAGCATCGTCCGCTTCAACATTTCTTTGTCATATTCAGAATATCTGTTTAAACGACTCAACAAGCAACCGTTGTAGAAATGCTCATTGAGTGTCTTGTGGATATAAAAAGGAGACCAACCATTGCCTGTGTCCGCATTGAGATCTTTCATTTTAGCATGCCCAGGAAAGTAACTCCCGTGATGAACTTTTGTTCCCATCCCTGTCATTTTTTAAGACAATGTACAAACTGAAGTAATTGAAAGCATCAAAAAAATTATTGCCTAGAAGTAACAATGGAAGAAAAACAAGTAATGCAATTAGAGAGTTTCTTTTGGAAAATGATCCAAAAAATTCATTTTGCATAAGAGTGTAGATTTGGGATGCTATGGTGACTTGTAATGGAGTGATTCGTTTTTAACAAAAGTAT
Organism: Platanthera guangdongensis; assembly: GCA_039583875.1. Taxonomy (NCBI): domain Eukaryota; kingdom Viridiplantae; phylum Streptophyta; class Magnoliopsida; order Asparagales; family Orchidaceae; genus Platanthera; species Platanthera guangdongensis. The sequence goes on along the minus strand of CM077155.1, from coordinate 79,128,086 downwards.
AAATCTTTAATTTTCTTAAACGTAAGGTTTGGCAGTTGAATGCTTAGTGCATATCAACTTTGAGTTGCTACTAGCAGATTGGATTAGAACAGTCAACTTGTGTTCTAGAATCAGGTTTTGCGTACTTAAATGAAACCAATCAACTCATGCGGTACTTAAACTTCTTATATTGCATATCACACACTTTCAAGATGGCTCGCACACTTTCAAGATGGCGAGCTATTATAGTCAAGCTCATAAAAACGATAAATTAATCTACTTAGTGCAACACCCGTAGATTTAAATACTAAGATGACCTTTATTTCAGGATCAAAGTGCGAGTAAATTTTGTATGCTTTGTCGTCGGGCCAAGATAATGGATTAAATTTCACAAAAACTCAGCATTATTTAAAAAATAATAAGATCAAATAATATACCAAGTATTATTTTTCATCTCGATTCGAAATTCGCATTTCACTAATTTAGAAGGTGTTTAAATTGTTAGTGGCACTAATTCGCATTTCACTAATTCGCATTTCAGTAATTCGTATTTCATTTTATGGGAGTATTTCAAGACTCCACCTAAAGAGCCTCCAGATAAACCACCAATCTTTTGGGACGTGTCCACTAGCTTCGATTTAGTCGAGAGTGTGAGTGCTCTCGATGGTCTTGGGTTCGATTCCATCATTATTAGTGCTGACATTTCAGGTGTTTATTTAGAAGATCATTGCACCCGCGATAAATTTTTTTACACCCCAACCACTGAACCCCCTAATCATGTGCCCCTCTGGCATAAAACTTAGAGGGATGTAGATTCTCTACATAGGAGTTCTGAACCCCCTGATCATGTACCGACTCATCTTCTCTGGACTTCGCGGGAGCTCGTTATTTTGAACTCATCGACGCTCTAATGTATTTGCACTCGCGGGTTTGTCCTGACCGGTAGTATCTCATCTGCTTCAATCGGGCTCGCCGACACATGCCTCCTGAGCTCGATGCTCCTACTTTCCTGGAGCTTGCCGCTCCTTTCTTGAAGCTCGCCGCTCCAAATTTCCTGAGCCCGCCGCTCCAAATTTCCTGGAGCTCGCTGCCTCATCTTCACGCGACCACTTCTTGCATTTTAGGGCTCTCCGCCGCTTGCTTCCAACACTCGACGGCTTGAGCTCGCCTGTCTCTAAAGCTCAAGGCTCCTGTTGTCCCGGAGGTTGCCACTCCTGCTTTCCTGAAGATCGGGACTCCTATTTCTTTGGGCTCGCTGCCTTTTCTCCAAGTAAACTCTTCTCGCAACTTCCTCCAGCGACCTCCAAGAACTCGCAGCCTCTTATTCCAGCGACCACTTCTCGCGGCTCTGAAAACTCATCAGCTCCGTGTTTCAAGCATTTTCATTGCACGCACCAAGTGCTAAGGCTGAGCATATTATTCAAAACTCGAAAGTCGCTCGAAAATCATTCGAAAATTGAGCTGATTCAGAATCGGTTAAAATTGATTCGACTCAATTTGAGTCAATTCAATTTGACTCGAATCTGATTTCGAGTCGATTTCGAGCCAGCCCTGAATCGCTCGAAATATGATTCGAATCAACTCGAATTAATTAAAAAAATTATGTATTTATTTATATATTCTTATTTTAAGATTAAAAATAACAAAATTTAAACCTAAATAAAAAGAATGAATGCTTTAAGGCTCCGTTTGTTAAGCGGGAATTGAGATGCAGGAATTGGAATTGAAGTCAATTACAATTCTGCTGTTCGGCTAAATGCAGAAATTCTGTCATCAGTATTGGAATTAATAATTCCAATGTTCGGCTGTATGTCTGATTTCAACAGTTGGAATTGAAATTTTAATTTTATAACATTAAAATCGACAAATTTTTTTAAAAAAATAATGTCAATAAATAATGTCTCGCATCACCAAAGTTCACCAAATTAAAAACATAGTTTATGACATGACATAATATTGCAATATATTTGGACCCCAGAAAATCAACCCCGTAAATGTAAGCGTAGCCAAGTCCTCCTGATTGGCAACGGCAAAGCCATAAACACGTCGCTCTTGATGTCGTCGACACTCAACATATCAATAGTCTGTATGACCTCGTCCTCAGTCAGATCCGTGATAGCTGTCATGGCCGCATATATCCTGTCTGCCCTTGAGATCGGATGTGTCGGTTGAGAAGTAACACTGCTCTCGTGTTCCATATTCCTCGCTATTGCTGAACCAGCATCTGCAATTATGTCCGCCGCTGTTGCTTTCTTCTTCTTCTTGGTCTCTGGCTCGATCTCCTCGACCACACTATCGTCCACTGAAACGTCAATGTGGATCTCATTCATTGCCTCGGATGCAGTTGCAGCATTTGCTCCATGTAGCTCAATCAACCCCACATATCATAGCTAAGTCGCCCCAATTCACGATCACCTTGCTACGATAATGCTTTACTGCCGGGTGTGCCTACAAATTTAGAGTTGAGTACACTTATTAAACTATAAATTGGCATAAAATTTAAAGTTTATTTTTAACTGACAATAGTACCTTAACATAATTCGCTCAAACATCTTCGCAGTCTACCTTCACTACATTGCGTTCCCAATCTCATCCAAATCCACTCGCATCTAGCATTGCTGATATCTCTTGGTAGTATTTATTCCATGTTTTTATTCGCCCCATTATCTTCTCGTTACTAATGTCGACGTTGCAAACCTCTTTTAATGCTTGAATTGCCGCTGTGTACGCGACACTTTTCCAACCACTAGCCGCCTTGTTCCCCAAATTCTGTTGCTCTAGGAGAGCAGTCGATAAAGCACAGTCCATCTGTGATGTCCAGGGAACATATGACCGTTCAATGGCCTTACCAGCTTTTCCCTTGCCTTTATTCATATAATATCTGCAATTCAATCAAACATAAAAGGCAACAACATTATATTTTAAGTAGCACCATATGATTTTAAAAACAACAACAATAGCTTAACTAACACCATATGATTTTAAAAACAACAACAATAGCTTAAGTAACACAACAAAATTATAATCATAGAGTGGCAAAGCAAGAGGACATCTTATACTCCACGTCGAGCCCGATACTCGTTGAACATATTTATGGCCATAGTATCTCTAAAATGGGTCCACTTCGGAGTTGCTTGAACAGCACCCATTGCATCTGCATACTCAAAACTAGAATGACTTGCATCTTGTTCTAAAATGTCTGCATCTACTTCAGCAAGCAATCGTGCATTGTTCTCTAATCTCCTCTCTATCAGGAAATTATGGAGTATACAACATGCATTTATAATTTGAACATGTGCCAAATTTAAAAAAACTACACTTTAAAACCAAATAAATTGTAAGAAGAATGACGGTGCTCTTAATAAATATACCTGCACTTTGATATCGTAGAAGGATGACCCTCGTAAAATTGCCCATCTTTTTTTGAGGAGACCAAATGTTCTCTCAATAACATTTATGTCCTTTGCGTGTCTAAGATTAAACAACTCTTTATAGTTCGTCGGATTGTTGCCCTGTGTAGCCCACTCCTTTAGGTGATATCTTGTTGACTGATATGGAGCAAGATAATCTGGACCGTTAGCGTATCCCGCGTCCACAAGGTAGTATTTTCCTACCGGGACCTCAAAACGATCCGCTTTTCGAGAGCATTACGCAACACTCTGGAGTCCGAAGATAAACCCTCCCAACCAGGTAATACATAAACAAATTTCATGTTTGAGTCACATGCACCCATTACGTTTGTTGTAATCGCTTGCTTCCTATTTTGATATCGATTTTGATCTTTGATTGGAACTGTTACTTCAATATGAGTCTCATCTATGGCGCCAATGCAATCCTATACATTATGTAATTAGGTATTAATATTGAATAAACAGATAACATACACAAGACTTGTATGTAAGAGATAAAATTCTCACGGGAAAATTACGCCATTTTTGTGTTGTTGACGCAGTCGGGAGCTTGATAAAATCAGAGGCTAACTTTAGAATTGCCCCTAACACCACGCTGAAATGTCTGCTAATTGTATCAATTGAACGTAATAACGTTCCACCAACCGCTCGAAATTTTTTATTATGAGGTAAAATATATAAAAAAGTGCTAACAGACTCTTTCACTGAAACGTTTCTTGTGTCTCTTATTAATTCTCTCGCAACTAATATAGTGCATAGAGTTTCAAAGGAGTTTTTGTTCATTCGAAGCTGATTAAAACAATTGATATTTGTCTCACTATGTAATCGGGCAAACAACGTCCTTCTTAAAATTGTTTTGGCATCGGCCTCTTCAAGATCCCTTCCAATCTTGGGTTTCATCAAAACAACATAAGCCGCAGCAATAGCTGCTGCCACTGCTGCTCTCCTACGTCTACGACGTCTTTGTAATTCATCCATCTACATATAAACGAACAAGTAGTTACAGTTCACTACAGTAGAAGCTTATGAATGGCATCAACATCCATAGTTTACTAGAATTCTCTATCTTAGGTAAAACTTCACCGTAAATCGACAAATTGTCAATATCAAAGACAGCCCAAAAGAGTTATCAAGGGCAACCAAAAATAAATATTAGGTATCACCAACAAAAGCCTCTTATGGCAGGCCAAGACAACTATTAATAGCGGCCCCAAAAAAACAGCTCAAGTCCAAGCAACATACACCAATCAAGAAGCCAACTAAAATAAACAGTGGAGGAGAAACTTAATGGTGGCCGACCAGCAAGGAGTATAACAACTATATGATTTTGCTCATCTGAACAGCTGAACATCAAGGCAAGTAAAATAAAACAAATGAACCATCATGCTTGATGGAGCCGACTTCCCACGACATGTGGCCAAGGAGCATCCTCCCTCGGACAATGATGGTGACCCGGTAGATTTGAATGGAGACGTCGGCCAGCAACACTTTGATGACGGCGACAGCATGCTTACGGACGACCCTTGAAAGCGTCGCCACAATAGCCGTCCGGAGCGCAAGCCCAATTATTATTTATTAATAATATATATTAATAAATAATATTTGAGTAATAATATATTTTATTAGTTGTTTTATTTCAAAATTATCATTTTTATTTCATGTTTAATTTCATATATTATTTGTAACATGGTTATGTTATAAAACCATGGTGTATGGTTTTGTTTTATTTCATTTTCATGTTGGACTGCATGTAGCCATTTTCCCTTGATTGTAAAGCCTATATAAAGACATGTACTCCTTTGTTTTTCCCAAGTTAATGAATGAAAAGAAAACCAATTTCAAGATTGAAATCTTCCTCCTTCTCCAAGGCAAATTTTGGCCCCCTTTATTCCTCTTCTCCCTTGGCCGCCGGCCACCCTTCTCCTCCCCTCTCTCTCGGCCTCCCTTCTCCTCCCCTTCTCCCTTCATCCCTTCCCTACATCCTTTCTACCTGATCCCTACCGTCTTCTTCCTCCTTCACAAAACCGGCCACCCTGCCACCTTTTCCTCTCCTGCCTTATTGGGAAATATTATTTCCATATTCAGAAGATTTCGCCGGGACTTTCCAAATATAGCGGGAGACGAAGAAGGCGACGAATTTCTCTCCCTCCGGCGTATCTCTGGCGGAGCCGTTGAAGAACGATTCTAGTCGAGTGAATCGGATTCATCAAATCCGGTTGGGTAACGAACATTTCCACCTTTATGTGTTTCTCTTCTTTAGATAGATCTTGTGGCATTGGCAAATTGCGTGGCTTGAACGCTTGATTTTTCGTGGCTAATTTCTTTTAGTAATTGTCGTGTTTATTTCTTTCGTTTAAGTTTGTGAGGCGTGGCGGCCCTCGTTTTATTTTGTTGGGAGAGAACCACCCTTGTCCGAATCTTTTGTTTTCGGTGGATTCTCTTTTGGTACAACATCGCTCGATCGAACCGTGTGGGTTCTTTTCGCTTGAGAGGACCTCGGCATATCGCCTTGGTATTATCTTAAGGGGCCTTGCGAACCCTCCTGTAATCTTTAATTAGTAACAATATTAATTGTGTCATTGATGCGTTAAGTGCTTGAGTGTGACGTGAGAGTTATCGGAGAACGTCGTGTTAGTTCCGTCGGCCACCCATAACGCTCGAAAGAGTGAGCCTACATCAATGCTCCTTCAACCACAAAACAGCCGGTCAAACATTATGCAAAAATAAGAAATAAAATTCAGTACCCTCATGTGATGCACAAATAAACCAAACCCCAAGGTAGATGGATGAATTACAAGATGAATTGAACTAGAAATTAACCAGAAATTAACTACTGATCATGTGAATTGAACTATTGAGCAGAAGCAGAAGAAATTAACTACCCTCGTGTGAATTGAACTATTAATAGTACCCTCATGAATTACAGAAATTTTGTTCATGAAGAAACCAGAAATTAACCATCCAGAAAGTAACTATTGAGCAAAAGCAGAAGAAATTAACTACCCTCGTGTGAATTGAACTATTAATAGTACCCTCATGAATTACAGAAATTTTGTTCATGAAGAAACCAGAAATTAACCATCCAGAAAGTAACTACTGAAGAAGTAACCAGCGGCAGCGGGATCCGGCGACGGGAGCAGGAGCGGCAGCGGGATCCGGCGATGGGAGCAGGAGCGGCAGCGGGATCCGGTGACGGGAGCAGGAGCGGCAGCGGGATCCGGCGACGGGAGCACGAGCGGCAGCGGGATCCGACGACGGGAGCAGGAGCGGCAGCGGGATCCGGCGACGGGAGCACGAGCGGCAGCGGGATCCGGCGACGGGAGCACGAGCGGCAGCGGGATCCGGCGACGGGAGCACGAGCGGCAGCGGGATCCGGCGACAGGAGAAGGAAGAGGAGCGGGACGGGAGAAGGAAGAGTGGCGGGATCGGAATGGCGAATTCTGACCTAGCGAGGTCGGAAATGATGTTGCGGGATGAGCGTATATCCAATTCCGACCTTTATTTCCGATTCCCACGGATTGTTTTGACATAACGAACAGTTAAAATTGGAATTGGTAAACGAATACCAACTCCAAAGGCTCAATTCCCGCTTAACGAACGGAGCCTAAGTGTTTCATTTGCTAAATTTATAGATTGCCTAATTTAATTTTGAACAAATTAGGAATAAAACGAAAAATTACTCAATTTTGAGCCGACTCGATTCGATTTCGAGTCGACTCGGAATCGTGTCATTTTGAGTCGAGCCGAAATCAATTTCGATATCAATTTCGATTTCAAGTCGATTTCGAGCCGAGTTCGAGTCGAAAATTTCGATTTCGAGCCGAGCCAAAATCGTTCGAACTCGACTCGATATCAGCCCTACCTAGTGCTCATTGACACCTTACTCCCAGTGCTTGTTTCTATCATGGGGATGAATGCTGCTTCCGCCTACTCCACCATTGAGGACATACTCGCCTTGGCTCCCATCTATGAAGTTCGCGAAGAACTCAGATTTACCACTATCTACCTTACTTGGAAGAAGAATTTTGTAAAGTGGTTTTACTTTGTGTGCCCCATCTTTCAAAACAAGGGTCGTCTTTACCATTTAACTTGTCGAACATCTGTTAAGCCTACTTAGAAATAGCTCTAGATGATGGGTGAGTCCAGTCATGGATCTTGAAGTTCATGGAAAGTGAGCATATTGAATGGCTATGCACCACGAGATCACAAAGGCTATGTGGGATGAACTGAAGTCACTATACTCTGCGCAGAACAACCTCCAACATTTGTTTGATCTCTTTCATGATCTCTAGGTCATCGAACCTGGTTCGGATGGCGTCCTAATACCCTTGGTGGCTCAGTAAAAAACTCTTGTCGAGGCTTGGATACAGTACCAGCCTCCTAAGCTGAATTTCACTACCCAACGAGCTCAGAGGGAAGTTGTTGACATAACTCTACTGATGGCGCAACTACCACCTCATCTTCATAGTGTCTGAGCAAACATCTTTTCTTCCCCAACTATTTCATCTCTCTCGGATGTGTGTACTCAATGACTGTGAAGGTCACTCCGCCCACCAATGTCTTGATGACTCCTGCCCTTCTCCACCACTCTACTAATGCTCATCCTCTACTTAGTGGGCCCCGAGGAGGTCATCATGGGTCTCGGGGCAGTGGACGTGATGGTCGCAATCGCTCCAATATGCAAAATACTCTCCTTTGAAGTCATTGTTGACGGACAAATCATATTGATGCCACCTATTACAAGAAACATAGGTTCTTGTCACAACCATCCATATCTCAGCACCATGCTTCTGCATTGGACATTTTTATCACATCCCACACAGGCATTAACACCTTGCAAGAGGAACTCCAGCATCTCCGAGGGCTGGTTACTCGGACTTCTAGCTCCGTCGCCTCTATCTCCAACGAAGGTATATCATGTTTTTCCCTTGGTCCCTATAGGATAGGGGACTCAGGTGCCACGAATCACATTACTCCGCAGAAACCTTCTGTTACGTTCTCGGGATTGCGAACGTGTTAACGGCCGGTGGAGAGGGAGTCCCGGAGGAGGAAGGAAGAGCCTTTCCTCGATCCCTTGGGCGCAATGGTGGAGATGTGGAGGAGGATCTCCTCACAGCGAGGTGCGACGGCACGGAAGGAAGCGACGGGGCAGACCGAGCGGCAGCTAGGGCAAGCGGGATTCGGACCGAGCGGGTGAGGGAAATATCGGGGGGAGAGAGAGAAATCAAGAGAGAGAGAGTGAGATTTTTGATTTAATTTCTTCTTGACTTTCAAACCACAAAGCCCCACCAATAAAGAGGGTAAAAACCGGTAGACCCAAAATACTAAAATGCCCTCCTCATAAGGCTTAAAACATGAGGATCAAAATACTTAAATGAAAATAAAATAACGATGACACGCCGCGACAGTCTAGGCGGTTGTTACGCGAGGCTCGCGGCGTTTGTACATCTTGCCCCAACAAGGATCTGTAACATCTCCTCTCTGCTCTACATCAAGCTTGTCCTCAAGCTTGTGTGGTGGTGGCGGTGGTAATAGGACCAAGGGTGTTGCTTGAGGGTCACCCACGAACGGCTTGAGCTGCGATACGTGAATGACATCGTGGATCTGTGTGTCGTCGTCGAGTCGGAGACGGTAAGCGACGTCCCCCATGCGATGGAGAATCTCGAAGGGTCCAAAGAACTTAGGGTCCAGCTTCTGGTATGCTCCCTTAGAGACTGTGGCCTGACGGTAGGGCCGGAGTTTGAGCCAAACTCAATCCCCGAGAGCAAAGAATAGCTCGCGGTGGCTGCGGTTGTAGTTGGTCTTCATCCGTGTCTGGGCCTAAAGTAGGCGAGCCCGGGCAAGGTGCAAGACATCATCTCGCGTGCGGAGCTCGGTGTCGACAGTGGAGGAGCGAGTCGAGCCAGCAACATAAGTGAGGAGGCGGGGTGGATCCCGACCGTATATCAGGTGGAACGGAGTTGTCTGGAGGGCGGTGTGGTAGGACGTGTTGTAACAGTACTACACCCATCGTAACCAGTGGGCCCAATCTTTCGGTCGGTCCCCCGTGAGGCAACGCAAGTACATCTTGAGTGTCTGGTTGACCACCTCGGTCTGTCCGTCTGACTGCGGGTGGTAGGCTGAAGAAAGTGTCGGCTTTGTGTCACATAGGTCAAACAACTCCTGCCAAACCTGGGATGTGAAAACCTTGTCGCGGTCAGAAACAATGCTCTCTGGTACCCCGTGATGACGAAACACACGATCGAAGAAAACACGGGCCACGGTGGGACCTATGATGGGGCGGCTCATGGCAATGAAATGAGCCCCCTTGAAGAAGCGATCCACCACCACAAAAATCACAGAATATCCGCGGGAAGAAGGCAGACCCTCGATGAAATCCATGGAGATATCGGCCCATATCTGTGTCGGCACTGGAAGAGGCTGTAGTAGACCAGCTGGAGAGAGAGACTCAATCTTGTTGTGCTGACAGATGACGCATGCTGCTAGGTGATACTGAACACTGCGCTTGAGTCCCGGCCAGAAGAACTCGGTGCGTAAGCGCTGAAGGGTCTTGTGGACGCCTTCATGAGTACGGTCGTGGACGGCTTTTAGAATGTCGGCGACCAATGGAGAAGTGGCTGGTAAGTAAAAGCGACCCATGTAGAGAATGAGGCCGTCGCTAACTGTCCAACATGGTGGAAGGCGCCCCTCCTGGATGCGGCGTCGTAGCTCGCTGAGGGCGGGTGTGTCGTCGATCTCCTGAAGGAGACGAGGAAGAACCAAGGAGGGCGGCTCGGACACGGCATAGAGAGAGGCCTCTGGCGAGTCGCGGCGAGAAAGAGAGTCGGCGGCACGATTCAAGTGGCCGGCCTTGTATTCCACCCTGAAATCGTAGCCCAAGAGGCGGCTCACCCAGCACTGTTGTGGCACCATCGTCAATCGTTGCTCCAACAAGTACTTGAGGCTGAAGTGGTCAGTACCGATCAAGGAGGTACGGCCCCATAAATAGGGAAGTCGGTGATGGCCGGCCTTTGCCAGGCCGATAAGCTCCTGCTCGTAGGCGGGAAGCTTCCTGTGGTGGAGAGCCGTCTTGCGGCTGAAATAAGCTATCGGGTGGCCTCCCTGTTGAAGTACCGCGCCACAACCATACTATGACGCATCGCATTCCACCTGAAACTCCGCCCCAAAATCTGGTAGTTGAAGGACTGGGGCCGAGACCAAGGCCTGCTGCAGTGCTCGAAACGCCTCCAAGGCGGTGGCGTCCCATGTAAAACATTGGCGTCGTAGAAGAGATAACAAGGGGGCGGCAATGACGGAGTAGCCCTGAATGAAACGCCGGTAGTAGCCAGTTAAGCCCAGGAAGCCACGCAGCTCACGCTGCGACTAAGGAACCGGCCAGTCGAGGACCCCTTGAATTTTAGTCGGATCGGCCGAGACGCCCGTGTGATCGACGATATGCCCCAAGTAGGCAACTTTGTCGGTGCTGAAATAACACTTGGACTCCTTCAGGTAAAGCCGATGAGCTCGTAAGAGCTCGAGAACCTGTCTGAGGTGGTCGAGGTGCTCCTCCCATGTTTTGGTGTAGACCAAGATATCATCGAAGAAAACAAGCACACAACGACGAAGAAGAGTGTGGAATACCTCATTCATGAGGGCCTGAAAGGTAGACGGGGCGTTGGTGAGCCCGAAGGGCATCACGAGAAACTCGACGTGGTCATGATATGTGCGAAAAGCGGTCTTCTCCGCGTCCGCCGGAAACATGCAGACTTGGTGGTACCCCGAACTAAGATCCAACTTGGAGAAATAGTGCGCTCCATGTAACTCATCCAACAGATCTTCCACAATTGGAATAGGAAACTTGTCTTTCACTGTCTGCGCATTCAAGGCCCGGTAGTCCACGCAGAAGCGCCAAGAGTCGTCCTTCTTATGGACCAGCAGGACCGGCGAAGAGAAAGCGGAGACACTGTGGCGGATGATCCCTTGCTGAAGCATCTCGGTACACTGGCGCTCAATCTCATCCTTTGGAGGAAGGGATAGCGGTAACGACGGACGACCATCGGCTCCGTGTGCGGAAGAAGACAGATACGGTAATCCTGGCGACACGAGGGAGGGAGCCCAGTCGGCGCGGCCATGGTGTCGCTGTACTCCTGAAGAAGAGTAGAGAGGTCGGGCTGCTCAGAATAATCAGGTTGGAAGGAGAAGGCGTGACCAACATTCCCCGTCGGATGGTCGTGCCACAGTGTCCACGAAGGCCCCTGTCCCAAGTCATCGTCAGAGCATCCAAGTCCCACAGAATAGGTCCAAAAGTGCGCAACCATCACGTTCCCAAAACTGCCTCGAACCCCGCAGGGCTATGACAAAGAAGTCCACCCGAGAGTGAAATTCCCCCACAATGAACAGAACGTCCCGGCAAACCCCAGTGCAGACCATCACTGCACCATTTGGCACGGCAACACGCAGATGACTGCGAGTAGTAACTGGTAGCTGAAGTCGCTGAGTCGTGAGGTCCCTGATGAAGTTGTGTGTACTGCTGGTATACATGAGGGCAAGGAGTTGGTGGCCCGCCACAGAAATGGCCATCTGCACTGTGTCCCCTGAATGTGGGCCTAACATCGCATTAACCGAGATGGAGGGGTGTTCGAGCTCGTCATCCTCGGCATCGTCATAGGAGGGGTCGTCGACCTCTAGACAAAAGAGGCGCTTACATCATGCCCCTTGGTGTAGGGCTCATCGCAATTGAAACAGAGCCCCTTTGCACGGCGTTCGCCCATCTCCTGAGTGGACAAGCGTCGAATGTGTGTCAGTCGCTCCCCTTCTTTAGTCTGAGTGGTGCCTCCCCCTAGTGGAGGCTGAGCATGACTGGGGTGCCGGAAAGAGGTGTCGTTGGCCCGACGACCCATCTGAGGCCGGTCCATCAATATGCGCCGCTCGCAGATACGCGCAAGACTCATGGAGGTAGTGAGGTCCGACGGGCTCTAGAACTCCACGTTCATGCGAAGGCGCTCATGTAGTCCTGCAGTGAAGAAAGTCACCGGGTGCGCCGCTGGTACTGGCGGGGCGCGAGCAAGGAGCACCTGAAACTCCTCCAAGTAATCGTCAATAGAACCCGATTGCTTCATAGAAATCAAGTCGCCAATGGGTTGAGCGTAGTGGGGGCTCGAAGAGAAGGCTGCACTGAGTCTTAAAGTCTTCCCAAGTAAGTAAGGGTTTCTCCCGATGAAGCTGGGAGAACCACAATTGTGTGGAGCCCATCAAGTGGAAAGAGGCGACGCCCAACAAATCTTCCCACGGGGTACGTTGTGCCGCAAAGAACTGCTCATAACGAGTCAACCAAGTAAGGGGATCATCGCGGCCCTCGAAGATCGGAAAGTCCAACTTGACAAATCGTGGCACTGTAGAATAGTCAGAGCGACTTGGAAGCTCGGTCTGTAGAGGGTGGTGTTGTTGCTCGGGAACCGATGGAGAGGAGGCGGAGGCCGTCCCATTAGGCGGCGGCATGTCGGTTGGTCGGATCGCGGCGAGGAGAGCTTGGTGGTTGTCCGCCATCATGGACTTGAATGATTCCAAAATTTGGGTCAGTGTTGGTGTCATCCGCCATGGAGAGATAATCGGGGTGAAGAAAAAACTGGGAGAGGAAGTAGACTGGTGGATGAGGCGAGGAGAGAACCTCCGCCAAGCGATGATCTAAGGAGAATGGGGGGCGGACTGCTGGAAACCGGCGGTATTCGGCGGCATGGGGCGGCTGCCGTCCGGATCTGGTACGGGAAGATCGGGAAGGCGCTGCTCGGGTCGGGGCTACCCGGATCGGGGCAGGGTTCGGCGTCGGAAGGTCGTTGTGGTGGAGAGATGATGTCGTCGGCCGGTGGAAGGACCGGAGCTCTGATACCAAGATGTTACGTTCCAGGGATTGCGAAAGTGTTAACGGCCGGTGGAGAGGGAAGTCCCGGAGGAGGGAGGAAGAGTCTTTCCTCGATCCCTTGGGCGCAATGGTGGAGATGCAGAGGAGGAGCTCCTCACGGCGAGGTGCGACGGCAGTGAGGGAAGCGACGGGGCGGACCGAGCGGCGGCTAGGGCAAGCGGGATTCGGACCGAGCGGGTGAGGGAAATATCGGGGAGAGAGAGAGAGAAATCAAGAGAGAGAGAGATTTGATTTAATTTCTTCTTGACTTCGAAACCACAAAGCCCCGCCTATAAAGTGGATAAAAACCGGTTCACCCAAAATACTAAAATGCCCTCCTCATAAGTCTTAAAACATGAGGATCAAAATACTTAAATGAAAATAAAATAACGATGATACGTCGCGAGGCTCGCGGCGCTTGTACGTCTTGCCCCAACGAGGATCTGTAACACCTTCTCGGTACACGAACTCTACTTGTCCTAAGTTTATTACAGTGGTCATTGGATAAATTGCTCTGGACTGCAAATCTGGAGATGTGTCACTCACCTTGTCTCTTTCTCTCCGCTCTGTACTTCATGTTCTTGCCTCTCAATTTAATCACCTCTCTGTCAAGTCACCTTACTCATGATCATGACTGCTCCATCAAATTTTCTTCTTCCTTTTTGGTACAGGATCGACAGATGTGGAATATCATTGGTAAGGAACGTCTGTCAAATGGGTTATATGCTATAGACCTTCCAACCATTGCTCTCTCATTTGTCACCCCTGTTGATTGACAAAGACGTCTTGGTCATGTTCATTTCCTTATCCTGCAAAAAGTTGTTCCTGATTTTCTCTCTTAATTTATATATGACTCATGTATCTATGAGAAATAACATTTTTCGTACATTCTCCCCTTACTGTACTACGAGCTCTGAATTTAGTTCATTCTGATATTCGAAGACTTATAAAACTGGTAGTTTATCTGGATACCGTATGACGTGGTTTATGCATGATAACTTTGAATTATTACGTGTCTTTCGTTCTTTCATCACTGAGACTTGTACTTTAATTCTTGCGCTTGATTAAAATACTTCAAACAAATAATGTGCGTGAATATACGAGTCATGCTTTCCAGGAAATTTTTTAATGTATTTGATAGTATTCACCAAGCATAATGTACTTATACACCACAACAAAATGGTGTGGTTGAGCAGAAGTACCGCCACCTCCTCAAAGTTGCATGTACACTTATAATTTAAATGCAGGTCCTCAAGATCTATTGGCACATTGCCACCTCTACCGCATGTTATTTAATTAATCACATGCCCTCAGCTATTCTTGAGCTTGTCACATCATTATCTATTAACTTTCCTTCCACACCCCTTTTTCTTGATTCCTCCTATCTTTAGGAGTGTTTGCTTCGTCCATCATTCTTGGCCCTACAGTTGAAAAATTGTTCTTACGGCAAACCAAATATATGTTTGTTGGTTACTCTTGCACGCAAAAGGGTCATGCGTGTTATTCTCCCACTTATCGGAAAACTGTCACCTCTGTTGATGTAACATTCCTAGAGGATCAACCCTTCTACTCCTGATGAATTAACATATGTTAGCTCTGTTGAAACCGAGAAATCGGTCTCTGTGGAGTTCGGGGTCCCTAAAAAGGTGTGACCTCACACTTACTGCACTCAGGCGAATGTCACGGAACAAAGGCTCAGAAAACTAGCAACAGACCCTCGGCTCTAGCGTGGAGGTCCCACCTCACACCCAGAAGACCTTTGGGGTCTCCCCCTCCCTAGACAATGCTTGAGCTAGGTGTCTTGGAGGAAGAAAGCAGAGGGTTTTAAGTGGCTAAGAAGCAATGTTCTCCAAGGCACCCTCAAGGGTCTATTTATAGTTTTCTGGGAATGGCCTGCAAATAACCAATCTCTGTTGCCCCAAAAATACCGAAATGCCCCCGGGTTGGCCTGCCAACAGCCAAATCTCGCTATTCTAAGCAGCTAATCGCAGTTCACCAGGGGCAGACCCTCAAGCCGGGTGAGAAGTCCAAGCCGGGCGAGTAGGCGGCCGGGGCGAGACCGAGGCTGGCGAGCTGCGGCCTGGGCGAGCTGGCGGCCTGGGCGAGCTGGCGGCCTGGGCGAGTAGGCGGTCGGGGCGAGACCGAGTCTGGCGAGCTGCGGCCTGGGCGAGCCGGCGGCCTGGGCGAGCCGGCGGCCTGGGCGAGCCGGCGGCCTGGGCGAGCCGGCGGCCTGGGCGAGCCGGCGGCCTGGGCGAGCCGGCGGCCTGGGCGAGCCGGCGGCCTGGGCGAGCCGGCGGCCTGGGCGAGCCGGCGGCCTGGGCGAGCCGGCGGCCTGGGCGAGCCGGCGGCCTGGGCGAGCCGGCGGCCTGGGCGAGCGGGCGGCCTGGGCGAGCTGGGACCCTGGGCGAGCTGGGACCCTGGGCGAGCTGGGACCCTGGGCGAGCTGGGAACCTTGGCGAGCCGGCGGCCTGGGCGAGCTCGCGGCCTGGGCGGGACCGAGGCTGGCGAGTTGTACCCTCGGCGAGCTGGGACCCTGGGCAAGTTGGGACCCTGGGCGAGCTGGGACCCTTGAGTCGGCCTCTCGCCGCACCTGCCCCCTGAAAACAGGTCGGGGGAGGCAAATATTGCATCCCCCTACTATTATATTATGAAGGTTGACCCTAAATTGGCCCCCAAGAGTGCAAAACCCTCAAAAAACTTAAAACTGTGAAGCAAGTCTTACGCCCTGCTTGGGGGCCCCTTTTCGCGAATATGGGGTTGTACACAATCCCCGCTCTTTTATAGCGAGTTCCATGCTCGGAAAGAAACATCCAACCCAACGTATTTGATGTCTATCCTTTTTGGGGTAGAAAACATTTGACCTCCCGGGGGATCAACCTGTCACGCCGGCTAATGGGAGCCTGGGTGACGAGACGACCTCGGAGCAGAAATGGACTTGGAATCCACGAGAGGTCAACTGGCCCTGCCAGCTAGTGAGAGCCTGGACAGCGGGACCGTCTCGGAGCAGAAAGGACGTGGCATCCATGAGAGGTCAACCAGCCCTGCCAGCTAGTGAGAGTCTGGACAGCGGGACCGTATCGGAGCAAAAAGGACTTGGCCTCCACGAGAGGTCAACCGGCCCTGCCACCTAATGAGAGTCTGGACAGCGGGACCGTCTCGTAGCAAAAAGGACTTGGCCTCCACAAGAGGTCAACCGGCCCTGCCAGCTAGTGAGAGCCTGGACAGCGGGACCGTCTCGGAGCAAAAAAGGACTTGGCCACCACGAGAGATCAACCAGCCCTGCCAGCTAGTGAGAGCCTGAACAGCGGGACCGTCTCGGAGCAAAAAGGAACTTGGCATCCACGAGAGGTCAACAGGCTCTGCCAAATAGTGAGAGCCTGGACAGCGGGACCGTCTCGGAGCAAAAGGGACTTGGCCTCCACGAGAGGTCAACCGGACCTGCCAGCTAATGAGAGGCTGGACAGCGGGACCGTCTCGGAGCAAAAGGGACTTGGCCTCCACGAGAGGTCAACCGGCTCTGCCAGCTCGTGAGAGCCTGGACAGCGGGACCGTCTCGGAGCAAAAAGGACTTGGCATCCACGAGAGCTCAACCGGCCCTGCCAGCTAGTAAGAGCCTGGACAGCGGGACCGTCTCGGAGCAAAAAGGACTTGGCATTCACGAGAGGTCAACCGGCCCTGCCAGCTAGTGAGAGCCTGGACAGCGGGACCGTCTCGGAGCAAAAAGGACTTGGCATCCACGAGAGGTCAACCGGCCCTGCCAGCTAGTGAGAGCCTGGATAGCGGGACCGTCTCGGAGCAAAAAGGTCTTGGCATCCACGAGAGGTCAACCGGCCCTGCCAGCTAGTGAGAGCCTGGACAGCGGGACCGTCTCAGAGCAAAAAGGACTTACTCTCCCCGAGGCACATTCGACCTATCCAGCTAGTGGGATCCTGGAATGGGGAGATCCTCTCAGGGGTTGGGAACTAGGTACGTCACCTGAACTTTACCAAATCCAACATCCTAGAACGGGAGAAAAATTTGGGTTACATGATCCCCTGACTCAGCCGGTCAGGGGTAGTGTTGGATACATTGGAAAATGTGTACCAGATTTGAAGAATCTTCACCCTACTCAATGATATACATCAAGGTGTATTTGATGTGCTTTGAGTTTATATGTGCAGGTTAAGTAATTGCAGGAAATGCAGAAAAGTTTCTAAGTCCATGTGTCGACACCTAGAGATGCAGTGTCGACACTTATGAAGGCTTGTGTCGACACCTAGAGAAGCTGTGTCGACACTTGGAGTATTTGTGTCGACACCAGGAAAGGCAGAGTCGACACCAGAAGAAAAGTGTCGACACATACAGGCAGTGTCGACACACTATGAAGAATACTCAACATATATCATGTCGACACTTAGAGGCAGTGTCGACACCCAGAGAAGCTTAGTCGACATCCAATGTGTCGACACCAGGAAGCTGTGTCAACACACTGAAGGCATTGTCGACATCAACTGTGTCGACACACAGGACTTGTGTCGACACACAGCAAAGCTTCACCAAAGTTAAAGTAAAAGAAGTTCTTGTGTCGACACAAAGGAGATGTGTCGACACTCAGCAAGTTTCAACACAAGAAGGCATGTGTCGACACAAAGGAGATGTGTCGACACACAGCAGAATTCAACTAAGTGTTAAATAAAAAGTACTTGTGTCGACACACAGAATCAGTTTCGACACATTCAACAGAAGGCTTGTGTCGACACACAGAATCAGTGTCGACACATTCTGAAGAAGCAGTGTCGAGAAGATATTACAACAACACAAGGAGTTGTGTCGACATCATCAAGGCTAGTGTTGACACTTAGTTCACTTGTGTCGACACTTGGTCTATTTGTGTCGACACATAATGAAGATCAGTCTCGACACTTTCAGACAGAGACAGTGATTTCAAAAAGTTACTGAATGACTTGACAGCTGTCATTTCAGCCGGTTTACTGCAACTATCAGAGCTGTCAGAAGTTCGTTAGAAACCGGATCAGCCGGTTACCTTGTAGGAAGACTATATAAAGGCCTTTCTCCTTCAATGATGAGACATCAATCAATCAATCAACAAAGAGAATCAATCAGAAAATTAAGAAGATCAATACAGATCCAGAGAAAACTGTAAATCAGTATTTTGAAGAAATTTCAGATTTACTTGTAGAGAGAGAACTCCAGTATCTGAAATCAAGAACGAGACTTGTTAATCAAATCTCTTAAGAAGCAGGTTCTGAACCAGACTGCAAAGTAGGATCCAGATTTAATTCTCCATCCTAAGAAGGAAGTTGTCAGCCAGCCTACTTCAAGAAGATCATCTTTACTGAGTTCAGACTCAAGAAGCCTTGAAGAAAGCAAAAACAAAGTTGATCTCAGGAATCAGTGCTATCAAGAACTGATCAAGAAGGTTGCCCTCTTTATTCTCTCAAACAGAGTGGTGACCTAGAACTTGTTATTATTTTCCTTTTGTATGATCCTAAGGGATCTGAGTTGTAAGCCTAAATTTATAAAGACTGAGGTAGGGCTTTTGAGCCTGAGTGTAGGAGAATCAATTCTCTGAGTGTAGGCCTTGTTGAAGGCTGAGGTAGGGCTGTTTAGCCTGAGTGTAGGTCTTGTTGAAGACTGAGTAGTAGGACTTTGTGCCTGAGTTGTAAGAGTGGGGACACTCTGAGTTGTAGGAACCTGTTTGGGGTTCTGAGCTGTAGGATCTGAGGATCTGAGGAGAAGTGCAGAAGTTAGGCCGAATCTAGTACACTACTAGATAGGCGAAGGGGGAAAGTGGATGTACCCAGACCTTGGGGAACCACTATAAACACTGTGTGCACTCTGTGAATGTTTGTGTCTGTGGTTGATGTGTTGTGATAGCTGTAGAATTTGCATTTGCTGCTTAAAGTACAAAACAGTTTGTCTGCCTTAAAGTAAAAAGAAAAAGTACACCTATTCACCACTCCCCCCCCCCCTCTAGGTGGTTAGACACTATTTATTTCAAGTGGTATTAGAGCCAGGTTACTCAAAAAGGGACTTAACAGTCTGAGTAAGATCCTGTAGGCAGATTCAGAACAAACAAGAATCAAGAAAATGGGTTCTAGTGAGAATCACAAAGAGCTGGGGTGCATGAAATTGTCAATATGTAGAAAAGAGATATTTGGCATATGAAAAGAAAGGGTTAGACTGTTTATGGAAGTTTCTGACCCAAGGATATATATTACAGTTAAAGAAGGTCCATATGTGCCAATGAAGGTATCCATTCTGGATGCAAATCAGAAAACTCTCAAGGATTTCTCTGAAATGACTAAAGATGAAATCATTCTGCCTACTATGGACAAGAGATGCCAGAATATAA
Organism: Platanthera guangdongensis; assembly: GCA_039583875.1. Lineage (NCBI taxonomy): Eukaryota > Viridiplantae > Streptophyta > Magnoliopsida > Asparagales > Orchidaceae > Platanthera > Platanthera guangdongensis. Next base: position 79,108,465 of record CM077155.1, on the reverse strand, counting down.
TTGTTAGTGTCATTGATGATGAAACATTTCAGAACTTAATTCATTGTAAAACCTCTAAAAAAATGTGGGACACATTAATAGTCTATATGGAGGGCTCAGAGGAAGTAAGACAAGATAGGAAGTCCTTATTAAATCAGGAATATGAAAGCTTCAGATAAGGAAAGTCTGATAGCATTACAGAATGTTACAAAAAGTTCTATAGGATAGTTAATGAATTGATGTCCTATGGAAGAGATTTCAGCAACTATGAGCTGAATGACAGGTTCTTAAGATCTCTGACTAAGGACTGGGACACCAAGATTTGTGTCATTAGGGAAGTGGTCAAACTAGCTGATATACGTCCTCCAACTTTGTTTGGAAAACTATTATCTTATGAGATGCAGTTAATGGCTAGAAAGGAGAAAGAGAAGAATAATAGAGTGGAGCACAAGGAAAATACTGTGGCCTTCAAGACTGAAGGCACTAGGAAGTATAGAAGCAAGTCTCCATCTCCACCTCAAATAATTGCTGAGGCTGTGACAGATAATTCAGATAGCAAGAATTCAGATAGCAGTGAAAGTGATGAAGACTTTGCTGCTTTTACTAGGCATTTTCAAAAATTTCTGAAGAAGAAGCAGTGGAGGTCTAAGCCTTCCACTTCTCAGCCAAAAGATGACTACTATCAGAAAAGAAAGTCATCAAGAAATGACAGAAGAAGGTCCAAGCCAAGCAAAGCTACATCCTCAAAGATTGTGTGCTATTGCTGCAATAGACAGGGACATATAGTTGCTGACTGTCCTGAAAAGAGCAAGGAGTCAGCTGACAAAAAGAAGACTCATGTTAAGAGCAAAAAGGAAAAGTCCTTTGTTGCTAAGAAAGACAAGAGTTTGACAGATCAGTCATCTTCAGAAACAGAATCAGAAGCTGAAGCCTACATTGGATTATTTCTTGAAGAGCAAGAAGATGAGTTCATGCAGCTAATGAACTCAATTTATGAGCATGAGGACCATCAGTGCAAGGGATTGATGGTTTTATCTGAAGGAGACAAGATCCAGGATCAGCCTGGACCAAGTAAGGTACAAAGTTGTTCTTCTAGTTCAATTTATAGTACTGAGTCAGAATCAGATACATCTGCATCAAGTGATGTGGGTGGGTCTGAATCTGAAGGAGATATTCATCAGTTAATTGATGAATATAGGGAATTGTTGCAGGCCTTGAAGAAAAGCAAAACCTTGGCCAAAACTCAGGCTAAGGAGATTGCTAGTCTTAAGTTGGCTGCAACAGATTCAGAGAAATTGTTAGATCAAAAACTGAATGAGATTGCCAGATTGAAAAACATAACTGTTATTTAAATGGGCACAATCAATTTCAAGAATGATCAGATTAGAAATCTGGAGGTTAAACTTCAGAAGGAGAAAGAGATAGTAGCAAGTTTTTCTAAACTTAAATCTGTTTTACCCTTGATAGATGAGTTTGTACCTCAAAAGGGTAAGGCTGGATTAGGGTTTAAAAACCTGCCTGGACTGCTAGGTCCAAATTTAAGGGCAAAGCCCCAGCACAAAACAAGAAGTCTGCTGTAGATAATTCAGTCAGGGTAGTACCTAAACAAAGGTACAACAGGTTTGAGTGTTGGTGTTGTGGCAAGATAGGCCACTTTGCCTTAAATTGTTGGCACAATTCAAGTGTCAAGGAGAGTAGCAAACTGTCTGCTAGAAGAGCTACAGGTAGTTTTGTTAAAAGTCAGACTAACTTGCACCAAGGACCCAAGAGTTATTTGGGTTCTAAGGTTAAGTAATCTGTTTTGCAGGTGAGTCCAAGTGGTCATGCCACTATATGGTACTTGGATAGTGGATGTTCCAGGCACATGACTGTAACAAGGGGGTTGCTGAAGGACTATACACCTATCAAGGATGGCCCTAAAGTTACCTTTGGTGGTTCAGAAAAAGGAATCATCAAAGACTTTGGTAACATTTCTAGTAATCAGATTACTATCACTCAAGTGGCCTATGTGAAAGGTTTGAAACACAACCTTATAAGCATAATTCAGCTGAGTGATTTAGGATATGACATCTCATTTGTCAAGAATGGTTGTCATAACAAAAGGTCAAGTGATCAAAAGATCATTCTGACAGGATATAGGAAAAGGAATGTCTACTGTCTTGACCTTGTATGTGAGAACAATGTTTCTCCTATTTGTCTTGTAGCTGATAAGAGAGTCTCTCATTGTGTCAAATGGCACAAGAGGCTAGCTCATCTAAATTACAAGACTATTGGCCAACTCTTTAGCAAAGAGTTAGTGAGGAATGTTCTTCAAGTTAAGTGTATAAAGGATGGGATATGCTCAGCTTGTCAAAAAGCAAGCAGACCAAATCCACCTTTCATAGCCTTGAAAACAAGGATTCTGTGAGGTGTCTATACCTCTTGCATATGAATCTTTTTGGTCCTATGTCAGTTCACAGTCTAGGTAGGAAGGTCTACACATTTATGTTAGTAGATGACTATTCTAGATATTCCTGTGTGTTCTTCCTAAGACAGAAATCTGAAACCTCAATTATCTTATATAGTTTTGTTAAACAAAATCAGAATGAGTTAGACAGTACAGTGGTCAAAATAAGAATTGACCATGGCACTGAATTTCAGTCTGAAAGTATGACAAGACTATGTGAAGAGTTTGGGATTTTTCAGGAATTTTCCTCACCAAAAACACCTCAGCAAAATGGTATTGCTGAAAGGAAGAATAGAACATTGATAGAGGCTGGTAGAACCCTATTGAGTGACACTTCTCTCCCAGAATATTTCTGGGCTGAGGCAGTTAATACTGCATGTCATGTGATCAATAGGGCTACTATCACCAAGTGCCACAAGAAGACTCCCTATGAGATTGTGAAGGGCAGAAAACCAAATTTATCCTATTTCAGGATCTTTGGTTGCAAGTAATATATACTTAACAATGGCAAGTCTTATCTAACCAAGTTTGCTGTCAAATCACAAGAGGGGATCTTTGTTGGGTACAGCAACAATAGTAAGGCTTATAGGGTCTACAACTTGGTTACTCAAGTTGTAGAAGAGTCTATGCATGTAGTATTTGATGAAACAAGACTCATTAACTGTGAATTGTCAAGTAGTGTTTGCAGCTCTACAGGTGCAACTGAGAGGAAGGACAAACTTACCATTACAGAAGGTTATACTGCAACTCAGCAAGTGGAAGATGGTGGCTGCTGTCCAGGGGGAGTACAAGACTCTCTAGATGCAGAAGAAGACCAAGAGGTGCAGCTAAATGAAGAAGTTGAAGGTGTACAACCTGAAGACAGTCTTCCTCCAGCAAATAGACACTTAAAGGATCATCCAGCCAATCAGATAATTGGTGATCCCAGACAAGGAGTGCAAACAAGAAGCAGGAATCTGAGTACAGTTCTTTACTACAGTTTCCTATCACAAGTAAAGCCAAAGAAATTTGAAGAAGCAGTTATAGACCCTCATTGGATTGATGTCATGCAAGAGGAGCTGAATTAGTTCAAAAGATGCAAGGTCTAGGAGCTAGTTCCTAAACCAAAAGACCACAACATCATTGGAACTAAGTGGATCTTTAGGAACAAGCTGGATGAGAATGGAATCATTATAAAGAATAAAGCTAGACTTGTTGCAAAATGATATAGGCAGGAAGAAGGTATTGATTTTGATCAAACATTTGTTCCAGTAGCAAGACTGGAAGCAATAAGGATGTTTCTTGCCTATGCAACATATCAAGAGTTCAAGGTATATCAAATGGATGTAAAGTCAGCTTTCCTGAATGGAAATCTAAAGGAAGAAGTCTATGTAAAGCAGCCATCAGGTTTTGTTGATTCTCTCAAACCTGATTATGTATATAGACTTAGGAAGGCTTTGTATGGGTTAAAACAAGCCCCAAGGGCTTGGTATGAAACCTTGTCTAGTTTCCTCATTGAAAACAAATTCTCAAGAGGGAAAATAGACAAGACTCTATTCCTTAGGGAATCTAAAGGCAAGATTATCTTAGTCCAAATATATGTAGATGACATAATATTTGGGTCTACTGAAAGTAATCTTTGCAGAAAGTTTGCAAAACTTATGCAAGGAAAATTTGAAATGAGCAGTATGGGGGAACTTAAGTTCTTCTTGGGCCTCCAAGTTAGACAGACTGAAGATGGCTTGTCCATATGCCAGTCTAAGTTCACCTTAGAGTTAATAAAGAAGTATGGTATGAAATCATCCTCTACCATGAAAACTTCTATGGGGTCAAGTGTGTCTCTAAGCAAAGATGATGCAGGGAAACCTGTAGATGAAACTTTGTATAGAGGGATAGTTGGCTCCCTATTATATTTGACTGCTAGTAGACCAGATATCATGTATGCTACATGTGTCTGTGCTAGGTACCAAGCATGCCTTAAAGAATCTCATCTGACTGCAGTCAAAAGGATTTTAAGATATCTTAAGGGCACACCTTATCTAGCCATTTGGTACCCTAGGAATAGAAATTTTGTACTGACAGGTTATTCAGATGCAGATTTTGCAGGCTACAAATAAGATAGGAAGAGTACTACAGGAACCTGTCAATTTCTACGTGGAAGGCTGGTGTCATGGAGCAGTAAGAAGCAGACCAGTGTGGCAATCTCCACAGCTGAGTCAGAATATGTGGCAGCAGGAAGTTGTTGTGCACAACTTTTGTGGATACAACATCAGCTAGAAGACTATGATATCCAGGTGAGTAGAACACCTTTGTTTTGTGATTCTACAAGTGCTATTTCTATTGCAAATAATCCTGTCTCACATAGTAGGGCTAAGCACATAGAAATTAAATATCATTTTCTTAGAGAATATGTAGAAAAAGAAGACATTTCACTAGAATATGTTAACACAGATAATCAGATTGCTGATATGTTTATTAAACCCCTAGATGAAACCAAATTCAATAATTTTAAAATTGAATTAGGAATGTTGAACTTAGAATAGGTTCATAAAATTGGCTAAGTAAAATGGTGTCGACACATGAAGTTGTCTGTGTCGACACATAGAAGTGGTGTCGACATTTCAGAGTAGGTGTCGACACATCTAGAAAGTCTGTGTCGACACTTCAGAGAATTAGTGTCGACATATCCAGAGTAGGTGTCGACACATCCAGGGTGGTGTCGACACTTAGATTTAACATTAATTTCGTCGAGTAGAGTTTCGACTAATCGTCGAGCTGAGATGTATAAGTGTCGACACATATATTCTGTCGACACTTTTCAACAGTGTCGACACATTTCAAGTATTTTGACGCGCCTTTTCACCTTCGATTTTAGAAAGGTATAAATAGGTCTTCATCATTGTTTGTCGACACGCTCACCATAGTTTCGAGACCAAACTTGTGCGTCGACATCTCTCTTCTCTAAATTCAAAATTTCTCCAAACCCTAATGGCGTCCAAGCTAGAAGAGAACATCAATGAAGGTTATGAGCTAGTGCGACATGCCTTTGACGACGCGGAACCAGAAATTCAAGGTGTTGTAACCCTAGTTGCAGAGACTGGGTTAGAGTATCTAGTTTCAGAGTCAATCAAGATTTGGAAGAAGGAGGTTCTCGAATTCTTTAGTGCAGCTACCCTTGATGAAACTGGTTTTAAAATTAAATCCAAAGTCCATGGAGTTAAGGTGAAAGTCACCCAGAAAAGTCTAAGAAAAGTTCTACATCTACCTAGAACTAAAGAAGAGGAAGATGTACCTGCATCAAAGATAAGGGAGGCATTGCAATGGTGTGGACTTGATTCAAACTTGAAGATTGGGTCAGTCTTTAACAGGAAAGGCATGAACATGCAAGGAAAATTCTTGTCTGAAATAGTAGGAAAGGTGATTCTGAGCAAGCCCGGTGGGCATGATAGAATATCAGCTCACATGTTCAGTTTAATGACAAGGATCATTTTCAAACTAAAAACTGATTGATCAGTTGTGATGTTTGACAAGATTAAGGAAAGTGTGAAGAAGCCCAATCTGGGTAGGATTATGAGTTTGTTCTTGGCTGGAACTATTCCAGAAGTGATGAACCAAGCTGCTGGATCAAAGATAAACCATATGAGGAGGATGGATATCAGAATTATCTCAAGGTGGGATATAGTGTTAACCAAGGACATGCCTACTCCTGAAAAGGAAGTTTCTCAACAGAAGAAGAAGAAGACATCTATAATAACTCCTGAATCCTTAAGTGGCTCAGAGGAGCAAGTAGTTTTCAGTTCTAATGAGGATGAAGCTGATAAGGAAGCAGCTGATGTTACTGGAAGGTCACCAGTAAGGACTGAAGATGCCCACAGGCAGGGGGAGCTACCATCTGCTAGCCTCATTCACCTGGATCCACTCCAGGGGGAGCCTCAACATGTGGATGAGCCAACTCACTTAGACAGTGAAAGGGCAACCCAAACAATTCTTGAGCAAACACAGATACATAGTCAACCACAAGATGTTGTCATGGAAGACACATCAGTTGCAGACAATGCTCCTAAGATAAGAGATTCTCTAGTCCCTACTCAACAGGAGTTTACTCTAGAAGAGCTGTTCCCTGATCTATTACAGACTGATTTTGAGGGAGAGAAAGCAGCTTTTGAGGGGGAGTCAGCTAACCTTGAGGGGAAAAATGTCAGGTCACAGGAGGAGACTGCTAAAAATGACACTGAGGAGCAAAGGACACAGGAGGAGCTACCTAAGACTACACAGGACTTGCATCCTAGTCCTAAGAAAAGGGTAGACATTGTCAGTACTTCTGCTTCAGAAGATGAAGAAACTGCTAGAGCCAAGAAAGGAAAGCTCATGGTCTTCAAGACAAGAAGCCAGAGTTACAAGAAAGCATTGCAAACTGTGGCTCCACACCAAGCTCCAACAGCTGATTACAGCTCTTTGTTGGTGGCTTTGCAGATCAAGATGGATGAGCAAAGGAAGGCTCTATAAAATATATGGATGAATGACATAAATCCCTTCAATTTGATCTGGCTAAAGATATAAAATCTATTAGATTTGAAGTTAATCTGAATAAGAAAGAAATGACTGATTGTTTCCACAAAGGAGGCAATGCAGTGTTATATCTGGCTACTCATCAAGAGAAGATAAAGACACAGGTTGATGATATGGCAGTGAAACAAGGATATGTTCTTGAGAATCAGATTAGAATGAATGACAATTTAACTGAATCACATAATGTGATAGTAACTGAAATACAGAATATTGCAGCTGCTCAGACTGCAACAAGGACTGCTGCCAAGGCTGAGTTTGACAAGCAATTACAAGAAAGTCTAACTGCTGTAAAAACTGCAATTGAAGATTCTCAAAAGGCTATTACTGAAAAGCTCAAGAAGTTAAAACCTTTTTATAAAGATGGTGTTAACTAACTGAATGCTCAGATCAGATTTCAGAAGGATGATCTTAGGGATCATATAGAAAGAGAAGTCATAAAGGGGGAGAGGGTATTAGTCAAAGCAGGCTCTGACCATGCTAAATGGATTTCAAACAGCATCAGAGCTACCCTTGGATATCCACCCTTGTGTGATGATGATAATGTAGCAGAATCTGGGATAAATCCTGCTGTTTTTGGAGGTGAGCAAGCTGAAGTGCCTCAAGTGATCTACCCTCCAGCAGATTTTGAAATGATACATCAAGAGATACAATCTATGTATAGTCCTCCAGAAGGTGCTCAAAATGTGATCATTGAGAAAGTAGTACAGTCTGTGCCAGAGGCAGTATTAAAAGAGCAAGAAGCTCAATTATCTAAGAAGAGGTTCAGAGAACAGGCAGAGTTAAGGCCTGATTTTGAACAGTGGAGCCCAACTTCTAGAAATATTATTCTGACTGCTTGGAAGGCTGCAAAGGATAATTTCCTAGAGAGGGGTAAATGGTACTCTGACCAAGAATGGAGAAAACATGAAGCCGGGCAAGAGGCTATTGTACAGTACAGCAGAAAGGCTAAACTAGGGAAGCTACCTCCTAATGCACAGGAGCCTAGCAAGTATTTCCCTAAGCCTTATCATTATTTTGAGAGACAAAAGATAAGGGCTGAAGAACAGAACAAGAAAGATCTTAAGGGCAAGAAGCCTACTGATGACACTGATGCTCCAGTTCAAGCCAAGATTCAATCTGGAAAGGGCATTGTCATCAAGGAGCAAGAGCAGCCATAGAATAGAATTTTCTTAAGTTTACAACTTTGTAATCATTTGCATTAAACTCCATATAAACTTTTGATTAATAAAACTTTTGGAAGTTGTAACAAAACAATGTTTAATGTTCAATCTATTACATTGTTATTCTGAGAAGATTGTTTATACATGTTTTGTTAAGTATTTACCCTGTCATAAAATACTGTTATACATCATATTGAGTATTTGTTATGAATGGTGTATATCATTGACTAAGAGTTATGACTTCTCCAAATAGGGGGAGATTGTTGGGTACATTGGAAAATGTGTACCAGATTTGAAGAAGCCTCACCCTACTCAATGATATACATCAAGGTGTATTTGATGTGCTTTGAGTTTATATATGCAGGTTAAGTAATTGCAGGAAATGCAGAAAAGTTTCTAAGTCCATGTGTCGACACCTAGAGATGCAGTGTCGACACTTATGAAGGCTTGTGTCGACACCTAGAGAAGCTGTGTCGACACTTGGAGTATTTGTGTCGACACCAGGAAAGGCAGAGTCGACACCAGAAGAAAAGTGTCGACACATACAGGCAGTGTCGACACACTATGAAGAATACTCAACATATATCATGTCGACACTTAGAGGCAGTGTCGACACCCAGAGAAGCTTAGTCGACATCCAATGTGTCGACACTAGGAAGCTGTGTCAACACACTGAAGGCATTGTCGACATCAACTGTGTCGACACACAGGACTTGTGTCGACACACAGCAAAGCTTCACCAAAGTTAAAGTAAAAGAAGTTCTTGTGTCGACACAAAGGAGATGTGTCGACACTCAGCATGTTTCAACACAAGAAGGCATGTGTCGACACAAAGGAGATGTGTCGACACACAGCAGAATTCAACTAAGTGTTAAAGAAGAAGTACTTGTGTCGACACACAGAATCAGTGTCGACACATTCAACAGAAGGCTTGTGTCGACACACAGAATCAGTGTTGACACATTCTGAAGAGGCAGTGTCGACACATTCTGAAGAAGCAGTGTCGAGAAGCTGTTACAACAACACAAGGAGTTGTGTCGACACCATCAAGGCTAGTGCCGACACTTAGTTCACTTGTGACGACACTTGGTCTATTTATGTCGACACATAATGAAGATCAGTCTCGATACTTTCATACAGAGACAGTGATTTCAAGAAGTGACTGGATGACTTGACAGCTGTCATTTCAGCAGGTTTACTGCAAATGTCAGAGCTGTCAGAAGTTCGTTAGAAACCGGATCAGCCGGTTACCTTGGAGGAAGACTATATAAAGGCATTTCTCCTTCAATGATGAGACATCAATCAATCAATCAATCAACAAAGAGAATCAATCAGAAGATTAAGAAGATCAATACAGATCCAGAGAAAACTGTAAATCAGTATTTTGAAGAAATTTCAGATTTACTTGGAGAGAGAGAACTCCAGTATCTGAAATCAAGAAAGAGACTTGTTAATCAAATCTCTTAAGAAGCAGGTTCTGAAGCATACTGCAAAGTAGGATCCAGATTTAATTCTCCATCCTAAGAAGGAAGTTGTCAGCCAGCCTACTTCAAGAAAATCATCTTTACTGAGTTCAGACTCAAGAAGCTTTTAAGAAAGCAAAGACAAAGTTGATCTCAGGAATCAGTGCCATCAAGAACTGATCAAGAAGGTTGTCCTCTTCATTCTCTCAAACAGAGTGGTGACCTAGAACTTGTTATTATTTTCCTTTTGTATGATCCTAAGGGATCTGAGTTGTAAGCCTAAATTTATAAACACTGAGGTAGGGTTTTTGAGCCTGAGTGTAGGAGAATCAATTCTCTGAGTGTAGGCCTTGTTGAAGGCTGAGGTAGGGTTGTTTAGCCTGAGTGTAGGTCTTGTTGAAGACTGAGTAGTAGGGCTTTGTGCCTGAGTTGTAGGAGTGGGGACACTCTGAGTTGTAGGAACCTGTTTGGGGTTCTGAGCTGTAGGATCTGAGGATCTGAGGAGAAGTGCAGAAGTTAGGCCGAATCTAGTACACTACTAGATAGGCGAAGGGGGAAAGTGGATGTACCCAGACCTTGGGGAACCACTATAAACACTGTGTGCACTCTGTGAATGTTTGTTTCTGTGGTTGCTGTGTTGTGATAGCTGTAGAATTTACATTTGCTGCTTAAAGTACAAAACAGTTTGTCAGCCTTAAAGTAAAAAGAAAAAGTACACCTATTCACCCCCCCCCCTCTAGGTGGTTAGACACTATTTCTTTCAGGTAGAGCTTGTTACAAGATAAGAAAAAGGAAAAGACTTCATCAAGGCGAGGCTTCTTCAGGGGGCCTGGGCATGATGCCCGTCATCCGCTTCCTTCTCGTCGGACACTTCCATCCTGCTCAAACTTTCCATGACCTTCTCCATCTCCTCCGCTTTGGCCAACCAAGAGATGGTGTTGACGGTCGTGACGTAGCACTGTCTTGCCATCCTGGGGTCTCCCTTGATTCTGACCTGGATCCCTCCTGAGCTGAACTTGAGACACTGGTGAAAAAAAGACGGCACACAACGGAAGGCGCTGATGAGGCGCCTTCTGAAGATGGTGTTGTAGCTGCTTGGAGCGTCAACAATGACGAACCGGCAGTTCCTTGAAGTCCCTCCCAATTTTACTTGGAGTCCGTCCGAGGCCAACACCCTTCTCGGTTCTACCTTCATCTCGTCAAACGCGTTCTTGAAAACGACGTTGACGGAACTCCCGTTGTCAATCAAGATCCGGGAGACGGTGTAGCCCTTGATGGTCGTATGGATGACCAGCGCATCGCAGAACGGATCTTCATGATCTGGCATGTCCTTCATTGAGAAGGTGATCTTCTCCTCCTGGGGCGGAGTCTGGGATGTCGAAGCGACGCTCCGTCGGTACATCACATGGAGGCTTGCCTTTCGAGTGGCCTCGATCCCTACACCACCGTGGATCATTGTTATACCACCTTGGGGTCCGATATCGACCCGGTCCTCACATATGTCATCCTCCCCCATTCTAGGTGGAACCACTTCAACCTGCACTGGCGGCTGCTGCTGGGCAGGGCCTCTCGCCCCCCTCACTTCCAGGAACTCGGGGCAGGTAGCCGTGACGTGACCCTCTAACTGGTGGAAGTCACAGTATGACAATGCTCTTCCTCTCCTCCTTCGGCGGGCTCGGCGGTCTCTCCCGTTGACTCCCCCTCCGCCTATTGTCAAGGCTTACTGCGGTGGGGGTAGGAGCTGTCTAGGGGCTAGCCTCTGGAAGTTGAACCTCCCCTGGCCTCCATGGAAGTTCTCCCTATCTTGGGCGAGACCTCTCCCTGGACCCTGAACGGGTCCTCCCTGCTGCCTCCAACTGGCTCCGGACCTTCCTGAGGACCCTGGAACCTCTGAGCTCTCTGCTCCTCTCTCCTTCTCCCCTCCTGATGCCTCGAGCGAACTTGCTCCTTAGACTCTGCCTCTGTCAACCTTGCCAACTTATTGACAAACGCTGGGTTGGCCGCCTCAGTTGTTATCTCCTCTGTCGCCCTTTCCATCAGCTCATCGAAGGAAAGGGGGTTTTCGGGTCAGGCTCATCTTGAAGAACCCCTCGCGCAACCCCACCGTGAACGTCATCTGGAGGGCATACCCCGGCATCTCCTGGATATCCAGGATCTCCTCTTGGAACCTGTTAACATAATGGGTCAGTGACTCCTCGGCCCCCTGCCTTACTAGGAAGATGAACTCAGGACTCTGCTTGCTCTTCTTGGAGGTAGAGAAGCGAAGCTGAAAGCTCCGGCTCAAGTTCTCGAACCCATAGATCGATCTCGGTGGGAGTTGGTGGAACCAGTCCCTTGCCTTGTCCTTCAACGTGATCGCGAAGAGGCGACACTTGAAGGCATCCGTCATCGGCCTGATGGAGACGGCATCCTCAAACCACTGCAGGTGTTGGACGGGGTCATCTTTCCCGGTATAGTAAGTCATGTCGGGCTCTCTGAACCCCTCGGGAATGGGAGCTGAGATGATCAGCTCGCTGAAGGGTGACCCCCTGAGTGGTGGTCTCGCAACCTCTACTCGCGCGACCTGCTCGCCTGGAAGGCTAGCACTCGCCGGGATGGGGAACAATTCCCAGCCGGTGAGGTCTCGCTCGACCCCATCTCCCATCCTCTCCTTCCCGGGTCGTCTTCCTGGTGCACTTCCTTCTCCTCCTGATGTGGTCATCTCGCCTAGGTCCCTGGGAGCAGTCTCGCCAAGACCCCTGAGAGCTAAGTCCTGAGGGGTGGGAGTTGAGCAGTTACCTCGAGGAGCAATACTTCGCAGCATCTGCATGATGCCTTGGATGGATGTCATGAACTCTTCCCTCCACACAAATGGTCCTGGGTTGGGGGTCTCGCGGGAGTCATCACTACCTCCCTGATCTCCAGTCATGACACTCTCCTGAGATCTTCTGTGTTGGACACCCTCCACGCTCACCGTACCAAGATGTTGAAACCGAGAAATCGGTTTCTGTGGAGTTCCGGGTCCCTAAAAAGGGGTGACCTCACACTTACTGCACTCAGGCGAATGTCACGGAACAAAGGCTCAGAAAACTAGGAACAGACCCTCGGCTCTAGCATGGAGGTCCCACCTCACACCCGGAAGACCTTTGGGGTCTCCCCCTCCCTAGCCAATGCTTGAGCTAGGTGTCTTGGAGGAAGAAAGCAGAGGGTTTAAGTGGCTAAGAAGCAATGCTCTCCAAGGCACCCTCAAGGATCTATTTATAGTTTTCTGGGAATGGCCTGCAAATAACCAATCTCCGTTGCCCCAAAAATACGGAAATGTCCCTGGGTTGGCCTGCAAACAGCCAAATCTCGTTGTTCTAAGCAGCTAATCGCAGTCCACCAGGGGCAGACCCTCAAGCCGGGCGAGAAGTCCAAGTCAGGTGAGTAGGCGGCCGGGGCGAGACAGAGGTTGGCGAGCTGCGGCCTGGGCGAGCTGGCGGCCTGGGCAAGTAGGCGGCCGGGGCGAGACCTATGCTGGCGAGCTGCGACCTGGGCGAGCTGGCGGCCTGGGCGAGCCGGCGGCCTGGGCGAGCTGGCGGCCTGGCGGCCTGGGCGAGCTGGGACACTGGGCGAGCTAGGACCCTGGACGAGCTGGGACCCTGGGCGAGCCGGCGGCCTGGGCGAGCTGGCGGCGTGGGCGAGACCGAGGCTGGCGAGCTGGGACCCTGGGCAAGCTGGGACCCTCGGCGAGCTGGGACCCTGGGCGAGCTGGGACCCTTGAGTCAGCCTCTCGTCGCACCTGCCACCGGAAAACAGGTCAGGGGGAGGCAAATATTGCATCCCCCTACTAGTATATTATGAAGGTCGACCCTAAATTGGCCCCCAAGAGTGCAAAACCCTCAAAAAACTTAAAACTGTGAAGCAAGTTTTATGCCCTGCTTGGGGGCCCCTTTTTGCGAATACGGGGTTGTACAATCTTGTTTCCTAATGTACCTCTCAATAACAACACACCTCTCCTCCCAACTCCACCTATGATACTGTCAACACTGCCTCCTATATGTGCATACACTAATCATCGTCCTCGGTCAGATGTCCTGAGAAAGTTTCCACCTGATGATGACACCCCACAGCCAACTAATTCGACTACAGTTCTCCACCATAACGTAGTCCTCTACAGCACCCTCTCTCTAATTAGGTTTCCCTTCACGGCTTATCTCCCAACCTTCACAAGTATGGCACTGGTCTTTTGTTTTCTCCCCTTCTGTTGTGCAGGAAGCTCTTCAGCATCAGAGATGGAGGGCCACGATGGATGAGTAAATGGCAACCCTGAAGGCCAATTAGACCTGGGACTTAGTCCCCCTTCCTCTTGGCCAACCTCGGGTGGGTTGTAAATGGATCTTTACTATGAAGCACCGTCCTGACGAGACAGTCGAGCGCCTCAAAACTCATCTTGTGGCTCGCAGATTCACTCAACAATATGACATTGACAATGACGAGACGTTCTCACTGGTTGCTAAATTGAATATCGTTATGGTATTTATTTCCTGGGATATTCATCGGCATTATATACTTTTAAATTAAAAAAGAAATTTAAATATAAAATTTAAATACAGGTCTGGCCAGGCCCAGGCTAAGCCTGGGCCCGGACCTGTATTCAGGTCCTCCTTTTGAAGGAGAGTCTGGGCATGTCAAAAGCCACGTCTAGGCGTACACTCACTGTAATGAATTATCCCACTTATCGGAAAATTGTCACCTCTGTTGATGTCACATTGCTAGAGGATCAACCCTTCTACTCCTCGTGATGAATTAACATATGTTATCTCGTTTCCTAATGTACCCCTCAATAACAACACACCTCTCCTCCCAACTCCACCTCTGATACTGCCAACACTGCCTCCTAGCTGTGTGTACACTCATCGTCGTCCTCGATCAGATGTCCTGAGAAAGTTTCCACCGAATGATGACACCGCACAGCCAACTTATTCGACTACAGTTCTCCACCATAACGTAGTCCTCTACAGCACCCTCTCTCTAATAATGTTTCCCTTCACCGCTTATCTCCCGACCTTCACAAGTTTGGCACTTGTCTTTTGTTTTCGCCACTTCTGTTGTGCAGGAAGCTCTTCAGCATCCGAGATGGAGGGACACGATAGATGAGTAAATGGCAACCCTTTAGGCCAATCAGACCTGGGACGTAGCCCCCTTCTTCTTGGCCAAGCGCGGGTGGGTTATAAATGGATCTTTACTATGAAGCACCGTCCTGATGAGACAGTCGAGCGCCTCAAAACTCATCTTGTGGCTCGCAGATTCACTCAACAATATGACCTTGATAATGACGGGACGTTCTCACTGGTGGCTAAATTGAATATTGTGCTGGTATTTATTTCCTGGGCTATTCATCGGCATTTATATACTTTTAAATTAAAAAAAAATTAAATATATAATTTAAATACAGGTCTGGGCAGGCCCAGGCTAAGCCTGGCCCCGAACCTGTATTCAGGCCCTCCTTTTAAAGGAGAGTCTGGGCAAGGCAAAAGCCAGGCCTAGGCCTGGCTCACAAAAAGCCCGGGCTAGCCTGGCCCAAGTATGTCGGGCCTTTTGAACCCGACTATTCTTGTATATGTTGATGATATTCTCATATTAGGCGATGATATGAATAGTATAACTATGATTAAGAAGCACTTGACCTCACATTTTCAGACCAAAGATTTGGGTTGCCTCTGATATTTTTTGTGTATTGAGGTAACTCGTCAACCTGATGAACTCGTATTATCTCAACAGAAGTATTATTTCGACCTTCTTCACAATGCAGATTATTCAGGATGCAAGCCCGCTGATACATCAATGGATGTCAACCATAAGATTTGTGCTCACTCATCCAGCTTTGATCTACTTCTCTCTAACTCAGAGCACTATTGTTGTCTTGTTGGCAAGCATATATATATGATTGTCATATGGCCCGATATATCATTTGTTGTTGGGGTTGTCAACCACTTCATGCATGCTCCCCAATTGACCCAGCTTCAGGCCATCGAACAGATTCTTTTGTATTTGAAGAATGCTCTGAGACAAGAGCTTGTATATAAGCCCTCATCTTTTATATCATTAATTCCATACTCTGATGCAGGTTATGTCAGATCCCTTGATGATCGTCGATCAACAAGTAGCTAGTGCACATAATTTGGAGGACACTTGGTAACTTCGCGAAGCAAGAAGCAGATAGTGGTGGCACGCTCAACAGTGGAGCTTGAGTATCGACCAATGGTGAATGTTGTTTCTGAACATAAGTGGTTGGAGAGTCTTCTTGCTGATTTTCGTATAAAACTGTCTTTTCTGGTCATTCTCTGCTACAATAATCAAGCTGCCAAACATATCGCCGCAATCTCATTTTTTCATGAAGGAACCAAGCATATCGAAGTCGATTGTCATTTCATTTGGTAAAAGGTTCAACTTCATAAACTTGATTTGAGACATACCCTCAACCGGGCAACTTTATGATGTCCTCACCAATGTCTTACTATGTCCATTATACCAACAGTTCATTTCAAAGCTCGGCACATACAATCTGTATGCTCCAACTTGCGGGGAGTGTTGAAGAAATTAAAAAAAGTTCATAGACTGCCCATGTAAAGGCCTCCTCTGTATTATTGATTAGTCTCACAGATTGAGTTGGAGTTGAGTTTTCACTCATTCATCCTATAAATATATGCACATATTCTCGTATTATTGATGAATGAGAGATAATAAAATTATCATTCTGCTTTGGATTCCAAATTTTTCTACAAAGAAAAAGGAAATATACAAAATATAGCCCTATATAAGTACCTCATGTGGCCAATATGGTTACAGAGAAGGCTAGGCCTAATGGACAACTTCCATGTAACCCAACTAAAAAAAAATTATGTGCTAGAGGCGAAATACCTTGCATGTGAGGTGGTGTTGAAAATATAGTTACACATTGAGAACTCATGTATCCTTGTGCACTTAATATATACTTCTTGGACCTTTCCACCTACACCAAGGTTGCGGATGTCGGGTTCATGTCGATTTGAGTTTGAAATGTCGGATGTCGGATTGTGTGTGATATATTGGGGATATTTTAAAATATTGGATTTTAATACAACAACACTCAAGCCTTTATCCCACTATAGTAGGGTCGGCTATATGGATCCTTCGTCGTCATGGTGCCCTATCTTTATTCTTTAGTCATAATCTCACTAATGCCTAAGTAAATCATGTCTTTCCTTATAGTTACATTCCAAGTCTTTATTGGTCTACCCCTTCCCCGTTATGCCTAGTGACTAGACTCTCACAATGCCTAACAGGTGTCTCTAATGATCTCCATGTACAAGTCCAAACCATCTTAGTTGAGCTTCTCGCATCTTCTCTGCAATTGGTGCTACTCGTCTTATCCCTGATACACTCATTTCTAATTTTATACAGTCCCATGTGTCCACGAATCTACCTAAGCATTCTCATCCCACAACTCCCATTTTTTGCTCATATACATAATTCACTGTCCAACACTCAGAACCATAGAGTGTCGCTGGTCTAATTAGTACGGGAAAACTTGTCTTTAAGTTTAAATGGCACTTTACGATCACATAAGATCCCTGACGCACCTCTCCACTTCAACCAACCAGCTTGGATTCTATAAAATTGGATTTTAATATTTAAATAAATGTATTCATATATACATATTTTTTTGTAAATATGAATAATTGAATACGTTTATAAATTACACAATAAACATATATATACATAATGCATGTTTATAAATTACACAAAAAACACTGACAGCAGTAACTGACATAAAGAGCATCAAATGAGAGAAAGACGAGAAAGATGTTGAATCTAGGCTCAGTGAGATGCACGAAACAAAATATTAGCACTCGGACGGTTAAAGGAAATGAAGAAAAATAGATTTTTAATACTCTCGATTGGCCGCGAGTTATCGCCTGATATATCGGATAAGACTAATATATTAGGGGATATTTTCAAAAATGGTACTTTTTCTTAAAATATCGATGTCTTGGAGTTTTCTACCCAAAATATTCATGTCGGGCGACATTTACAACATTGCTTACCACCAATTAGTTTTGGGTGGGATGCTTAGGTTACAATAGAAACTACAATCTAAACCTAGTGATATATATTTTTTGGAATATATCGTATATACTTTTCTTGCTATTAAAATTGAGTTAATGATATCGTGATATGCATCCTTTTCAAGAAAGACAGGAGCTCCAAAAATTAGAAGTTAAGAGAGCAATCACGGTTTAGGAAGTTCAATCTTTTATACCATATGGTCAAGAAAGATGTATTATTATTCAAAAGAGGTGTTACAAGAGCAATTAAGTAATTATAATTAAAAGAAGTAATAAAGGATTTAGAGTGCCCTCAATGGGTAATATGTACTGGGAGTTCTTGACGGTGAATACACCGTGAAAGGAGAATCTGACATGTTTGAGTACTTGCAGGTGTTCTTAGGGGGCAAGTTCATTGTAGGATTTCTCAACAATGTGTACTGCCCTCATTGTTAAGGTAATCATCGAAGTCCTGCAAAGGGGCAAGCTAGTTGAGTAGGTGATTGCATCATTCCCCACACCTTCAAGGTCAACTTTGTCCGGGAAGGTTGACGGGAGCGAGTGGTGGCAGTGGCCCAACATATTTTTGAGGAGGAAGATGTGGAAGACCAAGTGTAGGTGGGAACTATATCCTAAGTGCATCATGTGAGTTATGAGATTAATGCGGGAGATGATTTAAAAGGGGCCAAAAAATGGCATGCAACAAAATATTGGCAGTATTGCTAAAGGAGAACGAATGCCTAGGTGTCAGGTCGACTTCATCGTAAGTCATTGTTGTGGCAGTCAGTGAAGGCGTCATGCATTGTTGGGCGAGTTAGAAGTTGGCTCGTAATCATGTGAGTAGGAGAGTGTTACGGTCCTGTTTTGATCTCATCTTGGCCGCGCATGCCGCGAACTATTTATCTATTCTACTTTATAATTTTATATGCGTAATCAATCTTCCGTGTTTAAGCCCAAGGAGGGGGCATTTCGATGACTATTTATACTTGGGTGGAGCCAAGACTAGAACCAAGCAAGCACAAATTATCTTTTAATTTCTCCATTCCTCTCTCTAACCTTCCCGATCTCTCCACGGACCGAACCCGTGTTGCCCTAGCCGCCGCTCCAGATCGCAATACCGCGTGATCCCGCCCGTGCCGCTCGACACCGCACGCCGCCGCCGCCATAGCTCGCCGGGCCACTCTCTCCTCCTCTCTTGGGATTTCCCTCCTCTTCCCTGCCGCACACGCTCGCAATCTCAGGCAAGTAACAACTTGGTATTAGAGGGAACGCTCATCCCCGCCTCCAGAACGCCAGATCTGCCCCGACCGAGCTCCGCCCCGACCGAGCTCCGGCCCGCACAGCACCTTCCCGACCTCCTCTGGCCCGCACGGCCCCTACCCGACCTGCTGCGGCCCGTACGACCCCTCCCCGACCTCCTCTGCCCTGCACAGAGCCGTCCCGACATCCTCTGGCCCGCACGGCACCTCCCCTACCTCCTCTGGCCCGCACGACCCCTCCGCGCAGTCAAACACTCAGCACCCAGCTTCGCACCGACCGCTCACCGTCGGCCCCTCTCAACCGCGCATCCTTCTCGGTTCCTCCCACGACGGGGTCCCCTTGCTCGCTGCCTCTACCGGGCTACTTCTGCTGTCGGACCCTTCTTCCTCCACTCTCTCAGACATCGACAACCCCCTATTTTTGTCCTACGCAATGGCCGACCAGCCCTCCCTTTCGCAAGTTTTTGAGTCTCACGCCAAGCTCCTCACAGATAACAACAACGCCCTCACTGTCGCCATCACCACCCAACTAGCGGCTAACCGACCGGCCCAACCGACAACAGGCTCCTCCACTGAAGTGCCGATTCCGCCAACTCTACCGGAATTTTTTCCCCCGCGACACGAGGGAAATGGGGTGTCACGATACTTACGGCTGGATTTTCCCATATTCAACAGCATGAAGACCCCTTAGCCTTTCTCTCTCGTTACGAGCAGTTCTTCGCACACCAGCGCACCCCTTGGGAAGAGTGGCTCAATATTGCAGCCTTCCACCTGATTGGCCCCGCACAACTTTGGTTTTCCCAACTGCAACGAGAAAAATCACTACTATCTTGGGAAGATTTCAAGGTCAACTACACCCTCCGCTTCGGCCCACTGCTCCACAGCAATCCCTTAGGGGATCTCATTTCTTTCCGACAGACCGATCCGATCGACGAGTATCTTGAATAGTTTCAAGTCCTCTTGGCTCGCACTACCACCGTTCTTCCGACACAGCAGGTGTCCATCTTCACGGCGGGACTCCATGAGCGCCTCCGCATGGACGTAGAATTTCAGGCACCCGCAGATCTGACCACTGCAATGAGTTTGGCTCGCATTTGCGATAAGCGTCTGCTCTTGGACCACCCTCATCTACATCACCAGGACACCGAAGGGTCCAAGCGTTCTTCGCGGCCTCTGTCATCTACCACAGCCAGTCACCTCGCCCCAGACCACGACGTCGACCGCCCAGCTATCATTCGACGACTGTCGCCACAGGAGATGAATGACCGTCGTGCCAAGGGCCTCTGTTACAACTGTGATGAGCCATTTTTTCGTGGACATCACTGCAAGCGCCTCTTCTGGTTGGAGGTCGACGACTCAGCTTCTGAACGGGATGCTGACACTGACACGGGAGATCCGACGCCCACCGTCACTACAGACCAAGCTTGAGAGTAAGCTTGTCGTCGGGATGGGTGGGGATGTTACGGTCTCGTCTTGATCCGGCCTTGGTCGCGCATGTCGCGAACTATTTATCTAGTCTACTTTATAATTTTCTATGCGTAATCGATCCTCCATGTTTAAGCCCAAGGAAGGGGCATTTTGATAACTATTTATACTTGGGTGGAGCCAAGACTAGAACCAAGCAAGAAAAAATTATCATTTAATTTCTCTATTACTCTCTCTAATTCTCACTCTCTAACCTTCCCGATATCTCCACGGACCGAACCCGTGTTGCCCTAGCCGCCGTTCCAAATCGCGATACCGCGCGATCCCGCCCGTGCCGCTCCGTCGCTCGACACCGCACGCCGCCGCCATAGCTCGTCGGGCCACTCTCTCCTCCTCTCTTTGGATTTCCCTCCTCTTCCTTAACGCACACGCTCGCAATCTCGTGCACGTAACAACTTGGTATTAGAGGGAACGCTCCTCCCCGCCTCCAGAATGCCAGATCTGCCCCGACCGAACTCCGGCCCGCACAGCGCCTTCACGACCTCCTTCGGCCCGCACGGCCCATACCCGACCTGCTGCGGCCCGTACGGCCCCTCCCCGACCTCCTCTGGCCTGCACAGCGCCGTCCCGACCTCCTCCAGCCCGCACGGCCCATCCCCGACCTCCTCTAGCCCGCACGACCCCTCCGCGCAGTGAAACACTCAGCACCCGGCTTTGCACCGACCGCTCACCGCCGGCCCCTCACCCCCGCGCATCCTTCTCGGCTCCTCACTCGACGGGGCCCCCTTGCTCGCTTGCCTCTACGGGCTACTTCCGTTGTCGGACCCTTCTTCCTCCACTCTCTCAGGCGCCGACAACCGACTATTTTTGTCCTACGCAATGGCCGACCAGCCCTCGCTCTCGCAAATTTTTGAGTCCCTCGCCAAGCTCCTCACAGATAACAACAACGCCCTCATTGTCGTCGTCACCACCCAACTAGCGGCTAACCGACCGGCCCAACCGACAGCAGGCTCCTCCAGTGAAGTGTCGATTCCGCCAACTCTGCCGGATTTTTTTCCCCCGCGACACGAGGGTAATGGGGTGTCACGATACTTATGGCTGGATTTTCCCATATTCGACGGCCATGAAGACCCCTTAGCCTGGCTCTCTTGTTGCGAGCAATTCTTCGCCCACCAGCGCACCCCTTGGGAAGAGTGGCTCGATATTGCGGCCTTCCACCTGATGGGCCCCGCACAACTTTGGTTTTCCCAACTGCAACGAGAGAAACCACTACTATCTTGGGAAGATTTCAAGGTCAGTTGCACCCTCCGCTTCGGCCCACCGCTCCACAGCAATCCCTTAGGGGATCTCATTTCTTTCCGACAGACCGGTCCGATTTACGAGTCCCTTGAACAGTTTCAAGTCCTCTTGGCCCGCACTACCACCGTTCTTCCGACACAGCAGGTGTCCATCTTCACGGCGGGACTCCATGAGTGCCTCCGCATGGACGTAGAATTTCATGCACCCGCAGATCTGACCACTGCAATGAGTTTGACTCGCATTTACGAGAAGCGTCTGCTCTTGAACCGCCCTCATCTACATCACCAAGACACCGAAGGGTCCAAGCATTCTCCCGGCCTCTGTCATCGACCACAGCCAGTCTCCTCGCCCCAGACCACGACGCCGACCGACCAGCTACCATTCGATGACTGTCGCCATAGGAGAGGAATGACCGCCGTGCCAAGGGTCTTTGTTACAACTGCGACGAGCCCTTTTTCTGTGGACATCACTGCAAGCGCCTCTTCTGATTGGAGGTCGACGACTCGGCTTCTGAACGGGATGTTGACACTGACACAGGAGATTCGACGCCCACCGTCACTACAGAACAAGCTTGAGGGCAAGTTTGTCGTCGAGATGGGTGGGGATGTTACGGTCTCATCTTGATCCCGCCTTGGTCGTGCATGCCACGAACTATTTATCTAGTCTACTTTATAATTTTATATGCATAATCGATCTTCTGTGTTTAAGCACAAGGAGGGGGCATTTTGATGACTATTTATACTTGGGTGGAGCCAAGACTAGAACCAAGCAAGCACAAATAATCTTTTAATTTCTCTATTCCTCTCTCTAATTCTCTCTCTCTCTAACCTTCCCGATATCTCCAAGGACCGAACCCGCGTTGCCCTAGCCGCCGCTCCAAATCGCGATACCGCGCGATCCCGCCCGTGCCGCTCTGCCGCTCGACACCGCACGCCGCCGCCGCCGCCATAGCTCGCCGGGCTACTCTCTCCTCCTCTCTTGAGGATTTCCCTCCGCTTCCCCGGCCCACACGCTCGCAATCTCGGGCACGTAATAAAGACCTTCATCAATGATAGGCTTACCAAGCTCGTGGTTCTATATCATTCCTCAAATAGTCGAATGTAGGCAGGGATAGTTGAGGGTTTGCAATCGTAGGGAGATTTAAAGATGGCCATGTCAGCAATTTTTGTTATCTCTAAAGATCCTGCATTTGAATCCTACAAAACCTTAAATATATATATGAAAAAAGTATAAAACCTTATGTTTTTCCATGATTCTATAAAATAAATTTCTAACATTTAATGTGCCCTTATTACAACTGTGGATATGTTCGGGGACTGTGGCATTGCCCTTTCTGAAATCAACATTCTCCACAATCAAGCTGCAGTTGTCAATTGAAACCCCATCAGGGCAAGGAAAAAAAGATGCATGACTAGCAAGTGAATTCAAAAGATAATTTAGATCAATATGAGCTGTAAAAAACAATCTAAATCTGAGCCAAAATACAATCGAAATCCAGCAACAAAAAAAAACAAAAGGATCAATCATGATAAACAGTGTAAACCCCATGAAAACTGAGTCCCAGCCCTCAAAGAACTCAAAATTGAACACCGAACAACTCAAATCAGCTCCAAAAATCCAAATCCAAGCAATCCTCAGAAACCCGTCAAGACAAATACAGGGAACTGGATAAGCACTAGAAGCAGCAAGCGAAATGGATCAAAAACTTAAAATCCCAAATTACCTCAACCGTAATTCTCTAACTATATGGGTAACCTGCTTCAGACGTTTCAACACCATGACCACGAGAACATAAACCCAAAAGTCCGCACCCTTCTCCCTCCTTGGAGATCAACGATGTCCAACCCATTCTTACTTCCGCGTACAAAAGCAACAGAGGAAAGGACAAGGAAGAGGCGTTCCTTCAATTACCGGAAATAATAATTTAGGCAATATAAGACTAATCAACGGACCAAGGAGTCCAAATGTTTGGAAGAATCTTGCCGCTCGCAACCACAAACTGGTCGAGATCGTCATCAGATCTGGATATCTCAATCTCCTGGGCCAGAGGAAGGAGAGAGACGGAGAGATCCGAGATAATAAAATCTCTTTCGACCCTCTCCAAGAACAGCGACAGGGAAATTTGTCACTATGCGGATTCTTACTTATTCCAAACCTTTGTCGCCCTCCATTTTATCCCCATCGGCTGCCTTTTATTGGCAATTGTAATTTATGAGCAGCCACGGATTGCTTCTCTCTCCTCCACTTTCCTTTATTCCCCCATTTCACCCACTCTTCTTCTTCCTGTAAAGACTGTAGCGAAGGATTTGGTGATTTGCCGGCGCTCTCTCTCTCTCTCACTTCATGGAAAAGAGAGAGACTCTTCTGACCTGTTTTATAGCCGGACTAAAACACCACCTGCTTCTTCCCCAAATTTATTTTTATATACTTTAAGGCTCAGTTTGGTAGAACTTATTTTCACTGGTCAAGCGGTCACGACCGCATGAATCGGGACTTAATTAAGGTCCAGTTCATGCGATCGTGACCGCTTGACCGGTGAAAATAAGTCCCCCCAAACGAAGCCTAAGTCATTTTATAATTTAAACATAACATATGCTCCATTTAGATTTTAGAGAAATTTATTTTCACCGATCAAGCAGTGCAATGGAATGAATCGAACCGTAATTAAGTTCCGATTCATGCGGACCGGTCAAAATAAAGCCCCTCAAACGGAGTCATAGTCATTCAAATCCCCACTCAATATTAAAAAAATTACGGTTTGGGCCAATAGATTAATTCATCTTTATGACTATAAAATTGAGGAATTTTGACATATTGCACCCACGAATATGATGTGTTTGGGACTTTGCACACCATGATTTTATATTTGACATTTTCCACCCTCCAAATCGATTTTTTTGGCACTTTGCACCCTCATATCATTTAATAACAATAATTTCAATTTTTAATTCCAAAATTTGAATCCTAGAGGGTTATTTTGATCATTTTTAAAAATTAATTCATTCACTTCTAACTGCAGGTCGATAGGTTAAATTTTGGTGGCTTATTTTCACTCATTTAACCCGCAAATACTATCTAGAGAACAAAAAATGATATTAAACTAATTTGCTCCCCATTTTTAATCATTCTATTCATCAATATTCGGCATATCCAATTTGCAATTTGTTTAATTCTATTGGTTTATTTTCAACCATCTATTCTCTCCCAAAATACTATTCGTAGACCAAAAGAATTATTTTCCCCAATATTATGTTAATGAATGCTAGGGGACGCGTGCATGGTCCTTCAGTATGCATTGTGCAGTGACGATAACACTCGCTCATCACTCAAATGACGGTCGAGTAATATCGTAATCACACATTATAAACATGACTAGCCCATGCTCGGTCATTACTGAGAAAAATTAGCTGTTTTGGCAAGTCCTCCTTTACCATCAATGAAAGAAAGTAGATTGATAGTCGTGTCATTTATTATCACATGAAGAATTTCAGTAAATTATATAAGGACATTATATAAGAAACTAAAATTCCAAAAACATACTGAATTTCCATATCATTACAAGAGCTTCATTGCAAGTACTCCAAAAATTAAAACTCGAAGTAATACTTGCAATGTTCATAAGACAATCTCATTATACAAAACAGACATAATTTCAAAACAATCTCTTAGTAATGAAACAAGAGCTTGACTTCTCATGATGTGTCATCTCAAACATCTTTCTCAACTGTTAAATAAAAATACAATTTAGTATGAGTGAAATTTAATAAAAAGTAAATCACATAATACCAAAAATCTCACCTTTATTAAATGGCACAGTTATTGATTCTTGAATTGCAATATAGTTAGTCATTGTGCTCTTCATCTTCACCTATATTTATAAATGTAGCTAACAAATTTTTTAGACTTGGTTTTCATACCTTTCAGGAGAGCACTGTGTAATGACTCCATCTATTCATATAGCATATAATAGAAGGTCCGGCCGGGGCGCCACACCATATGCCACAAAACAGACGGCGAAGTCACGGGTTGATATCAGAGTTGCGCATCTTAACTCATAGCATTCTAGCGGAAGCTTTTTAACATAAATACTGAACTCCAACCATGAATGTCCACTGATATAAATACTCATATTTATATAGGAATGTACACCAAATACAATAACGTTTTGCCTTATGGCCTTACAGTTACTCTTTATAAGAGTGGCTTCCAAACATCGACGTGCAGACCTGCCACACATGAACAAAACATAATATTTTTCAGCTTAGCATTCAAGGGCAAGCAGCAGCAGCAGGGACTTCAGCCTTTAAATGTCCTGCTCGGCTCTCCAGCACCTGCAGAAGGATAGCTCACCCAACGGTGGCAAATAAGGAAACAGTCAGCATTCAGCTGACCAATTTATAATGACCCTACCCCTTTCCCGGGGAAGTGGTATTCTTTTCCTGCAGGCATAGCAATTCATAGGCAGATATATATATCACACATTGTGCTCTCACGCACAAACAATCCATCACAACCGTCCGCCACGTGGCCCGACGATCCGTGCACTCAGGGCACATTCTTGGTGTATCGGCGAATCAGGGTCCCACCACCGTTCCAGGTCCAACACCCGACGGTAAAATTGAGCATTCAGTCTTTCCGGCGCACAGTCCTAAGACTCTCATTATGCGCTCCAAATGACCGCACTTTCAGGTCTTCAAGTCGGACGGACATAACGCAGGTACGGATCAACCACCCCCTGTTGCTCAAGTCGCCTTGCCATCACTGAATACCAACGTACTTGAGGCTCAATATATAAGGCGCGGGTCGGTTTCACCTTTCCTGTTCGGCACTAGGCCTTCCAAGAGCTCATCAAGCTCACAATAGTCATA
This sequence comes from Platanthera guangdongensis, assembly GCA_039583875.1. Classification (NCBI taxonomy): domain Eukaryota; kingdom Viridiplantae; phylum Streptophyta; class Magnoliopsida; order Asparagales; family Orchidaceae; genus Platanthera; species Platanthera guangdongensis. The sequence continues at coordinate 79,081,970 of CM077155.1, read as the reverse complement.
CTGACCACCAAGGACTGGCTTCACAATTGCCACGATGTCCACCAAGGGACTAGCTTCACACTAGCCACAATGTACACCAAGGGACTGGCTCACAATCAATAAGGGGAGTTCATGCTAGCATCCTTCATGATCGCTTAGCGGGTTCCGCAGAACTCACTTTATGCACCCAACTCCACCCAAACCCTGCAGCTTTCTGTAGTGCCAGAAACACTGGTCTTTTAAAGCATACAGCTCACACACTTGCGGGTATTTTCCTGGGCGTCCATACCAGTACTTCCTGCTACTATCCTTCATAGGCACAACTCATCAAGCATCACAAGGGTCTTTTCTTGGACTACCACTCCAGTACTTCCTGCTGCTGCCCTTCACAGGTCCAACTCATCGACTCCATCAACGACACGTTTAACCACGGAGTCTTCTTCGGTGTGCAAATGCAACATCACCAATCCAGACAAACCTACCCAGATGGGCTTCACACAGCATGTCTATTCCGTACTCCATTTCTGGATCTATATGCGAAACTATTGGGGATTCCAAGAATCAACCCAAGAAAATTCCTTCACATTCCACCCTCTAGTCGGGGAAATCCATGCACATGCCAAAAAGGAAGAACTTCATATGTCCAAGGAGGAAGATCGTTACCCTTGACGACCTCTTCGGAGCCATAGAATTCTAGCCGGCTGGAAAGCACCGCAGCGGCCTTGCCTCCACAACACTGGCCTCAGATCACGAATTGGAATTCTGCAGCTCCACTAGTGGTCGGCTCCCCTCTCCTCCTCCTCCTTGCTCTCTCCTCTCTCTATCTTCTTAGAAAGAGAATAACCAAAGGCAAAATGAGAATCCTCTTCTCATTCTCGGCCTTAAAGTAGCAGGGAGGAGTGTTGGGTACATTGGTTTAGATGTACCTGTTGGGTACATTGGTCAAATGTACCTGATTTGAAGAAGCCTCACCCAACTCAATGATATACATCATAATGTATTTGATGTATGTTTGAGTTACTTGTGCAGGTTAGGTATTCACTGGACTGAAGCTAAAACTTTCTAAGTCCATGTGTCGACACCCAGAGGGAAAGTGTCGACACTTGAGAAAGCTTGTGTCGACACCCAGACAAGCAGTGTCGACACTTGGAGTCATTGTGTCAACACCCGGGATGAAGAGTCGACACCAGACAGAAAGTGTCGACACAAGGAGCTGTGTCGACACTCAGTGAAGAAGAATGCAGAGAAGCAGTGTCGACACTTAGCAGAAGTGTCGACACCTAGAAGAGCTGTGTCTACACCAGAAAGTGTCGACACTTGGAGTTGTGTCGACACTCAGCAAAAGTCTGCAGAGTCCAAGTACAAGTGTCGACACTCAACACAAAGTGTCGACACTATGCAGAAGAGTCAGCACTTGAAGTAAGTGTCGACACTCAACACAAAGTGTCGACACTATGTAGAAGAGTCAACACTTAAAGTATGTGTCGACACTCAACACAATGTGTCGACACACCATCAGAGAAGTCAACATTTAAAGTATGTGTCGACACTCAGAACAATGTGTCGACACACAGTTAAAGACTCAACACTGGAAGGAAGTGTCGACACAAGGAGCTGTGTCGACACTTAGCAAAGAACAGAAATATCTACAAAAATATTCTAAGTACAAGTGTCGACACTAAGGGAATGTGTCGACACTCAGCTGAAGAATCTATATTGAAGACTTGTGTCGACACCAAGAAGCAGTGTCGACACTTGACAGATTCAACACAAGAAGTTGTGTCGACACAAAAGAGATGTGTCGACACTTAGAAGAATACAGTTAAAGAATGAAGAACAAGTACTTGTGTCGACACTCAATTTCAGTGTCGACACATGCAGAAGAATCTGTGTCGAGACATACAAGGAGTTGTGTCGACACCTTATAGACTTGTGTCGACACTTACACAGCATGTGTCGACACTTGGTCTCTAAGTGTCGACACTTAAGAACAGAAAGTCTCGACACTATCTGACAGTTAGAGAATTTCAAGAAGTGACTGGTTGATATGACAGCTGCCGATCTAGCCGGTCTACAGCAACTGTCAGTGAAGTCAGAAGTCTGTTATGAACCGGACCAGCCGGTTACCATGAAGAATGTCTATAAATAGGCACCCACAGTTTACAGAAACAGTTGTTGTTGTTGGTGTTGAAGCTATTTGAAGTAATAGATCAGATTATTCAAGTAATCAGAAAAGTGGTACACAGAGTATCAACACAAGAAGATCTGGCAGTCCAACTACAGATCTAAGAAGTTGGAGAGAGAGAGCTCCAATCAAGAATTCAGTCTTTGGAACTAGGCTGAGAAGAAGGATTCAGAGGCATCTGGATCTTAAGAAGCAGAGGTCAAGGAACAACTGCAGAGGATTCAGACTTATTCAGTTCTACTCAAGAAGCTTTGAAGGAAGCTAAGTCAGTTTGGATCTATCTGAGTTCTTCCAAGAACTCAGCAAGAAACTCACAACTCCTCTCTTATTTTCTGAGTTGTTGAGTTATTTGTTGCAATACTATTTTATCTTGTAGGATCTTTGGATCTGAGTGCTTTGTAAGCCTAAATTTATAAAGGCTGAGGGTAGGGCTTGAGAGCCTGAGTGTAGGAGTTGAAGAACTCTGAGTGTAGGCCTTGATTGGCTGAGTGTAGGCATGGGTGGCTGAGTGTAGGCCTGGGTGGCTGAGTATAGGCCTTTGTGGCTGAGTGTAGGCTTTGGATAAAGCTGAGGTGTAAGGCTTTGGGCCTGAGGTGTAGGAACCTATTTGGGTTCTGAGACAGTGGAGGAGTTTGGCCGAATCTAGTACACTGCTAGATAGGCGAAGGGGGAGAGTGGATGTACCCAAAGATTGGGGAACCACTATAAAACCTTGTGTATGCTGTGCTGTGAATGTGCTGTGACTGTGTATGCTGTGATTATTGCTGTGCAAAAGTAAAGTAGATTTTGTGTTAGTACTGTTTGCTGCCATTAAAAAGTAAAAAGGATTAGGTCACCTATTCACCCCCCCCCCCCCCTCTAGGTGTTTAGGTACCATATCTTTCAAGTGGTATCAGAGGGAGGTTCCTCAAAACAAGGACTAACAGTCTAAGGAGATCCTGTTTGGCAGAAACAGTCTAAGTCAGAAAACAGCTTCAAGAAAATCAAGAACCATGGGTTCTTTTGAAAATCATAAAGAATTGGGTTCCATGAAATTACATATTTGTAGAAAGGAAATTTTTGGGATCTGGAAAGAAAGGGTAAGGCTATTTATGGAGGCCTCAGACCCAAGAATTTACATCACAGTTAAAGAAGGGCCTTATGTGCCAATGAAGATCTCAGTATTGGATGCAAATCAGAGGACTCCAAAGGATTTCTCTGAGATGACCAAGGATGAAATTGTCCTAGCCACTATGGACAAGAGGGCACAAAACATTATAGTAAGTGTCATTGATGATGCCACTTTTCAGAACTTAATTCACTGTAAAACAGCAAAAGAGATGTGGGATACTCTCATTGTCTATATGGAAGGTTCTGAAGAAGTTAGGCAAGATAGGAAGTCCTTGCTTAATCAAGAGTATGAGAGCTTTAGGCAAGGAAGAGGAGATAGCATCACTGAATGCTACAAGAAGTTCTATAGAATAGTTAATGAACTCATGTCTTATGGAAGAGAGTTCAGCAACTATGAACTAAATGACAAATTCCTAAGGTCCCTAACCAAAGATTGGGACACCAAGATCTGTGCCATAAGAGAAATGACAAAGTTGGGAGAAATTCCTCCTCCTACACTATTTGGCAAGTTGTTGTCATATGAGATGCAGCTGACAGTGAGGAAAGAGGAGGAGAAATCAACAAGGACTGAGCACAAGGAAAGGACTGTTGCCTTCAAGACAGATGTTCCCAGAAAATGCAGAACTAAGTCATCAACTCCACCTCCAGAGGTAGTTGAATCTGAGTCAGAAGGGTCTGTCAGTACAAAGTCTACAAGCAGTGAAAGTGATGAAGACTTTGCTGCCTTCACTAGACACTTTCAGAAATTCCTGAAAAAGAAACAGTGGAGGTCCAGACCATCTACTTACAAGGGAAAAGAAGTCTTGTATCAGGAGAAAAAGCCTTCTAAGAAGGACATGAAGAAGACAAAGACAAGCAAGACAACTGGATCAAAGATTGTGTGCTACTGCTGCAATAGACAGGGTCATGTCATTGCTGATTGTCCTGAGAAAAGAAAAGAATCCAGTGACAGGAAAAAGACTCACTTCAAAGGGAAGAAAGAGAAGTCTTTTGTTGCCAAGAATGAGAAGACTCTTTCAGATATTTCTTCTTCAGACACTGATACTGATGCTGAAGCATACATAGGGCTATTTGCTGAAGAAGAAGAAGAAGAATTTATGAAGATCTTGGAGTCAATTCATGAACAAGAAGACTGCCAGTGCCAAGGACTGATGTCATTGACTGAGAGTACCAAAACCCTGGAGCAGCCAGGACCTAGTCAGGTACAAAGTCCAACTCTAAGTTCAGTTTCTTGTTCTAGTTCAGAATCAGATTCATCTTCATCAAATGATGAAAGTGTTTCTGAGTCTGAAGATGATATTCATCAGCTCATAGATGAATATAAGGTGCTGTTACAGGCTTATAAGAAAAGCAAGTCCCTTGCCAAAAGTCAGGCAAAGGAGATTGCTGATCTCAAGGCTGCTGCAACAGAATTTGAGAAGCAATTTGACCAAAAACTGAATGAGATAGCTAGGCTGAAACACATTACAGTGATTCAGATGGGTACTATCACATTTAAGAATGATCAAATTAAGAAACTGGAGACAAATCTTAAGAAAGAGAGAGAACTGGTTGCAAAGTTTTCAAAGCCTAAATCAGTTCTACCTTTGATTGATGATTTTACTCATCACAAAGGTAAGGCTGGACTGGGTTTTGTTAAACCTGCTAGGACTGTTCAGGATCAGTCCAAGTCCAAGGGCAAGGCCCCAACATTCAATAAGTCAGCTGCAGTTAAGACAGCAAAGTCTGTACCTAAGCAAAGGTACAATAAGTTTGAATGTTGGTGTTGTGGCAAGGTTGGCCACTTTGCCTTGGATTGTTGGCACAATGCCAGTGCCAAGTTGAGTAGCAAGTTACCTGGTGGAAAGCCAGTAGGTAGCTGTGTCATGTTGCAAACTAACAATCACCAAGGACCCAAGTTTACTTTGGGTTCTAAGGTTCATTAATTTGTTTTGCAGGTGAATCCAAGTGAACATACCCCAACATGGTACTTGGATAGTGGATGTTCCAGACATATGACTGGAACAAGGGGACTACTGAAGGACTATATTCCAATCAAAAATGGTCCTAAAGTGACCTTTGGTGGTTCTGAAAAAGGAATCATCAAAGGGTTTGGTAACATTTCTTCAAACCTTGTTACCATTACTCAAGTGGCTTATGTTAAAGGGTTGAAACACAACCTTATAAGCATAAGTCAGTTAAGTGATGTAGGGTATGACATCTCATTTGTTAAAAATGGTTGTCATATCAAGAGGTCAAGTGATCAAGAGATCATTTTGACAGGATATAGAAAGAGGAATGTCTACTGTCTAGACATCATGATTGAGAACAATGGTTCTCCTGTTTGTCTTGTAGCTGATGAGACAGTCTCTCATTGTGTCAAGTGGCACAAGAGGCTAGCTCATCTTAACTACAAGACTATTAGCAAACTCTTTAGCAAAGAGTTAGTGAGGAATGGTCCTCAAGTTAAGTGTGTTAAATATGGCATTTGCTCAGCTTGTCAAAAGGGCAAGCAGACCAAATCCACCTTTAAAAGCATTGAGAACAAAGATGCTGTGAGGTGCTTATACCTCTTGCATATGGATCTCTTTGGTCCAATGCCAGTTCACAGCTTAGGTAGGAAGGTCTATACCTTTGTAGTTGTTGATGACTACTCAAGGTTTTCCTGGGTGTTCTTCTTAAGGCAGAAATCTGAAACACCTAGTGTCTTCTACAGCTTTGTCAAGCAAATTCAGAATGAACTAAATAGTACTGTGGTCAAAATTAGAAGTGACCATGGTACTGAGTTTCAATCTGAAAGCATGACAAAACTATGTGAAGACTTTGGGATATTTCAAGAATTCTCTTCACCTAGAACACCTCAGCAAAATGGCATTGCTGAGAGGAAGAATAGAACCTTGATAGAGGCTGGTAGAACCCTACTTAGTGATACATCACTGCCTGAGTATTTCTGGGCTGAAGTAGTTAACACTGCATGCCATGTTATAAATAGGGCTACCATCACTAAAAGGCTAAACAAGACCCCCTATGAAGTTGTGAAAGGCAGGAAACCAAATCTATCCTATTTCAGGATCTTTGGTTGCAAATGCTTCATACTTAACAATGGGAAGTCTTACATAACTAAGTTTGCTGCCAAGTCCCAAGAGGGAATTTTTGTTGGGTACAACAACAATAGTAAGGCTTATAGAGTATACAACTTGACTACCCAAGTTGTAGAGGAGACTGTGCATGTAGTTTTTGATGAGACAAAACTTATTAACAATGAGTTGTCTAGCAATGTATGCAGCCCCACAGGTTTGACAAAGAAATTGGACAAGCTTACTATAGAAGAGATGCCTGCTGAAAGACAGCAAGTAGAAGGCAATAGCAGTTGTCCAGGGGGAGAACTACATGTGCCAATAGCTGAAGAAATACAAGAAGTACAGCATGATGCAGATGCTGAAGAAGTTCAACCTGAAGCTAGGATGCCTCCAGCCCACAGGCATCTAAGAGATCATCCAGTAGAGCTGATTATTGGAGATCCAAGACAAGGAGTTCAGACAAGGAGCAGAAATCAGAATGCTGCAGTATATTCTAGTTTTCTGTCTCAAATAGAACCTAAGAAATTTGAAGAAGCTATACAAGATCCACAGTGGACTGAAGCTATGCAAGAAGAGCTTAATCAGTTCAAAAGGTGCAAGGTTTGGGAGCTGGTTCCAAAGCCTAAAGACCACAATGTTATAGGAACTAAGTGGATCTACAGAAATAAGTTAGATGAACAATGGGGTCATCATAAAGAATAAAGCAAGACTGGTTGCAAAAGGATATAGGCAAGAAGAAGGTATTGATTTTGATCAAACCTTTGCCCCAGTAGCCAGACTGGAGGCCATAAGGATGTTCTTGGCCTATGCAACCTATCAAGGATTCAAGGTTTACCAGATGGATGTCAAGTCAGCATTCTTAAATGGTAATCTTAAGGAAGAAGTCTATGTGGAGCAGCCTTCAGGTTTTGTTGATCCAACTCAACCTCATTATGTCTATAGACTTAGGAAAGCATTATATGGGTTAAAGCAAGCCCCTAGAGCTTGGTATGAGACCATATCTAGTTTCCTCATTGAGAACAAGTTCTCAAGGGGGAAAATAGATAAGACTCTATTCCTTAGGGAATCTAGAGGCAAAGTAATACTTGTCCAAATATATGTAGATGACATTATATTTGGGTCTACTGAAAGTAGCCTTTGCAAAAAGTTTGCAAAGCTTATGCAAAGTCAATTTGAGATGAGTAGTATGGGAGAGCTAAAGTTTTTCTTGGGTCTCCAAGTTAAACAGACTGAAAGTGGTCTATCCATTTGTCAGTCCAAGTTCACCCTAGAACTCATAAGGAAATATGGTATGGATTCATCCAGCACCATGAAGACTCCTATGGGGTCAAGTATGTCTCTTAGCAAGGATGATACAGGAAAACCTGTAGATGAAACCTTATATAGAGGGATAGTTTGCTCCCTACTATACTTGACTGCAAGTAGGCCTGACATTATGTATGCTACATGTGTTTGTGCCAGGTATCAAGCCTGCCCTAAAGAGTCTCACTTGACTGCTGTCAAAAGAATATTGAGATATCTAAAGGGCACTCCCTATCTAGGCCTCTGGTACCCTAGGAATGGAGATTTTGATCTAACAGGTTATACAGATGCAGACTTTGCAGGATGCAAAGAGGATAGAAAGAGCACAACTGGAACCTGTCAATTCCTAGGTGGAAGAATAATTTCATGGAGCAGCAAAAAGCAGACTAGTGTGGCTATCTCCACAGCTGAGTCAGAATATGTAGCTGCAGGAAGTTGCTGTGCTCAACTTCTATGGATTCAACATCAGCTAGTTGACTATGGATTTCAGGTAAGTAGAACTCCACTTTACTGTGATTCTACAAGTGCTATTTCAATAGCTAACAACCCTGTATCTCATAGTAGAACAAAACATATTGAGATTAAATATCACTTTCTTAGGGAGCATGTAGAAAGAAATGATATTGCACTTGAATATGTTAAAACTGATAATCAGATAGCTGACATGTTTACTAAGCCCTTAGAAGAAGCTAAGTTCAATAGATTCAAAATTGAACTAGGTATGATAAACTTAGAGTAAGTTTACAGAATAGAAAATTGGCTAAGTAAAAAGGTGTCGACACATAGACAAGTCTATGTCGACACAGAATAAAAGTGTCGACACTTCAGGAAAAAGGTGTCGACACATCTAGGATGTAGGTGTCGACACTTCAGAATGTTAGTGTCGACACATGTCGAGTAGGTGTCGACACATCCAATGTGGTGTCGACACTTAAGTTTTACTCAGAATTTTCTAAGTAAAGTCTCGACGATTAGTCGAGTAGAGTGGTGTCGACACATAAACATGTGTCGACACATAAAATCTGTTGACTAAACTTGTGTCGACACATATGTGTCGAGACATTATAAGTAAGTGTCGACACTTATTGCCAGTGTCGACACATGTTAAGCTAGATATCCCGCCTGTTCATCTTCAAAAATAGACATGTATAAATAGGGTTCTGTCTTTGATTGTCGACACGTTTTCAAAGTTTCGAGACCAAAACTCTTGTGTCGACATTTCTCTTTTCTCAAGACTAAATCTCCAAACCCTAATGGCTCCCAAGCTCGAGGAGAATGTTAACGAAGGCTATGAGCTCGTGCGAGGTGCATTCGATGAAGCTGATCAAGAACTCAAGGCGGTAGTAACCCTAATAGCCGATTCTGGATTGGAATACTTGACTTCAGAACCAATGAAGATTTGGAAAAAGGAAGTTCTTGAATTCCTCCATGGAGCTGCTGTAGATGACTCTGGATTCAGGATCAAATCCAGAGTTCATGGGACTAAGGTCAAAGTTTCACCAAAGAATCTGAGAAAGGTACTCCAGCTACCTAAAACACATGATGAAGAGGAAGTAACTGCTTCAAAGACCAGGGAAGCTCTTACTTGGTGTGGACTGGATCCAAAGATGAAGGTAGGATCAGTCTTTAACAAGAAAGGCATGAATAATCAAGGGAAATTCATGTCTGAAATAGTGGGAAAGGTCATTCTCAGTAAACCTGGAGGGCATGACAGGGTGTCAGCCTCAATGTTCAATATCATGACAAGAATCATCTTCACCCTCAAAACAGATTGGTCAATGGTCCTCTATGAAAAGATCAAGGAAAGTCTGAAAAAGCCCAATCTGGGCAGAATTATAAGTCTCTACCTGGCTGGTACAATACCAGAGGTAATGAGCACAGCTGCTGGAAGCAAGATCAATCATATGAGAAAGATGGATTCCAGGATATTTTCTAGATGGGAAAGGGTGTTGTCAAAGGACATGCCTACCCCTGAGAAGCCAGTATCTGAGAAAGTTACTCCTCCCAGGAAGAAGAGAAAGACTGCTGCTGTGACAGAAGAGTCCTCCAGCAGTTCTGATAGTGAAGAACAGGTTGTTTTCACACCTGATGACCATGAAGAAGTGGCTGCAGAGAAAACTCCTGCTCCTCAAGATGTAGCTGAGATCCAGGGGGAGCTGCCTCCAGCTAGCCCCATCCATAGGGATCACAGCCAGGGGGAGCTTCCTAGCAGTAGAAGAACCATCTACTCTGGACAGTGAGCAAGCCACCATCATTATTCAAGAGGTACTCACTGACTTAAAAACTTTAGAATATCTTATTGAAGATGTTGGTTTGTCTGATGTTCCTCAGCAAACTCAGCTACCTAGCCAAGCTCCAGATGTTGGTCTTGAAGACACATCTGCTGTTGTGCAAAATGTTCCAGATACTACTCAAGTAGTTGAAGAACAAAGACTATCTCCAGCTCCATCCCCTCATGAATATACTATGGAAGATTTGTTTCTGAATTTAGATCAAGAGGATTTTGACATGGACAAGGTTGCTGCTGCTGAAGAGAAGGGTGCTGCTGCTGAGGGGGAGCACATGACAGTTCTGGAAGAGCCTTTAAGGCTAGACACTGAGAAAGCACCTGCTGTGCAGACTGAAAGGCCTGAAAGCCCTAAGGACAGGGTTGATATTGCCAGCACTTCTGCCTCTGAAGATGAGGAGAGTGCTAGGGCTAAAAAGAAGAAACTCTTTGTATTCAAGAGAAGAAGTCAGAGCTACAAGAAAGCCCTACAATCCATTGCCCCACAGCCTATAGTTCAGCAAGCTCCAACTGCTGACTATAGTGCTTTACTGATTGCACTACAGATCAAGCTGGATGAGCAAAGGAAGGCTATAGAGACTTATGTTGATGAAGGGCACAAGTCCCTACAATTTGATCTGGCACAGGAAATCAAGTCAATAAGGTTTGAAATGAACCTTAATAAAAAGGAGATGACTGAATGTTTTTCAAAGGGTGGTAATGCAGTGGTCTATCTGGCAACCCACCAAGAGAAGATAAAGTCTCAAGTAGATGATATAGCACTGAAGCAAGACTATGTGCTGGAGAATCAGTTGAGAATGAATGATAATTTAACTGCCTCCCACAATGCTATAGTCACTGAATTGAAGAATAAGTCTGCTGAACCATCTACATCTGCTGCTGCTGCAAAGGCTGATTTTGATAAAATCTTTCAAGCAGAGATTACTGCTGTCAAAACTGCTATACAAGATTCCCAGAAAGCAATTTCTGACCAACTTACAAAGCTTAGACCTTACTTTAAGGATGGAATCAGGTATTTGGATAGTCAGATTAGATTCCAAAAGGATGATGTAAGAGACCATGTGGCCCAAGAAGTCATAAAGGGGGAGAGAGTGTTAGTCAAGGCCAGTTCTGAGCATGCAAAATGGATTTCAAATTCAATCAGGGCTACACTTGGATATCCTCCCCTGTGTGATGACAATGAAGTTGCTGAATCTGGACTGAACCCTGCCTATTTTGGAGGTGAGCCACAAGAAGTAGCTCAAGTCATTTATCCACCTCCAGATTTTGAAATGATTCATGCAGAGGTGAGCACTATGTATAGCCCATCTGGGGGCAAGGACAATGTCCATTTAGAAAAGGTTGTTCAACCTATAACAGCAGCTATGCAAGAGGCTTTGGACAAAGAAGAAGAGACAAGGCTGTCAAAGAAGAGGTTTAGGGAACTAGCAGAACAAAAGCCAGATTTTGAACAGTGGAGCCCTACCTCTAGAAATATCATTCTAACTGCCTGGAAAGCTGTTAAAGACAACACTACTGATAGAAACAAGTGGTTCTCAGAAGCTGAATGGAGGAAGCATGAGATCAGGCAGGAAGCCATTGTCCAGTACAGAAGAAAGGCTAAGTTAGGAAAGCTACCTCCTACTGCAGTGGAGCCTAGCAAGTACTTTCCTAAGCCCTATCATTATTTTGAGAGACAGAAAATCAAGGCTGAAGAACAAAAGAAGAAGGACTCAAAAGGCAAGAAGCCTGCTGATGCTGAGCCTACTGCTACTGCTGCTGTTAAAGCTCAAGTTAAAGCTGGAAAAGGAATTGTTATCAAAGAACCTGATCAGAAATAGATTAGGAATTAAACTTGAAGCTTGTTGTAATCTTTTAAATGAAAAACATTTTTGTACAACATTGAAAATGTATAAGGAACAATGTTAGAACAATATATGATAAATATAGTATGATTGTTCTGAAATGTGTTTGTTTCTTATTTGTTCTGGAATGTTGAATGTCTATATGTGTGAAGTTTTACATGTTCATGTTAACCCTGATGATTATAATCTGCTTTTCATCATTTTGTAATTTTTAATTATGAATGGTGTATATCATTGACTAAGGGTTATGACTTCTCCAAATAGGGGGAGATTGTTGGGTACATTGGTCAAATGTACCTGATTTGAAGAAGCCTCACCCAACTCAATGATATACATCATAATGTATTTGATGTATGTTTGAGTTACTTGTGCAGGTTAGGTATTCACTGGACTGAAACTAAAACTTTCTAAGTCCATGTGTCGACACCCAGAGGGAAAGTGTCGACACTTGAGAAAGCTTGTGTCGACACCCAGACAAGCAGTGTCGACACTTGGAGTCATTGTGTCAACACCCGGGATGAAGAGTCGACACCAGACAGAAAGTGTCGACACAAGGAGCTGTGTCGACACTCAGTGAAGAATAATGCAGAGAAGCAGTGTCGACACTTAGCAGAAGTGTCGACACCTAGAAGAGCTGTGTCTACACCAGAAAGTGTCGACACTTGGAGTTGTGTCGACACTCAGCAAAAGTCTGCAGAGTCCAAGTACAAGTGTCGACACTCAACACAAAGTGTCGACACTATGCAAAAGAGTCAGCACTTGAAGTAAGTGTCGACACTCAACACAAAGTGTCGACACTATGCAGAAGAGTCAACACTTAAAGTATGTGTCGACACTCAACACAATGTGTCGACACACCATCAGAGAAGTCAACATTTAAAGTATGTGTCGACACTCAGAACAATGTGTCGACACACAGTTAAAGACTCAACACTGGAAGGAAGTGTCGACACAAGGAGCTGTGTCGACACTTAGCAAAGAACAGAAATATCTACAAAAATATTCTAAGTACAAGTGTCGACACTAAGGGAATGTGTCGACACTCAGCTGAAGAATCTATATTGAAGACTTGTGTCGACACCAAGAAGCAGTGTCGACACTTGACAGATTCAACACAAGAAGTTGTGTCGACACAAAAGAGATGTGTCGACACTTAGAAGAATACAGTTAAAGAATGAAGAACAAGTACTTGTGTCGACACTCAATTTCAGTGTCGACACATGCAGAAGAATCTGTGTCGAGACATACAAGGAGTTGTGTCGACACCTTATAGACTTGTGTCGACACTTACACAGCATGTGTCGACACTTGGTCTATAAGTGTCGACACTTAAGAACAGAAAGTCTCGACACTATCTGACAGTTAGAGAATTTCAAGAAGTGACTGGTTGATATGACAGCTGCCGATCCAGCCGGTCTACAGCAACTGTCAGTGAAGTCAGAAGTCTGTTATGAACCGGACCAGCCGGTTACCATGAAGAATGTCTATAAATAGGCACCCACAGTTTACAGAAACAGTTGTTGTTGTTGGTGTTGAAGCTATTTGAAGTAATAGATCAGATTATTCAAGTAATCAGAAAAGTGGTACACAGAGTATCAACACAAGAAGATCTGGCAGTCCAACTGCAGATCTAAGAAGTTGGAGAGAGAGAGCTCCAATCAAGAATTCAGTCTTTGGAACTAGGCTGAGAAGAAGGATTCAGAGGCATCTGGATCTTAAGAAGCAGAGGTCAAGGAACAACTGCAGAGGATTCAGACTTATTCAGTTCTACTCAAGAAGCTTTGAAGGAAGCTAAGTCAGTTTGGATCTATCTGAGTTCTTCCAAGAACTCAGCAAGAAACTCACAACTCCTCTCTTATTTTCTGAGTTGTTGAGTTATTTGTTGCAATACTATTTTATCTTGTAGGATCTTTGGATCTGAGTGCTTTGTAAGCCTAAATTTATAAAGGCTGAGGGTAGGGCTTGAGAGCCTGAGTGTAGGAGTTGAAGAACTCTGAGTGTAGGCCTTGATTGACTGAGTGTAGGCCTGGGTGGCTGAGTGTAGGCCTGGGTGGCTGAGTGTAGGCCTTTGTGGCTGAGTGTAGGCTTTGGATAAAGCTGAGGTGTAAGTCTTTGGGCCTGAGGTGTAGGAACCTATTTGGGTTCTGAGACAGTGGAGGAGTTTGGCCGAATCTAGTACACTGCTAGATAGGCGAAGGGGGAGAGTGGATGTACCCAAAGATTGGGGAACCACTATAAAACCTTGTGTATGCTGTGCTGTGAATGTGCTGTGACTGTGTATGCTGTGATTATTGCTGTCCAAAAGTAAAGTAGATTTTGTATTAGTACTGTTTGCTGCCATTAAAAAGTAAAAAGGATTAGGTCACCTATTCACCCCCCCTCTAGGTGTTTAGGTACCATATCTTTCAGTACCTGATTTGAAGAAGCCTCACCCAACTCAATGATATACATCAAAAATGTATTTGATGTATTTTGAGTTCACTTGTGCAGGCTAAGTATTTACAGGAAAGAAGAAAAAGTTTCTAAGTCCATGTGTCGACACCCAGAGGGAAAGTGTCGACACTTAAGAAGGCTTGTGTCGACACCCAGGCATGCAGTGTCGACACTTGGAGTCATTGTGTCGACACCAGGGATGCTGAGTCGACACCAGACAGAAAGTGTCGACACAAGGAGCTGTGTCGACACTCAATGAAGAAGAGTGCAGTGAAGCAGTGTCGACACATAGCAGTTGTGTCGACACCCAGAGAAACTGTGTCTACATCAGAAAGTGTCGACACTTGGAGGCTGTGTCGACACTCAGCAAAAGTCAGCAGAGACTAAGTACAAGTGTCGACACCTAGAACAATGTGTCGACACACAGCAGAAGAGTCAACACTTGAAGTAAGTGTCGACACCCAGAGCAATGTGTCGACACTCAGCTGAAGAGTCAACACTTGAAGTAAGTGTCGACACCCAGAGCAATGTGTCGACACTCAGCTGAAGACTCAACACTTGAAGAAAGTGTCGACACAAGGAGCTGTGTCGACACTTAGCAAAGTTCAGAAATTTCTAAGTACAAGTGTCGACACTAAGGAGATGTGTCGACACTCAGCCAGAGTCTCAACAGAAGAAGTATGTGTCGACACAAGGAGCTGTGTCGACACTTAGCAAGTATCAACACTGAAGACATGTGTCGACACCAAGAAGAAGTGTCGACACTTAACAGATTCAACACATGAAGATGTGTTGACACAAAGGAGATGTGTCGACACTTACAAGAATTCAGCAATATACTGAAGTACAAGTACTTGTGTCGACACTCAATTTCAGTGTCGACACATGAAGAAGAAGCAATGTCGAGATATAAAATCTACAACACAAGGAGTTGTGTCGACACCTTGTAGACTAGTGTCGACACTTAGACAACTTGTGTCGACACTTGGTCTATAAGTGTCGACACTTAAAGACAGACAGTCTCGACATTTTTAAACAGTTACAGAATTTTCAAGAACTGACTGGATGACTTGACAGCTGCCATTCCAGCCGTTCTACAGCACCTGTCAGAGTTGTCAGAAATCAGTTATGAACCGGACCAGCCGGTTACCATGAAGAAGGCCTATAAATAGGCTTATACAGTCTACAGAAACTGTTGTTGAAGTTGTTCAAAAGATCAACACATCAAGTTATACAAAGAAGATCTAGCTATTCCTTGAAGAATCTAGTGAAGATCTAAGAAGTTGGAGAGAGAGAGCTCCATCCAAGAAATCAGTCATTGGAACCAGACTGAGAAGAAGGGTTCAGATTTATTCTGAATCTTAAGTAGCAGAGATCAAGGATCAACTGCAGAAGAGGTCAATCTTATTGTGTTCTACATTCAAGAAGCTTTGAAGAAAGCTAAGTCAGATTGATTTCAGCTGAGTTCTTCCAAGAACTCATCAAGAAACTCACAACACTTCTCTCTTTACTCTAAGTTGTTGAGTTACAATATTTGTATTCATTTTATCTTGTAGGATCCTTAGGGATCTGAGTCTTGTAAGCCTGTAATTATAAAGACTGAGTGTAGGGCTTGAGTGCCTGAGTGTAAGAGATTGAAATCTCTGAGTGTAGGCCTTGGTGGCTGAGTGTAGGCCTTGGTGGCTGAGTGTAGGCCTTGGTGGCTGAGTGTAGGCCTTGGTGGCTGAGTGTAGTCTTTGTGAAGAAGCTGAGTTGTAGGGCCTTGGGCCTGAGGTGTAGGAACATGTTTTGGGTTCTGAGATAGTGGAGGAGTTTGGCCGAATCTAGTACACTGCTAGATAGGCGAAGGGGGAAAGTGGATGTACCCAAACCTTGGGGAACCACTATAAAACTGTGTGTCTACTGTGTGCTGTGATATTCTGTGATTGCTGTGTGATTGTTGTGTACAAATAGATATAACTCTGAGATAAAATCTGATTGCTGCCTTAAAAAGTTAAAAAGATTCAAGTCACCTATTCACCCCCCCCCACTCTAGGTGTTTAAGTACAATATCTTTCAAGTGGTATCTGTAACATCCCATGTTACTTCTAGACCCCTCAACTTAGATTGGGTTAGGCCTGGGTGAGATTTAAGGAAGACCAACTATGTTTGACCCTAGGTAGTGGGTGGTAACCATGTGGGGCCCACTATAAGACCATAGTCAAACTAGGTCAAACCAGCCTAAGAGGGGACCATAGCCACTCCATGACCCCACCACATTGCCCTAACCCTAAAAACAATCCAAGTGCACCTAGGGCATGCCATTTGGTCAATATTTTGACCCAAGTTGACCAAAGTCAACCTTGGGCTTAAATTGGTCAAACCCACACTCATAAGCCCAATTAGCCTAAGTAGGGCACCCCCTTGACCCAACCCAAGTTGGGTGGTGCCACTAGACCCATTTCCACCAAGTAGGGTCAGCCCACCCACCATGGTTGACCAAGTCAACTCCCCAAGTCAACAAGTCAACAAATTGACCTAAAAGAGTGAAATGAAGACCAAGCCATTTTCCCTTGGACCAAACCACCAAAATTGGCCCATAGCCAGCCCAAGTGAACAAGACCAGTCCTACCCCTCTAAATCAGGAGAAAGACTACATGCAAGGGGGTAAAAGTGGGATTTTAAGGGTAGGAGGAGAGAGAAAATGAAGGAGAGGAAATGGTGGCCACATGGCCACCCCATCAGATGGTTTTAGCTGCCCAAAACCAGGTGGCCGACCTCCCCTCTTCATTTCCAGCAGAAAACCAGGGCTGTGAGCCACTTGGCAGCTGGGCGGAGCAAACAAAGCTCAAACCGAGCTCACATAGGAAATACCTCCCCATATACTCCACCTCAGTCCAAATAGACCTCACCAACAGCTTCAGGAGACAGAAGGGAGTGGAAATCGAGTGCTTAATCATGGAGAATGGTGGAGAATCGAGTTTTCGGGGTGGAGCTCGCCGGCGCACCACCACCACGACGAACCGCCGCCTGACCCGCAGCCAAGCCTCAATTCAGGTGCGTTTCGCCTCGCCTCTTCCCGTACTAGGTTTCTAGATCAACCTAGGGAGATATCGGGCTCAATCGAGCCCGATGCCATGAGAGAAAATGGAGAAAACCGAGCCTTTTTCTTCTTGCTCGGGTTCGCCGGAGGAGCCAACTCCGGCGGCCCCACCGCCGGGAAACGCTAGCCCCCACCTTAACGAAGGTGGTGGCGATATCCGCCGGCGGTGGTGGTGGCTCAGCTGGCCGGAAAATGCCAGCCAACATCGTCCAGGAAGATGCAATCGTGGCCGTCAAACCATCGGGGACGATGAACCGATTCCGTCGGTTTTAGCTTTAAGATTCGTGCAATAGATTTAAATAATTTAATTAATATTTGATGAATAGTGAAATCTCTGTCACATTATTACAGCCACCTTGCATGTTAAGTTTAGGCCTCTTAGAGGCATTTCCAGAACTTAGCCTCTTAATACAAATTGTAGCCAAGGGTCTTATCTTTAATTTGCCACCCTAAACATGTGATATGGTGTAGTGTACAGTCCTGTAGGTCATTTCTCCTAGGACTGGTCCTAGGGTAGGGCAGAAATTAAATTGGATGCCCATGTCAAACCATTAGTCACCATGGCCGCAAATTTTGGTCACATGCATGATTATGGCATACTTAGCCCCTGCCAAAATTTAGGAATTTTTAGAGAACAGTTTCCTATAGTTTTTGCCAAAATATCAAAATACAAATAAATGAAATATAAGGAGTTCTACACCTCCCCATGGTCCCAAATCTTGGTGGTAGGTCAGTGGGGACATCCTTGGTGCATGATAAAATTTTCAGCACCTTGGGTTCACTGCATGTTGGAGAATCCACTTGCATGTGTTAGCTTATGTTATGCCTTGGTGTGCAATTAGCAAAAAATGCAAATATAGTGTATTTAGCCCAATGGTGACATGCAAAGGTCTTGGAATTATTTACAGTGGTTCATTAGGGTAAATTTAATCCCTCAAATTAATCATGGAATTTTTGGAATCAAAAATTCCATTTATTGGAATTTATTTTAAATATAGCTATTTTGGAAATAAAAATTGGAAAATAGGTTTTCCTCAAGTACAAATCCTAAACTTTTGCCAAGGCATAGATAATGTGACATTTGACTTAGGAAAAACATGATCCCTCTGTTTTGAGGAACTTTTGGAGTAGATATCTTAAATTGCCCATTTTACCTTTATCTTATTAATTCTTGAAATGATGGATATATACCTCTGAAAAATTTGGAATTTATTCTACTACTATAAAATGGTATTATTAGTTTTTCATGCATTTATCAGAATTAATGGATGCATTGTTAGTTGTTAGTTTAATACAATGGCATTTTTGGTAAATATGTTATAATGGAATTTTATAGGCCATTACACAATAAATGCTGATGATACTCTGCCAATAGTCATAAATTAGTGCTCTAAAAGTTGTGTAATTTTCCTGGAATTTTTGATTTCATAATGCCTATACTTCATTTGGAAAAATGGAATTTGTGTGAAATTGATATTAAATAGGAAATGAGAATGATTAATTTAAGAAAAATTATGAAACTCTGTAGGCAGCAATATGTTATCAATATATATCTCAGGAAAAATTCTCTAGGTCAGTGGATATTTAATCATACTACTTCATGTGTAAAATGACCTAGCGTTTAAAGTAAAAGATTTAATTAAAGGACTATTTGGCCAAGAAAAATTATGAGAATTCATAGGATAGTTCCCTTAGTCCATACCACCCTAGGATAAATATTTAGAGGCAAGATGCCTTAAGGTTTGGAAGATCGCATTTTTAGGGTAACCATAGGACATGGTCTGCATATAACACAAATATGTCTTGCCTTAGAGGTTACCAGGGGATTGATTATCGACCGAAATAAGAGAGTTCAACATGAACAACCCTGGTGGGTAGAGTTGTCTTAGTGAGGGATCAGAAGTGCAAGTCTTAGTTAGCAACTGGAGTGGGGGTCGGCGGAAGACCGTCGGTTTCCCGGTAACACCTTAAGTCACTAGGGTTGTACTAGAGCAATAAGGAGAGCTGGGGAGATACATTGGTAGCCATCAACTAAAATAAATATCCTTGCGAAAGGGAACGCTGGGCGTAATCCCAACACAGTTCCTAGTGCCCCTTGAGAGCCCTTCACAGGGAATACCGGGGGCAGTCCTGGGATTAAACTTAAATCTCTAAGTATAATAACCCGTAGACAAGAGTAGTTTAATAGGTTAGGACATTGTTGTACCTTCTCGCCCGTGTAGGGTTGGAGAGATTCATGATATATGCTCACCCGTATGGGGTTTGAGGGAGTTGGTATAAAGGCACTAATGTGCGATCTCACCCGTTTTGGGGTTTGAGGGAGTTGGTATAAAGGCACTAATGTGCGTTCTCACCCGGGTTTGGGTTTGAGGGATTCAGGACGGGTTTGGTCCTGCGAGCGGGAGGCTCGGTATGAATTACTTGCATGTGCATAAATATCGTGGCGGGGCATGCGGTACTGGCCGTTCGTCAAACCGATGACAGTACGGTGCACCAGGCGGTTGTGAGAGTTAGAGGGGCCAGTGGGTTATTTTACACTGCGGTCTGGAGGACGATCCCCGATAACACACATCCGACCCAACAAGACTGACGGGTTTGTCAGCAAAGTACGTACGCGAGACTCTAGAGTGCACCTTGGACGTGTACAGAGGCGTATGAGAGGGGTCTAAGGCTTGGTAGTGTGCATACCGGTCTAGAAGCGGAGACGCCCGCTCCGCTGCTGCCGTAGCCACAGCGGTGGTACCCGAGAGTGATGCTAGCTCTCAAAAAGTGGGAACTAAAGGTCTGTGATCACAGAGTCGTTGTGTGTGAGTTGCACTTGCCTGCGCATAAAATTGCATCATATCATTCATTCATATTAGGTCATACGCTTCATAGATCCTTATCATATAAATTAGTATGGGCTCTTTTATATGATAAGTTAAATTTCCTGGAAACCCTAACTTATATATTTGTATGGGCATTTATATAAGTTAGAGTACGTTTGTGATGATAGCATAGTGGTAGTTTAGTTTATTTACTTGTTCATATTACTGTTCTTTACTTTCCTTTACTGCACTGCTCTTACTTATTACTTGTACCGTACTTAGAACTGCTAGCGTAGAACTACTTTACTTATTACAACTCTAGTTAGATACTGTCACCTGCTTCCACCTTGCTACCCCTTTTGTTGTCCTCCGCTTCGTCCTCCCGCTCGGTGCCTAGGAGCTGCGGGGCGAGGTGCAGAGGAAACGACTTAGTCTTTTTGACTAATGGTCGGTGACCAACTATTTTTAGGAGCCCGGGGAGATGGAGCACCAGCACGTCGAGGAGGCAGGACATGAGGAGCAGATACCGCATCAGCAGGCTACTACCACTACTGTGCGTCCTCAGGTGGGACGAGATCTGATGTTCTAGTATAGCTTCCGCATTTATTATTTTGTGAGAGAGTGATTTTGATGTACTGGGCATAAGCCCTTTTTACTCTTTCATTTGTACTCTTTTGTGGACTATAGTGATGTACTTTTCATTTCATTTATATGATTGTACTATGTGGATTGTGGACTGTTGGGTATTGTATCCACAATCACCTGAATTTGAGGAAGCCATCTGTCAAGCTAAGATGAATTCACAATATATTTGATGGAACCTCTTAAGTTGTGCTTGCAGTTCTTCCACGCTAAGTGCACACCAATGTCAGGGTGCAGTAGGTCAATATACACGGATCTGCACGACGTAATCCCTCGTTGAGCAGATCAGTGTGTTGGCCTACGTGTACTCTCTCTATTGGAGTGCACTTATTTTCAAGTACAGGGCCATGTTTATGCAAGAGAAGACAAGGAGCAAGGATGGGTCAAGGAGCAGCACTTGGGTGGAAAGACGAAAATCCGTCTAAGTATAATTCGACGAGAATCACCAAGTGATTCTCGCCATTCGGCGAGAATCAAGTGATTCTCGCCGAATCGTCGAGAATCATTAGTGATTCTCGCCGACTCCTTCCGGCTACCCCAAAACCGTGCCAAGTAAGATTCGGCGAGAATCACTAATGATTCTCGCCGAACCCGTCGCTGAGCAGGTCATTAATACCAAGGGAAAATCGTTGAGAATCAACAAGTGATCCGTCGAGAATCACCAGTGATTCTCGATGAATCGTCGAGAATCGTTAACTGATTCTCGCCGATTCGTCGAGAATCACCAATGATTCTCGACGAATTTTACTTGGCGTTTTCTCTGGATGCTGCTGGACCGGATTCTGCCGCTGGACTAGTTTGAACCGGATTTCGGGTTTCTACTTGTGGGACCCACAACGGTCATATTGTATGGGTCTTCAATGTATAAATACACGGGTATTTTTGAACAGTAGAAGAACGAAAAAAAGAAACGAAAAAGCAGAGCCGCGACTTGACCTAGTTCGCGAGTTTCCGCCGCCGCCTCCATCGTCGCGCGAGAGTGTGGATCGCCAGTCGAGATCGTGTTTTCTTCCTGATCTCCGGTCGATAGAAGCTTAGCAAAGCTTGAGTCTCACGCGTCTATCCAGAGATCCCTTGTCTCTCGATTTGTTGATCGGGAAAAACTTCCCATCCGAATCGATCGAGACGACCGATCCTCGTGTGACCGTTGGTAGACCTAGCTTGCTTCGCTACGAAGATTGGATCTCTATTTTCAGCAGCCGCTCATCATCATAGCCGCCGATCCCGAAGCTAGCCGCCGCTCGTGTTGCCGCCGCCGGTTTCGGGGAGATCCTCTCCAAGAGAGACCAAGGTTGTAGACTCTTCGTTGACTTCACGAACACGTCGTCGAACGAAGAGGAACACCGTAGTCTCCAAACGAAGTTTGTATCTCGTGTACATTCTATATTTACTTTTGTTGTAAAGGAACGTTTGTTCCGTGTTGTAAGGGTTGGGTGCAACCCGTTTTGTGGGAGTGTTGACTCTCACGTGTGGAAGGGTTCCTTCCGATAGTGCAGGGATTGGATTTCAATCCTGTTGGAGAAGAGACCGAGTCGTCTCTCGTTGGGAGATAGGTCGAAGGGGGAAAGTGGATGTACCCAAGTCGGGGAACCACTATAAATTGCCTGTGTATTCTGTGTGCTGTGCTTTTTATTTTTATTGTGCAGGTACATTCGTAAATTCCGCAAAAGCGCTACACGTCACCTATTCCCCCCCCCCCATAGGTGCACATAGTTGACACTAGGTGGACTTTCAAGTGGTATCAGAGGGAGGTTACTCATCAAAAAGGTTAACACCTTGAGTAGAATTCTGCCACCAGTGTCAGAGGCATGGAGCTGGATTATGAGATACCGCCACTCAAACTCCCCGCATGCACAAAGGATTATTATCCCATCTGGAGGATGAGAGTGTCATTTCACCTTGATGCTATCGATCCTCGAGCATCCTTCATCCTGGAAGAGGGTCCGTTCATTCCCATGAATACCTCCGACTCTGGGATCCAAGTGCCCATGTGCATTGCTGAGATGTCAGAGACGGAACTGTTCCTATTTAACTTGGACGAGAGGATTCGTCAAATTATCTTGGATATCTGGTCTGGAGCTTCTCGCTCTAGATTAGCAAAATGTAGGACTGCTAAATCCATGTGGGTGATGATATCAGAGTGGATGGGGGAGTCAGAGAAAGCTGGAATATGCTGTCAACCTGAGGAGGAAGCCTATGTGGGGGTCCTCACCTCTGAAGATGAAGGCAAGCATCACTCGGACAGCATCAGAGCTCCAGTGTCCGTGTCAGAGACTGACGAGGCCAGTGAGGAAAGCAGCTCTGATGAGGATGAAACAATGGTCACTGGCTCTAATGACTATAACACAGATGAGCAGGTAACATCTTCATCCTGCCCCATATCTTTTGAACTTTCTGAAGACAGAAACTGCTCTCCTCCAGAAAATTCTGATTCCCTGAAGAGAGCCCTTCAGGAAAGCAACCTACTTGCTGAGGAGCAAGCTCAAGAGATTGCTCGACTGAAGATCTTGTTGGTTCTCCAATTGGCGTCCAACAAGGTCAAGGACTCTAAGATCTCAGCTCTAGAGAGTAGTCTAGAAAATGAGAAAAGAATAGTATCAAACTTTTCCAAGGTTGATGCTATAAAGAGAAAGCAAGAAAACGGGTGGATCTCCCGGATTATTAATTCGTGGAGAAATGGGAAAACGGTATTCCGACCCCCCACTCCTAGCAGGAAGGCAACTCATCATGCCTTCAGGTATGACCACATGAATAGTCGTGGTCACTGCAAGGGTGATCTGTCCCCATGTGGAGACACCCGTAGTGCAAGGGCCATCGTGGCCACCCATGAGAGAATACCTAAGGCTCCTTCTGAGCCCTTTGTATTCACTGCCACTGCCTCAACTCGGTGTGAATCTGCATGTCACAGCTCACAGAAGACTTCTCACCACCCGAGGACACAGGATAGGGAGGAAAGAGGTCATGGTGTAAGTTTTCATGGGGCCTCAGGAAGGGGGATGCCTGAAAGAAAGGCACCACCTTCCCGGCCTCATGACGCTCACAACATGCATTCCTTCCACCCTTCCACGTGTCACGATGGAAGAGGAAATTTTGTGAGGAGATCATGCTCTATCCCGTTTAGACCTAGGACCGTGACTACCTCAGTCACTAGATCGGGTCGGAAACGACGATACAACATTCACCCATGTTGGTGCTGTGGCAAAGTGGGACACTTTGCCTTCGACTGTTGGCACAACCCCTCTGTGCCAACGGCAAGGGCTTACCCACATTCACGGGACAGAGGTAGTCTTCCTGACAGGTTTTCTGAAGGAAGGCAGTTGCGTGCTTATGCTAACAGGAACCTAGGACCCACTATGATTTGGGTTCCTAAGGTAAGGTAATTCTTTCTTGCAGGGTAGTCTAGGTTCCCATGAATATGATGGGAACTAGACAGTAGGTGGCTCAAGACTAAATTGGAACAAGCGTCTGCAATAACAGATGTGATATCTATTTGAGCATACTCACATTGAGCCTCTAATATGTTCTACCTGTGGGACTAAAACGATGACTCTCAAAATCCCAGGTACTCATGATCAGTTCCAAGACTTGAGTCGTTTTCAATTGACAATTACATATATATATATATATATATATATATATATATATATATCTTTATATATAGATACATCTTTGTATATACGTGTATGTATGCACATCCAAGGATGGGTTTAGTCGATACATGCAAACCTTTTTACATCAATAAAGAGTTATCAAAACAATGTCATTGTGAATCTCGACAACTCACAATTGACATCAAAAAGGTTTTTGGAAAAGCCTCGTTCAAACCCAAATAGATTGGCTTTAAAATATATCTGTATTTATCGTCTTTTCATTGACTTGACATCAGACGAATTCGAAAATGTTGCAATACTTCTTAACGTGAAAATTCCTAGTCAAGAAATCTTTCAATTGCGACTTAGACAAATCCCGCCGACTTTTTATAGACTTGGAATCTCGCCGACCTTTCAACTTCATTACGGATCCCGCCGAAGGAGCAAGCTACACGAATCCCGCCGCACTTCGCAGGAAATATCCCGCAAGAGCTCTTCCGCCGCTTCTTCCCTTACCCGCCGACTCGCCGAAACCCGCAGGAAGCTTGTCGAATCATCGTCTCACAAGAACTCTTCCGCCGAATCTTCCCTTATCCGCCGACTCGCCGAAACCCGCAGGAAGCTCGATCATCTTCTCGCAAGGTACTCGTCGGATCCCGCACCGTCCTCGCTGTTTCCCGCAAGGCCTACACCGAAGGTCTTCCCTAAGGACGCTCAAGGAAGATCTCTCGCAGGAAGCCCACCAACTCATTTCCGTCTAAGCCTTTAGGTAACCTCTTCCTCACCCATACTTGGACGTTATCACTTGTGACGCATTCCTTTTGATTGATCATTATAGCTTAGAGTAGGGATTCTCTCTCTAGATCTGCAATGGCCCCAAGGACAACTGCTGGGTTGGTCACTGGTTGCGAGCTTGTTCGGACTGGGTTCTCTCACGCCTCGGACGAATTCCGCAACATCATTCTGATGCTGGAAGAGGCTGGGCTAACATTCGTCCTGGAGCACCCTTGCAAAATCCTGGACAAAGAGGTGCTGGAGTTCTTCGCTACCGCAAGACTCCGAAATGGCGACTCCCTAATCAAAAGCAAGGTGGCTGGGGCAAAGGTCAAGATCTCTGCCAGCAAGCTGACCCGCTTTCTGCAGCTTTCTAGCTCGGAGCATGAAGACTATCTGGAGGACGATGACAAAGCCAGAACTCTCTCATTCTGCGGTCTCCCACGAGGAACTAGGTCCATAAAGAGAAAGGATATGAATGAAGAAGGGAAGCTCCTGTCTGACATTATTGGAAAGGTGCTCATCTGCAAGCCGGGCTCTCACGACCATATCTCAGCGGATATGTTCAAGATCCTGATAGCTGTCGTCTGCCGTAAAAGGTTCAACTGGGGGGAGTTGTTGTTCGAGAAGATCAAGGACACCTTGGGCTCTCCGAGTTTCGGCCGCATCATAAGTCTATATCTAAACCAGCTAAATGGAGACAAATTTGACATGAGTAAAGGTGTCCCTATCCACTACTTGAAGAAGATGGACTCAAGTGTGTTTGATCGATGGGAGAGGCGTATTGGGCAGACTGCAGTGGAAGAGAAACATGGAGTATCTTCAGCAGTCACCCCCAATGAAGTTCCTGATACCTTGACTGCAGGAATCGAGGGGGAGCCTCTACCCCCTCATACTGAGGTAGTATCTGACATCTCCCAGGTGGCCAGGGATGCTGTGGCCGAAATTCAAGAAGAAAGTGACACTGTACTGGAGACTGCTGACAAAGAATTGGAAGAGGCTGCTGATGAAGATGAGTTCATGGATGATGACGAAGAGGATGAAGGGCATGAGGGACATGAAGTATTGCAGGCTCCGGATCCTGTTGAACCTCCATCTGACAAGCCTGCACCAGTGGAGGGGGAGTTAGATAGATCTACAGAGGCCGCCAGCATTCCTCCATTAGAGACTGTGCTTGTATCCAGCTCTACAGATGTGTCTGCTGAAGGGCAAGGCCCACAAGTGCCTCCGGTTATTCCGTTACGAGATGAGCTAGCCACTCACACTATCAATGTCATTCAGGGCATTGTGAATGAACTTAAAGCCTCCTTTGATGAAGCTCAAAATAAACTGCTGAAAAGGATTAAGGCATCTGAAACTCTCATGCTCAAGAATATGGTGGAAATCAACCATAAACTGGACGTGATGGAGAAGAAATTTGAAGAGAAGTATACCGCGGCCGGCGAAGCTGTCACACTTCTTATGGCCGGATTGAAGAAGAACACTGACACTCTTGCCGTCGTCAATCAGAATGCACATGTTGTAGCCAACAACATTCAAAAGTTTGACGGTAATATGGTAACTCTTAACGCCAATCAGCAAGCCTTAGTCAATGAATTCTCCCGGACCACCAAGCACATTGATGGCTCCTTGCACTCCTATGCAAACTGCATCGCTGTTGAAGCCAAAAAGGGGGAGGAGGACTACATAGCTAAGATGGCTGAGCTACGAGAAGTCATGATCACAAACTTCGAACAGTCAAACAAGTACGTCTATGACAGCAACTGGTGGATGCTCCACCAGGCGTTAGGCATCCCCTTTGCTGAAAATCCTGCAGATAAAGTTCCTCCTCCCAGATACTATCCGAAGCCTAAAGAGTACATGGAGAGACAAAGGAAGAAGTTCTTGGCGCAAAAACACAAGGATGACTTAGCTAAGGAAAGATAGTCAACAACGTGTAGCTTGTCATTCTCTCCTAAAAACATTTAATGCTTATTGTTATGATATGAACAATTCTGAGATTATATATATATATATATATATATATATATATATATATATATATATATATATATATATATATATATATATATATATATATATATATATATATACATTGGTATTTAAATTTGTGAATGACTCAAGTTCTGATCTGGTTGCATATATTCTCTTGTGCTGCATGTTTAATTTCTGAATGCTATGTTTATTATTTGATTGGTGTTATTCATCTTAGCTAGTAGGGTTTTGACTTCGTCAAATAGGGGGAGATTGTTGGGTATTGTATCCACAATCACTTGGATTTGAGGAAGCCATCTGTCAAGCTAAGATGAATTCACAATGTATTTGATGGAACCTCTTAAGTTGTGCTTGCAGTTCTTCCACGCTAAGTGCACACCAATGTCAGGGTGCAGTAGGTCAATATACACGGATCTGCACGACGTAATCCCTCGTTGAGCAGATCAGTGTGTTGGCCTACGTGTACTCTCTCTATTGGAGTGCACTTATTTTCAAGTACAGGGCCATGTTTATGCAAGAGAAGACAAGGAGCAAGGATGGGTCAAGGAGCAGCACTTGGGTGGAAAGACGAAAATCCGTCTAAGTATAATTCGACGAGAATCACCAAGTGATTCTCGCCGATTCGGCGAGAATCACTAGTGATTCTCGCCGAATCGTAGAGAATCATTAGTGATTCTCGCCGACTCCTTCCGGCTACCCCAAAACCGTGCCAAGTAAGATTCGGCGAGAATCACTAATGATTCTCGCCGAACCCGTCGCTGAGCAGGTCATTAATACCAAGGGAAAATCGTTGAGAATCAACAAGTGATCCGTCGAGAATCACCAGTGATTCTCGACGAATCGTCGAGAATCGTTAACTGATTCTCGCCGATTCGTCGAGAATCACCAATGATTCTCGACGAATTTTACTTGGCGTTTTCTCTGGATGCTGCTGGACCGGATTCTTCCGCTGGACTAGTTTGAACCGGATTTCGGGTTTCTACTTGTGGGACCCACAACGGTCATATTGTATGGGTCTTCAATGTATAAATACACGGGTATTTTTGAACAGTAGAAGAACGAAAAAAAGAAACGAAAAAGCAGAGCCGCGACTTGACCTAGTTCGCGAGTTTCCGCCGCCGCCTCCATCGCCGCGCGAGAGTGTGGATCGCCGGTCGAGATCGTGTTTTCTTCCTGATCTCCGGTCGATAGAAGCTTAGCAAAGCTTGAGTATCATGCGTCTATCCAGAGATCCCTTGTCTCTCGATTTGTTGATCGGGAAAAACTTCCCATCCGAATCGATCGAGACGACCGATCCTCGTGTGACCGTTGGTAGACCTAGCTTGCTTCGCTACGAAGATTGGATCTCTATTTTCAGCAGCCGCTCATCATCATAGCCGCCGATCCCGAAGCTAGCCGCCGCTCGTGTTGCCGCCGCCGGTTCCGGGGAGATCCTCTCCAAGAGAGACCAAGGTTGTAGACTCTTCGTTGACTTCACGAACACGTCGTCGAACGAAGAGGAACACCGTAGTCTCCAAACGAAGTTTGTATCTCGTGTACATTCTATATTTACTTTTGTTGTAAAGGAACGTTTGTTCCGTGTTGTAAGGGTTGGGTGCAACCCGTTTTGTGGGAGTGTTGACTCTCACGTGTGGAAGGGTTCCTTCCGATAGTGCAGGGATTGGATTTCAATCCTGTTGGAGAAGAGACCGAGTCGTCCCTCGTTGGGAGATAGGTCGAAGGGGGAAAGTGGATGTACCCAAGTTGGGGAACCACTATAAATTGCCTGTGTATTCTGTGTGCTGTGCTTTTTATTTTTATTGTGCAGGTACATTCGTAAATTCCGCAAAAGCGCTACACGGCACCTATTCCCCCCCCATAGGTGCACATAGTTGACACTAGGTGGACTTTCATGGACTGATGGTTTTATATACAATTTTACTTCTTTCTTCTCATATTGGCCTACAGGTTAAATGATCGTACTAGCCGGCAGAATCGGCGTGTTGCGGTGTCGACTAACCCGTGAGTTAGTGCCACCGTAAGACGGCGGTTCTGGGCATAAGATCTGGTAGCCCTCCTTGGTAAGGAGGAGGGGGGGGGGGTCTTACAAACTGGTATCACTTGAACAACGATCATATGAGAAAGAAGTCCACAACATGGGACCACCCCCGCCCGAGCATTAGTTTGCGGACAAACTATGCAGCGGAAGCAGTGGTGTGCCCATGTACAAAAGTCACATAAATGGTCCACAAAGTACAATGAGTTAGGCCAGTTTTGTTTTAACCTTACCTTTATGCAACCTCCACAGGTCGCCGCGCCGCAAAATATGGCTCCTCCCCCTCCAGCTGCCACTCCATTCCTATATACGGAGATGGGGCAGACCTTGACGACGATTCTGGATGCCTTCAGAGCCCAGCAAGTCCCGGCTCCACAGCCAAATCCGGGGTCGAGCTGGCTGGGTGCATTCAAGAGCCTGTCCCCACCGACGTACCGTGGGACAGAGGATGCGGTGAAGACGGAAGAATGGCTGGAGGCCATACATGAGATCTTAGCAGGCATCAGCTGCCCAGTCGGCGAGGCAGTACCTCTAGCCACCTCTGTGTTGGAGGCTCATGCAAAGAGATGGTGGAAATCAGTCTGGGAGTCTACTTATGCGGAATTTGAGCTGTCAGAGATATCATGGGAGGAGTTTGGCGATGTGTTTCTGGAGCACTTCGTCTCTGCCACGGACAGAGATGCCTTGGAGGAGAGGTTTTTGAACCTCAAATAGGGGACTAGATCGGTGATAGAGTATCAGAGAGAGTTCTCTCATTTGGCCAGGTTCGCAGGGATTCAGGATACCGATGATAGGAGGTATGCCAAGAGATTTTACCGGGGCCTCAGGGACGATTTGAGGCAGGCCCTGCTATTCATTTCTCATGGCACATCTAGGCAGATCATCGAGATGGCGAAGAAACTGGAGGCTGACCAGCTGATGGTGCGAGCCGGAGGGAAGAGACCATTCGAGGGGTCGACATCAGGAGAGAGCAGTAGGGGCTCTTAGAGAGGCAGGACCATCGGATACAGGAAGGGTGGGGGACGTCGTCGTCCCAACTTCAGGCAGGAGCAGGGGCCTCCTCCAGCATTGGCTCCCCCACCTCTACAGATGCATGATCCGAGGAGACAGGATGACCGAGGCCACCGACAAGTGGTTTGTTACGGATGCCGCCAGCCCGGGCACATCAGGTCGGAGTGCCCGCACCGATTCCATCCCCCTCCTCCTCCTCCACCTCCAGTGGCCCCAGTACATCAGGGCCGAGGACGAGGCTGAGGACGAGGCCGAGGTCGGGGATATCACGGCAGGAGACGCGAGCAGGAGCAGATATACGCCTTGGACCTCACAGAGCCGAGGAATCCCGAGGAGGTTATCTCAGGTACTTAAAGTTAATTATGAATTTTCTTGGATTTTCAATGATATATATATAGTACCTGGAACTATAGGATAACAATTAACTTTCACATAAACAAACCTCAGGCATAGTTATGATCAGCGGCAAGCCCGCTCATACTCTCTTCGACACGGGTGCTTCACACTCGTTCGTATCCGAGGCCTTCATCGACGGACTCGAAGGCGTGGAGAGGTTTCCTGGACTAGATGAAAGATATGGTACCTAAACACCTAGAGGGGGGGGGGGTGAATAGGTGACCTAATCCTTTTCTAACTTTATTGGCAGCAATCAGTTATATCACAGCAAACTAACTAGTTTATCACAGCAAACACAGCATACACAGCAACAATTTCAGCACAGTACAGCACACAGTGATTTATAGTGGTTCCCCAAGATATGGGTACATCCACTTTCCCCCTTCGCCTATCTAGCAGTGTACTAGATTCGGCCAAACTCCTGCACTGTCTCAGAACCCAAATTGGTTCCTACACCTCAGGCCCAAAGCCTTACAACTCAGCTTTATCCCAAAGCCTACACTCAGCCAATCAAGGCCTACACTCAGCCAACCAAGGGCTACACTCAGCCAACAAGGCCTACACTCAGAGATCTCTATCTCCTACACTCAGGCTAACAAGCCCTACCCTCAGCCTTTATAAATATAGGCTTACAATCACTCAGATCCAATGGATCCTACAAGTTAAAAATGTATTACAAACAATAACTCTACAACTCAGAAATAAAGGAGGGGAGTTGAGAGATTCTTGATGAGTTCTTGGAAGAACTCAGCTGGATTCACCCTGACTTAGCTTTCTTCAAAGCTTCTTGAGTAGAACTGAATAAGACTGAATCCTCTGCAGTTGTTCTTTGACCTCTGCCACTTAAGATCCAGACTGAATCTGAATCCTTCTTCTTAGCCTAGTTCCAAAGGCTGATTTCTTGGATAGAGCCCTCTCTCTCCAACTTCTTAGATCTGCACTTTAACTGTTAGATCTTCTTGTGTTGATCCTCTTTGTAACACTATAATTACTTCAATAATCTGATCAACAACTTCAACAACTCTGAACTACTTTCAACTACTGTTTCTGTAAACTGTAGGTGCCTATTTATAGGCCTTCTTCATGGTAATCGGCTGGTCCGGTCCATAACTGACTTCTGATATCTCTGACAGGTGCTGTAGACCGGCTGGAACGGCATCTGTCAAATCATCCAGTCACTTCTTGAAAATCTCTAACTGTCTGTAAGTGTCGAGACTTTCTTTCTTTAAGTGTCGACACTTATAGTCCAAGTGTCGACACATGTTGTGTAAGTGTCGACACAAGTCTACAAGGTGTCGACACAACTCCTTGTATGTCTCGACACAGATTCTTCTACATGTGTCGACACTGAAATTGAGTGTCGACACAAGTACTTGTTCTTCTAGCTTTTGCTGAATTCTTCTATGTGTCGACACATCTCCTTTGTGTCGACACATCTTCTTGTGTTGAATCTGTCAAGTGTCGACACTGCTTCTTGGTGTCGACACATAGTCTTCTATGTTGAATCTTGCTAAGTGTCGACACAGCTCCTTGTGTCGACACACCTTCTTGTTGTTGAGACTTCAGCTGAGTGTCGACACATTCCCATAGTGTCGACACTTGTACTTAGAATAATTTATTGTTCTTTCTGTTCTTTGCTAAGTGTCGACACAGCTCCATGTGTCGACACTTTCTTCCAGTGTAGAGTCTTCAGCTGTGTGTCGACACATTGTTCTGGGTGTCGACACATACTTCAAATGTTGACTCTTCTGTTGAGTGTCGACACATTGTGCTGGGTGTCGACACTTACTTCAAGTGCTGACTCTTCTGCTTAGTGTCGACACATTGTGTTGAGTGTCGACACTTGTACTTAGTCTCTGCAGACTTTTGCTGAGTGTCGACACAGCTCCAAGTGTCGACACTTTCTGGTGTGGACACAGCTTTACTGGGTGTCGACACAGCTCCTTGTGTCGACACTTTCTGTCTGTACTTTTCTTCACTGAGTGTCGACACAGCTCCAAGTGTCGACACTTTCTGTCTGGTGTCGACTCTGCATCCCAGGTGTCGACACAATGACTCCAAGTGTCGACACTGCTTGTCTGGGTGTCGACACAAGCTTTCTTAAGTGTCGACACTTTCCCTCTGGGTGTCGACACATGGACTTAGAAACTTTTTGCTTCAGTCCAGTGATTTCTTAACCTGCACAAGTAACTCAACCATACATCAAATACATTATGATGTATATCATTGAGTTGGGTGAGGCTTCTTCAAATCAGGTACATTTGACCAATGTACCCAACAATCTCCCCCTATTTGGAGAAGTCATAACCCTTAGTCAATGATATACACCATTCATAATTAAAAATTATAGAATGATATAAAGCAGATTATAATCAGCAGGGTAAACATAAACATGTAATATTTCACACATGTATACACATTCAACATTGCAGAACAAACAAGAAATAGACATATTCTCAGAACAATCATGAAATATATTTATCATTTATTGTTCTAACATTTTTCTAATACATCTTCAATGGTTTACAAAAATGTATTTCATTCAAAAGATTACAACAATCTTCAAGTCAATTCCTAATCTATTTCTGATCTGGTTCTTTGATAACAATGCCTTTGCCTGATTGGACTTGAGCTTTGACAGTGGCTTCAGCAGTTGCAGCATCAGCAGGCTTCTTGCCTTTTAAGTCCTTCTTCTTCAGCTCTTCTGCTTTGATTTTCTGCCTTTCAAAATAGTGGTATGGCTTGGGGAAGTACTTGCTAGGCTCCACTGCAGTAGGAGGTAGCTTTCCCATCTTTGCCTTTCTTCTATATTGAACAATGGCCTCCTGTCTTATTTCATGTTTCCTCCATTCTGCTTCAGAGAACCACTTGTTCCTTTCATGAGCATTGTCCTTGGCAGTTTTCCAGGCAGTTAAAATTATATTTCTAGAGGTAGGGCTCCACTGTTCAAAATCTGGCCTTTGTTCTGCTTGTTCCCTAAACCTCTTCTTTGACAACCTTGCCTCTTCTTCTTTTTCTAATGCCTCTTGCATAGCTGCAGAAATAGGCTGAACCACTTTATCCAGAATAACATTAGGCTTCCCTTCAGTTGGGCTATACATTGTCTGGACATCTGCTTGAACCATGTCAAAATCTGGAGGTGGATAAATCACTTGAGCTACCTCTGGTTGCTCACCTCCAAGATATGCAGTTTGAATCCCTGATTCAGCAACATTATCATCATCACAGAGTGGAGGATAGCCCAGTGTAGCTCTGATGGAGTTAGATATCCATTTGGCATGGTCAGAGCTAGCTTTGACTAATACTCTCTCCCCCTTTATGACTTCTCTGGCCATATGATCTCTGACATCATCCTTTTGAAACCTTATCTGACTGTCCAAGTATCTGATTCCCTCTTTAAAGAATGGTTTCAGCTTTGTAAGTTATTCAGAGATGACT
This sequence comes from Platanthera guangdongensis, assembly GCA_039583875.1. Classification (NCBI taxonomy): domain Eukaryota; kingdom Viridiplantae; phylum Streptophyta; class Magnoliopsida; order Asparagales; family Orchidaceae; genus Platanthera; species Platanthera guangdongensis. The sequence continues at coordinate 79,048,001 of CM077155.1, read as the reverse complement.
TTCTGGGAATCTTTAATAGCAGACTTAACAGCAGTAATCTCAGCTTGAAATACTTTATCAAAGTCAGCCTTAGCAGCAGCAGTAGATGTTGAAGGTTCAGCAGTCTTATTCTTCAATTCAGTGACTATAGCATTGTGTGAAGCAGTCAAATTGTCATTCATCCTTAACTGATTTTCCAGTACATACCCTTGCTTCAATGCTATATCATCTACCTGTGCTTTGATCTTCTCTTGGTGTGTTGCCAGATACACCACAGCATTTCCACCCTTGTGGAAGCATTCATTCATCTCCTTCTTATTAAGGTTCATCTCAAACCTTATAGACTTTATTTCTTGGGCCAGGTCAAACTGTAAAGTCTTCTGCCCTTCATCAACATAAGCCTCTATGGCTTTCCTTTGTTCATCCATTTTTATCTACAGGGCAATCAGTAAAGCACTATAGTCAACAGTTGGAGCTTGTTGAACTATAGGCTGTGGGGCAATGGATTGCAAGACTTTCTTATAACTCTGATTTCTCCTCTTGAAGACATAGAGTTTCTTCTTCTTAGCCTTTGCAGCCTCATCTTCTTCAGATTCTGAAGTGCTGGCTATTTCAACCCTTTCCTTAGGGCTTTGAGGCTTCTCAGTTTGCACATCAGGTGCTTGCTCAGTTTCCAGCCTAATAGGCTCTTCCAGAACTTCCATGTGCTCCCCCTCAGCAGCAGCACTCTTATCTTCAGCAGCAGCATCCTTGTCCATATCAAAATCTTCTTGATCTAGATTTAGGAATAGATCTTCCATTGTAAACTCTTGAGGTGAAGAAGCTGGAGAAGTTCTTGGTTCTTCAACTACTTGATCAGGAACCACTTCTAGTACAACAGATGTGTCTTGGATAACAACATCTGGTTCTTGACTGTCTAGCTGAGTTTGCTAATGTACATCAGACAAATCAGAATCTATTATAGAAAAATTCAATGTATTTAGGTCAATGAGTACCTCTTGGATGATGTTAGTGGCTTGCTCACTGTCCAGAGTAGAGGGTTCTTCTACTACTGGAGGCTCCCCCTGGCTTTGATCCCTGTGGATGAGGCTAGCCTGTGGCAGCTCCCCCTGGATCTCAGCTACATCTTGAGCAGCAGGGGTCTTCTCTGCAGCCACTTCCTCTTGATCATCTGGAGTGAAAACAACTTGTTCTTCACTATCAGAACTGCTGGAGGACTCTTGTGCCACATCAGCAGTTTTTCTCTTCTTCTTTGGAGGAATCTCCTTCTCAGCAACTGTCTTTTCTGGGGTTGGTATTTCCTTGGACAACACCCTGTCCCATCTGGAAAATATCCGTTGATCCATCTTCCTCATGTGGTTGATCTTGCTTCCAGCAGCATTGCTCATTACCTCTGGTATTGTACCAGCTAGGTAGAGACTTATAATTCTGCCCAGATTGGGCTTCTTCAAGCTTTCCTTGATCTTGTCAAAAACCACTATTGATCAGTCTGTTTTCAGAGTGAATATGATTCTAGTCATAATTCCAAACATAGAGGCAGACACCCTGTCATGCCCTCCAGGCTTACTGAGAATAACCTTGCCCACAATCTCAGACATGAATTTTCCTTGACTGTTCATGCCTTTCCTGTTAAAGACAGATCCTATCTTCATCTTTGGATCAAGTCCACACCAGGTAAGGGCTTCCCTGGTCTTGGATGCAGTTACTTCTTCTTCATCTTGTGTTTTAGGTAGCTGGAGTACCTTCCTCAGACTTTTTGGTGAAATCTTGACTTTAGATCCATGAACTCTGGATTTGATTCTATATCCAGAGTCATCTACAGCAGCTCCATTAAGGAATTCAAGAACTTCCTTCTTCCAAATCTGTGTTGGTTCTGAAACCAAGTATTCTAGTCCAGAATTGGCGACTAGGGTTACCACCGACTTGATTTCTTGATCAGCTTCATCGAATGCGCCGCGCACTAGCTCATAGCCCTCGTTAACGTTCTCCTCAAGCTTAGGAGCCATTAGGGTTTGGAGAATTAGTCTTGAGAAAAGAGAGGTGTCGACACAGGAGTTTTGGTCTCGAAACTTTGAAAGCGTGTCGACAAACAAAGACAGAACCCTATTTATACCTGTCTAATTTTGAAGATGAACAGGCGGGACAGCTAGCTTAACATGTGTCGACACTGGCAATAAGTGTCGACACTGACTTATAATGTCTCGACACATATGTGTCGACACAAGTTTAGTCAACAGATATTATGTGTCGACACTTGGTTATGTGTCGACACAACATAACTCGACACATTGTCGAGACTTTACTTAGAAAAATTCTGAGTAAAACTTAAGTGTCGACACCACATAGGATGTGTCGACACCTACTGGACATGTGTCGACACTAACATTCTGAAGTGTCGACACCACATTCCTAGATGTGTCGACACCTTTCTCCTGAAGTGTCGACACCACTATTCTGTGTCGACATAGACTTGTCTATGTGTCGACACCTTTTTACTTAGCCAATTTTCTATTCTGTAAACTTAGTCTAAGTTTATCATTCCTAGTTCAATTTTGAATCTATTGAACTTAGCTTCTTCTAGTGGCTTAGTAAACATATCAACTATTTGTTCATCTGTTTTAACATATTCAAGTGAAATATCTTCTCTTTCTACATGTTCTCTAAGAAAGTGATATTTAATCTCAATATGTTTTGTTCTACTATGAGATACAGGGTTATTAGCTATTGAAATAGCACTTGTAGAATCACAGTAAAGTGGAGTTCTACTTACCTGAAATCCATAGTCCTCTAGCTGATGTTGAATCCACAGAAGTTGAGCACAGCAACTTCCTGCAGCCACATACTCTGACTCAGCTGTGGAGATAGCCACACTAGTCTGCTTTTTGCTGCTCCATGAAATTAGTCTTCCACCTAGGAATTGACAGGTTCCAGTAGTGCTCTTTCTATCCTCTTTGCATCCTGCAAAGTCTGCATCTGAATAACCTGTTAGATCAAAATCTCCATTCCTAGGGTACAAGAGGCCTAGATAGGGAGTGCCCTTTAGATATCTCAAAATTCTCTTGACTGCAGTCAAGTGAGACTCTTTAGGGCAGGCTTGATACCTTGCACAAACACATGTAGCATACATGATGTCTGGTCTACTAGCAGTCAAGTATAATAGGGAGCCAACTATCCCTCTATACAAGGTTTCATCTACAGGTTTCCCTGCATTATCCTTGCTAAGAGACATACTTGACCCCATAGGAGTCTTCATGGTACTGGATGAATCCATACCATACTTCCTTATGAGTTCTAGGGTGAACTTTGACTGACATATGGATAAACCATTTTCAGTCTGTTTAACTTGGAGACCCAAGAAAAACTTCAGCTCTCCCATACTACTCATTTCAAACTGACCTTGCATAAGTTTTGCAAACTTTTTGCAAAGGCTGCTTTCAGTAGACCCAAATATAATGTCATCTACATATATTTGGACTAGTATGACTTTGCCTCTAGATTCCCTAAGGAATAGAGTCTTATCTATTTTTCCCCTTGAGAATTTGTTCTCAATGAGAAAACTAGATAGGGTTTCATACCAAGCCCTAGGGGCTTGCTTTAACCCATATAAAGCTTTCCTAAGTCTATAGACATAATGAGGTAGAGTTGGATCAACAAAACCTGAAGGCTGCTCCACATAGACTTCTTCTTTCAAATTACCATTTAGGAATGCTGACTTGACATCCATTTGGTATACCTTGAATCCTTGATAGGTTGCATAGGCCAAGAACATCCTTATGGCTTCCAGTCTGGCTACTGGAGCAAAGGTTTGATCAAAGTCAATACCTTCTTCTTGCCTATATCCTTTAGCAACCAGTCTAACTTTATTCTTAATGATGACCCCTTGTTCATCCATCTTATTCCTGTAGATCCACTTAACTCCTATTATATTGTGGTCTTTAGGTTTAGGAACCAATTCCCAGACCTTGCACCTCTTGAACTGATTAAGCTCTTCTTGCATTGCTTCAGTCCATTGTGGATCTTGTATTGCTTCTTCAAATTTCTTAGGTTCAACTTGTGACAAAAAGCTGGAATAGATTACAGCATCCTGATTTCTGCTCCTAGTTTAAACTCCTTGTCTTGGATCTCCAATAATCAGCTCTACTAGATGATCTCTAAGATGCCTGTGGGCTGGAGGCATCCTCACTTCAGGTTGAACCACTTCATCATCTGCATCATGCTGTATTCCTTGGATTTCTTCAGCAACTGGCACATGTAGTTCTCCCCCTGGACAGCAGCTACTCTCCTCTCCTTGCTGTCTTGCAGCAGGCACCTCTTCTATAGTAAGCTTGTCCATTGTCTTTGTCAAACCTGTGGGGCTGCATACATTGCTAGACAACTCATTATTAATAAGTTTAGTCTCATCAAAAACTACATGCACTGATTCTTCTACAACTTGTGTAGTCAAGTTGTAGACTCTATAAGCCTTACTATTATTGCTGTACCCAACAAAAATTCCCTCTTGGGACTTGGCAGCAAACTTAGTTATGTAAGACTTCCCATTGTTAAGTATGAAGCATTTGCAACCAAAGATCCTGAAGTAGGATAGGTTTGGTTTCCTGCCTTTCACGACTTCATAGGGGGTCTTGTTTAGCCCTTTAGTGATGGTAGCCCTATTTATAACATGGCATGCAGTGTTAACTGCTTCAGCCCAGAAATACTCTGGCAGTGATGTATCACTCAATAGGGTTCTACCAGCCTCTATCAAAGTCCTATTTTTCCTCTCAGCAATGCCATTTTGCTGAGGTGTTCTAGGTGAAGAGAATTCTTGAAATATCCCAAAGTCTTCACATAGTTTTGTCATGCTTTCAGATTGAAACTCAGTACCATGATCACTTCTAATTTTGACCACAACACTATTTAGTTCATTCAGAATTTGCTTGACAAAGCTGTAGAAGACACTAGGTGTTTCAGATTTCTGTCTTAAGAAGAACACCCAGGAAAACCTTGAGTAGTCATCTACAACTACAAGGGTATAGACCTTCCTACCTAAGCTGTGAACTGGCATTGGACCAAAGAGATCCAAATGCAAGAGGTACAAACACCTCACAGCATCTTTGTTATCTATGCTTCTAAAGGTGGATTTAGTCTGCTTGCCCTTTTGACAAGCTGAGCAAATGCCATCTTTAACACACTTAACTTGAGGACCATTCCTCACTAACTCTTTGCTAAAGAGTTTGCTAATAGTCTTGTAGTTAAGATGGACTAGCCTCTTGTGCCATTTGACACAATGAGAGACTGTCTCATCTGCTACAAGACAAACTGGAGAACCATTGTTCTCAATCATAATGTCTAGGCAGTAGACATTCCTCTTCCTATATACTGTCAAAATGATCTCTTGATCACTTGACCTCTTGATATGACAACCATTTTTAACAAATGAGATGTCATACCCTACATCACTTAATTGACTTATACTTATTAGGTTGTGTTTCAACCCTTTAACATAAGCCACTTGAGTAATGGTAACTAAGTTTGAAGAAATGTTACCAAACCCTTTGATGATTCCTTTTTCAGAACCACCAAAGGTCACTTTAGGACCATTTTTGATTGGAATGTAGTCCTTCAGTAGTCCCCTAGTTCCAGTCATATGTCTGGAACATACACTGTCCAAGTACCATGTAGGGGTATGGCAACTTGGACTCACCTGCAAAACAAATTAATGAACCTTAGAACCCAAAGTATTCTTGGGTCCTTGGTGATTGTTAGTTTGCAATTTGACAAACCTACCTACTGGCTTTCCAACAGGTAGTTTGGAACTCACTTTGGCACTCACATTGTGCCAACAGTCTACTGCAAAATGGCCAACTTTGCTACAGCACCAACATTCAAATTTATTGTACCTTTGCTTAGGTATTGCCTTTGCTGTCTTGACTACAGCAGGCTTGTTGAATGTTGGGGCTTTGCCCTTGGACTTATACTTGGACTGCTCAGTCCCTGCAGGTCTAACAAAACCCAGTCCAGCTTTACCCTTGTGATGAACAAATTCATCAATTATGGGTAACACTGACTTAGGTTTAGAAAACCTAGCAACCAAGTCCTTCTCCTTCTGAAGATTGTTCTCCAGACACTTAATTTGATCATTCTTAAAAGTGATAGTTCCCATCTGAATCACAGTAATGTGTTTTAGCCTGGCTACCTCATTCAGTTTTTGATCAAATTGCTTCTCAAAATCTGCTGCAGCAGCTTTAAGATCAGCAATTTCCTTTGCCTGACTTTTGGCTAGGGTCTTGCTTTTCTTGTAGGCTTGCAACAGCACTCTATATTCATCTATAAGTTGATGAATATCATCCTCAGACTCAGATACATTCTCCTCACTTGATGAAGAAGAATCTGATTCTGAACTAGAACAAGAAACTGAATTTAAACTTGAACTTTGTACCTGACTGGGTCCTGGCTGCTCCAGGATTTTGGCACTTTCTGTCAAAGCCATTAGCCCTTGGCAATGACTGTCTTCTTGTTCATAAATTGACTCCAAGATCTGCATGAATTCTTCCTCTTCTTCTTAAGCAAACAGCCCTATGTAGGCTTCAGCCTCAGACTCAGTTTCTGAAGAAGAGATATCTGATAGAGTCTTCTCCTTCTTAGCAACAAAAGACTTTTCTTTCTTCCCTTTGAAGTGAGTCTTTTTCCTGTCACCAGATTACTTTCTCTTCTCTGGACAATCTGCAATAACATGGCCCTGTCTATTGCAGCAATAGCAAAAAATCTTTGAACCAGTTGCCTTGCTTGATTTTGTCCTTTTCTTGTCATTCTTTGAAGACCTCTTTTTCTGATAAAAGTCTTCCTTTCCTTGTGATGTAGAAGGCCTTGACCTCCACTGTTTCTTTTTCAAAAACTTCTGAAAGTGTCTAGTGAAAGCAGCAAAGTCTTCATCACTTTCACTGCTCTTAGACTTTGTGCTGACAGACTCATCAGACTCTGATTCAACTACCTCTGGAGGTGGAGTTGAAGACTTATTCCTGCACTTTCTTGGAACTTTTGTCTTGAAAGCAACAGTTCTTTCTTTGTGCTCAGTCCTTGTTGATTTCTCCTCCTCTTTTCTCACTGTTAACTGCATTTCATAAGACAATAGCTTGCCAAACAGTGTGGGAGGAGGAATTTCCCCCAACTTAGCCATTTCTCTTATGGCACAGATCTTGGTGTCCCAATCTTTGGTTAGGGACCTTAAGAACTTGTCATTTAGTTCATAGTTACTAAACTCTCTTCCATAAGACATGAGTTCATTAACTATTCTGTAAAATTTCTTATAGCACTCAGTGATGCTATCACCCTTTCCTTGCCTAAAGCTTTCATACTCCTGATTTAGCAAGGACTTCCTATCTTGCCTAACTTCTTCAGAACCTTCCATATAGACAATGAGAGTATCTCACATCTCTTTTGCTGTTTTACAGTGAATTAAGTTCTGAAAAGTTGCATCATCAATGGCACTCACTATTATGTTTTGTTCCCTCTTGTCCATGGTGGCCAGGACAATTTCATCCTTAGTCATCTCAGAGAAATCCTTTGGAGTTCTCTGGTTTGCATCTAGTACTGAAATCTTCATAGGCACATAAGGCCCTTCCTTTACTGTGATGTAGATTCTAGGGTCAGAGGCTTCCATAAATAGCCTTACCCTTTCTTTCCAGATCCCAAAGATCTCCTTTCTGCATATGGGTAATTTCATGGAACCCAATTCCTTGTGATTCTCATAAGAACCCATGTTTCTTGATTTTCTTGATTTTCTTGAAACTGTGTAATGCCTTACACTGAATCTGCCAAAACAGGATCTCCTCAGACTGTTAGTCCTTGGTTTGAGGAACCTGGCTCTGATACCACTTGAAAGATATGGTACCTAAACACCTAGAGGGGGGGGGGGGTGAATAGGTGACCTAATCCTTTTCTAACTTTATTAGCAGCAATCAGTTATATCACAGCAAACTAACTAGTTTATCACAGCAAACACAGCATACACAACAACAATTTCAGCACAGTACAGCACATAGTGATTTATAGTGGTTCCCCAAGATATGGGTACATCCACTTTCCCCCTTCGCCTATCTAGCAGTGTACTAGATTCGGCCAAACTCCTGCACTGTCTCAGAACCCAAATTGGTTCCTACACCTCAGGCCCAAAGCCTTACAACTCAGCTTTATCCCAAAGCCTACACTCAGCCAATCAAGGCCTACACTCAGCCAACCAAGGCCTACACTCAGCCAACAAGGCCTACACTCAGAGATCTCTATCTCCTATACTCAGGCTAACAAGCCCTACCCTTAGCCTTTATAAATATAGGCTTACAATCACTCAGATCCAATGGATCCTACAAGTTAAAAATGTAATACAAACAATAACTCTACAACTCAGAAATAAAGGAGGGGAGTTGAGAGATTCTTGATGAGTTCTTGGAAGAACTCAGCTGGATTCACCCTGACTTAGCTTTCTTCAAAGCTTCTTGAGTAGAACTGAATAAGACTGAATCCTCTGCAGTTGTTCCTTGACCTCTGCCACTTAAGATCCAGACTGAATCTGAATCCTTCTTCTCAGCCTAGTTCCAAAGGCTGATTTCTTGGATAGAGCCCTCTCTCTCCAACTTCTTAGATCTGCACTTTAACTGCTAGATCTTCTTGTGTTGATCCTCTTTGTAACACTATAATTACTTCAATAATCTGATCAACAACTTCAACAACTCTGAACTACTTTCAACTACTGTTTCTGTAAACTGTAGGTGCCTATTTATAGGCCTTCTTCATGGTAACCGGCTGGTCCGGTCCATAACTGACTTCTGATATCTCTGACAGGTGCTGTAGACCGGCTGGAACGGCATCTGTCAAATCATCCAGTCACTTCTTGAAAATCTCTAACTGTCTGTAAGTGTCGAGACTTTCTGTCTTTAAGTGTCGACACTTATAGTCCAAGTGTCGACACATGTTGTGTAAGTGTCGACACAAGTCTACAAGGTGTCGACACAACTCCTTGTATGTCTCGACACAGATTCTTCTGCATGTGTCGACACTGAAATTGAGTGTCGACACAAGTACTTGTTCTTCTAGCTTTTGCTGAATTCTTCTATGTGTCGACACATCTCCTTTGTGTCGACACATCTTCTTGTGTTGAATCTGTCAAGTGTCGACACTGCTTCTTGGTGTCGACACATAGTCTTCTATGTTGAATCTTGCCGAGTGTCGACACAGCTCCTTGTGTCGACACACCTTCTTGTTGTTGAGACTTCAGCTGAGTGTCGACACATTCCCATAGTGTCGACACTTGTACTTAGAATAATTTGTTGTTCTTTCTGTTCTTTGCTAAGTATCGACACAGCTCCATGTGTCGACACTTTCTTCCAGTGTAGCGTCTTCAGCTGTGTGTCGACACATTGTTCTGGGTGTCGACACATACTTCAAATGTTGACTCTTCTGTTGAGTGTCGACACATTGTGCTGGGTGTCGACACTTACTTCAAGTGCTGACTCTTCTGCTTAGTGTCGACACATTGTGTTGAGTGTCGACACTTGTACTTAGTCTCTGCAGACTTTTGCTGAGTGTCGACACAGCTCCAAGTGTCGACACTTTCTGGTGTAGACACAGCTTTACTGGGTGTCGACACAGCTCCTTGTGTCGACACTTTCTGTCTGTACTTTTCTTCACTGAGTGTCGACACAGCTCCAAGTGTCGACACTTTCTGTCTGGTGTCGACTCTGCATCCCAGGTGTCGACACAATGACTCCAAGTGTCGACACTGCTTGTCTGGGTGTCGACACAAGCTTTCTTAAGTGTCGACACTTTCCCTCTGGGTGTCGACACATGGACTTAGAAACTTTTTGCTTCAGTCCAGTGATTTCTTAACCTGCACAAGTAACTCAACCATACATCAAATACATTATGATGTATATCATTGAGTTGGGTGAGGCTTCTTCAAATCAGGTACATTTGACCAATGTACCCAACACTAGAGATGAGGGTGCGTCTACCCGATGGGTCGGAGCTGCGGACCACTGCACATTGTGATATGGAGGCCGAGATTGGCGGCAAGGCATTTGAGGCGCCGACAACTATTCTGAAGCTGCAGGACTTTGAATTGATCTTGGGCATGACCTGGTTGCATCGGAACCATGCCCAGATAGATAGTCCGTCCAGGAGGATCACGCTAAGGCATGACGACTCTCATGTTATCGTTGAAGGTATCCAGCCTATCTGCCACCTACTGTTATCTTCTGTACAGGCGGTGAAGGCCCATGAGCAGGGTGAAGAAGTTTATCTTGTCTGCTTCGAGATGGTGGGAGCAGAGACGACTATCTCAGATATTCCGGTGGTCCGGGATTTCTCCGACGTATTCCCAGAGAAATTGCCCGAGCTACCACCTGCTAGAGACTTGGATTTCAGGATTCAGCTAGTACCGGGAGCGAGGCCGGTGTCCCGGGCACCCTACAGGATGGCTCCCAGGGAGTTAGCAGAGTTCAGGACTCAACTACAGGAGCTAGTCGAGTCAGGATTTGTGCGGCCCAGCTCATCGCCATGGGGAGCGCCAGTTCTCTTTGTGAAGAAGAAGGACGGATCACTGCGACTGTGCGTAGATTACCGGGAGCTGAACCGGTTAACGGTCCGCAACACCTATCCTCTGCCTCGGATAGATGAGTTATTTGACCAGCTACAGGGAGCCTTCTGGTTCTCCAAGCTAGATTTGCGATCCGGCTACTACCAGCTCCGTATCAGGGAAGAGGACATACCGAAGACGGCATTCAGTTCACGCTATGGATTATATGAGTTCACGGTGATGCCTTTTGGACTCACGAATGCTCCTGCCGCATTCATGAGTATAATGAACCGTGTATTCGAGCCTTTCCTAGACCGCTTCGTAATTGTATTCATCGACGACATCCTTATATATTCTCGGACTCAGGAGGAGCATACGGAGCACCTGGCACAGGTCCTGCAGAGGCTGAGGGAGACCCAGATGTACGCAAAATTTTCGAAGTGCCAGTTCTGGTTGCAGGAGGTGGCTTTCCTGGGGCACACGATCAGTGGGGCTGGGTTAGCAGTGGACCCAGCCAAGATAGAGACAGTGAGGGATTGGCCATGGCCGAAGACCGCATCTGACATCCTCAGTTTCTTGGGGCTAGCAGGGTATTATCGCAAGTTCGTGGAGGGGTTCTCGAGGATAGCACTCCCCCTCACGTCCTTGACAAAGAAGGACACAGATTTTGTTTGGACAGAGCGGTGTGAGACGGCTTTTCAGGAGCTGAAGGACCGACTCATCTCATCCCCCATCCTTGCGCTTCCATCCAGGAGCGAAGGATTCCAGATCTACACGGACGCCTCTTATCAGGGGATGAGTGCAGTCCTGATGCAGCATGGACATGTTATTGCTTATGCTTCGAGACAGTTGAAGAAGCATGAGCATAACTATCAAGTACATGACCTAGAGCTCGGGGCTGTGGTTTTCGCCCTAAAGATATGGAGGCATTACTTATACGGGATTCATTGTGACATCTTCTCAGATCACAAGAATCTCAAGTATATCGATACACAGAAGGACCTAAACCTGAGACAGAGGAGGTGGCTGGAGTTCCTCTGTGATTATGACTACAAGATCCACTATCATCCGGGAAAAGCGAACACGGTAGCGGATGCTTTGAGCAGGAGGGCCGGCACTTCTGGACCGGAGCCCCGTTTGATGTCTATAGAGCTGCTACAGATGATGGAGGACATGCACATTACCATGGTGTCCGAGACCGAGCCAGTCGTATATAGAGAGTATTTTAGCTCAGTGATCAGTGGCGATGATATACAGGAGCGCATCCGAGCACATCAGAGGCTGGATGCTGCGTTACAGCCGATTTTCAGTGCCCTAGAGAGGGGCAAGGTCGAGGACTACATGCTACAGGATGATCTTCTTCAGTTCCGGGGGCGCATCTACATACCAGCAGGGGGCAGTATCCGGGATGGCATACTCCGAGAGGCACATTGCTCGAGATATTCAGTGCACCCCGGCATCACCAAGATGTGGGCAGATTTGCGGAGGTCTATGTATTGGCCCGGGATGAAGAGGGAGATCACGGATTTTGTGACCCATTGCAAGACCTGCCAGCGTGTGAAGGCAGAATGCAAGAGCCCGGGAGGTTTACTACAGCCACTGCCAGTTCCAGAATGGAAGTTCGAGGACATTGCTATGGACTTTGTACACGGATTACCTCGCTCCCACTCTGGGCATGATTCTATATGGGTTATAGTGGATAGATTGACCAAGGTAGCGCGGTTTATTCCAGTTCGAAAGGATGCCCTAGTTGCAGTTCTGGTGAGATTATTTGTGGAGCAGTACGTCAGATATCATGACATCCCCAGGACTATTGTTTCGGACCGTGATGGTCGGTTCACTTCGAGCGAGTGGAGGGCCGTGCATGCTTACTTGGGATCTCGGCTTACTTTTAGTACCGCCTTCCATCCGCAGACCGACGGACAGACCGAGCGGACCATCCGGACCATGGAGGACCTGCTCAGACTATGCATATTGGATACGGGGAAGCCTTGGGAGAGGCTGATGCCATTGATTGAGTTCTCGTATAATAACAGCCACCAAGCTAGCATCAGGATGGCTCCATACGAGGCACTTTATGGGAGGAGGTGCCGGACACCGCTATCATGGGTTCAGGATGTGGATACCAGGGCTCTTGGATCTGATTATATAGAAGACACTGAGGCTCAGATTCGATTGATCAGAGATCGGCTACTAGAGGCCCAGAGCAGGCAGGCAAAGTATTATGATGCTCGACACCGGAAGATGGAGTTCTAGGTTGGAGACAGGGTATTCTTGAAGATACGTCCAGTACACGGTGTCTCTCGGGTGCGGAGGCACAAGAAGCTCAGTCCACGATACATGGGGCCATACCTGATCCTGGAGCGGATCGGCCCCTTGGCTTACCGACTGCAGCTGCCACCGGAGTTGGGTGCATTACATCACGTCTTCCATGTCTCTTCCTTGCGAAGAGCTCTCCTTCGGCCGGAGCAGCACATTACTACTACAGCCGAACCGGTAGAGCCTGACAGATCAGTGAGATTGGAGCCGATCCGGATTGACGATACAGCCATCCGAGTGTTGCGGAAGAAAAAGGTCCCTCTTGTGAAGGTGCTGTGGTCCAACCATGGACGGGAGGAGCACACTTGGGAGCCGAGGGATCTGATGCTGGAACAACACCCGGAGCTATTCACATCAGGTACTTTTAAGTTATGTCTTTAAATTTCTTGATGATTCTTGCAAGTAGAACCCCGTAGACCCGAACATAAATTTCGGGGACGAAATTATTTTCTTGTTTATTGGAATTTATAACATCCCATGTTACTTCTAGACCCCTCAACTTAGATTGGGTTAGGCCTGGGTGAGATTTAAGGAAGACCAACTATGTTTGACCCTAGGTAGTGGGTGGTAACCATGTGGGGCCCACTATAAGACCATTGTCAAACTAGGTCAAACCAGCCTAAGAGGGGACCCTAGCCACTCCATGACCCCACCACATTGCCCTAACCCTAAAAATAATCCAAGTGCACCTAGGGCATGCCATTTGGTCAATATTTTGACCCAAGTTGACCAAAGTCAACCTTGAGCTTAAATTGGTCAAACTCACACTCATAAGCCCAATTAGCCTAAGTAGGGCACCCCCTTGACCCAACCCAAGTTGGGTGGTGCCACTAGACCCATTTCCACCAAGTAGGGTCAGCCCACCCACCATGGTTGACCAAGTCAACTCCCCAAGTCAACAAGTCAACAAATTGACCTAAAAGAGTGAAATGAAGACCAAGCCATTTTCCCTTGGACCAAGCCACCAAAATTGGCCCATAGCCAGCCCAAGTGAACAAGACCAGTCCTACCCCTCTAAATCAGGAGAGAGACTACATGCAAGGGGGTAAAAGTGGGATTTTAAGGGTAGGAGGAGAGAGAAAATGAAGGAGAGGAAATGGTGGCCACATGGCCACCCCATCAGATGGTTTTAGCTGCCCAAAACCAGGTGGCCGACCTCCCCTCTCCATTTCCAGCAGAAAACCAGGGCTGTGAGCCACTTGGCAGCTGGGCGGAGCAAACAAAGCTCAAACCGAGCTCACATAGGAAATACCTCCCCATATACTCCACCTCAGTCCAAATAGACCTCACCAACAGCTTCAGGAGACAGAAGGGAGTGGAAATCGAGTGCTTAATCATGGAGAATGGTGGAGAATCGAGTTTTCGGGGTGGAGCTCGCCGGCGCACCACCACCACGGCGAACCGCCGCCTGACCCGTAGCCAAGCCTCAATTCAGGTGCGTTTCGCCTCGCCTCTTCCCGTACTAGGTTTCTAGATCAACCTAGGGAGATATCGGGCTCAATCGAGCCCGATGCCATGAGAGAAAATGGAGAAAACCGAGCCTTTTTCTTCTTGCTCGGGTTCGCCGGAGGAGCCAACTCCGGCGGCCCCACCGCCGGGAAACGCTAGCCCCCACCTTAACGAAGGTGGTGGCGATATCCGCCGGCGGTGGTGGTGGCTCAGCTGGCCGGAAAATGCCAGCCAACATCGTCCAGGAAGATGCAATCGTGGCCGTCAAACCATCGGGGACGATGAACCGATTCCGTCGGTTTTAGCTTTAAGATTCGTGCAATAGATTTAAATAATTTAATTAATATTTGATGAATAGTGAAATCTATGTCACATTATTACATCCACTTTGCATGTTAATTTTAGGCCTCTTAGATGCATTTCCAGAACTTAGCCTCTTAATAAAAATTGTAGCCAAGGGTCTTATCTTTAATTTGCCACCCTAAACATGTGATATGGTGTAGTGTACAGTCCTGTAGGTCATTTCTCCTAGGACTGGTCCTAGGGTAGGGCAGAAATTAAATTGGATGCCCAGGTCAAACCATTAGTCACCATGGCCCCAAATTTTGGTCACATGCATGATTATGGCATACTTAGCCCCTGCCAAAATTTAGGAATTTGTAGAGAACATTTTCCTATAGTGTTTGCCAAAATATCAAAATACAAATAAATGAAATATAAGGAGTTCTACACCTCCCCATGGTCCCAAATCTTGGTGGTAGGTCAGTGGGGACATCCTTGGTGCATGATAAAATTTTCAGCACCTTGGGTTCACTGCATGTTGGAGAATCCACTTGCATGTGTTAGCTTATGTTATGCCTTGGTGTGCAATTAGCAAAAATGCAAATATAATGTATTTAGCCCAATGGTGACATGCAAAGGTCTTGGAATTATTTACAGTGGTTCATTAGGGTAAATTTAATCCCTCAAATTAATCATGGAATTTTTGGAATCAAAAATTCCATTTATTGGAATTTATTTTAAATATAGCTATTTTGGAAATAAAACTTGGAAAATAGGTTTTACTCAAGTACAAATCCTAAAATTTTGCCAAGGCATAGATAATGTCACATTTGACTTAGGAAAAATATGATCCCTCTGTTTTGAGGAACGTTTGGAGTAGATATCTTAAATTGCCCATTTTACCCTTATCTTATTAATTCTTGAAATGATGGATATATACCTCTGAAAAATTTGGAATTTATTCTACTGATATAAAATGGTAGTATTAGTTTTGCATGAATTTCTCAGAATTAATGGATGCATTGTTAGTTGTTAGTTTAATACAATGGCATTTTTGGTAAATATGTTATAATGGAATTTTATAGGCCATTACACAATAAATGCTGATGATACTCTGCCAATAGTCATAAATTAGTGCTCTAAAAGTTCTGTAATTTTCCTGGAATTTTTGAGTTCATAATGCCTATACTTCATTTGGAAAAATGAAATTTGTGTGAAATTGATATTAAATAGGAAATGGGAATGAATAATTTAAGGAAAATTATGAAACTCTGTAGGCAGCAATATGTTATCAATATACATCTCAGGAAAAATTCTCTAGGTCAGTGGATATTTAATCATACTACTTCATGTGTAAAATGACCTAGCGTTTAAAGTAAAAGATTTAATTAAAGGACTATTTGGCCAAGAAAAATTATGAGAATTCATAGGGTAGTTCCCTTAGTCCATACCACCCTAGGATAAATATTTATAGGCAAGATACCTTAAGGTTTGGAAGATCGCATTTTTAGGGTAACCATAGTACATGATCTGCATATAACACAAATATGTCTTGCCTTAGGGGTTACCAGGGGATTGATTATCAGAAGAAATAAGAGAGTTCAACATGAACAACCCTGGTGGGTAGAGTTGTCTTAGTGAGGGATCAGAAGTGTAAGTCTTAGTTAGTAACTGGAGTGGGGGTCGGCGGAAGATCGTCGATTTCCCGGTAACACCTTAAGTCACTAGGGTTGTACTAGAGCAATAAGGAGAGCTGAGGAGATACATGGGTAGCCATCAACTAAAATAAATATCCTTGCGAAAGGGAACGCTGGGCGTAATACCAACACAGTTCCTAGTGCCCCTTGAGAGCCCTTCATAGGGAATACCGGGGGCAGTCCTGGGATTAACCTTAAATCTCTAAGTATAATAACCCGTAGACAAGAGTAGTTTAATAGGTTAGGACATTATTGTACCTTCTCGCCCGTGTAGGGTTGGAGAGATTCATGATATATGCTCACCCGTATGGGGTTTGAGGGAGTTGGTATAAAGGCACTAATGTGCGATCTCACCCGTTTTGGAGTTTGAGGGAGTTGGTATAAAGGCACTAATGTGCGTTCTCACCCGGGTTTGGGTTTGAGGGATTCAGGACGGGTTTGGTCCTGCGAGCGGGAGGCTCGGTATGAATTACTTGCATGTGCATAAATATCGTGGCGGGGCATGCGGTACTGGCCGTTCGTCACACCGATGGCAGTACGGTGCACCAGGCGGTTGTGAGAGTTAGAGGGGGCAGTGGGTTGTTTTACACTGCGGTTTGGAGGACGATCCCCGATAACACACATCCGACCCAACAAGACTGACGGGTTTGTCAGCAAAGTACGTACGCGAGACTCTAGAGTGCACCTTGGACGTGTACAGAGGCGTATGAGAGGGGTCTAAGGCTTGGTAGTGTGCATACCGGTCTAGAAGCGGAGACGCCCGCTCCGCTGCTGCCATAGCCACAGCGGTGGTACCCGAGAGTGATGCTAGCTCTCAAAAAGTGGGAACTAAAGGTCTGTGATCACAGAGTCGTTGTGTGTGAGTTGCACTTGCCTGCGTATAAAATTGCATCATATCATTCATTCATATTAGGTCATACGCTTCATAGATCCTTATCATATAAATTAGTATGGGCTCTTTTATATGATAAGTTAAATTTCCTGGAAACCCTAACTTATATATTTGTATGGGCATTTATATAAGTTAGAGTACGTTTGTGATGATAGCATAGTGATAGTTTAGTTTATTTACTTGTTCATATTACTGTTCTTTACTTTCCTTTACTGCACTGCTCTTACTTATTACTTGTACCGTACTTAGAACTGCTAGCGTAGAACTACTTTACTTATTACAACTCTAGTTAGATACTGTCACCTGCTTCCACATTGCTACCCCTTTTGTTGTCCTCCGCTTCGTCCTCCCGCTCGGTGCCTAGGAGCTGCGGGGCGAGGTGCGGAGGAAACGACTTAGTCTTTTTGACTAATGGTCGGTGACCAACTATTTTTAGGAGCCCAGGGAGATGGAGCACCAGCACGTCGAGGAGGCAGGACATGAGGAGCAGATACCACATCAGCAAGCTACTACCACTACTGTGCGTCCTCAGGTGGGACGAGATCTGATGTTCTAGTATAGCTTCCGCATTTATTATTTTGTGAGAGAGTGATTTTGATGTACTGGGCATAAGCCCTTTTTACTCTTTCATTTGTACTCTTCTGTGGACTATAGTGATGTACTTTTCATTTCATTTATATGATTGTACTATGTGGATTGTGGACTGATGGTTTTATATACAGTTTTACTTCTTTCTTCTCATATTGGCCTACAGGTTAAATGATCGTACTAGCCGGCAGAATCGGCGTGTTGCGGTCTCGACTAACCCGTGAGTTAGTGCCACCGTAAGACGGCGGTTCTGGGCATAAGATCCGGTAGCCCTCCTTGGTAAGGGGGAGGGGGGGTCTTACAGTATCAGAGCCAGGTTACTCAAAACAAGACATAACTGTCTGAGTAGATCCTGTTGGCAGATTCAGTCTAAGTGAATTACAGAATCAAGAAAATCAAGAACCATGGGTTCCACTGAGAATTACAAGGAATTGGGATCCATGAAGTTACCCATATGTAGGAAAGAGATCTTTGGTATCTGGAAGGAAAGGGTGAGACTTTTTATGGAAGCCTCAGACCCTAGGATTTATATCACAGTAAAAGAAGGGCCATATGTGCCCATGAAGGTATCAGTCTTAGATGCAAATCAGAGAACACCAAAGGATTTCTCTGAAATGACAAAGGATGAAATTGTTCTAGCCACTATGGACAAAAGGACTCAGAACATCATTGTGAGTGCTATAGATGATGCAACTTTTCAGAATTTGATACACTGTAAGACAGCTAAAGAGATGTGGGATACTCTTATTGTGTATATGAAGGGTTCTGAAGAAGTGAGGCAAGACAGAAAATCATTGCTAAACCAAGAATATGAAAGTTTTAGACAAGGTAAGGCTGATAGCATAACTGAGTGCTATAAGAAGTTCTACAGAATTGTGAATGAGCTCATGTCCTATGGCAGAGAGTTCAGTAATTATGAACTCAATGATAAGTTTCTAAGGTCCCTAACAAAAGATTGGGACACCAAGATCTGTGCCATTAGGGAAATGGCAAAGTTGGCAGAAATTCCTCCTCCAACACTGTTTGGCAAACTGCTGTCCTATGAAATGCAGTTAATGGTGAGGAAAGAAGAGGAGAAATCTACAAGAAATGAACATAAAGAAAGGACAGTGGCCTTCAAAACAGAAGCCCCCAGAAAGTACAGAAGTAAGTCACCAACTCCACCTCCAAAAGCAGCTGAATCTGAGTCAGATGAGTCAGTCAGCAGAAAGTCTGAAAGCAGTGAAAGTGATGAGAACTTTGCTGCCTTTACAAGACATTTCCAGAAGTTCTTAAAGAAGAAACAGTGGAGGACAAGACCATCTACTTCACAGGGAAAAGAAGACTATTATTAGAATAAAAAGTTTTCAAAGAACGACAGGAAAAAGTCCAAGTCTAGCAAAGCAACACTATCAAAAATTGTATGCTATTGCTGTAATAGACAAGGACATGTCATTGCAGACTGTCCAGAGAAGAGGAAGGTGTCTAGTGACAAGAAAAAGACTCAATACAAGGGCAAGAAAGAAAAGTCTTTTGTTGCCAAAAAGGACAAGAGCCTGTCAGATTTATCTTCATCAGAAACTGAGTCAGATGCTGAGGCATATATAGGACTGTTTGCTGAGGAAGAAGAAGAAGAGTTCATTCAGATCATGAACTCTATATATGAACAAGAAGACAGTCAGTGCCAAGGACTAATGGCATTGACAGAAAGTGACAAAATCCTGGAGCAGCCAGGACCTAGTAAGGTACAACATTGTTCTTTTAGTTCAATTTCTTGTGCCAGTACAGAATCATATTCATCATCATCAAATGATGAGAGAGCATCTAAGTCTGAAGAGGATATTCATCAGTTGATAGATGAATATAAAGTTCTGTTGTAAGCTTATAAGAAGAGCAAGTCCCTAGCCAAAAGTCAGGCAAAGGAAATTGCTAATCTCAAAGCTGCTGCAACTGATTTTGAGAAGTTGTTTGATCAAAAGCTTAATGAGATAGCCAGATTGAAGCACATAACTGTGATTCAGATAGGGACTATATCATTTAAGAATGATCAAATCAAGAGTCTGGAGATTAATCTTCAGAAGGAGAAAGACTTAGTTGCTAGGTTTTCTAAACCTAAGTCAGTTCTACCCTTAATTGATGAATTTGTTCATCACAAAGGTAAAGATGGACTGGGATTTACTAGACCTGCAAGGACTGTTCAGTCCAAGTCCAAGTCCAAGGGCAAAGCCCCAACTCTCAACAAGTCAGCTGTAGATAAAATAACAAAGACAGTACCTAAGCAAAGGTACAATAAGTTTGAGTGTTGGTGCTGTGGCAAGGTAGGCCACTTTGCAATGGACTGTTGGCACAATGCTAGTGCCAAAGTGAGTAGCAAACTGCCTGTTGGAAAACCTGCAGGTAGCTTTGTTAGGATGCAAACTAACCAGTACCAAGGACCCAAGAATTTTTTGGGTTCTAAGGTTCACTAATCTGTTTTGCAGGTGAGTCCAAGTGGCCATGCCCCAATATAGTACTTGGATAGTGGATGTTCCAGACACATGACTGGAACAAGGGGTTTACTAAAGGACTACACACCTATCAAGGATGGTCCAAAAGTCACCTTTGGTGGATCTGAAAAAGGGATCATCAAGGGTTTTGGTAACATATCTAACTCCTTTATTACAATTACTCAAGTGGCCTATGTTAAAGGTTTGAAACATAACCTTATTAGTATAAGTCAATTGAGTGATGTAGGATATGACATCTCATTTGTGAAAGATGGTTGTCATATCAGGAGGTCAAATGATCAAGAGATCATTTTGACTGGTTATATAAAAAGGAATGTCTATTGCTTAGACATTATGGTTGAGAACAATGGTTCTCCAGTATGTCTTATAGCTGATGAGACAGTCTTTCATTGTGTCAAATGGCACAAGAGGCTAGCCCATCTAAACTACAAGACAATTGGCAAACTCTTTAGCAAAGAGTTAGTGAGGAATGGTCCTCAAGTTAAGTGTATTAAAGATGGTATTTGCTCAGCTTGTCAAAAGAGCAAGCAGACTAGATCCACCTTTAGAAGCATTGAAAACAAAGATGCTGTGAGGTGCTTATACCTCTTGCATATGGATCTCTTTGGACCAATGCCAGTTCACAGCCTAGGTAGGAAGGTCTATACCTTTGTAGTTGTAGATGACTACTCAAGGTTTTCCTGGGTGTTCTTCCTAAGACAGAAATCTGAAACACCTAGTGTCTTCTATAGCTTTGTCAAGCAAATTCAGAATGAACTAGACAGTACAGTGGTCAAGATAAGAAGTGACCATGGTACTGAATTTCAGTCTGATAGCATGACAAAACTATGTGAAGAATTTGAGATATTTCAAGAGTTTTCTTCACCAAGAACACCTCAGCAAAATGGCATTGCTGAAAGGAAGAATAGAACCTTGATTGAGGCTGGTAGGACCCTATTAAGTGATACATCACTACCAGAATATTTCTGGGCTGAAGCAGTCAATACTGCATGCCATGTTATTAATAGGGCAACCATAACTGAAAGCCTCAACAAGACCCCCTATGAGGTTGTGAAAGGCAGGAAACCAAATCTATCCTACTTCAGGATCTTTGGTTGTAAGTGCTTTATACTTAACAATAGAAAGTCTTACTTGACAAAGTTTGCTGCCAAGTCCCAAGAGGGAATTTTTGTTGGGTACAGCAACAACAGTAAGGCTTATAGAGTCTACAACTTGTCTACTCAAGTTGTAGAAGAATCTGTACATGTAGTATTTGATGAAACTAGACTTATTAACAATGAGTTGTCTAGTAGTATTTGCAGCCCCACAGGTATAACAAAGAAGATGGACAAGCTCACTATAGAAGAAGAACCTACTGCAAGGCAGCAAGTAGAAGATAGTGTCTGCTATCCAGGGGGAGTACTACATGTACCAAATGCAGAAGAAGTACAAGGAGTACAACAAGATGAAGAAGTTAAAGAAGATCAACCTGAAGTCAGGATGCCTCCAGCCAATAGGCATCTAAGAGATCATCCAGCAGAACAAATCATTGGTGATCCAAGACAAGGGGTACAAACAAGGAGCAGAAATCTGAATGCAGCAATCTACTCCAGTTTTCTATCCCAAGTTGAACCAAAGAAGTTTGAAGAAGCCATCCTAGACCCTTATTGGATTGAGGCAATGCAAGAAGAGCTGAATCAGTTCAAGAGATGCAAGGTCTGGGAGCTTGTTCCTAAACCTAAAGACCACAACATAATTGGGACCAAGTGGATCTATAGGAACAAGATGGATGAGCATGGAGTCATCATTAAGAATAAAGCAAGATTGGTTGCTAAAGGATATAGGCAGGAAGAAGGTATTGACTTTGATCAAACCTTTGCTCCAGTAGCCAGACTGGAAGCCATAAGGATGTTCCTGGCCTATGCAACTTTTCAAGGATTTAAAGTTTACCAAATGGATGTCAAGTCAGCATTTTTAAATGGTAATCTTAAAGAAGAAGTCTATGTGGAACAGCCATCAGGTTTTGTTGATTCAACTCTACCTAATCATGTCTATAGACTTAGAAAATCTTTATATGGGTTAAAGCAAGCCCCTAGGGCTTGGTATGAAACCCTGTCTAGTTTCCTCATTGAGAATAAGTTCACAAGGGGGAAAATAGACAAGACTCTATTCCTTAGGAAATCCAGAGGCAAAGTAATACTAGTCCAAATATATGTAGATGACATTATATTTGGGTCTACTGAAAGTAGCCTTTGCAAAAAGTTTGCAAAACTAATGCAAGGTCAATTTGAGATGAGTAGTATGGGAGAGCTTAAGTTCTTCTTGGGTCTCCAAGTAAGACAGACTGAGAATGGTTTATCCATATGCCAGTCTAAGTTCACCCTACAACTCATAAGGAAGTATGGTATGTATTCATCCAGTACCATGAAGACTCCTATAGGGTCAAGTATGTCTCTTAGCAAGGATGATGTAGGGAAACCTGTAGATGAGTCTTTGTATAGAGGGATAGTTGACTCCCTATTATATTTGACTGCAAGTAGACCAGATATCATGTATGCTACATATGTCTATGCAAGGTATCAAGTCTGCCCTAAAGAGTCTCATTTGACAGTAGTCAAAAGAATATTGAGATATCTAAAGGACACTCCTTATCTAGGCCTCTGGTACCCTAGGAATGAGGATTTTGAACTAACAGGTTATTCAGATGCAGACTTTGCAGGATGCAAAGAAGACAGAAAAAGCACAACTAGAACCTGCCAATTCCGAGGTGGAAGACTGATTTCATGGAGTAGCAAAAAGTAAACAAGTGTGGCTATCTCCACTGCAGAATCAGAATATGTGGCTGCTGGAAGTTGCTGTGCTCAACTTCTATGGATACAACATCAGCTTGAGGACTATTGAATTCAGGTAAGTAGAACTCCACTCTTTTGTGATTCTACAAGTGCTATATCAATTGCACATAACCCTGTTTCTCATAGTAGAACTAAACATATTGAAATAAAATATCATTTTCTTAGTGAGTATGTAGAGAAAGAAGATATTTTACTAGAATATGTTAAAACAGATAATCAACTAGCTGATATGTATACTAAGCCCTTAGATGAAACTAAGTTCAATAGGTTTAAAATTGAACTAGGAATGATAAACTTAGAATAAGTTTATAGAAATGGCTAAGTCAAAAGGTGTCGACACACAGAGATCTCTGTGTCGACACAGAAAATTGGTGTCGACACTTCAGGGAAAAGGTGTCGACACATCTAGGAAGTTGGTGTCGACACTTCAGAAAATTAGTGTCGACACATGACAAGTAGGTGTCAACACATCCAAGGTGGTGTCGACACTTAGGTTTTACTCAGAATTATCTAAGTAGAGTCTCGACTAAATGTCGAGTTATGTGGTGTCGACACATAAACAAGTGTCGACACATATAATCTATTGACTAAACTTGTGTCGACACATATGTGTCGAGACATTATAAGTCAGTGTCGAGACTTATCGACAGTGTCGACACAATTTAAGTTAGCTGCCCGCCCTTTCATCTTCAAACCTAGAAAGGTATAAATAGGATTTTGCCTTTGTCTGTTGACACACTTTCAAAGGTTTCGAGACCAAACTTGTGTGTCGACACCTCTCTTCTCTCAGTTCAAATTCTTCAAACCCTAATGGCGCCAAAGCTTGAGGAGAACGTCAACGAAGGATACGAACTGGTGCGACAAGCGTTTGAGGATGCAGACCCAGAGATCAAGAACGTGATAACCCTAGTTGCAGACTTAGGGTCAGAATATCTTGTTTCAGAGCCAACTAAAATCTGGAAGAAAGAAGTCTTGGAATTCCTCAATGGAGCTAAGGTAGACGAATCTGGATTCAAGATCAAGTCCAGGGTCCATGGTGAGAAGGTTAAGGTTTCACCAAAAAGTTTGAGGAAAATCCTTCAGTTACCAAGAACTAAGGACGAAGAAGAGGTTACAGCTTCCAGAACCAGAGATGCATTGGCATGGTGTGGTCTGGATGCAAAGATGAAAATTGGTTCAGTTTTCAATAGAAAAGGAATGAACAGTCAGGGGAAATTCCTGTCAGAAATTGTTGGCAAAGTAATCCTAAGTAAGCCAGGAGGGCATGATAGGGTATCATCCCATATGTTCAACATTATGACCAGGATAATCTTTAGCCTGAAAACTGACTGGTCTGTAGTGATCTTTGAGAAGATTAAGGAAAGCCTAAAGAAGCCCAACTTGGGTAGGATCTTAAGCTTATACCTAGCTGGTAGCATACCAGAGGTTATGAGTCAAGCTGCTGGCAGTAAAATCAACCACATGAGGAAAATGGACATGAGGATATTCTCCAGGTGGGACAGAGTTTTGACTAAGGAGATGCCTACTCCTGAGAAGGATACTCCACTAAAGAAGAAGAAGAAGTCTGCCCCAGTGGCTCAGGATCCAACTAGCAGCTCTGATAGTGAAGAGCAAGTTGTTTTCTCACCTTATGAGAATGAAGAAGAGAATGTTGAGAAGACTCCAGCTCAACAAGTAGTTGCTGAAAGGTAGGGGGAGCTACCACCAACTAGCCCCATACACCAGGATCAAATCCAGGGGGAGCCACTAGTTGTAGAAGAGCCAACTCCTCTTGAGAGTGAGCAAGCAACCAACATCATCCTTGAGGTAATCACTGAGCTTAATGCTTTAGATTTCCTTAAAGTGGATACTGTTTTATCTGATCCATTGGTTCATGTTAATCAGCAAACTCAGCTGGATAGCCATCACACAGATGTTGTCATGAAAGACACATCTGTTGAAGTTGAAGTTGTATCTGATCCAGTGGTAGATGAGCCCAGAGTTTCTCCAGCTCATTCTCCACAAGAATTTACTATGGAAGATCTATTTCTTAATCTGGATCAAGAAGATTTTGGAAAAGATAGTACAGCTGCTGAAGGAGAGAATGCTTCAATTGAGGGGGAGCAAGTGCCAATTCTTGAAGAACCTGCAAGGCATGAGTCTGAGAAACAACCAGCTGTTGAGGAGCTACCTAAGGAGAGGGTAGACATAGCCAGCACCTCAGCATCTGAAGATGAGGAGGCTACAAGGGCAAAGAAAAAGAAATTTCAAGTATTCAGAAGAAGGAGCCAGAGTTATAAGAAGGCTTTACAAACTATTGCACCACAGCCTATATCACAGCCAGCACCTACTGTTGATTATAGTGCTCTCATGGTTGCAATGAAAATTAAGCTTGATGAGCACAGGCAGGCCATTGAGAAGTATGTGGATGAAGGGCAAAAATCATTGCAGTTTGATCTGACCCAGGATATAAAGTCTATAAGATTTGAAATGAATCTTAATAAGAAGGAGATGACAGACTGCTTCCATAAGGGAGGGAATGCAGTGGTGTACTTGGCTACACATCAGGATAAGATTAAAGCTCAAGTAGATGACATAGCACTGAAGCAGGGGTATGTTCTAGAGAACCAAATCAGAATGAATGACAATTTGACAGAATCTCACAATGCTATAGTCACAGAGATGAAGAATCTAGCTGCTGGCCTGCCTACTTCTACTGCTGCTGCTAAAGCAGAATTTGACAAAGCCTTCCAAGAGGAAATAACTGCTGTTAAGACTGCCATACTAGACTCTCAGAAGATCATTACTGACAAACTCCAAAGGTTAAAGCCTTACTTTAAAGATGGAGTCAATTATTTGGATAACCAGGTTAGATTTCAAAAAGATGATGTCAGAGATCACATAGAAAGAGAAGTCATAAAGGGGGAGAGAGTGTTAGTCAAGGCCAGCTCTGATCATGCTAAGTGGATATCTAATTCTATCATAGCAACTCTTGGATATCCTCCTCTTTGTGATGATGATAATGTGGCAGAATCTGGCATTAATCCTGCATATCTAGGAGGGGAGCAACCTGAAGTGGCTCAAGTCATCTACCCTCCTCCAGATTTTGACATGATACATGCTGATATACAGTCCATGTATAGCCCACCCGGGGGAAAGGACAATGTCATTATAGAGAAAGTTGTTCAGCCAATATCTGAAGCTATGCAAGAAGCACTGTAGAAAGAAGAAGAAACTAGATTGTCTAAGAAAAGGTTCAGGGAACAAGCTGAACAAAGACCAGACTTTGAGCAGTGGAGCCCTACTTCAAGAAATATTATCTTAACTGCATGGAAAGCTGCAAAAGATAATATACAAGACAGAAATAAATGGTTTTCTGAACTTGAATGGAGGAAACATGAGTCAAGGCAAGAAGCAATAGTCCAATATAGAAGAAAGGCCAAGATGGGAAAGCTACCTCCTACTGCCCAGGAGCCTAGCAAGTACTTTCCCAAGCCTTATCACTACTTTGAGAGGCAAAAGATCAAAGCAGAAGAGCAAAAGAAAAAGGACTTGAAAGGCAAGAAACCTGCTGATGCTGAAGTTGCTGAAGCTCCTATTCAAGCCAAAGTACAAGCTGGAAAAGGGATAGTGATCAAGGAGGCTGAACAAAAATAGAATAGACTTTTATTCAGTTTACAATTGTAATCTTGTGTTTTTCAAACACTATGTAAAACTTTTGTATTATGAATATTACAAAGTTGTGAGAACAATATGATGTGTTTTAAATATATTTCATAATTGTTCTGAGATGTTATCTGTATATACATGTTTGTTTAATACATGTGATGTTCTTTCCTGATTCATAATCCTGCTTTACATCATTTTGTAATTTTATTATGAATGGTGTATATCATTGACTAAGGGTTATGACTTCTCCAAATAGGAGGAGATTGTTGGGTACATTGGTTTAGATGTACCTGATTTGAAGAAGCCTCACCCAACTCAATGATATACATCAAAAATGTAATTGATGTATTTTGAGTTCACTTGTGCAGGTTAAGTATTTACAGGAAAGAAGAAAAAGTTTCTAAGTCCATGTGTCGACACCCAGAGGGAAAGTGTCGACACTTAAGAAGGCTTGTGTCGACACCCAGGCAAGCAGTGTCGACACTTGGAGTCATTGTGTCGACACCAGGGATGCTGAGTCGACACCAGACAGAAAGTGTCGACACAAGGAGCTGTGTCGACACTCAATGAAGAAGAGTGCAGTGAAGCAGTGTCGACACATAGCAGTTGTGTCGACACCCAGAGAAACTGTGTCTACATCAGAAAGTGTCGACACTTGGAGGCTGTGTCGACACTCAGCAAAAGTCAGCAGAGACTAAGTACAAGTGTCGACACCCAGAACAATGTATCGACACACAGTAGATGAGTCAACACTTGAAGTAAGTGTCGACACCCAGAGCAATGTGTCGACACTCAGCTGAAGAGTCAACACTTGAAGTAAGTGTCGACACCCAGAGCAATGTGTCGACACTCAGCTGAAGACTCAACACTTGAAGAAAGTGTCGACACAAGGAGCTGTGTCGACACTTAGCAAAGTTCAGAAATTTCTAAGTACAAGTGTCGACACTAAGGAGATGTGTCGACACTCAGCCAGAGTCTCAACAGAAGAAGTATGTGTCGACACAAGGAGCTGTGTCGACACTTAGCAAGTATCAACACTGAAGACATGTGTCGACACCAAGAAGAAGTGTCGACACTTAACAGATTCAACACATGAAGATGTGTCGACACTTAACAGATTCAACACATGAAGATGTGTCGACACAAAGGAGATGTGTCGACACTTACAAGAATTCAGCAATATACTGAAGTACAAGTACTTGTGTCGACACTCAATTTCAGTGTCGTCACATGAAGAAGAAGCAATGTCGTGATATAAAATCTACAACATAAGGAGTTGTGTCGACACCTTGTAGACTAGTATCGACACTTAGACAACTTGTGTCGACACTTAGTCTATAAGTGTCGACACTTAAAGACAGACAGTCTCGACATTTTTAAACAGTTACAGAATTTTCAAGAACTGACTGGATGACTTGACAGCTGCCATTCTAGCCGTTCTACAGCACCTGTCAGAGTTGTCAGAAATCAGTTATGAACCGGACCAGCCAGTTACCATGAAGAAGGCCTATAAATAGGCTTATACAGTCTACAAAAACTGTCGTTGAAGTTGTTCAAAAGATCAACACATCAAGTTATACAAAGAAGATCTAGCTATTCCTTGAAGAATCTAGTGAAGATCTAAGAAGTTGGAGAGAGAGAGCTCCATCCAAGAAATCAGTCATTGGAACCAGACTGAGAAGAAGGGTTCAGATTTATTCTGAATCTTAAGTAGCAGAGATCAAGGATCAACTGCAGAAGAGGTCAATCTTATTGTGTTCTACATTCAAGAAGCTTTGAAGAAAGCCAAGTCAGATTGATTTCAGCTGAGTTCTTCCAAGAACTCATCAAGAAACTCACAACACTTCTCTCTTTACTCTAAGTTGTTGAGTTACAATATTTGTATTCATTTTATCTTGTAGGATCCTTAAGGATCTGAGTCTTGTAAGCCTGTAATTATAAAGGCTGAGTGTAGGGCTTGAGTGCCTGAGTGTAAGAGATTGAAATCTCTGAGTGTAGGCCTTGGTGGCTGAGTGTAGGCCTTGGTGGCTGAGTGTAGGCCTTGGTGGCTGAGTGTAGGCTTTGCGAAGAAGCTGAGTTGTAGGGCCTGGGCCTGAGGTGTAGGAACCTGTTTTGGGTTCTGAGATAGTGGAGGAGTTTGGCCGAATCTAGTACACTGCTAGATAGGCGAAGGGGGAAAGTGGATGTACCCAAACCTTGGGGAACCACTATAAAACTGTGTGTCTACTGTGTGCTGTGATATTCTGTGATTGCTGTGTGATTGTTGTGTACAAATAGATATAACTCTGAGATAAAATCTGATTGCTGCCTTAAAAAGTTAAAAAGATTCAAGTCACCTATTCACCCCCTCTAGGTGTTTAGGTACAATATCTTTCAAGGAGCCTGGGCCATCAGATCCCAGATGAAGGTAATGAACGACCATGATCCGTCCACAAAAGTCTAATTTTTGGCTGACACGGCCTGTGACACGCCGTGTACCTTAAGCAGTACACAACCGACTCATCCAGAAGAGTACACGGCCTTATGACACGCTCGTGTCACAGGCCGTGTGACTTGACACGGCTTCAGACGCGCCCGTGTCTTGCCCGTGTACCTCAGGTGGTACAGAACCAACTCAACCCGAGGAAGACACGGCCATATGACGCGCCCGTATCACAGGCCGTGTGTCTGGAGACATACCCGTGTCCTGCCCGTGTTCACCAGGCCTCACTACCCTGGCCAAATATAGAAAAGGACACGGCCATGTGACACGCCAGTGTCACAGGTCTTGTGCCTTTACATGACTACAGACACGCCTCCAATGTGTGCTTCGTCGAGCGAAGTTCGTCAATCAGAGGGGGACACGCCCTCTGACACGCCCGTGTCGCAGGACGTGCTCCCTCTCGAGAACTCGTCGAGTGCAGTTCGTCGAGCACTCGACAGACTGTACAACCACACAGAGCAGGACACGCCCTGGGACACGCCCGTGTCCCAGGCCATGTTGCCCAACTTGAAGCCAATCTTGGGATTTGGGGTGTTACAACCCACCCCTCCTTATAATAAATTTCGTCCTGAAATTTGCACACAGTAAGGAAATCAGCAGCCACATGCCCACTATGTTATAACTTTTAACATGTCTGTTACAACAAGAGATACATTGTACAACAATGTTACACAAATAGCTCGTGAAATTCAGCTCGCATAGTTTGCTCTCGCTCCCATGTTAGCTCCTCATGGCCACAGTTGTCCCACCGGACTTTGACCATCTCGATTGCCTTGTTCCGCAACTACTTCTCGGCTGGATCCTCGATCTGAATGGGCCTAACCTTCGTCGTTAGCCCATATTCCATCGGCACACGATCATTCTCGATCACTTGAGCTGGACCTTTGACGGCTTTCCGAAGCACCTAGATTTGAAACACATCATGTAATCCACTCAATTTTGTAGAAAGAGCTAGCCGATAGGCAGCTTTCCCAACTCGCTCCACCACTTCAAACGGACCAAGATATCTCGTACTTAGCTTTTTCAGACGCCGAATCCTGGACACGCCTTTGAAGTGTTTGATCTTCAAATATACCCAATCGCCTACCAGGAACTCCACGTTCCGGTGCGTGGCGTTGTAGTACTTCGCCTGTCGATCCCGGGCTATCAATAGCCTCTCTCAAATAGCGCGTATCGTCGAATTGGCTTCATCGACTTCTTTATACTTATACAGTTTGGATTCGCCTGCTTCTGCCCAAGCTAACGGTGTACGACACTTGCGACCATACAGAGCTTCAAATGGTGTCATACCTGTATAATCCCGTGTTCGGCGAGCAAGGCTTTGAGGAACCTGAGATCGAGCTGGAGACAGTAGACGAGCTCGGCAGTAGGGGAGCCGAGCCCGAGCTCGGCATTCGTCGACCAGAGATCGGCGACCGTCGACCGGAGATTGGTATTCGCCGACCCCGAGCTCGGTATCCGCCGAGCTAGCCCCAGCTCGCACCCTGGCAGTGGAACTCGGCAACAGTAGGCGAGCAGGACCTACCGAGGTGGTCAAAGCTCCCCAGCTCGCCTGGATGAATGAGGTACTTTTTACTATTTTACCCCCGCTGGTCTGCCCATATCCCTTCAAAACAACGGAGTTTGGCTGTTGGCAGACCCGATCAAGGGTTTTCTGGTAATTTCAGGTCAGTTCTTTTGGTTATTGGCAGTACAGATTCTAAAAACTATAAATATGACCCAAGGGGTACCCCAGAAAGCATGCTTCATGTGCCTTCCTGCTCCAGTTTTCAAGTGCTTTCTGAGGATACCTTAGCTCGGCTGCTGGCTAAGGAGGGGAAGAGCTCTGAGATCTTCCGGGTTTGTGGTGGGACCTCCCCGCCGAGCCCTTGGGTCGGTTTCTACTTGTCTTCTTCGTTGTTTTTCTTGCAGGAGTGAAGTAGGCGCGAGACCACCCCTTCCCTAAGGGTCGAACTCCATAGGAGATCGATTTTCGGTTTCAACATTTTGGTGCGGTGAGCGTGGAAAGTGGTCAGTGAAGAAAAGCTTCAGCGA
Organism: Platanthera guangdongensis; assembly: GCA_039583875.1. Lineage (NCBI taxonomy): Eukaryota > Viridiplantae > Streptophyta > Magnoliopsida > Asparagales > Orchidaceae > Platanthera > Platanthera guangdongensis. The sequence continues at coordinate 79,016,765 of CM077155.1, read as the reverse complement.
GTTCGATGACAGGAGGACAGGTATCTGACAGGCCGAACTTGCCGCCCAACCCCCCCCCCCCCCCCCCCGCCTCTCGCCACGGTGGGGATGTTGGGAGATTTCAGGAATGAGGTGTTGAGCCTCGTCAAGTTCGCACTCAGCACGCGGGCCGAGTGCTCGACTCCGGCAGTCCAGATCGCGGCCGCCCCCTCTTTGGGCGAGGACGCTCCCGGCAGGCGAGCTGGGAAGGAGGTGGCCGAGGAAGGCCGGGGGTGCGAGCTCCCCGGGCTCGAGCTCTTCCCCAGCTCTGCAGGCCGAGGCCGGTTCGGCGAACTGGGCTCGCGAGACTCGCCGGCTCGCCCAGTGGGGGGAGGCATTCCTTTCAGCGAGCTGGTCTCCTCAGCTCCAGTTCCAAATGGGTTCAGGGAGCCCGAGATGTCCTACTACACCGGGAAGGGAGACCCGGTCCAGCATGTGCAATGGTTTGAGGATGTAGTCTCCATCCGACAGATGTCGGACGGGTTCAAGTGCTGACTCTTCGCTATCACCCTCAGGGAGAAGGCAAGGGAGTGGTTCCATCAGCTACCGGCCAGCTCCATCTACTGCTTCGAGGACCAGCGCCGGGGGTTCATACTGAGGTTCACTACCTCGAAGAAGAGGAAGAAGGAGTCTGAGTCCCTGTTCCACATCAAGCAGGGGGTGAACGAGACGTTGGGAAGCTACGTGGACCAGTTCTAGGAGGAGGTTACTCAGGTCCAAGAGATGCCGGGCCATAGTCTGATGATGGCCTTTACCCTGGGCCTGCAGCAGGGGTTCTTCTGGATGGAGCTGAAGAGAGTTCCCCCCTCTCCTATGAGGAGCTGATGGAGAGGGCGGCAAGAGAAGTTGATGGGGAGGCGTCGAACCCGGAGTTTGCAAGGAAGCTGGCCAAGTGGGCCACGGAGGAAGAGAAGGAGACAAGAGGAGGGAGAGGACAGGAGGAGAGAAGAGGAGAGCCTCGGCAGAGGGAGCAAAGGCAGCTCCAGTGGCAGCAGTAGCCGAGGTGGGGGCGTCAGGAGCCCGACCGTCGACTGGGCTGGAGACCTGAGTGGCAAGGGCAGGGTCCATAGAGGGGATACCACAGAAGGGATCACTACCAGGGGAGGCAAGATCAGTTCCACCCTCCAGGCTGGAGGCAGGCCCAAAGGCCCCGGCTTCCCGATCAAGAGGAGGCCATGGCCATAGCCTTGGGGGCGAGGAGGGGAATGATGAGGAGGAGGAGGAGAGAAGTGAGGGTGGAGTTGCCCTATTGCGACTTCCATCAGGAGGAGGGGCACGCAACAGCCACGTGCCCGAAATTTCTTGAGATAAGAGGGAATATGGAGCAGCAGCAGGGGCGACAAGAAGTGAGGATTGAGGAGGTCCTGCCTCGGACGGAGGAGGATCGTTGCGAGGACAGGGTGGATGTTGGAACCCAAGGAGGGATCAGAGTGATCCACGGGGGGGGGGGGGGGGGGGGTCGAGGCTTCCCGCAAGGCGAGCCTCCACACCATGTACCTCCGGAGCGTTGCCTCCACTTCCCAGACCCCACCCCCGGAGGAGAGGATCACCATCTCCAGAAGCGACATGCCAGATCACGAGGATCCGTTCTGTGATGCGCTGGTCATCAAGGCAGCCATCGAGAATTTCACCGTCTCTCGGATCCTCGTTGACAACGGGAGCTCCGTCAACGTCGTCTTCAAAAAGGGGTTTGGCGCGATGAAGGTGGAGGCAAAGAGGGTGCTGGCCTCGGATGGACCCTTGTTCGGGTTTTCGGGAGAGAGGAAGGAAGTGGAGGGAGGAGTAGGCCTCCATGTTACCTTGGGGGGGCAGTCCAGGAACTGCAGGTTCGTCATCGTGGACGCCCCCAGCAGCTACAACGCCATCTTCGGGAGGCCCCTTATCAGCGCCTTCCGCTGCGTCCCCTCATCTTTCCATCAGTGCTTGAAGTTCAACGCTGAGGGGATTCAGGTCCGGGTCAGGGGGGACCCAAAGGTGGTGCGAGAGTGCTATGTCACTGCGGTGAACACCATCTCCTGGCAGGAGGGAGCCGAGGAGATGGGGCGAAGGATGGAGGAGGCCGAGCAGGAAGCAGGAAGGGAGGAGCTGGAGATGAAGAACTACACAGAGGAGTAGGCGGCAGGAGGAGATCTGGAGGTGGCCGAAGTAATGGCCGTAGGGGAAGAGATGGAGGTAGAGGTCCCCATTCCGGAGGAATGGGATGCTGAAGAATGGGGGGAGCAGTCCAGGCTAGAGGCTGCGAAAGAAGTGGTGGAGCTGGAGGTGTTCACCCGTGGAGGCAGGATGGAGAAGATCCGCGTCAGCGGGGGGCTGACCCCGGAGGACCAAGGCAGGATGCTGGAGTGCATCCAGAAGAATGTGGACATCTTCGCTTGGAATGTCGCGGATATGCCGGGGGTTGACGCGGATGTGGCCTGCCACCGCCTCAACCTGGACACGAGAACACACCCCGTTCAGCAGAAGAAGAGGTCCACTGCGGACAAGCTGGCGGAGCCCATCAGGGAGGAGGTGGCGAAGCTCCTCAAGGCCGGCTTCGTGTCTGAGATCCAATATCCCGGCTGGGTCTCCAACGTGGTCATGGTCAAGAAAGGAGACGACCGATGGAGGATGTGTATCGATTTTTCTTTACTTAATAAAGCTTGTCCTAAGGACTGTTATCCTTTGCCTCGAATCGACGCGCTGGTTGACTCAGCCATTGGTTTTTCTGTAATGAGTTTTTTAGATGCTTTTTCAGGTTATCATCAAATCAGGATGCACCCCTCGGACATCAAGGATGTCTCGTTCATCACAGGGGATGGATGCTACTGTTACAAGATGATGCCCTTCAGGCTGAAGAACGCAGGGGAAACCTACCAGAAAATGATGGATAGGGTCTTCAAGGAGCAGAAGGGGAGGAATTTGGAGGTGTATGTAGATGACCTCATGATCAAAAGTCGGGATGTGGACTCCCACCTCTGGGACCTGGAGGAGACCTTTGCCACCCTGCGCAAATACAAGATGCGGTTGAATCCCCTAAAATGTGTCTTCGGGGCTAGCAGGGGAAAGTTCTTGGGGCACCTCCTCACCCCCGCGGGGGTCGAGCCGAATCCTGATAAGGTCAAGGCTATCTTGGAGCTGGGGGCGCCACGGAATGCTAAGGAGGTACAACGGCTGACGGGGAAGCTAGCAGGGCTGAGTAGGTTCCTCTCCCGGGTAGGAGAAAAGTGCTCCCCCTTCTTCAAAACGCTGAGGGGTGGTCAGAAGTTCGAAAGGACCAAGGAGTGCGAGGAGGCGTTCCAGGCCCTCAAGATGCAGTTGACTCAGGCTCTGCTACTCCAAGGGCAGAAGGAGGGGAAGACCTGTTTCTATATCTCGGGGTCGGAGCGGAGACCTTGAGTTCCGTCCTAGTTTGTGAAGAGGGAAAGAAGCAGCTCCCCATTTATTACGTAAGTCGGGTCCTGAGGAAGGCCGAGCTCCGGTACCCGATTTTGGAGAAGCTGGCTTTCGCCCTGATCGTCTCAGCCCGGAGGCTGTGACCTTATTTCCAGTCACACTCAATCCGAGTGGTGACTGACCATCCCCTCCGCAACATCTTCGAGGGGGTGGAGCATTCGGGCAGGCTGGCCAAGTGGTCGGTGGAGTTGAGTGAGTTCGACATCTCATTCGTTTCGCGGCTCTCGATCAAAGCTCAAGTGATGGCCGACTTCTTGACTAACTATGTGATTGAAGTGGCAGAGGAAGAGCTCACCCGCCCGGCTCCTTGGAAGGTGAAGGTAGACGGCGCCTCGGGGAGGCATTCCCTAGGAGTGGGGGTGATCCTGCAAAGCCCTCAGGGGACTCGAATTGAACAGACGGTGGTGGTGTACTTTCCCATTACAAATAATCAGGCCAAGTACGAGGCCGTGATAGCAGGGCTATGCCTGGCCAGGGAGCTGGGGGTGTTGGACGTAGAGGTCCTCACCGATTCCATGGTGGTAGCTTCCCAGATCAACAGGTAGTTTGAGGCAAGGGAGCCCACCCTGCGATTATACTTAGCCAAAGTGAAGGGGGTCATAGGCACTTTTCAAACCTTTTCCATCCGACACGTGCCCAGAGAAGAGAATGAACAAGTCGACCAACTAGCAAAGCATGGTCCCCAGGTGGGGAGCACCATCACCGACCTGTTCCGCCCCTCCATCGAAGAGGGGGAGCTCATGGAAATTGATCAAACTTCGTGGATGGACCCAGTTGTGACTTTCCTCTCCACGGGAGAGTATCCGGAGGGGGCAGATAAGAAGAAGCTAAGATACAAGTCGACATACTACCTCCTCCAGGACGGGCAACTATACAGGAAGACACTCTCAGGGATGCTGGATCGTTGTGTGGCTGAGGGAGAGGTGCAAAGAATCTTGGAGGAAGTCCACTCCGGAGAGTGTGGGAGTCACTCCGGGAGTCGGACCCTGGAGGGAAGAATAGTCAGACAAGGGTATTTCTGGCCCACCCTAGGCCAAGACGCCACGGAGTTCGCAAGGAGATGTCATAAGTGCCAGCTGTTTGCCCCCTCCAGCTACAGCCGGCCCAGCGACTCAAAAGTATCACGCCCCCCTGGCCCTTCGCCATTTGGGGAATGGATTTGGTTGGGCCGTTCCCCCAGGCCAGCGGGCAGAGGAGGTTCCTCCTTGTAATGATCGACTACTTCTCCAGATGGTTGGAGGTGAAGGCGCTGGCCAAGGTGACTTCCCAGGTTATCAGGAACTTTGTCTGGGGGGAGATCATCTGCCGGCATGGGCTGCCCTAAGCCATCGTCACGGACAACGGGCACCAGTTCGCCAACGCCGAATTCACCAGCTTCTGTGGATTTTACTATTCGCACACCCATCATGGGCAATTTTAGTATTAGCACCTCATGTTAGTTGATTTTATTATTTGCAGCCCATGATGGGGGATTTTATTCATACCCCATGGTTGAGAATTTTACTATTTGCACCCCCGTGACAGGGGATTTTACTATCCACACCACCATGTTCAGAAGGTAATGGGCATTGAGCGCAATAAAGGGCGATGAGTATGGTGAAGGGTGATGAGCGTAGCACCCGACGATGAGTGCAAGGGCGAGCTATGTTGATGGGGCGGTGGTGAGCAAGGGGTGATGCCGACATCGCGGAGGTAAATGACTGGAAACACTGGTGGCATATAGGCGAGCGACGGGCGATGCTTGAGCCGTACGGTCGGGTCCACACGAATAGAGTTGTATAGCCCGAGAGGTCACACGACCAGAGCAAGGAGGCTACATGGCCAGTGCCGCAAATCATGGGAAGCTACGTGGCCATATTTGGGTGGCCAGATGGCTGGATCTAAGCTTGTAATACCCCATCCCTCGGTTCAAGAAAATTGGTATGTCGGGTGATCCTACCGCACACCACCGCCAACCCACGCCATCAAATGGACGACGGAGGCGCACCAATCTCTATCACCTCCCTTTGATTTCCTAATATCGTACATTGACGGTGATGTAAAGAGAACAATACTACACACTAGAGTAATAGAAATAGTTTTCTGGCGGAAGGCACCATTATCATGATTTCAGCCGCACAAGCGCCTCTCAACTTCATCGATTTTATAGGTTTTTCTCTCCTGTGCAACCTCTTCTTTTCTCCCCTGCAACTTTGGCTTTGACATCAATCATGCATTTCATCATTTGGAATACATATTCCTTTCAAACTGATCTAATTGTTCTTCCTGGGAGAGACGCATCCACGGGTTTAACTGCTACCTTCCTTCTTCTATGTTATCAATTTTAGATTCGAGAGTACTTAATCATTCAACTATGGCATATCTTCCCTGCAGCAGGGCAGCGATGACAATGCATTACATCGTTCTTTGGCTGTGAAACCCTTCGAGGAAGAGGAATATATCGGCGGGATCTACAATATCGCACAAGGTTTCTCATCTTAAATCAACATCACATAAGTTTCCTCTGTTCACATTGCCAGACAACAATGTTCCTCTTTTCCATCTTAGATCAACATCACATAAGGTTCTTCTGTTCCTCGGTATTTTTTCGTTATTTTCTATATGTTCTCTTCACCATTACATTGTTCTAATTAGTGCACATTTAAAGTGAGTTTTCTTTGAATTAATATTCTATAATTACTGTTAGTTGTTATAATGAAAACAGATCCATTTACGTTTATGGTTGAAATTTAACAAATATTTTCAATTGTTTTCGTTATAACTTTTCAAGAAATATATTAATTTTGATGTAATGAAGTTAATGAAATGATAAAAATAGGAATCTCAATGGTACATCTCAAAGGTACACCTAACGTAAAAATTTATGAAAGAAGCCGTAAGATGTCAAAGGAACACTCAACTACAACCAAAATCAAGTAGAAATTAGTAGCAACAACAGCACAAGAGTCTCCAATTAGAATAAAAAACACTTTTTTACAGAGCGATGTATACATTATGAGACATGATTCACAATGCAATCAAAGGAAATAAAAAATTGCAACAAGTAAACCGCGCATACATCAAGCTGTAACCACACAAGTCGCCAATCTGCAAGCTGAGTCCGCCGAGACCACTGAAGTCACCTAACCGCAACTAGCTGTGGGGACTTCTTGTTATTGAAAGCTGAAGGACTAGAATAGTACCCGCTGATTGACCTGGCAAACTGCTCTGCTTAACCCTGACTGTTATTCGAGAACTGTTCCACATCAAGCTTCCACTAGTTGCCTAACCGGCCGATGCTAGCCGCACATCCTACACAGTGTCTACTTCACTTAGTCACAGCGGTTAGAAAAATGTAACCACGAGATTTAGCGCGAGCTGAGTTCTCACAGTTCTAGTTATGTATGACGAGTCGATGACTCCTATTTTTGGGCGAGTGGAGTAGTGCCGTCACCACCTATAGGGATAAGATAACCTCCCGTCAATCCTGAAACCAGCATCATGTATTTGCATAGTGCAGATACCAGCACCCGACTGCCACTTATAACATCTATCCGCAAGGACAGAAAGAACTATTAATCCATAAAGGAGGAAAGGAGCAGTCTGACAGGCTGAGAAGGCCAACACCAATCCAATCAGGACTGCGAACACAACACAAACGGTGTGCCGGACAGTGTCACTAGATCGCACTGCCTTGCGGACACAGCTCCCAGTCCGCGCATACTCCAGCCCGAGACTAGAACAAGGACCGTGTCGTCAACTTGCCGAGCTCAACAAGCTAGAAGCAGTGCACAAAAAAGACGATCTCTGCGAGCTAGGCAATAACCCTAGACTTATCACACGGGACCAAGTACATAACACCAGCGGACACTGGCTATCAACCTGCCCGAGAAAGCTCCAGTGAACTATTCGGTTAGCCACCATAGTCTGCGCTAACCGTCAGCCTTCTTGCAAGCCGGAGAACCCGAAGCTTCAAGTGAACTGTGTAGTCTCACCAACCAGATCTCCACAGCGGTAGTTAAAAAAGTCTAACCGCCCGGTTTCAACCCAAGGTGCTTGCTAAGCCAGACTGCAAGAGAGTCCAGCAATCTGCCAAAGGCAATCCCCCAGGCCAGCTGTGGACACTGCGGTCTGCCTAGCAAACCGCCCGCAGTCCACTTTACTCCCACTTCAATAATATTCACACTCCCTCTTAAAGTGGGAAGTGGAAACCAGCCCGAGCAACCCTCACAAAAAAAGAAAATTTACCTTCAACAGTGGCTTCGTGAAGATGTCTACGATATTGTCCTCGCTTTGCACACGCTCAACCATAAGATACCCCTCTAGCACCTTCTCCTGAATGAAGTAATGCTCGATCTTGATGTGCTTCGTTCGCGCGTGACAAACTGAGTTGTTGACCAGTTTAAGAGCACTCTCATTATCATCACGAAGCAGAGTAGGACTTTGCACCACCTCATGGATGTCATCCACTAATCTCCTAAACTAGATGGCTTCCTGAGCTGCCAAGGCCAAAGCCTTGTATTCTGCTTCTGTAGTGGAGACAGACATCGAATCCTGCTTCTTACTACACCATGAAATAGCTATCGATCCTATGAAGAAGAAGTAACCAGGGGTCGACTTTCGATCATTTGTATCTCCTCCATAATCAGCATCCATGTAGCCATACAAACTGAAGCTCATGTCCCTCTTATAAAAGCGACCGATCTCTGAGGTAGACTTAACATACCTCAAATAACCTTTAGCTTCCACAAACTGAGTCTTCCGCGGCTCCGCCATATATCGACTAACCCGACTCACAACATAAGTAATATATAACATTGTGATTGTCAGATATATGAGACTCGCCACGAGATCCCGGAACACCAATGGGTCTATAAGAACCCTTCGCTCATCCAGCTGAATTTTCAGATCGACCTATAGAGGAGTAGAACCGCTCTTCCCTTCCCGTATGCCAAATCGCTTGACGATTCTCTCTACATAGCCCTTTTGGGAAACAAGCACACCGTTATTTCACCTCTCCACCTTGAGTCCAAGGAAATTGTGGAGCTCAATTAGATTCTTCATCTCGAACCGAATAGCAAGCTCAGCCCTGAGCCTAGTAACTTCCTCCTCCGAGTTCCCTGTGATGATCATGTCGTCAAGATATAGCAGAACGAGGACCTGAAGCACCCCCTTTTCTTAATGAAAAGACATGAATCCAAGTCCGAAATGAAGTATCCGCAGAATTAGAGGTATTCTGTGATCTTCCCATACTACGCTTTGTAAGACCCCTCCCCTTACCAAGGAGACCCCTGGTCTTATGCCCAGAACCACCGCCTTACGGTGACACTAACACACGGGTTAGTCGACACCGCAAGATGTCAATTCTGCCGCCTAGCACGATCATAAACCTGTAGACCAATATGAGAAACAAAAGTATATAGGTAGAAATAAACAACAACCAGTCCACAGTCACGGTACATATCATATAATGAAATGAAAGTACATCCAATCCACAATGAGTAGAAATAATAAGAAGAGTAAAAAGGACTTATGCCCTATACATGAATATCAACTCTCCTCACAAAATAAAATATAGAAGCAAATCTATCTCCTCGAACTCATCTCACCTGAGGTATCGCTGTAGTAGTAGTAAATGGTGGTGGTGGAAGTAGCTCCTCACGTCCTGTCACCTCGTCCTGCCAGTCGTGCTGGTGCTCCATCTCCTCGAGCTCTTAAAAATAGTTTGGTCACCGACCATTAGTCAAAAGACTAAGTCGTTTCCTCCGCACCTCGCCCCGCAACTCCTAGACACCGTGCGGGAGGACGAAGCGGAGGACAAAAAGGGGTAACAAAAGGGAAGCAGGTGACAAGGAATCTATGCTACCATGTATGAATGTAAACAGTAATTCTACACTAGCAGTTCTATGTATATTATCCAAATATAGAAGCAGGTACAGTACATAAGTAAGTAAAACTGGAAGTAAGTAAAGTCCAGTAAATAAAGTATAACAATTCTACTACTATTTTATATCACAGAAGTACCCTAACTTATATGAATGCCCATACAAACATATAAGTTAGAGTTTCCAAAATTTAACTTATCATATAAAAGAGCCCATACTAATTTATATGATAAGGATCCATGAAGCGTATGTCCTAATATGAATGAATGCATGCAGTTAATTATGAGTCATGCAAGTGCAACTCACACACAACGACTCTGTGATCACAGACCTTTAGTTCCCGCTTTTCGGAGCTAGCATCACTCTCTGGTACCACCGTTGTGGCTACGGTAGCAGTGGAGCGGGCGTCTCCACTCCTAGGCGGGTATCACACTACCAGTCCTAGACCTCCCATACGCCTCTATACAGGTCCTAGGTGTACTTTAGAGTCTCTGCGTACTATTTGCTGGCTACCCACCAGTCTTTTTGGTCGAGTGTGCGTTTTTGGGGATCGTCCTCCAGACTACAGTATAAAACAACCCACTGGCCCCTCAAACCGTCACACCTCGCCAGAGCCACCGTACTTCCATCGGTGTGACGATTGTCCCAGTAGCGCATGACCCGCCACAGGTTTATGCACATGCAAGATATTCCAACCCGAGCTCCCAGCTCGCAGGACCAACACGTCCTGAATCCCTCCAACCCTACACGGGTGAGAATTTTACCATAATCCCTCCAACCCTACACGAGTGAGCATGATGATACGATGCTTAACCTATTAGACTATTCTTGTCTACGGGTTATTATACTTAGTGATTTAGGGTTAATCCCAGGACTGCCCAGGGAATACCCGGTGAAGGGCTCTCGGGGGCACTAGGAACTATGATGGGATGAAACCCAAAGCTCCCTTTCTCAAGGATATTTACTTTAGTTGATGTCTACCTATAATTCACCCCCAGCTCTCATTGTTGGGGAACAATCCTAATGACTTAAGATATTATCGGGAAATCGGCGGTCTTCCGTCGATCTCCGATTTAGCCACTGTCCTTATGCTTTGCACTCCACTCCTCGTGATCCAGTAATGACCTATAAGAGACCAACCAGGGCTTATTCCTCTAATGCAATTCTCACCTCCATGGTTAATCATATCCTCCTGTGACCCTAGTAGTTTAGGCTAACTGTGCTAGTCACTACCCATGACCTAATACTACCCATAAAGTACGACTTCCGATATCTTGGTCAATGTGATCCTAATCACTTATCGTAGGATGGTATGATGTATTATATTGATTATGTGCAGTTTTCACTATTTCTCTAAGTCATAAAAGACCCTAAATTAAATCATTTAATTAAGTGGCCTACATCACTTTATACATGAAGTACTATATTAAATGATCCCCCTGGTCTAATAAATTTTCTTGATGATCATCTAGGCTAATTATGACTGGTTTCCAAGTATTGTAATTTTCCCATTTATATTTCCATTTAATTGTATTTAAAGTTAACATCCATGGATTGGCCACTTTACAAATGAAGTACATTAAATATGTCTCTCAAAATTCTAGTAAATTTAATGCATATGTAAAGTGCTAAAATAATACCAAATACACGATTTCATGTCTCTAGACAGTAATTATTTCATCAAACATCAAATGACAATTATTACAAAAATGCCATTATTTGGATTTTAAATCTATAGATGATTCCAAAAATACCAAGAAATTTACACAAGGTCTACAATACATAATTAAATCACTAGGAAGTTTTCCATAATATTTCTACTGTAATTTCCATCATTTTTAAATAATTTCCATAAAGGGGCAAAATTATAAATTCTACATAATTCCAAGATATATTCCTCTAACAGGCCCATAAAATTTTCCAGGGGTTAAATATGACTCTCTTGAGTTTTTAACAAAATTTAAGAATTTTAACTCATCATTAACCCTATTTTCAAATTTTCTATCAATAAATGACCTAATATTAAAAAATTCCAAATAATGGGATTTTTGATCCCAAAAATCCCATTACTTCTGTTGAAGATATATTTCACCCTAATAATCCTCTGACCAAGCTTTCAAAGGCTTTTAATGTTCCGAATGGGCTAAATCCCCATTATTTAGATTTTTGCTAAAGGCACCCCAAGCCTTTAATCTCCCTTCACATGCAAGAGGGAATACCCATCATGCAGAGGTAAAAAATGACGAAATTGTTTACCATGGGCCTATAATTAACCCAAGGACATGTCACCAAAATTTGGGGCCATTTGGAGTCATATTACTCCAAATATTTCATTAATTTACTTTTGTGTATTTTCACAATTACTATAGAAACGGTTTATCAAAAATTCCAATTTTTGGACAAAGTTTAAGTCTACCCAATTCAAGCACATGTCCAAAATTTTGGGTCATGTGGACTTCTGGTTTGGCATGGGCATGCAATTGAAGTTCTGCCCTAATCAAGGAATAGTCTTAGGAAAATAGGACTATAGCCAAATCTACTATACCAAATTTGATGTTTAAGGTGCCATATTAAAGTTAAGACAATAGACTACAATTTTCATTTAGGGTTCTTGTTCTAGAAATTCCTCTAAGATGCCTAAATATGGCTTGTAATATGACTGAATAGGTGTCACAGTTATATATTTATACAATATGATTTAATTTAATTTAATTTAAATTGGGATTTGTACGAATCTTAAAGCAGTTTGGATGGAATCGGGTTGTCTTCAACCTCCAGCCGACGGCTGGAATTCATCCTTCTTGGGCCACCTTTGCTGGCTATTTCCGGCCACCTGGGGCTACGCCACCGTCGGCGATTGTCTCCACCACATTCACTAAGGTGGTGGCTAGCATTTCCCAGCGGTGAGGCCGCCGCAACCAGCTTCTCCGGCGATCCCGAACATTATGAAAAACTCGGAAAATCCAGCTTTTCCACACATGGCATCGGGCTCAATTGAGCTCGATATCTCCCCTAATTGATCTAGGATGCTAGTACGGGAAGAGGGGAGGTGAAACGGACCTGATTCAGGCCTTGGCGGCGAGTACGGCGGCGGTTGTCCATAGCCAAGCTGCTCCGGCGACAGTTTGCTCAAATCCTCATTTCTCCCCAGTTTGCTTCGATCCAGTAGTCGATTTCCACTCCTCTCCTCTCTCTGAAGCTAATGGTGGGGGTGATTTGGGTTGAGGTGGGCTGTAAGTGGAGTTAACTCCAAGGTGAGCTCGGGCTCAACGTTGGATGCTTCGCCCATGGTGCCAAGTTGCAACCATGCAGCCAAATCCTTCTGAAATCTCCTTGGGTGGCCAACCAGTAGTTTTTTTGGGCAGAAGGAGCCAAGGCCAAGTGGCCTCCTCCTCTTAATTCCACCTTCTCTTTCCTCTTCTTGGGTGAATTCTCCAAAATGCCCCCATGCATGCACTCTCTCTCCAAATACAGAGGGGTAGGTGTTGGAACACCCTATTACTAATTTGGGTCAGGATCACTATGTCTCTAGGAATCTGTGTTTGACCTTCTGTATAGCTTAATAGGTCAATTAGAATTGAGTCTAAGGGTTAGAAGTCTAGGATTGGAAGCTGCCCTGAAGACCAAGTTTTTCTGTAGACCAAGTCTAATCGTCGAGCTCAGCACGACGATTCGTCGAACTCCGGTCGACGATCGTCTAGCTCATCTTCTACAGATCGTCGAACTCCATTCGACGATCGCTGAGCTCAACCTCATAATATCGTCGAGCTCCACTCGACGATCGCTGAGCTCAACTTCACAATATCGTCGAACTCCATTCGACGATCGGTGAGCTCAGGTCGACGATTTTGACTCTGCACTGGATCCTTATCTCTGAGCTCAGTTCGACGATCTTTGAGCTCAGATCGACGATTATGTTGCTGATTGAATTTTCCAGTTCGCTGAGCTCAGCTCGACGATAGCAGAGCTCAGTTCGACGTTTTCAGTTATCTTCCAGAATTCAAATTCAAATCAATTAGAAGTTATTCTGCAATTAATTCAGAAGATCTGCTAGCCGTTTTCATTTACTTCTGGACCAAGTTTCAAGGGATTTTTCAAGGAATAATTCAGTGGACTTTCCTTCAGAAGAAATTATGCAATTAAGGCTGTAATCAATGCAGACCAACGGCTATCTTTGACAGAGTGATATTCTATTCTGGCACAGAGAATAAAAGACAGAATGTTTTTGAATGAAAGAAGATGATACATAGAGATTGACAAGAAGAGGACACACAACTCAGAATACAGAGACTTTTTCAAAATCTTCTGTCAAGAAGAATTCTGAAGAACACTCATCAGAGAGATCAAGCTTTCAAAAATCTTCAGATCTCTTCAGCTCTCAAAGTGTTCAAGGCCAACACCATTTCAAGACTCCAGACACTCAACATTTCAGCTTGCTGAAATCATCTATTGCTGGAGATCTACCTTTGAAGGCCTATCACCCTCAGCAAAGCTCTTCTTCCTGAAGATTTCAAGGATTCAGGGGGAGCTTTGACATCAATCCACTTAGTTTTCTCAGTTGATTGAGAAAGAGAAGACTGCCATCACTCTCTCACCCCCACTCTGTAAAGGGTTTTTCAAACTCCCTTCAAAAGTTTGAATCTGGTTTTTGAGCACCTTGTCAAAAGCTCATTGGTGGCAAGACACCTGATCAAAAAATCTGATTTGGTTTTTGAGCACCTTATCAAAAGCTCATTGGTGCCCAGGACACCTGATCAACTCATCCTGCAGTGGATTCCTACCTAGGGTGGTAGAAGAGTGGATGTACCCAAGTTTGGGGAACCACTATATTTCCTTGTGTCATCTGGTTCTGCTTGTTTTCTTTTTGTTTCTGGCCTAGATTCTCTTGTGCTTAGTCTCTGCATAGCTTAGTTTTGTGATTAGTTTTATTTCTGCTTCCCTGCTCACACTCATTACAACAATTATTGTAAAGCTTTGCAAAAGTTTTTCTTTGTGTTTTAAAAGCACCATATACTCTATTCACCCCCCTCTAGAGTATATCAGATCTAGTTTCCCTTTCAGTAGGGTTGGTCTTTGACACTTGAGCTGGTCATGGGCCAACGTTAGTGGCCTTAACCCAAGGGAAATGGGCTTAGCCCTTATTTTCCTCTTTAAGCCACATGTTTGACCAAGTTGACTTTTTTAGGTTGACTTGGTCAATATGGCTAGTTGGCTGACCCCACTTGAGGGTTGATGAGTCCATTTTTTATACTTATTTTCGGACTCATCTGGGCTTGTTTTCCTTCGCTTGCACTTCACTTTTATTTCGTTATCGTATATATTTCATCTTATCTTTATTTCCATAGGAAGTGCACACTTAGGCCCGTGGTTGTGTATTTTTGTACTTTTAATGTTTGTGCTCCCTTTTTGTGATCGCCTGTAATGTCTACACATATCAGTGCTGGGTTTAGTGGTCGTGTGCGTGTTCCAGGGACATTTGGAAGCAGGAATACTGTGCACGATCATCGGATATAGTGCGCACGACCACCGGTCGTGCGCCGTTGATCGTGCGCAATGTACCTTGATTTCCAGAATCTGCCTGGGGTAATCGCACGACCACTGGACACAGTGCGCACGACCAATGGTCGTGCTCCACTGATCGTGTGCATTGATTCCTCTTTTCCTGGAGTTCCATCTGGGGTAATCGCACGACCATTGGACATAGTGCGCATGACCACCGGTCATGCGCCATTACTCGTGCGCTGTACCCCAGTTCTTCTTCCTAATCTGCCATGCCAGTGCACACGATCACTGAACATAGTGCGCACGACCACTGGTCGTGCGCCCATGATCGTGCGCATTGTTGAATTCTGCTTTCTATAAATATGCAGGTTCCACCTTAATTCCAGATAGCTCGACATTTTCTCGGCCGTTTTCGTCTCCGAGGAAGGGTTCCGCCATTCCCCTTCATCTTCCATCGAGGGAGGTGCTCCGGGCAAGCTTTCACAGCCTAATCCAAGCCGGAGCTTCCTCTCGGCCTCCTCCATCATTCTCTTGGGCTCATTTCAAGCTTCAACGCCATAGCCATCAAGCAAAGGGAAGCTTGCAACTTTCGTCCGCTATCGTGACATGAAGAAGACGGGCCATTGGAAGGTGGTGACAACCCTTCTCTACCCCAGACGCAGTTGAGGACCGAGCTTGGACGCGGATTGAAAACCCGACGATTCCAATCGTGAATCCTCAGCAAGACTTCGGATTCGGTCGATATCTAGCCTTGTTCTTCCTTTATTGTTGTTTATGCGTTGTTATAAACTTTATTTATAGATGATGTATGCTTATTTGTAAAACGTTTTTATACAATCATGTCTTTGTGATTTGTAATTTCGTATATTTGCTTGTGGTGCACCATATTCCATCCACCACCATCCACCCTTGCCGCACTAGCAATTGTTAGTGGCGTGCGTAGCGAAGAGATGCTCACGACCCTCATTCGGCCGTTCTAACCACCTCATCCGCAAGCCTACTCGTCCATCCGCCCAATGATTCAGTGCATAGCGGCCCGACTAGTCTTCCATCCCGCCTGGCGAAGCATCGCATAGCGGCGTTGCATAGGAGTAGTTGTTAGATTTTTACTTTCTTTTTCCGCAAATATCAAAACCCCCCTTAGCTAACTCTGACCTAAGGACTTCAAAATCAATTCCTCCTCGAAATTAACTCCACCTTACTGTTTTCCTTGAGAGATCGATACTTGGGAAAACTCGCCCATTTTATATAACTTGTTCGACCGGTTCACTGCCGTGATCTTTAACATCAAGTTTTTGGCGCCGTTGCCGGGGAAAACAGTCGTATGAGTTTTTGGAGAGGGAGATAGGAGATAGAAGCCCTTTTCCATTTGTATATTTCATGTTTCTTATTTGCTTTAGTTTTTATAATCTGTTTCTTTTTTTTATTTGTTCTTATTCTAGTTTTAATTTTTCTGTTGCAGATTTTCCTATTCTTTTATCTGTGGTGTGTAGTTAATTATTGCTTAGAAACTTTCTGTTGGTGAATTCTTCTTGTTGCACCATGTATTCTTATATGAATATTCGTTGTCGATGGTGTGAGGATTATAGGCGTGGTAGTGATGAGTGCCCCACTGAAGATTGGGAGCATAATTCTCGTGGTTCTGTGTATGGAACACCGTCTTCCTATGGTACTTCATACACCCAACCCATGTCTTATGGTCACTCCTCTTCTACGCATTCATCTTTTTCTTATTCCTCTCTGGTCCCACCTGGATCGAGGAGTAATGGAAAACGATGTTTGTGTTGTCGTAGCACCGACCACGTGTTGAAAGATTGCGCATAATTTCAGCGCCAGTTGTAGGAGGATGATGAACCTGGTATCCGATTCACTCTATCACCCTCTCAAATGGCCGCCCCTTCTGATTCTGATGATATATTTGCAGCACCACCTTGTCTATGGGGGACTGCTGCAGATATGCCCATCAGACTTTCTGCTGATTGGTGTGACGACATTATGGCGCCGTCTCTCCCCATGCACTCTTGTCCTCTTGTCGATTCACCCCCGGAGGAACCCGCACATATTTTCTCTGATGCTATTGTTCCTCCGCCTTCTTTGCAAGAATTATCTATCCCTATTTTTAGTGAGTCGGTTGATGATGTTCGACCGGATTGTGATTCTGAGCCTGAGTATGTGCCCATGTTTGACGAGGATATTATTTTCATTAATGGAAAGTATTACGTCTTGGAACATGTGGACGCACCGAGGTGCGTTGATGAGGAGATCCTCTTTGTTGAGGAAGTTTCCACTTCCTTGATGGATGAGGAGGTCCAAACCACCACCGAGGACCTCGAGCTCGCAGATTCCCCTCGCCATGACTCATATGATGCCGTCGATGATCTATGTCGGGATCCTGCTGAGAGTGAGACCGAGATCACTCCCCCTATTTCTGATTATTTTAGTTCTTCTTCTCCTTTATATCTTGACCCCCCTTCTTTATCTGAGCCTGGGTGGGTTGAGTCTCCGCAGGAGCTTCAGGAGGACTTGGAGCTTTCAGCTCGAGTCATCGATGGTAGCATCCTCTCTCGCGAGGAGGTTGATTCCTCCTCTGTTGAGAAAGCTCCATTGATTGCTTTCTCCTCCTGCCTTCTCCCTGTAGTAGACGATACCTTGTTGGGCAAGGATTTATTTTGTAGTGAGAATAGTGAGGACCAACGCTCCTTCTCTTCTTACTTCCTATTTCCTCTACCTGTGTTGGGCAGGTATTATTATTTAGGTAGAGGGGTAACTGCTCTATCTCCGTATCGGTACTTGCTACCACAACGGATAATGGAACAGTTAGCTGTGCATTTTTCTTTTCATAGGCCTATTAACTAGAACCTTTTCGTAGCCGAATAAGTCGTGTTGGGATGACAATAACCACAGTACTTATCTTTCATTTTCTACATTTTGTTTTTCATGTCTATTTAGCTTTAGTATTTCTTTGTAGTTTGTATATTTTTGTTTTGTTTTTCCCGAGCTTACCCCTGCAGGTATTCTTGACAACTTCGTGTTGGCGGGGTTGTGATTCTTCGTATGGCGGGCCTGCTTCAGGTTTCCACGCGTCTTTTGGTATGCTCACTGGCTGAGCATTGGGTAACCTCTTCCCTTAGCTCTTTATGATTTTAATTTCTCCATCATATGCTGTGTAGTTTAGTTTAAGTCTAGGGGAGAGCCCGTTTTGTTACCTTTTGCACGCGCACATTTCATGTGCATACTAGAAGCTTTTATAGATTTATTATGATTAGTTCATTGCATCACACACCACTGCACCCACATGAGCGCGTGCTTAGCTTTTTGCGTGCTGCGAGTTAAACTCGTTTCTTTTGTATGATTTGGTAAAATAATGGTGCTGACATAGGATTGTGAGACGGAGTAAAATGTTGACCTTGTTGTGCTCCTAGTCAAGTGCTCTCGTCTCGTGTAGAAATTGGAGTAGATTTAATTTTTCTGTATGCTTATAGTTTTATATTTTTCTATTTGTGTAAAGACTTTTTATTATACTCAAAAATTGGTGAATCCGGTGTGAATCCGACGGTATCTTAGGGATGTGTGTAGACGGCCGTTAGTTTCGTATTGCTCGAGTCAGGAGGATGGATAGTCTTTCTCGTTGGCTAAGAACGTGCCCCAAGCTATTCTTGAAGCATGAGTTTAGGTTAGTTCACTCGCATGAGTGTGATGTAGGCCATCATTTTGGCCCGGTTAAGCTTTGTACTATTCCTAACGTCTTTTCCTCGCTAGCCCCGTTGTGCCTACCCATTCTTTTAATTCAGCTCCACCTTTATTTCACTAAAGCCACAAAGTTGATCCTAGTCGCACTCCCAAGTCGAGCTTTAGAGTTTTACATTTTTCATGTTGGGGTGTTTGAAAGAAAACGGTTGTCAACCTAAATCACCTAGAGGGGGGGTGAATAGGTGAGTTGTGCGTCTTTTGCAGAATAAAAGATAATTAGAGCACAACACAGAACTATCTACCAATATCACAGACGACACAAGATTTATAATGGTTTTCCGACCTTGGGTACATCCACTTTCCCTCACCGATCTAGCAATCAACTAGACTCGGCTACTCCACTATCTCGGATCGAAAAACCGATCCTACCCTTGGAATAAAATTCCTACAAACTCGATCCAAACAACGGGATCTACACCTCGGAAGATAACACTTCCTACAAACTCGGAGTGAAAAACTCCTACACTCGGAGAAATTTTCTCCTACAAGATTAATAAAGTTTTAGAAAAGTTATACAAACAGTAAGTCCAATCAGATATGATGAAACGACCAGAATCTTCTTCTTATGAACTTTGCAGCACTTTCAGAAATCGGTGAAGAAAATCTCGGCCCAGATCTGGATCTTCTTTGCTTTTACAGAATCAGAGAGAGAAGACAAATAGTGATGTCGATCTCGATCTGTAACTTTCTTCAAAATGAATCCTCTGAAATTAGAAGCAGTGGCCGGAGAAGATGGTGGCGGCGGCGGCTTCCGTTCCGTGAAAAACAGAGAGAGGAGTCGTGAAATTCTCTTTTGGAATGATCGACGAGAAGGCTTTTTGAAATTCTCAGAAAATTCTTAGAAAATTCTCTTTCTTCTTAGGGTTTGACATTTTCTGACAAGACATTATATATGAGGAAAATAACGGTCATAATTGGTCTCAATGATGTACACGTGGTTCAATCATGTCGCGTGATATGAAATTCCCGTCAGATGTGGACTTAGACAAAATTTCAAGAAGATTCAGCCATATACACGAGTGAGTGAGGGACTACTCGAGTAGGTGAGGAACTACTCGAGTACATGAAGGAAAGTCAACTCGGGTATATATATATTGTCTACTCGAGTAGATAGAAAACAAGTACTCGAGTAAGCAAGTAGAACTACTCGAGTAGGTATAGAGACTTACTCGAGTACATGAAGGAACCACTCGAGTACAGGTAAGAACTACTCGAGTAGGTTGCATAAGCTACTCGAGTACATGAAGGACTACTCGAGTGGAGTACTTGGAAGAATTCTGAAGATGTCAAGCAGTTACTCGAGTAGTTAAACTAAACTACTCGAGAGGAAAAGATCTACTCGAGTATATGAATGAAGTACTCAAGTAAATGACTTGGAAAAATTCTGGAGTAGGGAAATTACAGAATACATGAGTGAAGCTTTGATCTACTCGAGTAGGTAAGGTGAACTACTCAAGTATGCGAGTATACTTACTCGAGTCAAAGACTTAGAAAAATATGGAGGAAGAAAACTTTAATACTCGGGTAAAAATAATGATCTACTCGAGTAGTTAAGCATGCTTACTCGAGTATACCACAGTCTACTCGAGTACTTTGACTTAGCTACACGAGAGATAGAATGAGTTACTCGAGTATAAGGCTTTCTGACTCGAGTAAAATACATCTAATCTACTCGAGTAGTTATCGACCTACTCGAGTAAATGACTTAGAAAAATTCTTGATGTTGGAAAAAAAATCTTTATTCTTGAGTAGTCAACTTCAAACTTTATTCATATAGTCCAAGGGCTTGTATATGAAGTGTATCCCAATAGAGAGGCTACACATGGGTCAACACCTTGGATCACACAATGAGGGATTACATTGTGTGGTCCTGTGTTTGGTGACCCATTGTAGACTGATATTGGTCTACACTTCTCATTGGAGTCCTGCAAGCACATAACTAAAACCAAGCATCAAATACAACCTAATTCATCTTAGTTCCAAGGTGACTTCATCAAATCTAGGTTAATGTGGATATGATCCCCAACAATCTCCCCATATTTGTTGAAGTCAGAACCCTTTACACCAAGGTGAATTATAGACATAAAAGAAACTAAGTAGAAAAATTAGAGCAAGCAAGCAATAGACAAAGGAAAAGATAATTAGGCAGAAATTTAGAAAAGTATAAATAGGAATTTCCAAAAGTATCAATTTTACAGCTTGTCATTTCATATCTCAACATCTTTTAGGTTTAAGCTTAGGTTTGCTGCTTTTCCATCTTTTTTTGCTGTCTTCTTAGATAGCTGAAAGGCTTAGGGAAATATTTGGGAGGCCTTGGAGGAGCAGCAGGATTATTTCTCCCAAACTCTCTGCCATGGATCTTCCTTTTTAGCATTGATTTCTCATATAACTCCCATTCCTGGGAACTGTAGTGAATGTTCATGTTCTCATTAAGATCCATAACTAGTCTGAGTGTGTCCAAAATTAGAGACTTGGAAGTTGGAGACCAAGCTTCAGCATGTTCAGTGGCTTTGGAAGGAGCAGTCCTGCTAGCAGAGGGGCCTTCACCATACTTCCTTTTCTTCTTGTAGGTTCTGATCTCTGGAGGAGCTTTGAGGAATATATCAGCAGGGTCTTCTTCCCAGCCTGGAACATAAGTATCTGGAGGAGTAACTGAGTCTCCAGGCCTGGGAGAGAAGGTAGGTTGCAGAGGAACAGCTGGGGCAGTGACATCTGTAGCTAGAGGGTTTAAATGATGAGGAATGATGTTGGGGTCAACAACAAGATCTGGCAGAATCTGATTGTGCATCCAGACATCAGTGTCATAGGTATGAAATTTGACACTCTGTATCTGTGCTAGCACATCATCATGAATGATCTTCACATGAGCTTCCCATACATCTGACTTTTGAGCAGCTGACTTTTCTACTTGTTCTTTGAGTTCTCTGACCAATCCCTCCCCCTTTCTGATTTCAACATATAGTTTCTCTATAGTGTCTTCTTTGAAAATGCCAACTTCTTCACAGATTTTCATTTTGTTAGCTTCATTTCTCTTGTCTAGCTCTATCTGATTGTTTGCCAGGGTGACACCTTGTTCCATAACATTTCCAACACTAGTGATAGTGTGGTCAAGGGCTTTGCCACCAAGTTGAAATAAATACTTGAGCTTGTCAGTGTTATGCTGAATTTCAGCAAAGCCTCTGCTCATCTCAGTCTCGAGAGCAGTTACCTTATCAGTTACTATCTTTAAAGAAGTATCAAAATAATTTCTTTGTTCTTGCAGCAGGAAAGAGATTTGAGACAGCAAATCTGAGGAGGAAGAGACTGTAACAGCAGTAGTAGGGAGAGGAGGAGTTACCCATGGAGCTATCTCTTCAATGATCACAAAGCTGTGAGCTCTAGTGGTAGGAAGTACAGCATCCCTTTCTTCTGTATCATGAGGGATGGAGAAATTTAGGGTTCTGAGAGGGGCCTCAGCTGGCTCTGGAGAGGGCTCATCAGAAATAAGAATGGTGTCTTGCTGGTCTTTGAGGGTAGCTGGAGACGATGCTGGAGTCCTGGCTGGAGAATGTGCAGGAGATTGTGCTGGAGTGGAGTCTTTGTGACATGCAGAGGATGGAGCTGGAGGAGATAGAGGAGGAATAGACATCACTTCTTCAGAGAGCTCTGCAATCATAGCATCTATAGCAGCAGCTGTGGACAGAAGAGATTCTTGAGGTATCTGATCTGAAGGAGTGGCTGGACTTTCTGGAGTATGAGGGAGGGAATAAAGTGATGGCTGAGGAGAGGGCTGCCTGACTTGGATAGAAGGAGAAGGCTCCCCCTCACTTAGTGCACCAGATGAGCTGGCCACATAATGAGGAGAGGGAGATGGAGTCCTGTCCTCTATAGCTGGAACCTCTGGAACTTTTGAGATCTTTGCAGCCTGGGCAGAATTCTGTAGCTTGAGTTCCCATCTCTGAATGGAAGAGATGGAGACCTTCTTCATGTGGTAAAGAGGGGTCCCTTTGGAGAAGTTGAAGACTTGGGGATTTGTTTCACGGAGGAGCATAGAGATAATTCTGGCATAGTTGGGGGATTTTAAACTGTCCTTGATTTTATCCAGAATCAGCACACCAAATTGGTATTTCTTGCGGCAGACAACTGCTTGCATTATGTCGAAGAAATATGATGGAATGTCTCTTATGGAGTTTGTCTTGCACAGTAAAATTTTCCCAATAACATCAACCAGAAATTTGCCTTCTGCATTCATGTCTGACCTTTTGAAGTACTGAGCATCAGTTGAAAAGCCACATAATAGGGCTGTTCTGTCAGAGTCTTCAGCAACTAAGTGATCTTCTTCATCGACAAGCGGCAATCGGAGAAGCCGAGAGACAGAGGTCTTGGTGAACTTAATTTTCAAACCCTTCACTTTGGATTTCAGGACTTTTCCATTCCTTTTGACCTTTAGATTGGAAAAGAATTCGACTACTTCTGGGAATAAAATTGGGCAGGGTTCCTGGAGGATGATGGAGAGGCCGGCGGTGTCGAGAAGGATGAGAAGGTTGTGGAAGTCATCTGAGAGCTCTTCAATACCTGCGGTAACGAGTTCTGATCCGACGCCTATCTTGGAATAAGCGACCATGTCTGCGGTTGACTGGAAGTGGTGAGGAGGGAAGCGGCTCTGTAACAGCGGCGGAGTAGGCGAAATGGCAGAGGGTACTCGAGAGAACGAAATGATTTCGTGTAGAAGATTTTTCGGAATTTCATATTTATTACCCTAAATTAGTCCTAATTAATTTTGAGGGAATTAACGTTGAAGAAGGAAAAAGCGGCATTAGCCTTGGGTGGCGAATAGAACAAATTCAAAAATTGGCAGACAACTACACGAGAGAGTTAAGGATGACTCGAGTAGGTAAGTAGTTACTCGAGTAGGTCTAGAGGGGTACTCGAGTAGATGAGGGTTACTCGAGTATGTCTAGAAGGGTACTCGAGTACATGAGGGTTACTTACTCGAGTATGTCTTAATTTTCTCGAGTCAAACAGAGAAAAATTTGAAAATCTAAATTTTAACTAACCCCTTGGAATTTCTTGCTTCTTAGACATCCAGCCTTCTTTAGTCCTCTTTGTTGAGCATTCCAAGTTCCGTTTTGAAGAAAGAGAACTTGGTCTCGTCCAGCGGCTTAGTGAAGATATCCGCAACTTGCCTGTTTGTGGAGACATATTGGAGATCTATGTCCCCATGCTATACATGCTCCCGAATGAAATGATACCTTAGCTCGATATGCTTTGTCCGGCTGTGCGAAACCGGATTGTTGGCTATTGCAATTGCGCTGGTAGAGTCGCAAAACAGTGGGATATTCTTGAACTTCATGTTGTAGTCTTCGAACTGATTCTTTATCCAAAGTAACTGTGCGCAGCAACTGCCTGCAGAGATGTACTCTGACTCGGCCGTTGAGATTGCGACACAGTTCTGCTTCTTGCTACTCCAGGAGATTAACCTTCTTCCGAAGAATTGGCAAGTCCCTGAAGTGCTTTTCCGGTCGTCTTTGCTGCCTGCAAAATCTGCAACTGAAAACCCAATCAGTTCGCTGTCATTACTTCTTCGGTACCATAAGCCAAGATTTGGTGTGCCTTTAAGGTATCTCAGTATCCGCTTTGCAGCAGCGTAATGAGATTCCTTAGAGTTCACCTGAAATCTAGCACAGACACATGTTGAAAACATTATGTCAGGCCTACTGACAGTAAGGTAGAGCAAGGATCCAATTATGCTTCTGTACTTAGTTTCATCAAAAGGTTTCCCTTTTTCATCCTTGTCCAGAGACATAGTTGAGCCCATTGGAGTCCTCATAGAGGTTGCGTTCTCCATTCCGAATTTCTTAATTAGCTCTTTGGTGAACATGGTCTGTGAGATGAAAATTCCATCTTCAGATTGTTTCACCTAAAGCCCTAAGAAATACTTCAGCTCGCCCATACTGCTCATTTCGAACTTCCCTGGCATAAGTTTTGAGAACTTTTTGCAGAGGTTGTCGTCTGTAGAGCCAAAAATAATATCGTCAATATAGATTTTCACTAGCAAAATCTTGCCTTTAATTTCCCTAAGAAATAATGTCTTGTCTATCTTCCCCCTTGAGAATTTGTTCTCAAGTAGAAAGCTAGACAGCGTCTCATACCAAGCTCGAGGAGCTTGTTTCAGACCATATAGGGCCTTGTGCAGGAAATAGACGTAATCAGGAAAGTTAGGATCAATGAAACCTGGAGGTTGTTCCACATACACTTCCTCCTTTATGTTACCATTTAGGAAGGCAAACTTCACGTCCATCTGATAGACAGTGAAGCCTTTGAATGCAGCATATACTAAGAACAGCCTTATTGCCTGCAACCTTGCCACTAGAGCATAAGTCTGGTCAAAGTCGATTCCTTCTTCTTGACGATAGCCTTTAGCGACGAGTCTGGCCTTGTTCTTTATAATAGTTCCGTCTTCGTCCATCTTATTCCTGTAGACCCATTTTATTCCAATGACGTTCTTTCATTTGGGTCTTGGAACAAGCTTCCACACATTGCAACGCTTGAACTGATTTAGCTCTTCTTCCATTGCCATTATCCATGATGCGTCTGAGTTTTCTTCCTCAAATTTCTTTGGTTCAACCTGTGAGAGAAAACTCAAATGAAGATTCTCATTAGTTGTACCTCTTCGAGTTCTGACACCATCCCGGGGATCTCCTATGATCTAGTCCATGGGGTGATCCTTCAGATGTCTGAGCTCTAGAGTTCTTGCATCTGGATTATCTTTAATCACTGGAGTGATTTCTTCATCCTGGATGACTTCTTCATTTTGATCATCAGCCTCTCCAATAGGAGTTGGAGTGGTGATCTTAATGAACTTCTCGCCTTTGTCTTCGGACGGATCATCCAAGCTAGTTTCTTTCAGCTTTTCACCTGCATCTTCAATGAGCACACTAGACGGATTGCTTTACAGCAAGCTCGTCTCATCAAATACAACATGTATCGATTCTTCTACCACCAGGGTTTTTCTATTGAATATTCTATATGCCTTACTATGGCTACTATAGCCTACAAAAATACCTTCAAAGCTCTTTTCGCTGAACTTGGTGGTATGATACTTACCATTGTTAAGTACAAAGCATTTACAACCAAAGATTCTAAAGTATGCGACTGTTGGTTTCCCGCCTTTCAGAAGTTCGTAAGGTGTCTTATTGTGGTCTTTGTTTATGAGTGCTCGATTTTGCACGTGGCATGCAGTGTTGACGGCTTCAGCCCAGAAGTACTCCGGTAGTGAAGCATCACTCAACATGGTCCTGCAGGCCTCTATGAGTGTTCTGTTCCTTCTCTCAGCCACTCCATTCTGTTGTGGAGTACGAGGAGAGGAAAACTCATGAAAGATACCTAAGTTTTCACAGAATTCTGTCATGGCCCCAGATTTGAACTCTGTTCCGTTGTCACTTCTGATTTTGACTATGGAGCAGTTGTATTCATTCTGTACTTGCCTGACAAAATTAGAAAAGATATCGAAGGTATCTGACTTGTGTTTCAGAAAGAACATCCACGCAAAGCGCGAGTAATCATCAACAATTACCAACGTATAATCCTTACCTCCTAAACTTCTAATTTACAGTGGACCAAACAAGTCCATGTGCAATAGATGGAGACATCTGTTAGAGTCTTTGCCAATAATGCTTTTAAAAGTAGCCCTTGTTTGCTTGCCTTTTACGCATGTATGACAAGGTCTGTCTTTGACGCATTTGACATTTGAGGCATCACGTACTAAGTTCATTGAAAATAGTTTATTAATAGTTTTGAAATTAATATGTGCTAGTCTCTTGTGCCATTGGTCACCAAGAGACACACTATATTTTGCTAAATACACACTGGTGTAAAGGAATCTATACAAATGAAATTTAAACAGAAAATATTCTTGCTTCGAGTGCCGGATAGAATCGTTTCCATATTGTCAACGGATTATATCAAGCACTTATCAGTATGCAATTCAACTATGCATCCTTTATCGCAGAGTTGGCTTATTATTATGAGATTGTGTTCCAATCCTTCGACATAAGCCACATCCGAGAAGGATACATTGCCGTTAGTAATCATATCGTAGCCTCTTGTAATTCCTCGGTCTGAACCTCCAAAGATGACCTTTGGTTCGTTCACGACTGGAGTAAAGTTCTGAATGAGGCTTCTAGTCCCGATCATATGCTGAGAGCATCCGCTGTCCAAGTACAAGATGGGCGTTTTGTTGGCCTTTGGACATACCTGCAATCATAATCAATTTGCCTTAGGAACCCAAACACGTTTGGGTCCGTGGTCTCGGGTTAGAGTACTCCCCCTACGAGTGTTAGCATTATGAGTGGTCTTTCTCATATTGCTGACATGAGGGGTTGCAGCATTTCTGGAATGGAACCAGCAATCTATGGCGAAGTGACCAACCTTGCCATAGCACCAACAGTCAAATCTGTTGTACCTTTGCCTCAAGATCTCATACTTGACCTTTTGGAATTGTGGTCTAGCAGGGGCAGCATTCTTGGAGGAAGATGCCTCATGATGATGGCAATCACATGGCTTCTTCTCCTTTATGGGCTTCTCTACAACAGGCTTTGTCTTTGGTGCCTTCTTGAAGTTGTGCCCATGATTGAAAGGGCCATAGCTCTGAAGAATAACTTATTCATAAGGTGCCTTAAAGACACTTTCGACAAAGTTTCGGGGTCGAGTCCATCCTTGATAGCGGGACTTTGGCTCTACATAGGTAGGCGTAGCAAAGTGCCCGTAGGATGAGTCAAAATCAAACTCATTTGTCGGAAAGATGTCTTTCTTGAATGTAGTTTGATCTTGAGGGGCTTTCCCCTTCTCTTTGGCTAAGGCCTTTTTGGCGGCCTTATTCTTCCGTTGATTCTTGTTTCTCCTAGAGGATTTACTAGGAGCTTCTTCATGGCCTAGTCCAGCTCCCCTGGCCTTTGCTGAGAATTCAGCAACGAATGGAAGAACTGTTTTGGGCTTCAAGAAACTCTCGACAAGTTTCCTTTCAGCCGCAAGTTGGGCTTCCAATTCTTTGATGATCTTCTCCTTAAGATCAAGGTGCTCAAGAGCCTTGTTATATTCTTCAATAGCATTATTGAAGTTTTCTTCGAGGGAGTCAGTCTTTGCGACTTTCTCTCTCAAGATGCTCTCTTCGGCTTTTAGAGATTTGATCTCTTTAGCCTGAGTCTTCACGACTCGACGACATTTGTCGTAAGCCATGATTAACTCCTTGTACTGGGCCATTAATTCTGACTCATCGTCAGAGGAGCTACCCTCGCAATCATGTTCAGAGACTTCAGAATCTGAAAGAGGGGTATGAGAGTTTACCTTCCCAGTGAACTGGGGCTCTTGTTCATCATCTGTTTGAGCCATTAGCCCAAAATAATCTTCTTCTTCTTCACTTGACTCAGATGAGTCGGAGTCGCTAAGAGTCTTGCTCTTTTTGGCTATGAGGCTCTTCTCTTTACTCTTCTTGTTGTGTGAGGATTTCTTCTCTTCTCTTCTACCACCCTCCTTCTTCTAATGAGGGCAGTCGGCAATGACGTGACCTGACTTATTACAACAATAGCAAATGATGTCAGTTGAAACGTATTTGTTCTATTTAGTATTGTACCTTTCGTGGCTGCTTGAGCCTTTTCTTTGTCGATCGCCATCGCGCCGCGATATTCTGTATGAGGCATCCTTGCCTTTCCATTGTTTCTTTTTATTAAGAAACTTCTTGAATTGCCTTGAGAGTAAGGAAAACTCTCATTCAGATAGTTCAGAGCATGAAGTGCTAGGCTCTGATGTTTCTTCTTCTTCATCAACTTCTGGAGCTGGAGCGGGGGAGGCAGCCTTAGTCTTTCTGGAGGTGTCTGCCTTCAAAGCGATAGATTTCTCCTTGAGTGCAGACCTGCCTTTCTCTTCTTCAGCTTTTCTTGTATTGATTTGGAGTTCATAAGACATAAGCTTTCCAAAGAGATTTTGCGGGTCCGTTTCAGCTAGCTTCCCGAACTCCCTGATGGCGCATACCTTGTTATCCCATTCTTTGGTTAGGGATCTCAAGAATTTGTCGTTCAGTTCTCCGTTGGTGAAGACACGGCCATACACCCTTAGGCCATTCACAATTTTGAAGAAGTTTTCAAAGGTGTCGGCAATTGTTTCCTTGTTCCCTTGTCGGAATGCTTCATATTTCTTGTTGAGAAGGGATCTCCGATCATCCCTTACTTCTTCAGTTCCTTCCATCAAAGTGACTAAGGAATGCCACATCTCCTTAGCGGATTGGCAGTGAATCAAATTCTGCAGCATCGAGTCATCGACTGCACTTGCTATAATGTTCTTAGCTTTCTTGTCGAGGGAGACAAGTGCAATCTCGTCTTTGTCGAGATCCATTAGCTTTTTGGGAACTTTCTTGGTAGGGTCGATAGTGGACGTAGTCATGGGCACGTAAGGACCTTCTTCAACGATCATGAAGATCCTTGGATCCACAGCTTCCGTGAAAAATTTTATCCTTTCTTTCCACATGGGAAAGTTATTTTTGTTGCACAGTGAAAGCTTGACGAAATCTTTGCCCTTGTCCATTTTATGGTAGAATCTTTCAGACAACAGATTTGGATCTGATCAAGGTGTTAACCTTTTGACGATCAACCTGGCTCTGATACCAATTGAAAGAAAATGGTTGTCAACCTAAATCACCTAGAGGGGGGTGAATATGTGAGTTGTGCGTATTTTGCGGAATAAAAGATAATTAGAGCACAACACAGAACTATCTACCAATATCACAGACGACACAAGATTTATAGTGGTTCCCCGACCTTGGGTACATCCACTTTCCCTCACCGATCTAGCAATCAACTAGACTCGGCTACTCCACTATATCGGATCGAAAAACCGATCCTACCCTCGGAATAAAGTTCCTACAAACTCGATCCAAACAACTGGATCTACACCTCGGAAGATAACACTTCCTACAAACTCGGAGTGAAAAACTCCTACACTCGGAGAAACTTTCTCCTACAAGATTAATAAAGTTTTAGAAAAGTTATACAAACAGTAAGTCCAATCAGATCTGATGAAACGGCCAGAATCTTCTTCTTATGAACTTTGCAGCACTTTCAGAAATCGGTGAAGAAAATCTCGGCCCAGATCTGGATCTTCTTTGCTTTTACAGAATCAGAGAGAGAAGACGAACAGTGATGTCGATCTCGATCTATAACTTTCTTCAGAATGAATCCTCTGAAATTAGAAGCAGTGGCCGGAGAAGATGGTGGCGGCGGCGGCTTCCGTTCCGTGAAAAACAGAGAGAGGAGTCGTGGAATTCTCTTTTGGAATGATCGACGAGAAGGCCTTTTGAAATTCTCAGAAAATTCTTAGAAAATTCTCTTTCTTCTTAGGGTTTGACATTTTGTGACAAGACATTATATAGGAGGAAAATAACGGTCATAATTGGTCTCAATGATGTACACGTGGTCCAATCATGTCGCGTGATATGAAATTCCCATCAGATGTGGACTTAGACAAAATTTCAAGAAGATTCAGCCATATACACGAGTGAGTGAGGGACTACTCGAGTAGGTGAGGAACTACTCGAGTACATGAAGGAAAGTCAACTCGGGTATATATATATATTGTCTACTCGAGTAGATAGAAAACAACTACTCGAGTAAGCAAGTAGAACTACTCGAGTAGGTATAGGGACTTACTCAAGTACATGAAGGAACTACTCGAGTACAGGTAAGAACTACTCGAGTAGGTTGCATAACCTACTCGAGTACATGAAGGACTACTCGAGTGGAGTACTTGGAAGAATTCTGAAGATGTCAAGCAGTTACTCGAGTAGTTAAACTAAACTACTCGAGAGGAAAAGATCTACTCGAGTATATGAATGAAGTACTCTAGTAAATGACTTAGAAAAATTCTGGAGTAGGGAAATTACAGAATACATGAGTGAAGCTTTGATCTACTCGAGTAGGTAAGGTGAACTACTCGAGTATGTGAGTATACTTACTCGAGTCAAAGACTTAGAAAAATATGGAGGAAGAAAACTTTAATACTCGGGTAAAAATAATGATCTACTCGAGTAGTTAAGCATGCTTACTCGAGTTTACGACAGTCTACTCGAGTACTTTGACTTAGCTACACGAGAGATAGAATGAGTTACTCGAGTATAAGGCTTTCTGACTCGAGTAAAATACATATAATCTACTCGAGTAGTTATCGACCTACTCGAGTAAATGACTTAGAAAAATTCTTGATGTTGGAAAAAAAATCTTTCTTCTTGAGTAGTCAACTTCCAACTTTCTTCACATAGTCCAAGGGCTTGTATATGAAGTGTATCCCAATAGAGAGGCTACACATGGGTCAACACCTTGGATCACACAATGAGGGATTACATTGTGTGGTCTTGTATTTGGTGACCCATTGTAGACTGACATTGGTCTACACTTCTCATTGGAGTCCTGCAAGCACATAACTAAAACCAAGCATCAAATACAACCTAATTCATCTTAGTTCCAGGGTGACTTCATCAAATCCGGGTTAATGTGGATATGATCCCCAACAGTGTTGATGTGGTGCTTTTACATGTGAATATGTGGATGTGCTCCAAAGCTTATATTTGCTGAAATTGTTAAAAGAGAAGTAATTTGAAAAAGAAAAAGAAAAGTTAAAAAAATGAATGATGTTAATTGTGAAAAAGTGAAAAGTAAAAGTAAAATTGAAAATCCTATTTGAGATGTGAGTATTTTTGGAGTAGGCGGTGCACACACCCATATGTTAAAAGTTAAGTCTGGGGGTGTGGTGTACCCGCATATATTTTGGTTAGTTGATGGATTCTTTCTTTGATAGCTCATCTGGGTTAGGTGCATAGCCTTCCTGTTTATCTTTGTTTACCTCACCGAAACCCAAGCCCCATCTCTGCACCTAAAGTCTCGCTGATTCGTGTGTGAACCCAACCAGTGCCGTGGAGAGAATGCGAAAGGGCAAGCATATGGTCACCGACATTGGTGGATTCCTTTGGAGGTTATCCCGAGCCCCGATCTTTGGCAATGCTCGCATAGCGATTTGTCTACTTTCTCCCTACGCGTGACCAGATGATTCACCGTGATTCCATTTTTGAGTAGTAATAAAATTTTGATACGCATTGTGAAAAATATAAACCATTCTGCATACTTAGAAATTTTCTCTATTGTATTTTTACGAACGCGAGCATGCGACTTCGCATGGTACTACGTATCGAAATTTCCTTGTTAGCTAAATCATTTTCCCTATCTGCTTAGATTTTATTTGCTCGGGACGCGCAAACAGTTAAGTCTGGGGGTGTGATGAGTCTATTTTTTATACCTATTTTCGGACTCATTTAGGCATGTTTTCCTTCGCTTGCAATTCACTTTTAGTTCGTTGTCGTATATATTTCATCTTATCTTTATTTCCATAGGAAGTGCACACTTTGGCCCGTGGTTGTGTATTTTTGTACTTTTAATGTTTGTACTCCCTTTTTGTGATCGCCTGAAATGTCTGCACATATCAGTGCTGGGTTTAGGGGTCGTGTGCGTGTTCTGGGGACATTTGGAAGCAGGAATACTGCACACGATCATCAGATATAGTGCGCACGACCACCGGTCGTGCGCCGATGATCGTGCGCAATGTACGTTGATTTCCAGAATCTGCCTGGGGTAATCTTACGATCACTGGACACAGTGCGCATGACCAATGGTCGTGCACCCCTGCTCGTGTGCATTGATTCCTCTTTTCCTGGAGTTCCGTCAGGGGTAATCGCACGACCATTGGACATAGTGCGCACGACCACTGGTCGTGCGCCATTACTCGTGCGCTGTACCCCAGTTCTTCTTCCTAATCTGCCATGCCAGTGCTCACGATCACTGAACATAGTGTGCACGACCACTGGTCGTGCGCCCGTGATCGTGCGCATTGTTCAATTCTGCTTTCTATAAATATGCAGGTTCCGCCCTAATTCCAGATAGCTCGACATTTTCTCCTCCGTTTTCGTCTCCGAGGAAGGGTTCCGCTGTTCCCCTTCATCTTCCATCGTAGGGAGGTGCTCCGGGCAAGCTTTCACCGCCAAATCCAAGCTGGAGCTTCCTCTCGGCCTCCTCCATCATCTCTTGGGCTCATTTCAAGCTTCAACGCCACAGCCATCAAGCAAAGGGAAGCTTGCAACTTTCGTCCGCTATCGTGACACAAAGAAGACGGGCCATTGGAAGGTGGTGACAGCCCTTCTCTACCCCGGACGCAGTTGAGGACCGAGCTTGGACGCGGATTGACAACCCGACGATTCCAACCATGAATCATCAGCAAAACTTCGGATTCGGCCGATTTCTTGCCTTGTTCTTCCTTTATTGTTGTTTATCTGTTGTTGTAAACTTTATTTATAGATGATGTGTGTTTATTTGTAAAACATTTTTATACAATCATGTCTTTGTGATTTGTAATTTCGTATATTTGCTTGAGGTGCGCCATATTCCATCCACCACCATCCACCCTTGCCGCACTAGCAATTGCTAATGGCGTGCGTAGCGAATAGGTGCTCACGAACCTCATTCTGCCATTCTAACCACCTCATCCGCAAGCCTACTCGTCCATCCGCCCAACGATTCGGTGCATAGCGGCCCGACTAGTCTTCCATCCCGCCTGGCGAAGCATCGCATAGCGGCATTGCATAGGAGTAGTTGTTAGATTTTTTACTTTCTTTTTCCGCAAATATCAAAAACCCCCTTAGTTAACTCCGACCTAAGGACTTCAATCTCAAGTCCTCCTCGAAATTAACTCCACCTTACTGTGTTTCTTGAGAGATCGATACTTGGGAAAACTCGCCCATTTTATATTACTTGTGCGACCGGTTCACTGCCATGATCTTTAGCATCAAGGGTCATGGACCCTATGGCACCACCCAACTTGGGTTGGGTCATAGTGGTGTCCCACTTGGACTATTTGGGCCTTTAGGTGTGGGTTTGACCAATTTAAGGTTTAGGGTTGACTTGGTCAAATTGGGACAATGGGTGACCAATGGCATGATTTAGGGTTCACTTAGATTGTTCTTCTGGTTAGGGCAATGTGGTGGGGGTCATGTTGTGGCTAGGGTTCCTATTTAGGCTAGTTTAACCTAGTTTGACTTGGACCCTATAGTGGGCCCCACATGGCTACACCCCACCTTCAAGGGTTAAACCTAGCTAAAACCCTTATCACCCACCACATGCCTAACCCAATCTAAGTTGAGGGGCCTAATTGAAAATGAGATGTCACAAACTCCAATAAACAAAAGAATAATTTCATCCCGGAAATTTAAGTTCGTGTCTACGAGATTTTCAAGTATAAGAATTTAAGTACTTTAAACATTAATTAAAGTGTTACCTGAAGTGAAAAGCTCTGGGTGTCGTTCTATCATCAGATCCCTCGGCTCCCAGGTGTGCTCCTCCCGTCCATGGTTGGACTACAACACCTTCACTAAGGGAACTGTTGATGCACAAAAACACAAGGGGGGTCAAGCACCACCAGCTAACGGTTCGAACACCGGGGAATAGGGAGACTGCGAGTAGTGATCTACTAAGCGGATGAGGGCAGGAAGAAAAGCAGGGCCGTGAACCACGGCAACAACAGACTTCGCCCGTCGCGGCCTGAATGCCTCTCTTGCGACGGGCTTTCCCTTGATTGAAGAAGGATTGAGTTACAAGTCAAAGGAAAAGGTTGACAAGAGCAGAGCGAGGGGGAGTCCGCAAGGCACAAAATTCGAGTCCGCAGCCTGTAACAAGTAGGCTCCTGGGTCCGAGTCAGCGTGCCTTGGGTGCACCACCTCCCCCTATTTATAGGATAGGGGGCCTGCCCAAACAGGCAGGGCTAAAATAACCGGCTGCCCGGGGTATAGGAGAACCGGGCAGCGGTGACGGGAAGCAAAAAGAAAGAACACGCCAGTCCGCGCAGAAGGGGCGGACTGGGCTCGCGGACTAGAGCTTCCACTGCAGCTGGGTGCGATCCTGCTGGAGGGCGGCGTCCTGGGAAGACGAGACACTGTGTCCGCCGCAGTAGAGAATCACACCCCAAGTCATAGCGGACTGAGCAGATAGGGTATTGCGTCCGCTGCTGGGGTACCACCCTTGGTGTCCGATTAGTGGCCTTGCCGGACTGGGCGGACTGATAAATCGCATCCGTGCCTGTTGAAAGGGGGGCTTTGGAATCTTGCAGGATGTTGCGGACTGAGGGGTTAACATAATCCCCGCACATTTTTGAGTTTCCAGAAAACTTCGAAAATGTTTTCTTAACCGCCGAGTCCGCACGCCTCGAAAATACCGCCAACGCTATAAATATCGTTGGAGGCCCTGGAACTGTTGAGAATCTCGATCGACACGGGGTACTACTCACCACTTGCGGTCTCCACTTTCCAGTCCGGCATGGCAAGGCTTGGAGCTTTCTTCTCTAGTCTCACTGCAAAAGGCGATCCAGAACTATCAACGCCTATGAAGACCAAGAAGATAGAAAAGAGGTCGACAAAAAAGGATCTTGTCCGCCCCACAGGAGAGAGTTCCCACAGCCAGAAGCATGCGGAGAAAGCAGTCCGCCATGCCGACACTTCTGCTCGCGAAGATGCCGCAGTCGACGCCGAACCATTGAGAAGTGAGAAGATGGTGACCTTGTCGGACTCTGCCCCTTCTCAGAAAACCGCAACCTTGGCGGACACCGTTGGCAAACACACTGAGGCTGACATATCTTCTCCCAATGCCCAGGTGCCTATCGTTAACTTGGAAGAAGAAGATAGGCGGACTGAGGAAGAGGACGACACGCCCTCAAAAGCATTGACTGTTGTGAAGCCTGAGCCTGTCCGCGAAAACCAGCCCGATTTAGGGGGGTCCGCTGCGGATTCTGCCGAGAAGACTGCTAACAGGAAGAAGAGGAAGAGGGACGGGGCGACCGTCGCCGAGCGGGTTGAAAAGAAACTGCGCGCAATGAAGGAGAAGAACGTCTCCAAGCGGACTGGGGATGCGGACTTACAGTACAGACCGCGCGACAAAGAAGTTCCTGATAGCGATCTGGTTACACCGGAGGCCCAAATCCAGGGAGATAATTCCCTCTCCACGGTCAGTTTATCCACGGATGAGATAATTGATTCCATAGACGTCGATCGACTTGATTTAATCAACGAATCCTTGCTGGTTGTACTGCAGCAATCTGAGGCGGAGGCTACTGGGAATAAGGGTGACGAACTCCCTTCCTCGTCCACTGCGGAGGAAGAGGAGAGAGATAAGCTGAAGGAAAAGATAGAGGAGCAGAAGAAACAAATTGTTGCTCATGTTGCTGCGGTGGGGGCGGCCTCGAAGCAGGTCGCGGCGGATAAAGCCGCTGAGGATCTACGGATTGCTGCTGAGCTGATGCGGTCAGGTAAACTTCAACCGGCGCCTAAATACTTTAAGCGTCAGTGGCTTTACAGGTCGCCGCCGCCGACGTCAAGACCAATCAAAATCATCACTGAGACGGACGATATTGTGGTTTCAACAAGTTCGGCTGCTGAGAAAAGAGCGAAGGTTCATCGTGAATGGAGGAAGCGGCTAAGCGCCTTTGACCCGGAGCGGGCAAGGCGGCCAATCATCTTCGATAGTCGGCAACTCGCTGCTGCTATGTCTAAAAGTGATCTTTCATCCTTTCTTTGCGTCCGCCGCGAGCTGCCTTTGAATGTGGAGTTGACTTTATTTGTTGCAGGTAGAAGGTCGCCGCCGGGCTCTATCGAGAGTGGTGAGTTCGTGGTCACACCAAATACTAGTGCTGACACGGTCTCGCACGTGGAATCCACGGGGGATGAGCCGCCCAGCCTGAACATTATAAAAGAGTTAGAGATGAAATTCCAAGCTGAAATGCAAGGTGTTAAAGCAGAGCTAGAGAAGTCAGAGGAGTGTGAGAGGGCGTCCGCGGCGCGTGAGAAAGCGTCCGCGGAGCGCGAGAAGGCCCTGAAAGACCAGATCGCCAGCATCTCGAGGGCGCTGGAGAGGTCTGAGAGGGAGAAGAAAAGGATTGCGGATGACGTCCGATTTTACAAAGGCAAGCACTTGGCGTCAGTGCGTGGAGAAAAAGGGAAGCGGGCTGCCGAGGTCACTGAGCAGAGGCCGCGAGTGTCAGATCGCGCTGCTCCAGAGATCGCCGTACCGGCAGGCGGTGCCCAACAATCTGCGGATGAGGAGCCGAGGCCGGCGACGGATCCAATGGTGCCCCTCAGTCGGGTTGATCGGGAAGCTGCTCATATGCACCGGACCATAAATGTCATTCATCATCATCTCTGCCGTGTGTACTGATGACTAGTTTTAGTCATCGTTTTTGGGTTATTCTAGTAGCTTATTTTCCTAAGTTTTTGTTACAATTATGTGTTTTTTGTATGCTTGTTATGATCTTCTTTTTAATATAATGTTTATGTTATGTTTTGTGGCTATTTTATATTTTATGTTTAGCTTTATCTATAAATATTATTATAGCTTGTATGTTATGTTTAATTTAATGTTTTATGTTTAATTTTATATTATATGTTTAACGTGTGTTTTATTTTGAATATAAATATTATGTGTTATGTTATTTATATGTTGTATGTTTTATTTATATTATGTATTTTGTTTTGTGTATTATATAATCATTAACTGATGTTTATTTTGTTTTAATGTAGGAGCAGCCCTTGAAGCTACCCGAGCCCCTACATGATGCAGCTAAAGCATATGGTGCAGCCCACTTCACATTTGGAGCAGCCCTTGAAGCTACCCGAGCCCCCTATGCAGCCCAAGCAGCTCTCCTAGTCCAACCCGAGCCCAAGCAGCCCACCTAGCTCTAACCCGAGCCCCTCCCTCAAGAGCAGCCTACCCGAGCCACCAAACAGCCCATTAAAGCCCACATTGGCCGGCCACACCCCCTCTCTTTCCTTTATTCTCTTGCCACCTTTCAATCCATGCATGCATCATAATATTCTCTCTCCCTCCTCATTGATTTCTCTATCATTTAATATTGTATTCATGCATTCCTCCATCACATGGCCGACCCCTACATTCACCCCCTTTCTTCATCTCTCTCTCATGCTCATTTAATTTCATGCATTCCCCCTTATTTAGTTTATTTCTTTTTTTTATTTCCTTTAAATTTATATGCATGAATGTACCTTCTCCCTCTTCCTTCATTTAATATCATGCATGAATTCTCTCCACCTCATTCATTGCCATGCATGCATTTCTCTCCTCACATGGCCGACCACCCTTGATCTCCCCCTTCATCTAGATGCTTCCCTCCTCTCCTATAAAAGGAACCCAAGACCCATACTTGAGGAGTTAGTTTTCCTTTGGAGTTAGATTGAGAGGTTGGATTGGAGCAAGAGAGCAAGTGAGCAAGAGAGTTCTAGTATAAGTTTTTTCTTCATTGTTGTTCTAGTTTTATTGTGTAATTTTCTTCTTAGTAAAATTTTGTCATCCTTTTAATATTTTTGTGCACCTCTTTTTTAGTAATATCAATGAAATTCTCTTCTCTTTATTTTGTTGTTTCCTTTTGCAATATGCATAGCTAATTCCCTCTTAGCATTTGATCATGAGGATCCATGATTTGAAATGAGAATTATTTTTATTTCATAGCTTTATTTTTGCGTAATTCTACTCGGTCCTTCTTTGAATAATTATTGTGTCGACTCCGTATTTCCGGTATACGGTTGTAGGCTTATGATCTCATATTCGAGTAGCCGAGAGGCTCGTGGATGTGAAAGATCACTCAAAGAAGGAAGGAGTTGAACGCAACCCTAGAGATAGGACGACGTAAATCCTCCGGATTGGAGTCAAATCCAATAGTGCGGATCATCTCGATAATGCAACTATAGGGTTCTTTGGTTTGTAAAGAGATTTCGATCAAAGAGTCTATAAGTTAGGAGACCTAATGCTCTAGCGAGATTTTGTCTCATTTTCGGATCCGTCACGGCCGAGCTGGATTTGCAAATTTAAAACTATGCCCTTTTATTTTCTCGTTTCATTTCATGGTGAATCAATGATCGAATGCTAGTTTTTTTTATATAAGTTTTCGTCTCGCAATTTATCGTTCGTTTTACTTTTTTAAAAAAATTCTCAAAATCCCAATAGTCTTCCGGTAGGATAATAGTTAGAGCGTGAGTAGAAGTACTTGACAACCCCATGTTTAAATACGACCTTGGTACTACGATTCGACAGGTACGCTTGCCTGTTCGGGTTTTGGCCCACCAAGTTTTTGGCGCCGTTGCCGGGGAATTTTATTCGTCAATATTTTGAAAACGCTTGCGCTATTACTTCTCCAAAAATCAGAAAAAAAAAATTATAATTTATATATTTTAATATTTATAATCAACCCACTTCACCTTATTTCTACCCCACCTAAAATCTCTCGAAAAGGGTAAGGGGCTTTAAGCGCCACCATTTTACCTAGTACCGGGCGAACCCTTCACCGGGTAGTCATCGGGAAGTTCGAGAGCCAAGCCGTCTAAAAAAAATCTTTTTTTCAAAAAACAAAAAAAAAAAATTTTCCTTTCTTTTCCTCTTTTTCTTTCTTTTCCAAGCTTTCATTCTCATCTTCCCTCGTTTTCTTTACTAGTGCATGACCCGAGCGAATCCGTCGCTACTTGTTGATTTGGACCCAGAAATCGAACGCTCCTTTCGGAGACAACTACGATTCGGGGCTTCCACTTCTCAAACAGCAGTTGAGGATTCCTTCGGGGATTGTAATTATTCTGAAATGGGAGATCCCAACCCAGGAATGGCTCAGCAAAGGACTATGTCCGATTATGCTCGACCCAACCTGGAGGGGACTGAAACAAGTATTGTTCGACCTGCAATTGCGAACAATAACTTCGAGCTTAAGCCTAGCATCATACAAATGGTGCAACAATATGTACAGTTCGACAGATTACAAGATGAAGATCCGAACTTGCATATTGCAAATTTTCTTGAAATCTGTGACACCTTCAAAATAAATGGTGTCTCAGATGATGCTATAAGGCTAAGACTCTTCCCCTTCTCCTTAAGAACTAAAGCCAAACAGTGGTTGAGCTCTCTTCCGAGAGGATCAATCACTACTTGGAACATTTTAACTGAAAAATTTCTTTCTCGTTATTTTCCCCCCGCCAAAACTGCTAAGCTTCGAAATGATATAACTTCATATTCTCAAATTGATTCTGAGACCCTCTATGACACTTGGGAGAGGTTCAAAGAACTTTTGAGAAGATGCCCACATCATGCTCTGCCTGTATGGTTGCAGGTTCAGACATTTTATAATGGGCTAAACCAAGAGACAAAGCAAATGATAGATGCCGCTTCCGCTGGTTCTTTAGACCGCAAAACTCCGGAAGGCGATCTTGAGCTTATCGATGACATGGCGATGAACACTTATCAGTGGAGTTCGTCCAGGTCTCGCCCATCTAAACCTGCAGGTATCTATGAAGTGGATTCGGTGACGCAACTGGCGATGCAAGTGGAAATGCTGAACAAGAAGATCTCGGAGATGACTGCTTCCTCCGCCGCTAAGGTATATGAAAATGCTGCTGCTGCCGAGCAGGTGGATTATCTGGGGAACATACCCAGGCCTGCTCAAAATAATTCTTCCAATAATTTTTCTACTTTTTCGAATTTTTCTTCTCCTCCTGGTTTTAATGCTGCTACGAATTCTTATCATCCTGGATGGCGTAACCATCCAAATTTTTCATGGAGTAATAATGCTAACGTAGTACGCCCACCGCACGATTTTACACCACCACCACCACCACAACAAAATTTTCAAAAACCTTCCCCTTTGGAAGAGATCTTTGCTAAGTATATAAGCTCAAACGATGCTACTATTAGAAACATAACGGGATCAATTAAAAATTTAGAAAATCAGGTCGGCCAACTCGCCAAGGCTTTTTATGAGAGACCACCTGGAACTCTTCCCTCGAACACTGAGCCTAACCCAAGGGAACACGCAAATGCGATTTCCCTTCGGAGCGGTAAAGTTGTTAACGAGCCCACCACAAGGGAAGAGCCAAGGGTGATTTTCCCTCCTGTTTTTACCACCATGGAAAATGACAACTTAGATCTTGAAAAAGAAAAATCTACACTTGAAAAAGAAAAGGATAGCTCTATTATTTCTGATTCTGAAAAAAAGACAAATGATTTTCAAAATGATGCTCCAATTGTTCTAAAGGAATTTCCGCCACCTCCTTATCCGGCTAGACTTAGGCAAGAAAAATTAGATAATCAATATCAACGCTTTCTTGAAATATTTAAACAAATTCATATTAATTTGCCGTTTCATGAAGCGATTAGCCAAATGCCTAAGTACGCCAAATATCTTAAAGATTTATTAACGAACAAAAAAAAATTAGAACATTTATCGCATGTAACGTTAAATGAAGAGTGCTCGGCGGTCGTTAAAAACTCTAACTTGCCTAAAAAGATAAACTATCCGGGTAGTTTTTCCATTCCTTGCGTCTTTGGTGATCTTTTCGTTAAACACGCGTTAGCGGATCTAGGAGCGAGCATCAACTTGATGCCTTTTTCTTTATTTAAAAAGCTAGGTTTGGGCACTCTCAACCCTACGCGCATGAGTATTCAGTTAGCCGATCGTTCGATTAAGTATCCGTTAGGTATCGTTGAGGATGTGTTAGTGAAGGTCGACAAATTCATCTTCCCGGTGGATTTTGTCATTCTCGATATTGAAGAGGACATCGAGGTCCCTCTTATCCTTGGTCGACCTTTCCTAGCCACCGCTCGCGCAATTATAAATGTGAGTGAGGGAAAACTTTTTCTGCATGTAGGAGATGAGGAAGTAATATTTGATATTAATAAATCGATGAAAAACTCTTTACAAAATGATGACTCTTGTTTTTTCATTGATGATTTAAAAGAAGACTCCTATTTCTCTCCAAATGATTTTTCTTCTTCCTTTTTTGGACCCTCATCAACTATTTTTGAAAACACTGTTATGTCCATACAAGCACCATTCGAAAATGACTCTGATTTTGGACAACAAAATCTTATTTTTGAAAATGATAAAAATTTGCCAAATTATTTTGAAAAACCACCTGACCCTGCAGAAAAAAATTATCATGTTAAGAACTTCCGCCAGCATAAAAATTTTAAACCGGGCGATCAGGTTCTTCTTTTAAATTCACGTTTACGT
Organism: Platanthera guangdongensis; assembly: GCA_039583875.1. Classification (NCBI taxonomy): domain Eukaryota; kingdom Viridiplantae; phylum Streptophyta; class Magnoliopsida; order Asparagales; family Orchidaceae; genus Platanthera; species Platanthera guangdongensis. The sequence goes on along the minus strand of CM077155.1, from coordinate 78,975,081 downwards.
ATTTTCTTTGGAAAATCTAAATCTCGTTGGTCTGGACCGTTTGCGGTCAAGGATGTTTTTTATGATGGAACTGTGTTACTTTCGCACCCCGATAGGGGGGATTTTAAAGTAAATGGCCGTAGACTTAAACTTTATTTTTCTAATGATTATGTGCCTCCTGCAAAGGAGAATCTTGTGTTGGACTCTTAAACATTTATCTTGTGTGGGATATTTTTTTTTTCATTTTTATTTTTGGACTACTATTTTATGAAACTCTTTTATTTGGACTATTGTAATAAAAACCATTATCGGGCATCTGCCCATGAACTCTTTCTATTTTTCTTTTATTTTGCTCTTTCTACCGGAGGCCAATCAAGTCCATGATCGTGGTCACCGCTCCGCCGCTGCTGATATCAGATGGATTAAGTCATACCTGCTGACGATCAAGTACTCTAAAAAGCAAGCATGGGGGAGCGACATCTGCCTTCATCTCACGAACCCGGGGAAGTCCTGTTCTTATTTATTTACTTTTCCTGCATTTTTCTTTTTCTCTTCTTCTCAGTCCCCTTCTCTTTTTTCTTTATATTTCCTTCATTGAGGGCAATGAAGAATTTAAGCATGGGGGGGGGGTCTAGTTCCTTTTGGTCTTTTCTTTCTATTTTTTTTTCTTTAAAAAATTAATATTATGCTAGTATAGTATAGTATGTTATGTCATCAAAATCCAAAAAAATTATAAAATATAAAACCCAAAAAAATTAGAAAAACAAAAATCAAAAAATTGTGCTAAAATCTATTTGAAAAACAAAACCTAAAATTATTTCTATCTTTATTTTTATGTTTCTTCTAGTGAAGTGTAGGCCCGTGCGGTTTTTGTAGTTCTATGTAGAATCCTTTGAAAATGTTTTCTAAACTTATCATTTTAGCATAGTTTAGTTCTACTAGTTTCTTTTTCTTAAATATAGGCATCCGATTTTTACGTTTTAAGTTAGCAATTTGTAGTTATGTCTTTTTATTCGGTTAGTTGCTTACGAATGGTTGCTAGGTAATGTTATCTCTTTTTCATTTGCGGGGTAGTCTTTCTTGGTGTCTAGAACTTGTACCAAGCTACTCTCGAAGCATTTGCGCCGTTTTTACGTTCTTTAGAAATGATTTAGGCCACCATTTGAATAGTTTGAGCTTTTCTTGCCCACCAAAAACAAAACCCTTGCAAAACAATTTTGGGCCTTTTCCTTTTTTCTTTGTTTTTAGCTCCACCTTTCATTTCATTATGTTCACCAAAGCCAAATATCTTTCCTATTTTTGCACTATAAATTTGAGCTTAAAAAATATTTTTGTGGGAAGGGTATTATTTTTGAAATGAATAGGAAATTCTCAAGCTTATTTTTGGAGCTTTCTTATCAAATGTTATTCAAAAGGAAAAAATTGAGAAAAAAAAATATATCATTACAAAATCAAAAAAAAAAATGAATGCAAAAAGTTTATGTTTGGCCAAGTTTATAAAAGAAAAATTTTTTCATGGCCTTGTTTTTGTAGTTTCATATTGGAAAAATGACATACTCGTTATCTCTCATTTTTTATGCTATGTTTATTTTTGAGCTCACTTTGGTTTAGTGCCTAAAACCTTCATGTTTATCTTTGATTCCACTTCCTAATCATTTACCTAAGCCAAGTTTTAATGCCTAGTAGAAGTCCTAATGATCTTAGAACTTAATTTCGCGTAGTGGAGAAAGTGTGAACGTACAAGCCTATGGCCACCATCATTGATGGATTTCTTTGGAGGTTATCTTGGAGTGTCTTAGGGTTAATGTTTATCTAGCAACCTAGTAGTTTGTTAATGCGCCGTTTATTTAGAACCTCTACTTTTGTTGTCCTTATTTTCATTTATTTTGGATGCCTTGTTTTTAAGATTTAGAAATGTGTAGACTTTTCTTATGTTCTAATGATATTTTCAGGTCTCCACTTTCAAGTTTTCTACTGTGCACTTCTCACCCCACTAGTTGTTAACATAGGAATTAGGATAGTTTAATTTTTCATGTTTTGTTTTTCTTAATTATGAAACCTAAATTAGCTTTGTTTATTTTCTATTTCCTTCCCTAGTTTTCATCTTTATTTGCTTGAGGGCAAGCAAATGTCTAAGCATGGGGGAGTTTGATGACTAGTTTTAGTCATCGTTTTTGGGTTATTCTAGTAGCTTATTTTCCTAAGTTTTTGTTACAATTATGTGTTTTTTGTATGCTTGTTATGATCTTCTTTTTAATATAATGTTTATGTTATGTTTTGTGGCTATTTTATATTTTATGTTTAGCTTTATCTATAAATATTATTATAGCTTGTATGTTATGTTTAATTTAATGTTTTATGTTTAATTTTATATTATATGTTTAACGTGTGTTTTATTTTGAATATAAATATTATGTGTTATGTTATTTATATGTTGTATGTTTTATTTATATTATGTATTTTGTTTTGTGTATTATATAATCATTAACTGATGTTTATTTTGTTTTAATGTAGGAGCAGCCCTTGAAGCTACCCGAGCCCCTACATGATGCAGCTAAAGCATATGGTGCAACCCACTTCACATTTGGAGCAGCCCTTGAAGCTACCCGAGCCCCCTATGCAGCCCAAGCAGCTCTCCTAGTCCAACCCGAGCCCAAGCAGCCCACCTAGCTCTAACCCGAGCCCCTCCCTCAAGAGCAGCCTACCCGAGCCACCAAACAGCCCATTAAAGCCCACATTGGCCGGCCACACCCCCTCTCTTTCCTTTATTCTCTTGCCACCTTTCAATCCATGCATGCATCATAATATTCTCTCTCCCTCCTCATTGATTTCTCTATCATTTAATATTGTATTCATGCATTCCTCCATCACATGGCCGGCCCCTACATTCACCCCCTTTCTTCATCTCTCTCTCATGCTCATTTAATTTCATGCATTCCCCCTTATTTAGTTTATTTCTTTTTTTTATTTCCTTTAAATTTATATGCATGAATGTACCTTCTCCCTCTTCCTTCATTTAATATCATGCATGAATTCTCTCCACCTCATTCATTGCCATGCATGCATTTCTCTCCTCACATGGCCGACCACCCTTGATCTCCCCCTTCTTCTAGATGCTTCCCTCCTCTCCTATAAAAGGAACCCAAGACCCATACTTGAGGAGTTAGTTTTCCTTTGGAGTTAGATTGAGAGGTTGGATTGGAGCAAGAGAGCAAGTGAGCAAGAGAGTTCTAGTATAAGTTTTTTCTTCATTGTTGTTCTAGTTTTATTGTGTAATTTTCTTCTTAGTAAAATTTTGTCATCCTTTTAATATTTTTGTGCACCTCTTTTTTAGTAATATCAATGAAATTCTCTTCTCTTTATTTTGTTGTTTCCTTTTGCAATATGCATAGCTAATTCCCTCTTAGCATTTGATCATGAGGATCCATGATTTGAAATGAGAATTATTTTTATTTCATAGCTTTATTTTTGCGTAATTCTACTCGGTCCTTCTTTGAATAATTATTGTGTCGACTCCGTATTTCCGGTATACGGTTGTAGGCTTATGAACTCATATTCGAGTAGCCGAGAGGCTCGTGGATGTGAAAGATCACTCAAAGAAGGAAGGAGTTGAACGCAACCCTAGAGATAGGACGACGTAAATCCTCCGGATTGGAGTCAAATCCAATAGTGCGGATCATCTCGATAATGCAACTATAGGGTTCTTTGGTTTGTAAAGAGATTTCGATCAAAGAGTCTATAAGTTAGGAGACCTAATGCTCTAGCGAGATTTTGTCTCATTTTCGGATCCGTCACGGCCGAGTTGGATTTGCAAATTTAAAACTATGCCCTTTTATTTTCTCGTTTCATTTCATGGTGAATCAATGATCGAATGCTAGTTTTTTTATATAAGTTTTTGTCTCGCAATTTATCGTTCGTTTTACTTTTAAAAAAAAATTCTCAAAATCCCAATAGTCTTCCGGTAGGATAATAGTTAGAGCGTGAGTAGAAGTACTTGACAACCCCGTGTTTAAATACGACCTTGGTACTATGATTCGACAGGTACGCTTGCCTGTTCGGGTTTTGGCCCACTATGTACAGCTAAATTCTTCAGATAAGCGATCAAGCAGCTCATTTATGCAGAGACAGGGCAGAAAGGCCGGCGCGGACCGATAATAGGGACCGCTGAGTCCGCAATACTTTCATCCTTTCTTTGCTTAATTGTATAATTATTTGGATAATTGTGCTTCAAGCAATGCTGTGTTGTAAAATGAACTCTATTTGATCTGTGCGGACTCAGATTATATATCCACAAATTATGTAGCTTAATCCTTGTGATGTGCCGAATTGTGCGGATTAATGTTGTGTCCGCTTCCCGTTATTTAACCTGCAGGTGGGAAATACTGTGAACTAAGCGGATTGAAAATGTATCCGCTCCCTGTGACCTGCCGGTAGAAAAAGCGCAATCTGGGCGGACAACAAATTGTGTCTGCCACAACTTTTGCTTTGAATTTTCCTTGGCACGCGAATCTGTGTTTTTATCCGCGTTATTGCTTGGCAGTGCTTTTTAACTTTTGGCGGACTGTGCGGATTGGAATTGCGAGCTCGGCAGCCTGGTCAAAAAGCTGTCAGACTCTTTAGCTATAAATAGGGCCTTCCGCTTTCTCTTATGCAGGAAACAGCTGAAGTGAAAGGAACCCTGCGGCCTGCAAAATGGTGTCCACGCGGACTGATGCTGCTGTCGCCTTCCATTCCGCGGACCACCGGAAATGCACATTGACAGAGGCCGACCAGGACGCCTTTGTCGAAAAGAAGATGACGAGCTCGAATATCCTTGTCCGCCTTCCCGCCCATCAAGAAAGATTAAACTTCTCAACAACAACCCAGATCGCCATCCCTGTGGACCATTTTGACAGCGGATTCAAGTTTCCGCTTCTCTGGGAACTTGCCGCCATCTTTGAGCACTATGGAATGGTGCCTGGCCAGCTTGCGCCGAATACACTTGCTGCGATCTGCAGCTTTGTCTCTTATTTGCGATCTGAAAAGATCGCTTTTTCAATGAATGTCTTCCGCAAGATATTCTCTGTCCGCTCCATCACCGCTTCCGGAGGCCGCCCCTACAAGGGGGTCATATACTTCTACTGCAGGGGAATGAAGGTTGTGGGTCTTCCCAACAAGATCCACAATTGGACCTCTAGGTTCCTGATTTTTGAGGGCGACCTAGGGTTCGCGCACACCTATCCGCAGGTGCGCGGACTCCGCCTTCAAAAGTGTGCAACTGGATGATCTAGAGTCCGCCATTGTCGAGTTCTTGGCCAACGCCAGGCTCGACATTGAGCACTATATTCCGCTGGTGGTGAGCTTAGCGGACGTCATGCCCGAAGAGAGTAAGCAACTTCCGAACTCAGCTTTTGCATCCGCCGCGACCTTGGTGTTTAACCCATTTGTTTTTGCAACGACCTTGGCGGTACCCGCTAACTTGCCGCAGACGCCTAGTGGCTTCGTCCCTACACAGAAAGAATAGAAAGAAGCAGTCGCAAGAAAGAGGAAGGAGGAAGGGGATCCCGCGGCGGATTACTCTTCCTCCGAAAGCTTCTCCATGAGCGGCTTCGGCATCAGCCAGAAGGACCTTAGGGGAAACCTTATGGTCCACTGGCACAGTAAGAATAAACACGTCCGCCTCTCCACCGCGCTTCCTTCGTGGAAGAGTCCGCAGATAACACGCCATGCCCATATCGCGATCTCCGCGCTTTACGGAAAGCGCAATCTGAGCGACCTTAAGAAGGTGCCCGCCGCCGACCTCCCTCTGCGAACAGCGTGGTGACAAACCACTATGTTGCCACTCTGGCCAGAGACCTGTTGAGGCAGAACGAACAACTTCAAAAGGATAATAAAGCGCTAAAGGAAAGGAATGTGCGGTTGGGAAAAAGGGTTGCTCAGCAAAGAGAAGAGCTTGGGGTTAGTTGAATTCGCAGCGGCCTTAATTTGCCATCCGCCGCGGTCTGTCTGACGTTTGCTTTTTGTTTTGCGCAGGTCGCCTATGACTTGGAAAACAACAACTTCCAGTCTGCCATGCTCCCTTTCGTAAAGGAGACCGTCGAGGTCGCTATTGAGGGACTTGTCCGCGACGGCTTCATAAAGGAGGGAGTGGATGACGTCCCTTTTTTGGAGATCTTCCCTGAGCTGGCTCCTCAGGTCGCGGCGATGGAGAGAGCTAAAAAAAGGAAAGGACATTATTGAAGAAGAAGACGAAGAAGAAGAAGAAGAAGAAGAAGAAGACGGAGGGCCGGGCGAAGAGCAAAGCGCCAAGGAAATAGCGGACAATGCTGAATCGAGCCAGCGAGTAGAGGGACTGTCCGCCGAGTCCGACTCCTCTGCATCCTCCTCTGCTACTGGGAGCTCGCATAGCGGGTCCGCCTCAAGTACAGGATCAGATAGCAGCGGGAGCGGCTCGGGGGGCTATTCTCCAGAAGTTGACATTGTTGGTGACAGCCCTGCACCTCCAGAGAAGAAACAAAGGACTATAGATTGATCAATGTATTTTTTATCTTTTTTGTCTTTTGTAAAAGTGGCGGACGCAAGATTGCAGTCCGCCGAACATATAGAATGATGTAAACAATTTTTGATGAAATAGAAAAAGGATATTTTTGGCATGTGTGCTTTCTGCAATGTTCTTTTTCCACGCTCACTGCACCGACACTTAGCAGTCCGCACGTCACGCTGATAAGTTTGAGCTTTTTATCTTGCTGATTAAAGAATACTATTGTCCGTCGTCGGAATAAGACGAAATTGTCAGGCGGACTCTGTTGAGTGTCAATTGCAGTCCGCACGACACCATTTATAACGAACCTTTGCTGATGAGAGAATCCAACTTATTAACCCATTCAACATTCGCCTTAAAAAATGACAAGAATAGCCAGCTGATAACAATGTCAAGTGGTACTTCATTTTCTAGTAGAGTCTGCATTTCTCTTTATTAACTTATCAAATTGTAACATATGAATACCATTCAGCAGACTGAGCGAACACAGAAAACCAACCCGCTCATTATTGAAATGATCTATATAGCTAATGGTTTCAAGAAAACTGTCGGACTGAGCGGATACAAAAAACCAGTCCGCCAAAGATAGAATCTAAAATCATTCCAAGGAAACTGGCGGACTGCGCGGATAGATAAGACCAGTCCGCCAAAATAGAAATGACCCATGGCGATAAAGAAAACCAATCCGCTCATAATACAAGAAATGATTTATAACTTGCGACCAGGTGGGCAGGTGAGCCGGAGCGGCATACTTTCCTCACCGGGTTACATGCTATAAAATCAACCCAAGCTGGCAGACTGAGAGGACACAGAAAACCAATCTGCTCACAATAGAAGAAATTACCTATATCTTGCGACCAGGTGGGCAGGTGAGCCGGGGCGGCATACTTTCCTCACCGGGCTACAAGCTATAACATCAACCCAAATAGGCGGACTGAGCGGATAGAGAAAACCAATCCGCTCACAATTCCCTGCGAAGAGCAAAATGCTCACTTGGTGGAACGGTTCCCTGCCCTCTTGCCTGGAGTACAGTCTAAGCTGTGGGTCTCCTGTAGGCACTGCTTGAGGGTACCATGGAGTGTTCGAGGGTTACAAGCTAAGATGACCCGTGGGCAGGTGAGCCGGAACGACATACTTTCCTCACGCGATCATCGAAGTTGTAACGATATCCTTATGGCGGCATGGTAGAGCTTTACACCCACCCAGCCCTCTATAATGCAGAGGTGGGGTCAGGTACTTGCCGGGATCCGAAGTCCAGAATCCAACCGCGCTAGAGCCTGCAAGCTCCCACTACACGGTGCGAAATCTCCTCGCAACACGTGGTCTTTGCGGTGTTACGCTAATGACAACAGCTCTAGGGGAGGTTTTGCTGAACTCGGCGATGTCTCCTGGTATCAGGGAACCGTTATAGGTCTTTGGGAGAGATAAAACACTAGAAAAAGGTGTCAGTATGGATCCTTCAATTAATAAAATATATTTGCAAAGCAAACATAAGAAAGAAGAAAGAGAGTTCAGGCGCAGAACCATTTTTGAAATCTTTCTTAGCGTTTCATCTGTTATGACTACATAGACAAAACACTTGGAGAAGCGTTAGCAAGCAGTTTTTATTCATAATAACTCTTGAAGAGGATACAAAAGGCAGAAAAAAGAAGGTTTAAGAATAGAACCATTTGAGATCATCCCCGCTCCATGTGTGTGGTATATCCTCTCCTTCGTATGTCTGCAAGCGGTAAGCCCCGCTCTTTAACGTTTCTTTGATAACAAAAGGGCCGGCCCAATTTGGATTAAGCTTCCCAATTGAACCAGCTCTTGCATCAGCATCAATCTTCTTTAGAACGAGATCTCCCACTTGGAAGTGTTTGATCCTTACGTTCTGATCAAAGTAGCGGGCCATCCTCCTTTTGACCTCTTCCTGTCTTATGGCTGCTTGATCTCTGATGGCCTCGACGTGTTCCAAGCTGAACCTCATCTCTTCATTATTCAACTCAAGCCAGTCATCAACGCCTTCTCTTGCAAGCAGAACTTTGGGTGACGGGACTTCAAACTCAACTGGTATAAGTGCTTCTGAGCCATGAGAAAGTTTGAATGGAGTCTCCCTAGTTGCGATTGATGGCGTTGTCCTAAGGGACCAGAGAACTGATGGAAGCTGATCAGCCCAGCTGCCCTTGAGATTCTGCACTTTCTTTTTGAGCAAATTGAGGATCTGCTTGTTGGCTGCTTCTACTTGGCCATTGCTTCTGGGATGATGAACTGATGCAAACCGCAGCTCTGTTCCGATCTGCTTGCAAAAATCTATCATCTCAGAGTTGTTGAATTGTGGCCCATTATCAGTGATTATAGCCATTGGAATTCCATGTCGGCAGACAATCTCCCCCCAAATGAAGTTTCTGACGACCTGGGTAGTTGTCTTTGCCAATGCTTTGGCCTCGATCCACTTGCTGAAATAGTCGATCATTACGATGATAAAACGCCGCTGACTGCTTGCCATGGGAAAAGTACCGAGGAGGTCCATTCCCCAAACTGCGAAGGGCCATGGAGTTGCAATCGATCTGAGGGACTGAGCTGCTTGGTGCTGAAGTGGAGCAAATTTCTGGCACTGAACACACTTGCTGGCATAGATCTCAGAGTCTCTCTTCATAGTGGGCCAGAAATATCCTTGCCGCAGGATTCGTTTTTCAAGAGTTCTTGCTCCCGAGTGGCTTCCACACTCTCCTGAGTGAACCTCTTGCAAAATAGTGAAAGCTTTTTCTTCTGAAACACACCGGGCCATGGTAGAGAGGAAAGTTTTTCTGTAGAGGACTCCCGCCACTAGGAAGTAATGAGCTGCTTTTATTCTAAACTTTTTCTTATCTCTGACTGTATGATGATAATCTCCTATTGACAGATAGAGGATGAATTGGTCCATCCAAGAGGCACGTTGGTCTACTTGCATCAAATCTCCTTCCAACACTGCCGGGCAGAAGAGCTCGGAAATTGTCCCTCCTGAAAGCATCCCATGCTTGGAAAGAAAATCGGCCTCCTCATTTTCTGTTCTGGGGATGTGTTTGATGGTAAAGCTCTTGAACCTGCCGACTTCTATCTTTACAAGAGCTAGATATTTCTTCAAGATTGGCTCTCTTATTTCGAAGTTACCGAGGACTTGTGACGCCATCACCAGAGAATCAGTTTTGATATGAACATGATCGATTCCGAGTTCTCTTGCAAGCCTCAAGCCTGCTAGCAAAGATTCATATTCGGCCTGATTATTGGTTACTGTAAAGTAAAATTTGATGGCCTGCTCCAATTTGACTCCGTTTGGATTGATGAGAACCACTCCTGCTCCAGAAGAACTTCTGCCTGAGGCGCCATCGACGTAGATGGTCCAAGCCAAAGGTGACCTTTCTGCTCGATCAGAACTGGACTCTGTCATGTCAATTAGAAAATCTGCTAGGACCTGAACTTTAATGGCTGTCTTGGGCACATAAGAGATTTCAAATTCGCTCAACTCTATTGCCCACTTAGCTAGTCTGCCGGAATGTTCTGGTTTTTCCAACACACCCTTCAGAGGCTGATCGGTGACAACTTGAATTGAATGTGCTTGGAAGTACGGACGAAGCCTGCGAGCTGACATGACTAGCGCCAAGGCTAACTTCTCCAGAATTGGATACCGTGTCTCAACACTCTTTAGGATATGGCTAACATAGTAAATTGGGAATTGCTTTCTGCTCTCTTCCCGGAGAAGAACGGAGCTGACGGCCTCAGGGCCATCCCCTAGGTACAAGAAAAGAATCTCTCCTGACCGAGGACTCTGAAGCAGGGGTGCTGAGGTCAGTTGCATCTTCAACTGCTCAAAAGCTTGGGAGCATTCTTCCGTCCACTCAAACTTGGAGGCTCCTCGGAGAGTTTTGAAGAATGGAGCACTCCTATCTCCAACCCGAGAGAGAAATCTCGCAAGGCCCGCCTGCCTCCCCCCTAACTGCTGAACTTCTTTAGGCGAACGAGGGGTAGGCATATCAAGGATGGCTTTCACTTTATCAGGATTGGGGGCAAGTCCTTCCGGAGTAAGGATATGACCAAGAAACTTCCCCTTACTCGCCCCAAACGTACATTTCAAAGGATTGAGCTTCATTTTATACCTACGTAGAGTAGCGAACGTCTCTGCTAGGTCTCGCAAGTGCAGCGAAAATGACTTACTCTTAATCAAGAGATCGTCTACATACACTTCTAGGTTCCTCCCCTTCTAATGGTTAAACACACGGTCCATCATCCGTTGGTAGGTTGCACCGGCATTCTTAAGCCCAAAGGGCATCACAAGGTAGCAATAACAACCATCATTAGTTATGAACGACGTGTGAGGAATGTCAGGCTTATGCATTCTTATCTGGTGATAACCAGAAAATGCATCTAAAAAACTCATATAAGAGTACCATACCGCGGAATCAACTAAAGAATCTATCCGAGGCAAGGGGTAGCAATCTTTAGGGCACGCTTTATTAAGTTTGGTAAAATCTACACACATTCGCCATTTTCCTCCTGGTCTCTTAACCATTACAACATTAGAAATCCAAGTAGGATATTGAATTTCTTTGATAAAATTTGCTTTGAGGAGCTTTGCGACCTCCTCCCTTATCGGCTCAGCAAGCTTTGTGGCTATGTCCCTCTTCTTTTGTTGTATGGGCTTGCAGCCGGTATCAACGTTCAAATGGTGGCACGCAACATCGGGATCCACTCCTGGCATGTCCTCCGCTGACCAGGCGAAGACATCTAGATTACTCACCAAGCAGGAAATCAACTCAGCCTTTTGATCTTCAGGTAGCTCCGAGTTGATGGAGAGCTTCCTCTCCTCCCCCTCAGCAATGGGGACTCCTTGCGTCACCTGGGCAGGTTCCAGGTGAGCACCTTCATCAGCAGCGGTTTCTGAATTGGGGGAGGCTTCTGCAGCTTCTGCTGGAGCAAGGGAAGGGCTGGCTTCAATCGTGTTGACAGTGCGGACGTAGCACTCCCTTGCTCTTATTGGGTCACTCCTGACCCGACACATCCTTCCATCTGCAAAGAACTTGATGGCAAGGTGGTAAGTGGAAACTGAAAGTTCACCTAGTGTCAACTATCTTCACCTCGGGGGGGGGGGGGGGGGGGAATAGGTGACGTGCAACGTATTTGCGGAATTTAAAATAGTACCTGCACAATAAAAACAAACCGCACAGCACACAGAAAACACAAGCTATTTATAGTGGTTCCCCGATTTGGGTACATCCACTTTCCCCCTTCGACCTATCTCCCAACAAGGGACGACTCGGTCTCTTCACCAACAGGACTGAAATCCAATCCCTGCACTATCGGAAGGAAACCTTCCACACGTAGGAGTCAACACTCCCACAAAACGGGTTGCACCCAACCCTTACAACACGGAACCACCGTTCCTTTACAACAAAAAAAAATAGAATGTATAAGAGATACAAACTACGTTTGGAGACAAAGGTGTCCCTCTTTGTTGACGACGTGTTCTTGAAGTCCACAAAGAGTCCACAACCTTCGTTCTCTCTTGGAGAGGATCTCCCTGGAACCGGCGGCGGCAAGATGGGCGGCAGCAAGGTTCACGGGATCGGCAGCGACGACGAAGTGCGGCTGCTGTACTTTGAAGATCCAAACTTCCTAGCGAAGCTAGCTAGGTCTACCAATAGTCACACGAGGATCGGTCGTCTCGATCGATTCGGACGGGGAAGTTTTCCCGATCAACAAATCGAGAGACAAGGGATCTCTGGATAGACGCGTGAGACTCTAAGCTTGGCTAAGCTTCTATCGCCGGAGGATCAGGAAGAATCGCGATCAACAACGGCGACCAACTAGCGCGAGCGAGACGGCGGCGGCGGAGTGAAGATCGCGATTTTAGGTCAAAGTCTTTGCTCGGCTTCTTTCTGTGTCTCGCTACTGTTCAAAATACCCGTATATATATACTGTAGATACTTTCAATTTGACCGTTGTGGGACCCACAAGAAGAATCCCTAAATCCCGGTCCAGAACATTGACAGCGCCAGAATCCGGTTCAGGAAGTTCCAGAAAAATGCCCAAGTAAAAATCGGCGAGAATCAAAAGTGAGTCTCGTCGAATCGTCGAGAATCAAAGGTGATTCTCGACGATTCGGCGAGAATCAAGGATGATTCTCGTCGAAGTTGACTTGGTTGCACGCACTGATTCAGCCCGGGTCGAGACGGCGAGAATCAGCCAGTGATTCTCGACGATTCGGCGAGAATCAAGGATGATTCTCGCCGAATCGGCGAGAATCACTTAGTGATTCTCGTCGATTCTTACTTAGAATCAGAGTTGCTTGCTTCGAAGTGTAGTTGGATCGAGTCGGCGGGAATAAGCCACCGATTCTCGCCGATTTAGCGAGAATCACTTGTGATTCTCGCCGAATCGGCGAGAATCACTTGGCGATTCTCGTCGATTTTCACTTAGACGAATTTTCGTCTTTCCACCCATGATGAGCTCCCTGACCCATCCTTGCTCCTTGTCTGCTCTTGCAAGATTACAGCCCTGTACTTGAAAGTAAGTGCACTCCAATAGAGAGAGTACATGTAGGCCAACACAATGATCTGCTCAACGGGGGATTACGTCGTGCAGACCCGTGTATATTGACCTACTGCACCCTGACATTGGTGTGCACTTAGCGTGGAATAACTGCAAGCACAACTTGAAATGATTTGTCAAAAACATTGCCTATTTACCTTAGCTTGTTCAGGGGCTTCTTCAAATCAGGTACGTTGTGGATACAATACCCAACAATCTCCCCCTATTTGAAGAAGCCTAAACCCTACAAGCTAAGGTGAATAAAGCGTATAGGAATGAAAATCATAAACTTGAAATTGAGGTGAGTGAGTTATTCATTACCAATATCAATTTCTTGAGAGCAAGCTTGGAGCCACCTTAGCCGAGAGGGTAATCTCCCCCTTTTCGGCTTCTGCAAATCGGGGTCTGTAGCATTTGATCCCTTGCTCCCCCTCAGTTCTTGCATCTGTGCTCACACTTGAGTTCCTTGCTCCCCCTCAGTTCTTGCACGAGCCTGGAGCTTCTGGAGGCTTCATTCCTCATAGTTTAGCATTCCCAATTCAGTTTTGAAAAGACTGAACTTGGCTTCGTCTAAGGGCTTTGTAAATATGTCTGCAATTTGCTTGTCCGTGGGGACATAACAGAGAGAGATGTCCTTGTTCTCCACGTGCTCCCGAATGAAGTGGTAGCGCACTTCAATATGCTTCGTTCTGCTGTGCGACACCAGATTGTTGGCAATTGCAATTGCACTGGAGGAGTCGCAGTACATTGGTATTTCCTTGAACTGAAGGTCGTAGTAGGCTAACTGGTTTCTGATCCATAGGAGTTGTGCGCAACAGCTGCCTGCCGAGATGTACTCAGACTCTGCTGTGGAGGTTGCAACACAATTCTGTTTCTTGCTGTTCCATGAGATAAGCCTCCTGCCGAGGAATTGACACGTCCCGGAGGTGCTTTTCCTGTCATCCCTACTCCCTGCAAAATCAACATCTGAAAAGCCTATTAGCTCGACATCATTGTTTCTCGGGTACCACAAGCCAAGATTAGGAGTACCTTTAAGGTATCTTAGAATTCGCTTTGCAGCGACATAGTGAGATTCCTTAGTGTTCACCTGATATCGGGCACAGACACATGTGGAGAACATAATATCCAGTCTACTGGCAGTAAGGTAGAGCAGGGATCCAATGATGCTTCTGTATTTGGTTTCATCGAAAGGTTTACCTTTCTCATCCTTATCCAGAGACATAGTGGATCCCATTGGAGTCCTCATAGAGGTTGCATTCTCCATATCGAATTTCTTAAGGAGTTCATTTGTGAACTTCGTCTGAGAGATGAAGATTCCATCCTCAGACTGTTTCACTTGAAGTCCCAAGAAATACTTGAGCTCTCCCATACTGCTCATTTCAAACTTGCCTTGCATAAGTTTAGAAAACTTTTTGCAAAGATTGTTGTCCGTTGAGCCGAATATTATGTCATCGACATAGATTTGCACCAGCAAAATCTTGCCTTTGACTTCCCCGAGAAACAATGTTTTATCTATTTTACCTCTAGAGAACTTGTTCTCAAGAAGAAAACTAGATAAAGTCTCATACCAAGCTCGTGGAGCTTGTTTTAACCCATATAATGCTTTATTAAGAAAATAGACATGATTGGGAAAAGTAGGATCGACAAAACCTGGGGGTTGAGCGACGTATACTTCCTCTTTCAGGTCTCCATTCAGGAATGCTGATTTCACGTCCATTTGATAAACTGTGAATCCTTTGTGCGAAGCGTACGCCAGGAACAATCTGATTGCCTCGAGCCTTGCTACTGGTGCGAAGGTCTAGTCGAAGTCAATCCCCTCCTCCCGTCTGTAACCTTGAGCCGCCAGCCTTGCCTTGTTCTTTATGATGACACCATGTTCATCCAGCTTGTTTCTGAAGATCCACTTGGTGCCAATCACATTCTGCTTGTATGGTCTGGGAACAAGCGTCCAAACATTGCAACGTTCGAATTGATGTAGTTCATCTTGCATGGCCAGAATCCATGCCGCATCCTTGTTCGCCTCGTCGAACTTCTTTGGCTCAACCTGTGACAGGAAGCTAAGATGCAATACTTCGTTAATAGTACCTCTTCGAGTTCTGACACCGACACGAGGATCTCCGATGATCTGATCTCTAGGATGATCCCTCACGTGCCGGAGCTCTAGAAGTCTGGCGTCTGGGGCTTCGACTACTTCTTGGGCTTCTCCTTCTTCTAAGAGATTTGTTCCATTTTGATCTTCAACATTTTCAGATGACGTGGAGGTGGAAACTTTGACGTACTTAGGAGTGTCATCTTTAGCGGTCTCATCCAGACTCAGCTGTTCAAGTCGTGCACCTGAATCTTCAAGAATACCACTGGAAGAATTGCTGTTAAGCAAACTTCCTTCATCAAATACAACATTTATTGATTCTTCTACCACTAGGGTTTTCTTATTGAAGACCCTATATGCCCGATTGTGGGAACTATAGCCCATGAATATGCCTTCGAAGCATTTTTCACCAAATTTAGTACGCGGGTACTTCCCATTATTCAGTACATAGCATCTGCAACCAAAAATCCTCAAGTAGGACATGGTTGGTTTCCTGCCTTTCAGTAGCTCGTAAGGCGTCTTGCGATGATGCTTATTGATCAATGCTCGGTTTTATACATGACAAGCTGTATTGACAGCCTCTGCCCAGAAGTATTCCGGGAGAGAAGCGTCTTTCAACATTGTCGTGCAGGCTTCAATGAGAGTTCTATTTCTCCTCTCCGTAACTCCATTTTGCTGAGGAGTGCGCGGGGAGGAAAACTCATGAAAGATACCTTGTTCTTCGCAAAATTCTGTCATAGCACCAGATTCGAATTCTGTTCTATGGTCACTTCTGATTTTGACCACTGAGCAGTTAAATTCGTTCTGAACCTGCTTGACAAAACTAGTGAAGATGTCAAACGTATCAGACTTTCGTTTCAAAAAGAACACCCATGTAAACCGAGAATGATCATCAACTATCACAAGCGTATAGGACTTGCTTCCCAAGCTATGAACTTGCATTGGACCAAACAAGTCCATATGTAAGAGGTAAAGACATCGGGAAGAGTCTTTGTCTGCGATGCTCTTAAAGGTAGCCCGAGTCTGTTTGCCCATCTGGCATACAGGACAGGGGCTATCTTTGATGCACTTGATACTGGGAGCATCCCTTACTAAGTTCTTAGAAAACAGCATACTAATTGTCTTGAAATTAATATGTGCCAATCTCTTGTGCCATTGATCACAAAGAGATGCACTGCCTGTTGCCACAAGGCATACGGGGGTAGATGAATCTACACTGAGAAAATCTAAGCAGAAAATATTTCTGCTCCTAATGCCTGACAATACTGTCTCAGAAGAGGTACGTGAAATTATCAGACATTTATCCTTGCAGAACTTAACGTCATAACCTTTATCACATAACTGACTTACACTGATCAGGTTATGGTTTAACCCTTCAACATAAGCCACGTCGGTGATAGAGATTATACCGTTGGAAATCATACCGTAACCTCTGGTGACTCCTCGATCTGACCCTCCAAAGATGACTTTGGGTCCATTCTCGACTGGAGTGTAATCACACAGTAGGCTTCTTGTCCCAGTCATATGCCGGGAGCATCCACTGTCTAAATACCAGATCGGCGTTTTTGTGGTCTTTGGACATTCCTGCAAAACCAAATTAATTTGCCTTAGGAACCCAATCAAACTTGGGTCCTAGATTCCTGGTTAGCACACTCCCCCTCGGTTGGTTAACCCTACGAGTGGTCGGCCTCGCAGTGCTAACATAGGGAGTCTCGTAATACCTTGGGTTAAACCAACAATCCACGGCAAAGTGACCGACTTTGCCACAGTACCAACAGTCGAATCTGTTGTACCTCTTCCTAGGCTCCTGCCTTACCCTGGGAATGGTGGGTACAGCTGGGGCCTTGGATCTGGAGGTGGAGGCCTCATGGTGACAGCAGTCACATGACTTCGTCACCTTCTGTATAACAGGCTTGGCTTTTGGTGCTTGCATTCCATTATGGCCGCTAGAGAATTGACCATAATTTCCCATGTGGATTTCCTCATAAGGTGCCTTGAGGGCACTCTCACCGAAGTTCCGGGGAAAGGTCCAACCATCATATCGGCTCTTTGGCTTTGCAACCGAGGGCCGGAAATGATGACCAAAGGTTGATTCAAAGTCATGTTGGTTGCAAGGAAAGCTAGGCTTTCTGAACGCAACAGGACTAAGAGGAGCCTTACCCTTTTCATCAGCAGAGGCCTTCTTGGCGGCCTTATTCTTCCTCTGGTTCTTGTTTCTCCTGGATGAGGAACCAGATACCCCTACATGCCCCAAGCCAGCTCCTTTGGCCTGAGCAGAGAAGGTATCAACGACTGGAAGAACTGTTTTTGGCATAGAGAAGCTCTTGACTATCTTCCTTTCTGCCGCAAGTTGTTCTTCCAACTTGTCGACTTCCTCCTGCTTAAGATCAAGGAGCTTTAAAGACTCTGAATGCTTTGAAGTCAGGTCAAGGTGCTCCTGTCGGAGAGAAATCAAGCTAGTGACCTCTTCCCTTAGGGATACACACTCACCCTTAAGAAATTTCACTTCCTTCTTCTCAGCCTTCAGTCTCTTACGACACTCCTCGAAAGTGTTGAGCAGAAGCTCATATTTCTCGAGGAGCTCCGCTTCACGGGCCGAAGGGCTATCCTCAGGTTCATCATCCTGAGACTCAGGGTCTGAGTCGGAGTCGGAGAGAGGAGTGTGAGCTTTTACCTTCCCAGTAAATGGGGGGCATTCTCCTTCTGAGTCGGAGCGACCCACCAGCCCGAAGTAGGCTTCCTCATCATCACTGGAGTTTGAGGAATCAGACTCACTCAGTGTCTTTGGCCTTTTGGCGATGTAGCTCCGCTCTTTCTTCTTATCTCTCGAAGATTTGTGCTCCTCTTCTTTCCCTTTTTCTCTCTTGCCTTGATAGCAGTCGGCCACGACGTGTCCTGGCTTATTGCATCCAAAGCAAATAATGTCAGAGGAGCGAAGTTTGTTCGGTCTAGAAGCATACCTGTCAGAAGAATAATTTTTCTTCTGATGCCTGGAGGAGGAGCCGTCTCTCTTTCTTTGATTCCTCATCTTGAGGAACTTCTTGAACTCTCGAGTGATGAGGGAGAAATCCTCCTCCGACAGCTCTGAGCTGGAGCAGCATGGCTCGGAGTCCTCCTCCTCATCCTTTTTCTTAGCACAGTATAAAACCGCACCCTTGCCTTTTCTGGAGTGACTGGCTTTTAGAGCCACAGTCTTTTCTTTGGCTGCAGCCCTCTCTGCTTCTTCTTCTGCTTTCCTGGTGTTCAGCTGAAGCTCATAGGACATCAGCTTCCCAAACAGGATTTGCGGGTCTGTTTCAGCTAGTCTGCCAAACTCTCGGATGGCGCAGATCTTTGTGTCCCATTCCTTAGTAAGGGACCTAAGGAATTTATCATTGAGTTCACCATTGGTGAATACTCTTCCGTATCCTTTGAGGGCGTTGACAATCTTGAGGAAGTTCTCGTAGGTGACTCCGATCTCTTCCTTAGGCCCTTGTCTGAAGGCCTCATATTTCTGGTTCAGGAGGGATCTCCGATCATCCCTCACTTCATCCGTGCCCTCCATTAGGATGATCAGGCACTGCCAGATCTCCTGTGCTGTCCTGCAGTTGCTGAAGTTTTGCATCATTGAGTCATCAACCGCGCTGACCAGGATGTTTCGCGCCTTCTTGTCAAGTCCTACTAGCACCATCTCATCCTTGTCCATTTCAGAAAGTTTCTTTGGCACTTTCTGGGTAGGATCAATGGTGGATGCCTTAGTGGGGACATAAGGTCCCTCCTCCACGATCATGAAGAGTCAAGGATCAACTGCTTCCATGTAGAACCTGATCCTTTCCTTCCAGATAGGAAAGTTGAGCCTGGTGCACACTGGGATCTTGCTTGTGTACTTGAGCCCGTCCATAGTAGATGTTTGTCTTCTTCTTGACACTAGAGGCAGGATTCAACTCAAGGTGTTAACCTTTTTGATGAGGAACCTCGCTTTGATACCACTTGAAAGTTCACCTAGTGTCAACTATCTTCACCTAGGGGGGGGGGGGGATAGGTGACGTGCAGCGTATTTGCGGAATTTAAAATAGTACCTGCACAATAAAAACAAACCGCACAGCACACAGAAAACACAAGCTATTTATAGTGGTTCCCCGATTTGGGTACATCCACTTTCCCCCTTCGACCTATCTCCCAACAAGGGACGACTCGGTCTCTTCACCAACAGGATTGAAATCCAATCCCTGCACTATCGGAAGGAAACCTTCCACACGTAGGAGTCAACACTCCCATAAAACGGGTTGCACCAAACCCTTACAACACGGAACCACCGTTCCTTTACAACAAAAATAAAATAGAATGTATAAGAGATACAAACTACGTTTGGAGACAAAGGTGTCCCTCTTTGTTGACGACGTGTTCTTGAAGTCCACAAAGAGTCCACAACCTTCGTTCTCTCTTGGAGAGGATCTCCCGGGAATCGGCGGCGGCAAGATGGGCGGCGGCAAGGTTCACGGGATCGGCAGCGACGACGAAGTGCGGCTGCTGTACTTTGAAGATCCAAACTTCCTAGCGAAGCTAGCTAGGTCTACCAACGGTCACACGAGGATCGGTCGTCTCGATCGATTCGGACGGGGAAGTTTTCCCGATCAACAAATCGAGAGACAAGGGATCTCTGGATAGACGCGTGAGACTCTAAGCTTGGCTAAGCTTCTGTCGCCGGAGGATCAGGAAGAATCGCGATCAACAGCGGCAACCAACTAGCGCGAGCGAGACGGCGGCGGCGGAGTGAAGATCGCGATTTTAGGTCAAAGTCTTTGCTCAGCTTCTTTCTGTGTCTCGCTACTGTTCAAAATACCCGTATATATATATACTGTAGATACTTTCAATTTGACCGTTGTGGGACCTACAAGAAGAATCCCTAAATCCCGGTCCAGAACATTGACAGCGGCAGAATCCGGTTCAGGAAGTTCCAGAAAAATGCCCAAGTAAAAATCGGCGAGAATCAAAAGTGAGTCTCGTCGAATCATCGAGAATCAAAGGTGATTCTCAACGATTCGGCGAGAATCAAGGATGATTCTCGTCAAAGTTGACTTGGTTGCACACACTGATTCAGCCCGGGTCGAGACGGCGAGAATCAGCCAGTGATTCTCGACGATTCGGCGAGAATCAAGGATGATTCTCGCCGAATCGGCGAGAATCAAGGATGATTCTCGCCGAATCGGCGAGAATCACTTAGTGATTCTCGTCGATTCTTACTTAGAATCAGAGTTGCTTGCTTCGAAGTGTAGTTGGATCGAGTAGGCGGGAATAAGCCACCGATTCTCGCCGATTCGGCGAGAATCACTTGTGATTCTCGCCGAATCGGCGAGAATCACTTGACGATTCTCGTCGATTTTCACTTAGACGAATTTTCGTCTTTCCACCCATGATGAGCTCCCTGACCCATCCTTGCTCCTTGTCTGCTCTTGCAAGATTACAGCCCTGTACTTGAAAGTAAGTGCACTCCAATAGAGAGAGTACATGTAGGCCAACACACTGATCTGCTCAATGAGGGATTACGTCGTGCAGACCCGTGTATATTGACCTACTGCACCCTGACATTGGTGTGCACTTAGCGTGGAATAACTGCAAGCACAACTTGAAATGATTTGTCAAAAACATTGCCTATTTACCTTAGCTTGTTCAGGGGCTTCTTCAAATCAGGTACGTTGTGGATACAATACCCAACAGAAACCACCGCTTGATACTTGTTTAACAGGGGCCTACCGAAGATGGCATGGTAGCTGCTGGGTGCGTCAACCACTATGAATTGTATCTGCTTAGTTGCCCCTCCAAGCTTCACGGGCAGGATGACGCTGCCCTCCACTTCTTTTCTCTCTCCCGAGAAAGCATGGAGTGGCCCCTCAGTGGAAAGCAGAGGCTTTCCAGTCCTTAGGGCCTCAAAAGTAGATTTGAACAGGAGGTTGACCGAGCTCCCTGTGTCAACAAGAATTCTATCGACTGTAAAGTCTCCAACCACAGCCTTGATTACAACTGCATCATCAAATGGATTGGCTGTTTGAGGTAGGTCTGCTGGACCAAAGGTGACAACCTCACTTAGAGGAGCAATGGAAGAAGAGGCCACCTCTGCCTGGGTGACCCTTGAAATTGACGATTTCCGAGTGGACTCGGTCCCTGCTCCACCATGGATGAAGAAGAGGCATCCTAGAACCCCTTCATCATCTACATCGAAGCACTCCACCGGGACGTTGATCGGCCCCAGACAGCCCTCGTCCTCTACATCCACACATTCCTGGTATGTCTCCGCTACTTCTTTGCCTTTCGAGGTGGATGGCTTTGAAGAGGAAGGAGAATCCTTCTTGGCCAGGTCAATCTTGCCCTCGGCAAGCAACTTCTCTATCAGCGCGCGAAGGGCCTTGCAGTCCTCGGTCAGATGGCCCTTTTCTTTGTGGAACTGGCAATATTGTGCATTATTTCTTGGCTTCCACATTTTCTGAGGCTCTTGCCTCTTTTCTTCTGATCTTCTTTGCAAGATCTGAATGACTTCGTCAAGGTCCAGATCTGCAGCGTCCTCCATGGGGCTTTCATCAGATTGGCCCAGAGCAGGCAAGGCTGCTTGTTGGAGGATGGGAAGAGCTTGCAATGGAACGGAGGGAGTGGCGGCCAACGGCAGTCTCTGCTCATGAAACTGTTGATGGCCTTGGAAAGGTTTCTTGTTGCGGAAGTTTCTGCCTCCTTGAGACGGAGGCTGGAAGTCTTGGCAAGGGGGCTTGCCACGAGAGGAAGAAGCGGAGGCATCCCTTCCTTCAGCCTTAGCTGTCAGGGATGAGACATAAGTTGGATTGACATTTTCTCCTTCAATGAAACGGTTGACCATGGCGATCAACTCCTGATAAGTCTCAGGTGCCTTGGTTGTTGCTTTAAACTTCAGAGGGCCTTCCCGGAGGCCATGGATCAAGGCGACCTTATAATAATCGGGGTTTACATTCCTGACCCCTTGGATCTCTCTCTGAAAGCGATCAACGAATCGCGCCACCGATTCATTATCCCTTTGCTTGATTTCAAATAGGGCAGCTGGCCCATTCTTCCTCTTCCTTGAGGTAGCAAACCTCAGCAACAACTGGCTACGAAGCTCTGCGAAAGAAGAGATTGTGCCCGAAGGCAGCTCGTAGAACCACTCTCTCGCTTGTCCTTCGAGAGTGGTAACCAGCAGTTTGCACTTGATAGCATCTGAGAGGCATCTCAAAGCAACTGCCCCCTCAAATGCTTGGAGGTGAGAGACTGGATCAGTCCCTCCTGAATAGAATGGGATGCGAGGCTCCCTGAAGTTGCTCGGAGCCGATTCCCATCGGATTCGGTCAACAAAGGGAGACGGGGTCTCGAACTCTGCGGGGTAGAATGGGCGGACTGGAGCCGGGGAGTCCACGGGCTCGGCGGACTGGCGGTCAGCAAAATGAAGCTGGCGGGCTGGAGTGCCCCTGACAGCTTCTCTGAAGAAATTTCTGAAAGCAAACTGCTCCTCCTGTGGACGCAGAGGGGCAGCGGACTGAACAGGGTTTCGGGGAGTTGCTGGCGACTGCCGAAGCGGAGTTCGGCGAGCTGGGGTCTGGCGGACTGGTGAGTCCGCTGGGTCCGCTGCGGCCTGAGGAGCAAGCCGCTGGGCCAGCGCGAGCAGAGCTTGGCTGATTGCGTCGAGACGCTGGTCAGTCTGCTGGCGGGACTGCTCGGCCTCAAGGCGAGCTTGCTCAATCACGTCCCAAAGAGAGTCCTCTGAAGAGCTGGAGCGGTCTGAGGAGCGGGCTCTGCTGTCTGACATCTTCGTCCGCTGATTTCAAAACACTACTCGGATCTGAAGGCCGCGTGTTAACTGTTGATGCACGAAAACACAAGGGGGGTCAAGCACCACCAGCTAACGGTTCGAACACCGGGGAATAGGGAGACTGCGAGTAGTGATCTACTAAGCGGATGAGGGCAGGAAGAAAAGCAGGGCCGTAAACCACGGCAACAACAGACTTCGCCCGTCGCGGCCTGAATGCCTCTCTTGCGACGGGCTTTCCCTTGATTGAAGAAGGATTGTGTTACAAGTTAAAGGAAAAGGTTGACAAGAGCAGAGCGAGGGGGAGTCCGCAAGGCACAAAATTCGAGTCCGCAGCCTGTAACAAGTAGGCTCCTGGGTCCGAGTCAGCATGCCTTGGGTGCACCACCTCCCCCCTATTTATAGGATAGGGGGCCTGCCCAAACGGGCAGGGCTAAAATAACCGGCTGCCCGTGGTACAGGAGAATCGGGCAGCGGTGACAGGAAGCAAAAAGAAAGAACACGCCAGTCCGCGCAGAAGGGGCGGATTGGGCTCGCGGACTAGAGCTTTCACTGCAGCTGGGTGCGATCCTGCTGGAGGGAGGCGGCCTGGGCGGACGAGACACTGCGTCCGCCGCAGTAGAGAATCACACCCCAAGTCCTAGCGGACTGAGAGGACAGGGTATTGCGTCCGCTGCTGGGGTACCACCCTTGGTGTCCGATTAGTGGCCTTGCCGGACTGGGCAGACTGATAAATCGCGTCCGCGCCTGTTGAAAGGGGGGCTTTGGAATCTTGCAGGATGTTGCGGACTGAGGGGTTAACAGGAACCCTCTACTTCCGCAGCACTCAGATCGCGGTATCATCGATCCGGATTGGCTCCAACCGAACTGATCTATCGGGTGCTATCGGGCCGACTGTAGTAGGGATGTGCTGTTCCGCCTGAAGGAGAGTTCTTCGCAATGAGGAGACATGAAAGACATCGTGCAGGGTCCCCAACTCTGGTGGCAGTTGCAGTCTATAAGCCAAAGGATCGACCCGCTCCAGAATCAAGTACGACCCCATGTATCGTGGATTGAGCTTCTTGTGTCTCCGCGTCCGAGAGACACCATGCACAGGATGTATCTTCAAGAATACCATATCTCCCACCTGAAAATCCACCTTCCGATGGCGCGCATCATAGTACTTGGCCTGTCTACTCTGGCCCTCCAGCATTTGTTCCCTGATCAGTCGAATCTGAACTTCCGTATCCTCAATGTACTCTGAACCAAGAGTCCTCGTGTCCACATCCTGAACCCAAGACAGAGGTGTCCGACACTTCCTTCCATACAAAGCCTCGTAAGGCGCCATCCCGATACTTGTCTATTGACTTTTATTGTAAGAGAACTCGATCAGGGGCAACAGTCTCTCCAAGGGCTTCCCTTTATCCAATATGCATAGACGAAGCAGATCCTCCATGATCTGGATGGTCCGCTCGGTCTGGCCGTCGATCTGCAGATGGAATGCGCTGCTAAAAGTGAGCCGTGAACCCAAGTAAGCATGCGCAGCCCTCCATTCCCTCGATGTGAACCGACCATCACGTTACGAGACGATCGATCTGGGGATACCATGGTACCTGACGAACTGCTCCACAAACAATCTCACCAAAACAACAACTGGGCAGTCCTTCCTGATCGGAATAAATCGAGCCACCTTGGTCAGCCTGTCGACGATGACCCATATGGAATGATGCCCAGAGTGGGAGCGTGGCAATCCGTGCACAAAATCCATAGATATATCTTCGAATTTCCACACGGGTACAGGTAATGGCTGTAATAATCCTCCGGGCTCTTGCATTCCGCTTTTACCTGCTGACATGTCACTTAGTGGGTCACATAATGAATGATCTCTCTCTTCATCCCTGGCCAATACATGTGTCACCGCAAATCAGCTGTCATCATGGTGATCCCGGGATGCACTGAATACTGAGAGTGGTGCGCCTCTCTAAGTATATCCTCCCTAATGGCACCGCCTGCGGGTATATAAATGCGCCCACGGAAATGAATGAGATCATCCTGCAGTGTATAATCCCCGAATTTGCCCCCTTCCAGGGCTCTAAATATCAGCTCTAAAGCTGCATCTAGCCTCTGCTGCGTCAAGATGCGCTCCCGAAGATCATTCTCCCCGATCAAGGAGTTCAGATATTCCCGGTAGACTGCTGGCCCGTCCTCTGAGACCATGGTAATATGCATATCATCCATCATCTGTATCAATCCCATATACATCACTCGGGGCTCCGGTCCATTAGTGCCGGCTCTCCTGCTCAACGCATCTGCCACCGTGTTCGCTTTCCCCGGATGATAGTGCAATTTGTAATCATAATTGCAGAGAAATTCCAGCCATCTCCTCTACCGAAGGTTCAGATCTTTCTGCGTGTCGACGTATTTGAGATTCTTGTGATCTGAGTAGACATCACAATGAACCCCATACAAGTAGTGTCTCCATATCTTCAGTGCGAATACGACCGCCTCGAGCTCCAAGTCATGCACCGGGTAATTCTGTTCATGTTTCTTCAATTGCCTGGAGGCATATGCAATCACGTGGCCATGCTGCATCAAGACGACACCCATCCCCTGGTAAGAAGCGTCAGTGTAAATCTGGAATCCTTCCTTCCCAGATGGAAGTGCAAGGATAGGGGCAGAGGTAAGCCAGTTCTTTAACTCCTGAAACGATGACTCGCACCTTTCGGTCCACGCAAATGCTGCTTCCTTCTTCGTCAATGTCATAAGGGGAAGTGCTATCCTCGAAAACCCCTCCACGAACTTGCGGTAATACCCGGCGAGTCCCAAGAAGCTGCGTATATCAGAAGCTGATTTTGGCCGCGGCCAATCACGCACTGCCTGTCTTTGGCCGGATCTACGGCTAACCCAGCTCCACTAACAACATGTCCCAGAAATGCCACCTCTTGCAGCCAGAACCGACACTTGGAAAACTTTGCGTACAACTGGTGCTCCCTCAATCTCCCCAGTACCTGTGCCAAATGCTGCATGTGCTCCTCCTTTGTCCGAGAATAGATCAAGATATCATCAATAAATACTATGATGCATATATCCAGGTAAGGCTCGAAAACACGGTTCATCAGACTCCTGAATGCGGAAGGTGCATTCGTGAGCCCGAAAGACATCACCGTGAACTCGTACAGACCATAGCGGGAACTGAATGTTGTCTTCAGAATGTCTTCCTCCTGAATCCACAGATGATAATACCCTGATCGTAAGTCCAGCTTGGAGAACTAGAAGGCTCCCTGAAGTTGATCAAATAGCTCATCGATCCGGGGCAATGGGTAGGTGTTCCGGACTGTCAGCCGATTCAGCTCTCGATAGTCGGTGCAGAGCTGTAACGACCAATCCTTCTTCTTGATAAATAATACCGGTGCTCCCCAGGGTGGTGAGCTGGGTCGAATAAAGCCCGACTATACCAACTCCTGCAGCTGGGACCTGAACTCAACCAACTCCTTAGGATCCATCCTATATGGTGCGCGAGATACGGGCCTCGCTCCTGGAACTAGATGTATCAGGAAGTCCACATCCCTAGCTAGCGGTAATCAAGGCAATTTCTCCGGGAATACGTCGGGGAAATCCAGAGCCACCAGAATGTCAGCAAGGGATGTTTCTGCTCCCGCCATCTCGAAGCATATAATGTACACCTCCTCTCCCTGATGGTGGTCCTTAACAGCCTGTATAGATGATAATAATATGTGGGAGATAGGTCTGATACCTTCGACGACGGCGTAGGAGTCGCCGTGCCTCAGAGTGATCCTTCTCGACGGGCAATCAATTTGGGCATAGTTCCAGTGTAACCACGTCATGCTCAAGATCAAGTCGAAATCTGGCAGTCGCAGGATCGTCGCTGGCGCCTCAAATGTCCTGCCACCAATCTCGGCCTCCATGTTGCAATGGGCAGAGGTCCGTAGCTCTGACCCATCGAGTAGACGCACCCTGATCTTCACACTTGGAAATCTTTCCACACCCTCTAGATCTTCTATAAAGGCCTCAGAAACAAACGAGTAGGAGACACCCGTGTCAAACAAGGTGCGAGCGGGCTTGCCGCTGATCATGACTATGCCTGAGTTGTTTGGGTTCAAATAAACTATTATTTTAAATAACATCAGGTAAATGAAACTTTAAATTTATAATAATCTAAGTACCTTTGATGACCTCCTCTAGGTTCCTTGGTTCGGCGAGGTCTAGTGCGTATATTTGCTCCTGTTCTTACCCTCGGCCGTGATATCCCCGGCCTCGGCCTTGACCTCGTCCTCGGCCTCGGCCTTGGACCTGCTGTACTGGAGGGGCCACTGAAGGTGGAGGAGGAGGTGGACGAAACCGATGCGGACACTCCGATCTAATATGCCCAGGCTAATGGCATTCAAAACAAACTACCGGCCGATGGCCACGGTCATCTTGCCTCCTCGGGTCATGCACTTGTAGAGGTGGGGGAGCTAACACTATAGGAGGCCCCTGCTCCTGCCTGAAGTTGGGACGACGACGTCCCCCACCCCTCTTATATCCAATGACTCTGCCTCGCTGGGATCCCCTACTACTCTCCCAGGGTGATGACCCGTCCAACGACCTCTTTCCTCTATTCTACACCATCAGCTGGTCTGCCTCTAGCTTCTTGGCCATCTCTATGATCTGGGCTGATGTGCTATGAGAAAAGAACAATAGGGCCTGCCTCAAGTCATCTCTAAGGCCCCTATAGAATCTCTTGGCATACCTCCTGTCGTCTGTGTCCTGGATCCCCGCAAATCTAGCCAGATGGGAGAACTCTCTTTGATACTCGGTCACAGATCTGGTCCCCTGCTTGAGGTTCAGAAACCTCTCTTCCAGTGCATCTCTGTTTGTGGTGGATATGAAGTGATCCAAGAATACTTCGCCGAACTCCTCCCAAGATATGTCCGACAGCTCCCAGTCAGCATAAGTGGACTCTCGCACGGACTTCCACCATATTTTTGCATGAGCATCCAATGCAGAGGTGGCTAGAGGAACTGCCTGGCTGACCGGGCAGCTGATGCCTGCCAATATCTCTTGTATGGCCTCCAGCCATTCCTCAGTCTTCACAACATCCTCTGTCCCTCGGTACATCGGCGGGGACAGTCTCTTGAAGGCACTCAACCACCTTGACCCCGGATTTGGCTGTGGAGCCGGCACCTGCTGGGCTTTGAAGGCTTCCAGGATAGCCGTCAAAGTTTGCCCCATCTCTGTTTGTAGAAAGGGCGTGGCAGCTGGAGGGCGAGGAACAACATTCTGCGGCGCAGCGACCTGTGGAGGTTGCATAAAGGTAAGGTTTAAACAGAACTGGCCTAACTCATTATATTTAATGAACTGTTTTATGTGACTTTTTTACACATGGACACACCACTGCTTCCGCTGCATAGTTTGTCCGCAAACTGGTATCACTTGAACAAACAATCATATGAGAAAGAAGTACACAACACTGGACCACCCCTTACCAAGGAGAGCCCCGGTCTTATGCCCAGAACCGCCGCCTTACGGTGACACTAACACATGGGTTAGTCAACACCGTAAGACGCCGATTCTGCCGGCTAGCACGATCATAAACCTGTAGGCCAATATGAGAAACATAAGTATATTGGTAGAAATAAACCACAACCAGTCCACAGTCACGGTACATATCATATAATGAAATGAAAGTACATCCAATCCACAATGAGTAGAAATAATAAGAAGAGTAAAAAGGGCTTATGCCCTGTACATGAATATCAACTCTCCTCACAAAATAAAATGCGGAAGCAAATCTATCTCCTCGAACTCATCCCACCTACGGTATTGCTGTAGTAGTAGTAGGTGGTGGTGGAAGTAGCTCCTCACATTCTGTCACCTCGTCCTGTCGGTCGTGCTGATGCTCCATCTCCTTGAGCTCCTAAAAATAGTTTGGTCACCGACCATTAGTCAAAAGACTAAGTCGTTTCCTCTGCACCTCGCCCCGCAACTCCTAGGCACCGTGCGGGAGGACGAAGCGGAGGACAACAAGGGGTAACAAAAGGGAAGCAGGTGACAAGGAATCTATGCTACCAAGTATGAATGTAAACAGTAATTCTACACTAGCAGTTCTATGTATATTATCCAAATATAGAAGCAGGTACAGTACAAAAGTAAGTAAAACTGGATGTAAGTAAAGTGCAGTAAATAAAGTATAACAATTCTACTGCTATTATATATCACAGAAGTACCCCAACTTATATGAATGTCTATACAAACATATAAGTTAGAGTTTCCAAAATTTAACTTATCATATAAAAGAGCCCATACTAATTTATATGATAAGGATCCATGAAGCATATGTCCTAATATGAATGAATGCATGCAGTTAATTATGAGTCATGCAAGGGCACCTCACACACAATGACTCTGTGATCACAGACCTTTAGTTCCCGCTTTTGGGAGCTAACATCACTCTCTGGTACCACCATTGTGGCTACGACAGCAGTGGAGAGGGCGTCTCTACTCCTAGGCGGGTATCACACTGCCAGACCTAGACCTCCTATATCCCTCTGTACACGTCGTAGGTGCACTCTAGAGTCTCTGAGTACTATTTGCTGGCTACCCACCAGTCTTTTTGGTCGAATGTGCGTTTTTGGAGATCGTCCTCCAGACCGCAGTGTAAAACAACCCACTGGCCCCTCAAACCATCACACCTCGCCAGTGCCATCGTACTACCATCGGTGTGACGATTGGCCCAGTACTGCATGACCCGCCACAGGTTTATGCACATGCAAGATATTCCAACCCGAGCTCCTAGCTCGCAGGACCAACACGTCCTGAATCCCTCCAACCCTACACGGGTGAGAATTTTACCACAATCCCTCCAACCCTACATGGGTGAGCATGATGATACGTTGCTTAACCTATTATACTATTCTTGTCTACGAGTTATTATACTTAGTGATTTAGGGTTAATCCGAGAACTGCCCAGGGCATACCCGGTGAAGGGTTCTCGGGAGCACTAGGAACTATGATGGGATGAAACCCAAAGCTCCCTTTCTCAAGGATATTTACTTTAGTTGATATCTACCCATAATTCACCCCCAACTCTCGTTGTTGCTCTGGAACAATTCTAATGACTTAAGATATTACCGGGAAATCAGCGGTCTTCCGTCGATCTCTGATTTAGCCACTGTCCTTATGGTTTGCACTCCACTCCTCGTGATCCAGTAATGACCTATAAGAGACCAACCATGGCTTATTCCTCTAATGCAATTCTCACCTCCATGGTTAATCATATCCCCCTGTGGCCCTAGTAGTTTAGGCTAACTGTGCTAGTCAGTACCCATGACCTAATACTACCCATAAAGTACGACTTCCGATATCTTGGTCAATGTGATCCTAACCACTTATCGTAGGATGGCATGATGTATGATATTGATTATGTGGAGTTTTCACTAATTCTCTAAGTCATAAAAGACCCTAAATTAAATCATTTAATTAAGTGGCCTACATCACTTTATACATGAAGTACTATATTAAGTTATCCCCCTGGTCTAATAAATTTTCTTGATGATCATATTGGCTAATTATGACTGGTTTCCAAGTATTGTAATTTTCCCATTTATATTTCCATTTAATTGTATTTAAAGTTAATATCCATGGATTGGCCACTTTACAAATGAAGTACATTAAATATGTCTCTAAAAATTCTAGGAACATTACTGCAGATATAAAGTGCTACAATTATACCAAATACAAGATTTTATGGCTTTAGACAGTAATGTGGTTCATCAAACATCAAATGAAAGTTATTACAAAAATGCCATTATTTGGATTTTAAATCTGTAGATGCATCCACAAATACCAAGAAAATTACAACAGGTCATAAACACATAATTAAATCACCAGGAAGTTTTCCATAATATTTCTATTGTAATTTCCATCATTGTTAAATAATTTCCATAAAGGGGCAAAATTGTAAATTCTACATAATTCCAAGATATATCCTTCTAACAGGCCCATAAAATTTTTCAGGGGTTAAATATGACTCTCTTGAGTTCTTAACAAAATTTGAAATTTTTAACTCATCATTAACCCTATTTTCAAATTTTCTATCAATAAATGGTCTAATATTCAAAAATTCCAAATAATGGGATTTTTGATCCCAAAAATCCCATTACTTCTGTTGAAGATATATTTCGCCCTAATAATCCTCTGACCAAGATTTCAAAGGCTTTTAATGTTCCAAATGGGCTAAATCCCCATTATTTAGATTTTTGCTAAAGGCAACCCAAGCCTTTAATCACCCTTCACATGCAAGAGGGAATACCCATCATGTAGAGGTCAAAAATGACTGAAATTTTTATCATGGGCCTATAATGAACCCAAGGACATGCTCCAAAATTTGGGGCCATTTGGAGTCATATTACTCCAAATATTTTATTAATTTACTTTTGTGTATTTTCACAAATACTATAGAAACGTTTTCTCAAAAATTCCAATTTTTGGACAGAGTTTAAGTCTACCCTATTCAAGCACATGTCCAAAATTTTGGGTCATGTGGACTTCTGGTTTGGCATGGGAATGCATTTGAAGTTCTGCCCTAGTCAAGAACCAGTCCTAGGAAAAATGGCCTACAACCAAATCTACTATACCAAATTTAATGTTTAAGGTGCCATATTAAAGTTAAGACAATAGGCTACCATTTTCATTTAGGGTTCTTGTTATGGAAATGCCTCTAAGGGGCCTAAATATGGCTTGTAAAAGGACTGAATAGGTGTGACAGTTATATATTTATACAATATGATTTTATTTAATTTAATTTAAATCGGGATTTGCACGAATCTTAAAGCAGTTTGGACGGAATCAGGTTGTCTTCAACCTCCAGCCGACGGCTGGAATTCATCCTTCATGGGCCACCTTTGCTGGCTGTTTCCAGCTGTACAACCCAGTGTTTGTTGAGCGGGCCACGCCAAGCCAGGCGAGCGAACCAGTTCGCCCGGCCCGCACCAGAACAACATGCAGGCATGCAGCATGAGGCTAGCCCGCTCCCGCTCAGGTCAGGCGAGCGAGCCAGGCGAGCTGACCCCTTCATCCCTCTCGCTTGATCAGAGATTCGTCGACCGGAGTTGGGGTCGCCATTCGTCGAACCGGTATTCGCGGATGGGTTCGACGAGCCCAGATCTGCGAGCCGCTCTAATGGTCACAGTGGCCGCCAGCCCGCTCCCCTATACGCGACCTGGCCGCCTGACTGCCTTGGTAGAGGATTGGGGAGTCGCGGTGGCCCGGCTCGCGCTCTCCTAAGAAGAGTAGGCGAGCCGCTAGATCCAGGTCCCACCCGTCTCTCGCAGGAAGAGATTAGTGGCGAGCTGAACTCCCTATCCCTGGATGCGGCCCAGTAGAAGCCCCGAGGTGAAATTACCTGGATGCCCTCCCCATGGGTGCGAATAGCTTGTTGGAACAGCGGAGCTACGCTGTTGGCAGACCAAGTTGGACTACACATAGCTGTTCAAAACAACGGAGGTTGGCTATTTACATGCCATTCTCAGAATTCTATAAATAGAACCCAAGGGGGCACCTCAGAGGGCACACTCTCATACTCCCTAGCTTCTTGGTCCTCTAGTGCTTTCTGAGGTAGCCTTAGCTCGGTCTGTGGCTAAGGAGGGGAAGTACTCTCAGGTCTTCCGGGTGTGTGGTGGGTCCTCCCCGCCGAGCCCTTGGGTCAGTTCTTCCCTTG
The DNA here is from genome assembly GCA_039583875.1 of Platanthera guangdongensis. Taxonomy (NCBI): domain Eukaryota; kingdom Viridiplantae; phylum Streptophyta; class Magnoliopsida; order Asparagales; family Orchidaceae; genus Platanthera; species Platanthera guangdongensis. Next base: position 78,942,467 of record CM077155.1, on the reverse strand, counting down.
TCTCTTTTATTGTTTTGTTTGCAGGAGCGAAGTAGGTGCGCGATCACCCCTTCCCCAAGGGTGAACTCCACAAGAGACTGAGATTTTGGTTTCAACATTTTTGGTGCGGTGAGCGTGGAGCGTGGTCAGCACAGAAAAACTTCAGCGAGCTTGATGATGGGAGGACATGGATCTGACAGGCCGGACATGCCGCCCCCCCGCCTCTTGCCACGGTAGGGATGTTCGAGGATTTCAGGAACGAGATGCTGAACCTTGTCAAGTTCGCACTCGACACGCGGGACGAGTGCTCGACTCCAGTAGTTCAGATCGCAGCTGCCCCTTCTCTAGGAGAGGACGCCCCCGGCAGGCGAGCCGGTAAGGAGGTTACCGAGGAAGGCCGGGGGTGCGAGCTCCCCGGGCGCGAGCTCTTCCCCGGATCAGCAGGCGGAGGTCGGTTCGGCGAGCTGGGCTCGAGAGATGGGATAGCTCTCCCAGTAGGGTGAGGAAGCCCCTTCAGTGATTTGGTTTCCTCTCCCCCGGTTCCAGATGGGTTCAGGGAACCCGAAATGTCCTACTACATCGGGAAGGGAGACCCGGTACAACACGTCCAATGGTTCGAGGACATGGTCTCGATTCGACAGATGTAGGATGGGTTCAAATCTTCGCCATCACCCTCAAGGAGAAGGCGAGGGAGTGGTTCCATCAGCTGCCGGCCAGCTCAATCTACTGCTTTGAGGACCTATGGCGGGGGTTCATGCTGAGGTTCACTACCTCGAAGAGGAGGAAGAAGGAGTCGGAGTCCCTATTCCACATCAAGCAGGGAGTGAACGAGACATTGGGGAGCTACGTGGATCGGTTCCAGGAGGAGGTCACCCAGGTCCAGGAGATGCCGGGCCATAGTTTGATGATGGCCTTTACCCTGGGCCTGTAACAGGGATTCTTCAGGATGGAGCTGAAGAGAGTTCCCCCCCTCTCCAATGAGGAGCTGATGGAGACGGCGGCGATAGAGGTTGACGGGGATGCGTCAAACCCGGAGTTTGCACGGAAGCTGGCCAGGTGGGCCACGGAGGAGGAGAAGGAGTCGAGAGGAGGAAGAATCCCGGAGGAGAGGAGAGGAGATCCCCAGCAGAGGGAGTAGAGGCAGCTCCAGGGGCAGCAGCCGCCCCGGTGTGGGCGTTAGGAACCTGATCGTCGGCTATGCTGGAGGCCCGAGTGGCAAGGGCAGGGACCACAGAGAGGGTACCAAGGAAGGGACCGCCACCAGGGAGGTCAAGATCAATTCCACCCCCCGGGCTGGAGGCAGGCCCAGAGACCTCGACTCCCCGATCAGGAAGAGTCTATGGCCATAGCCATGAGGGAAAGGGGGAGAGTAGCATGGAGGAGGAGAGAGGTTATGGTGGAGTTGCCTTACTACGACTTCCATCAGGAGGAAGGGAACGCCACAGCCACGTGCCCGTAGTTCCTCGAAATGAGGAGGAACATGGAGCAGCAGCAGCAGGGGCGTCGGGAAGTGAGGATTGAGGAGGTCCTACCTCGGGCGGAGGAGGACCGTTGTGAAGACCGGGTAGATGTCGGGACCCAAGGAGGGATCAGAGTGATCCATGGGGGGCGGGGGGGTTGAGGCTTCCCGGAAGGCAAGCCTCCAAACCATGTATCGCCGGAGCGTTGGCTCTACATCCCAGACCCCGCCCCCAGAGGAGAGGATCACCTTCTCGAGAAGCGATATGGCGGATCATGAGGATCCTTTTTGCGATGCGCTGGTCATCCAGACAGCCATCAAAAATTTTACTGTCTCCAGGATCCTTGTCGACAACAGAAGCTCCGTCAATGTCGTATTTAAGAATGCATTTGACGCGATGAAGGTGGATGCGAAGAGGGTGCTGGCATCAGATGGGCCCTTGTTTGGATTTTCGTGGGAGAGGAAGGAGGTCGAAGGAGGGGTGGGCCTCCATGTCACCCTGGGGGGGGGGGGGGCAGTCCAGGAACTGCAGGTTCGTCATCATGGATGCCCCCATCAGCTACAACGCCATCTTCGGGAGGCCCCTTATCAGCGCATTCCGCTGCGTTCCCTCATCGTTCCATCAGTGCTTGAAGTTCAATGCCGAGGGGATTCAGGTCAGGGTCAGGGGGACCCCAAGGTGTCGCGGGAATGCTACGTCACCGCCGTGAACTCCATTTCTTGGCAGGAGGGAGCCGAGGAGATGGAGCGAAGGATGGAGAGGGCGGAGCAGGAAGCTGGCAGGGGGAGGCTGGAGGCGGAGAGCTACGTTGGGGTAGAGGCAGTAGGAGGAGATCGAGAGGAGTGGGCCGAGGCGATGGTCGTGGAAGAAGAAGTGGAGGTAGAAGTCCTCATCCAAGAGGAGATGGATGTTGAAGAATGGGGAGAGCAGTCCAGGTTGGAGGCTGCGGAAGAGGTGGTGGAGCTGGAAGTCCTCACCCGAGAGGGGAGGGTGGAGAAAGTCCGCGTCAGCAGAGGGCTGACCCCGGAGGCTCAGGACAGGATGCTGGAGTGCATCCAGAGGAACGTGGACATCTTCGCATGGAGCACCGCGGAGATGCCGTGGGTTGACACGGATTTGGCTTGCAACCGCCTCAACTTGGACCCGGGAATACGCCCCGTCCAACAAAAGAAGAGGTCCACTGCGGACAAGCTCGCAGAGCCCATCAGGGAGGAGGTGACGAAACTCCTCAAGGCCGACTTCATATCCGAGATCCAATACCCCGGCTGGGTCTCCAATGTGGTCATGATCAAAATGGGAGACGGCCGGTGGCGAATGTGTATCGATTTCTCTTTGCTTAATAAATCTTGTCCTAAGGACTGTTATCCTGATGAATTGTAGATATACCTAGTTTTATGTACATTATATCAGTCGTTTTACTTTATTTTTGTCATTTTTACTTATTTTTGTTCAATAAAATGCTTCTTTTATTGTAAATATTTTGCGAATTTATTTTATTTTGTTTTGCATATAAAAAGCAAAAAATCTGCCCAAAATACACATGCCACGCCCGTGTACTGATGGTCACGCCCGTAACCTGGGCGTGACCCGTCAAATGCCAGTGAAATCAAAGATTTTTGAAGAGAAAAGCCTGACACGCCCGGCCACACGCCCGTGTCAATCCGACACGGGGCGTGACCAAGCCCGTATCCATCTCGCTCGACGATTTCAACTCGACGTTCGTCGAATCAAGAGGGACACGCCTGTGTCCGATGAGCTCCACGCCCGTGTCAGCTCGACACGCCCCGTGCCGAAGCCCGTGACCATCTCTCGACAATTTCTGCTCGACGTTTGTCGAGTGTCGACTCAACCCGACACGCCCACCGTCACGCCCGTGACCAGGGGCGTGACTTTCTGCACCTCGCCCGACAAACCGCCGCCGGCGAATCCCGAAGTCAACAACTCCTTTAATCGCCGAACGACACGCCCACCGTCACGCCCGTTACCAGGGCGTGACCGCCGCGTTTTCGGCTGCATAGTCAAATCGCCGTCAAATCCGTCACTTCACCGAAATCTGCTGTTTAATAGTGCTGCCACGCCCACCGACACGCCCGTGTCGGAGGGCGTGTACTTGGAAATTTTTGCCTATAAAAAGGCAGCTGCTGTATGAGTTCAGGGTTCCAAATTTTTGAACCGTTTTGATGCTAAGGGCTGCCGTTTGGAGCTAGTTTTGGGGCTATGTAAGGATCTTTCCCCCTCCTTTTCAAGTTGTTTTAAACATTGTAATCAACCTTTTTTGTTAATAAAATCTTTTCTTTTCATCCTTTTAATGCTTTGTAAAATCTTTGAAGGCCTCTTTTTCATCAATCCTAAGCACTTTTAATTTCATTTTCATATGCGTGTGTGTGTATGAGTTAAACATTGCAAAATTTATGTTTTAAAATGAAAAACAATTTGTTTTACTATCATAATAACAAAATTTATAGCCGTTATTATGGCCGATTTCATTCTCAAACTCTTAAAAATTGGTTAGACTTAGGATTTTCATGCTTTAAAATGCGTTCTTATGAACTTGTAAAACGTTAAAAAGATGGTTTTCATCTCTCTTAACTTAGCTTTTACTTTGTTTTAATTATAAAACTATTGCTTCTTTTTACCTTACTCTCACTTTTTAAACCATTTTACATGGCTATAAGAATATATAAATTGTTATTTTTATTTTTCATCAACTTTCATTTTAAGTAATTACAAAAAAATATTTTCGCTCAAACAATTTTTATTTTCACTTTTTATGCATTTCTATCAAAATCTAACGGTAAAAATGTAAACGTTTTAATTTTTCGGGCACTTGCCTTTCTCACTTTAATTTGAAAACCTTTTGATCAAACAATTTTTATTTTGCCTTTTTATGCATTTCTACTGCATTCCAGTGGTAGAAATGCAGTCATTTTAATTGTTCAATGCATTTGTTTTTCTCAATTATTTTAGCACGAGTGTGTGCGTGTATGAGATATTTTTCAGCTCCTATGTTAAATTATGCAAGTGTATGTGTGTGTTTATTTATGTCGAGTGCGTGAGTAGTTACTTTCAAGTAGAGTGCGTGTGTTGTTTTTATTTTTCCGCCTACTCATTTGAGTTAATTGGCTGGATTTTATTCAAGTAGAGTGTGTGTGTTGTTTTTATTTTTCCGCCTACTCATTTGAGTTAAATGACTGGATTTTATTATAGCAAGTATTTGTAGCTTTTATTTTTCCGCCTACTCACTTGAGTTAAATGGCTTGACTGTATTTTCAGTCCTACTCGTTTGAGTAGGATTTGTAATTTTCATTCTTTATTTTTCCGCCTACTCACTTGAGTTAAATGGCTGGATTTGATTTTCCGCCTACTCGCTAGGAGTTAAATGGTCGGACTTTATTTTGATGTAAATATTTAAGAAAGCCATGTAATCGCATTTATTTTCTCCTACTCGTTTGAGTAGGACTCACTTTCATTTCAGTCCTACTCGTTTGAGTAGGACTTGCAATTTTCAGCTTTTATTTTCAGCCCCACTCGTTTGAGTGGGACCTTCAAATTTCAATTATGCAATTTTCAGCTTTTATGTGTAACTTAGTTTTATTTTTGTCTCTTGTTATATGTTTGAATGAGTGCGACTGTGTTTAATTGTAATAACTTTTCTAATGTTAGGGTATTTTACTTTTCTTCTTATTTTCTTTATAACCTTTCGGCGAATAGTTTAGAACGCTCGCATAACCAAACATATAATCTATCCCCATTCCGATGAGTGGCTAATTGCTTTTAGGCAGCGGTATCGAAGAGCTTTGGGATATAAAATGTTTTAAATAACCAAATGTCTAATTTTTCAATTTAATTAAAAACTTAAGGTTTACCCCGGGTTAACGACGCGTAGAATCACATATCGATGTGTGGGCTCTATTTCTGTTATCCATACGCTAGCTAGCCGAGAGGCCGTGCGTATGGACAAATCACCCCTGGGTAAATAGAGTTCCGCACTAACCCTCGAGAGAGGTGGCGCGCTTACTCTACCGGATTGGGTTCCCCACCCAATAGAGGGGTTCTTAGCGTACTGCGGGCATTAAGGGGAATCCTTCGTCGGACGAGAGCCCGTTCGAATAGCCTTAATGTCCAGGTGAGCGATATTCCTAGAGATAGGTGCGCTCATTATTTTGAACCTCCACGACCAAGTTTCCACTTTAATTAAATTGAAACTTTAGATATCTAGTTATTCAAATCTATTTTTAATCCTAACGTAATTCGATACCGGGAGTTATCTCATCATCGACTATTTTCTTAAATCTATTTTCATTCCTATTTTAATTAAAACCCTCACCTACTATTTCGGTAAAATAATAGTGTTTTCAGAGCAGTAGGGGTAATCAACCCGTTCCCGGGAATAATACGACCACGGTATTCTCCCAAATATCGAGTACTACTTGCGATAGGTGCACTTGCCTACCCTAGCAAGCCCGCGGCGATCTACTCACCAAACTAACCACAGTAAGTGTCTGTTCGCGGGCCAATCAAGTTTTTGGCGCCGTTGCCGGGGACCTTTTTGAGTTGTTATTCCGAATCCGAAGTCTATTACTTTTACCTTTATTTCAAAAACTAAAAAAAAAGCTTGAAAACTTTTCTTCAAAATCCAATCCAAAAAGAAGTTAATTTTCTACTTTCTATTTTAGGGTGTATGACCCGTGAACAGCCTTCGGAGTCCGAAAATTTGGATTTCAATCCTGAGATCGAACGCTCGCTTGCGCGTATTCGGTCTCAACGCCGAAATCCCTCTTTGGATCCTGAAGAATCCATCGGAGAACCCTCTACCGTTGCTATGGCCGACCCCAATCCGAACGCGGCCGTCGAGCGTACAATGTCATATTACGCCCGGCCGAATTTGGACGATACTGGGTCAAGTATTGTTCGCCCGATGGTGGCGAACAATAATTTTGAGATCAAATCGAGCATTATCCAAATGATCCAAAATGCCGTGCAGTTTGACAGACAGCCGGATGAGGACCCAAACGTTCATTTGTCTAGTTTTTTGGAGATTTGCGATACTTTTAAGATCAATGGCGTCATTGATGACGCCATTCGTTTGCGTCTTTTTCCATTCTCCCTCAGATCCAAAGCTAAGGCGTGGTTGAAATCCCTCCCACGAGGATGTATCACCACCTGGGCCGAGCTTGCGGAGCGGTTCTTAACAAAGTATTTTCTGCCTGCCAAAACTGCAAAGTTGCGGGCGAACATTTCTTCGTTCGTGCAGAACGATTCCGAGTCTCTTTTTGAGACTTGGGAGCGCTTTAAGGAATTCCTCCGCAAGTGTCCGCACCACGCGCTGCCTGCGTGGTTACAGGTCCAAATCTTCTACAATGGGCTTAATTATCAGACGCGTCAAATGATTGACGCGGCTGCCGGGGGTACCTTGAATAATAAGACCCCCGAGGCTGCCCAAGCTCTTATTAAAGAGATGGCTATGAATGCCTACCAATGGAACGTCCCGCGGGGATGTCCCAAGCAGGCGGCCGACCTCTTTGAAGTGGATGCCACTGCCCACTTAGCCCTTCAAGTTGAAAGGCTGACGAAGCAGGTGGCGGAGATGTCTGCTTCCTCCACCACTCCTCCTTGGGCGATTCCCCCTAATGCCGGCGTAGCAAATGAATTCGTAGACTACGTGGGAAATGCTGGACGACCTTCCTTCAACCCTAACAACAACCCTTATAGCAATAACTATAATCCGGGTTGGAGGAACCACCCCAACTTCTCATGGAGCTACGTCTTTCTTTTTAGGAGGGAGCCCCGCAGATAGAGCAGCAGCAGGTTACGTAGGAGGAAAGACAGACTAGGGAGACAGGGCCTGATATGACGGTACCATGGTTGCCGTCAGTGACATATGTGAGTATTTTTTAGTGAGACTCTTTTGAAGCCCCTTTGGGCATGTACTCTGATATTTTATAAGCCTTAGTTGCTTCTTTTTGTTGTTGTACTCATTGACAATGTACTAATGTGCATTTTGACTTCTGTTTTTATATACTCTATATGTCGGGTTGACATGGATGATATGATTAGCCGATAGGATAGGCGTCTTGTAGTAGATGTTAGCCCGCGTGCTAGCGCTACCGCAATGTGGCTGTTTTGGGCATAAGACTCCCCTCGTGTCGTGTCTTGTGTTCTGAGAGGGGGGTCTTACATATAAGTTAAGTTACTTTCCTGTTGTCTTAACCTGCTTATTAAATGGTTATAAATGACTATATTTTCCAGTCTATAATGTTGATTAACTTGCTATACTATACCATTGTTCCACTCACTTGATATGTATATATACCCTTCATCTGTTTGTACTACTGTTTACATACTTATATTATACTGTTGTTCCATTCTCCGCCCGACGTCGAGCAGTTGCTGGGGGAGTGAATGTGATAGTCACTTAGTCTTTATGACTAACATTTTTAGAGTGCGAAGTTTTCGATTTATGGGGCATAGATTTCGTCGGCCCCCTACCTCCGTCTTTCAAAAATATGTATATTTTAGTGGCGGTCGACTACGTATCGAGGTGGGCGGAAGCGCAAGCTCTCCCCACCAACAATGCGCGAGTCGTCGTTACATTTCTTAAAAAACTATTTTCGCGCTTCGGCACTCCGCGCGCTATTGTAAGCGATAGAGGGACGCATTTCTGCAACACCCAGATGGCTAAGACGTTAGCTAGATACGGCGTCACGCACAAACTTGCCACCCCCCACCACCCGCAAACTAGTGGACAAGTAGAGGTAGTCAATCGAGAGATAAAGCGCATATTAGAGAAAACCGTTTCACTTAATAGGAAAGATTGGTCCATCAAACTCGACGATGCGTTGTGGGCTTATCGTATCGCATACAAAACTGCAATTGGTTGTACGCCGTATCGATTAGTCTACGATAAAGCGTGTCATCTCCCCGTAGAATTAGAACATCGCGCACTCTACCCCGCCCCCCTCTATTTCTTTTCTTTGTATATACTCTCTTCACTGTTTTGTTCCGCATACTTACGTTACAACATTGGGGACAATGTTGAACTTAAGTATGAGGGTGTTTTCTCGCTTTCTTTTTCGCACTTCTATTTTCTGCACTGTATTTCTATTTTCTGCACTTCCAACAAAAAAATATCTGAAAAAACAAATTATATCAAAAAAAAACAAACAAAACAAAAAAAATTGAAAATGAAAAAAATCCCAAAAACTTAAGGTCTTGTTTTTTTTCTGTCTTTAAAATGTTTTTTTCTGTCTTTTTAAACCAAAAACCCCCAAAAAAATTGTAAAACAAAATTTCAAAAAAAATTATAAAACAAAAACTCCAAAAAAAAAATTATAAAACCAAAATTACAAATTTTTTTTTTGATTCATTTTGTACAAATCTGTGTAAATATTTTTGTAAATAATCTTCTCTCTCTCCCTTCCTTTTCTCTCTCATTCTTGTAAATACCGTCTCTTTTTCTCGCACTTTCCGCAAAACCTTAAAAATCTAAAAACAAAAGATAATAAGTTCAAAAAAAATTCAAAAAAAAGAGGAAAACTAAACAAAAATTCAAACAAAAAAAATTTGAGTTAAACAAAACAAAAATACAAAAAAAGAAATAATAAATAAAAAACACAAAAAATGATGAAAAACTCTAAAAAACCAAAAAAAAAATATTTTGAAACAAATAAATCAAATATACCATCCTTAATTTTCTTGCTATCCAAAAATTTTGCTTTGAGTTTATTTATATGTGAATTTTATTAATTCTCTGTTTGCTATTCGTTTGTGAATTATAGATTGAAAAATTTAAATATTCGGGGTTAAGTTTTAAAGAATTCATTATGCTTTGTTAAAAATAGCGAAATCGTTTTAGGCACTACTTCTAATTTTTCATTGATAGGAGCACGTGTATTATGTTAGACAATAACAACTATAGAATTCAATTATGTTTACTTTTAGCTTTCTGAAAAATTGGAACTTACAATTTATTAAGGTTGCTCTCAATATTGTTTTTTAATAAAAAATCTAGTTTTCTTTTCTCACCTTCCTTATCATGCCCTACTTGGCATGATAAAATTGTTATCCTTAAAAGATCCTATGTCAATGAGAATAAGATTTCGTTCCGTAAACATAGACACCCAATAGATTAAAAAGATTATATGTTATGCAGTAAGAGGATAAAATTCATTACTCCTACACATATACATTGGGTTAAAATTTATTATGAAGTTGAAATAAAAAATTGATATTAGGAAAATAAGATTTCATTTTCCTAATAATCAAAAAAGAAAAAAAAATGGAGGTTCGAGAAAAAATTACCTCGCCTTCAAATCAAAACCCTCTTCATAAACCAACATCAATCCCCTTGCCAATTTCACGATTTTAGATTTAATTCAAAAATCTTTTTGAGAGCATAATTTGTAAATTGCATTATTTCCAGTAAAACTCCTATAGGCTAAAAGTTCATATAATTCCAAACATTCTTGTTAATCTAACCATTACAATTATTGCTTTCTATTTGATTATATCAAAAAGTGTTTTGACCAAAACTTTTGCGCTATTTAAATCATCTTCATAAATTTAGGACTTAACTCTTACACCCCGTTTATTTATTTAGATCTCTCTTATAATTGATTAAGCGGTAGCTAAACTTATAGTTTTTTCTATTTCTTATAAGTTCACCTCAAACTTTTGCTCTGAAATAGCAAAAGCTTAAGTATGTGGGTATTTGATGAATTGTAAATATAACTAGTTTTATGTACATTATATCAGTCGTTTTACTTTATTTTTGTCATTTTTACTTATTTTTGTTCAATAAAATGTTTCTTTTATTGCAAATATTTTGCGAATTTATTTTATTTTGCAGATAAAAAGCAAAAAATCTGCCCAAAATACACATGTCACGCCCGTGTACTGATGGTCACGCCCGTGACCTGGGCGTGACCCGTCAAATGCCAGTGAAATCAAAGATTTTTGAAGAGAAAAGCATGACACGCCCGGCCACACGCCTGTGTCAATCCGACACGGGGCGTGACGAAGCCCGTGTCCATCCCGCTCGACGATTTCAACTCGACGTTCGTCGAATCAAGAGGGACATGCCCGTGTCCGATGAGTGCCACGCCCGTGTCAGCCCGACACGCCCGTGCCGAATCCCGTGACCATCTCTCGACAATTTCCGCTCGACGTTTGTCGAGTGTCAACTTAAACCGACACGCCCACCTTCACGCCCGTGACCAGGGTCGTGACTTTCTCCACCTCGCCCGACAAACCACCGCCGGCGAATCCCGAAGTCAACAACGCCTTTAATCGCCGAACGACACGCCCACCGTCACGCCCGTGACCAGGGGCGTGACCGCCGCATTTTCGGCCGCATAGTCAAATCGCCGTCAAATCCGTCACTTCACCGAAATCTACTATTTAATAGTGCTGACACGCCCACCGACACGCCCGCGTCGGAGGGCGTGTACTTGGAAATTTTTGCCTATAAAAAGGCAGCTGCTGTATGAGTTCAGGGTTCCAAATTTTTGAACCGTTTTGATGCTAAGGGCTGCCGTTTGGAGCTAGTTTTGGGGCTATGTAAGGATCTTTCCCCCTCCTTTTCAAGTTGTTTTAAGCATTATAATCAACCTTTTTTGTTAATAAAATCTTTTCTTTTCATCCTTTTAATGCTTTGTAAATCTCTGAAGGCCTCCTTTTCATCAATCCTAAGCACTTTTAATTTCATTTTCATATGCGTGTGTGTGTAAGAGTTAAAATTGCAAAATCTATGTTTTAAAATGAAAAACAATTTGTTTTACTATCATAATAACCAAATTTATAGCCGTTATTATGGCCGATTTCATTCTCAAACTCTTAAAAATTGGTTAGACTTAGGATTTTCATGCTTTAAAATGCGTTCTTATGAACTTGTAAAACGTTAAAAAGGTGGTTTTCATCCCTCTTAACTTAGCTTTTACTTTGTTTTAATTATAAAACTATTGCTTCTTTTTAGCTTACTCCCACTTTTTAAACCATTTTACAAGGCTATAGGAATGTATAAATTATTATTTTTATTTTTCATCAACTTTCATTTTAAGTAATTACAAAAAAATATTTTCGCTCAAACAATTTTTATTTTCACTTTTTATGCATTTCTATCAAAATCTAACGGTAAAAATGTAAACGTTTTAATTTTTCGGGCACTTGCCTTTCTGACTTTAATTTGAAAACCTTTTGCTCAAACAATTTTTATTTTGCCTTTTTATGCATTTCTACTGCATTCCAGCGGTAGAAATGCAGTCATTTTAATTGTTCAATGCATTTGTTTTTCTCAATTATTTTAGCACGAGTGTGTGCGTGTATGAGATATTTTTCAGCTCCTAAGTTAAATTATACAAGTGCGTGTGTGTGTTTATTTATGTCGAGTACGTGAGTAGTTACTTTCAAGTAGAGTGCGTGTGTTGTTTTTATTTTTCCGCCTACTCATTTGAGTTAATTGGCTGGATTTTATTCAAGTAGAGTGAGTGTGTTGTTTTTATTTTTCCGCCTACTCATTTGAGTTAAATGGCTGGATTTTATTCAAGCAAGTATTTGTAGCTTTTATTTTTCCGCCTACTCACTTGAGTTAAATGGCTTGACTGTATTTTCAGTCTTACTCGTTTTAGTAGGACTTGTAATTTTCATTCTTTATTTTTCCGCCTACTCACTTGAGTTAAATGGCTGGATTTGATTTTCCGCCTACTCACTAGGAGTTAAATGGTCGGACTTTATTTTGATGTAAATATTTAAGAAAGCCCTGTAATCACATTTATTTTCTCCTACTCGTTTGAGTAGGACTCGCTTTCATTTCAGTTCTACTCGTTTGAGTAGGACTTGCAATTTTCAGCTTTTATTTTCCGCCCCCACTCGTTTGAGTGGGACCTTCAAATTTCAATTATGCAATTTTCAGCTTTTATGTGTAACTTAGTTTTATTTTTGTCTCTTGTTATATGTTTGAATGAGTGCGGATGTGTTTAATTGTAATAACTTTTCTAATGTTAGGGTATTTTACTTTTATTCTTATTTTCTTTATAACCTTTCAGCGAATAGTTTAGAATGCTCGCATAACCAAACATATAAGTTATCCCCATTCCGATGAGTGGCTAATTGCTTTTAGCCCGCGGTATCGAAGAGCTTTGGGATATAAAATGTTTTAAATAACCAAATGTCTAATTTTTCAATTTAATTAAAAACTTAAGGTTTACCCCGGGTTAACGACGTGTAGAATCACATATCGATGTGTGGGCTCTATTTCCATTATCCATACGCTAGCTAGCCGAGAGGCCGTGCGTATGGACAGATCACCCCTGGGTAAATAGAGTTCCGCACTAACCCTCGAGAGAGGAGGCGCGCTTACTCTACCCGATTGGGTTCCCCACCCAATAGCGTGGTTCTTAGCGTACTGCGGGCATTAAGGGGAATCCTTCGTCGGACGAGAGCCCGGTCGAATAGCCTTAATGTCCAGGTGAGCGATATTCCTAGAGATAGGTGAGCTCATTATTTTGAACCTCCACGGCCAAGTTTCTACTTTAATTAAATTGAAACTTTAGATATCTAGTTATTCAAATCTATTTTTAATCCTAACGTAATTCGATACCGGGAGTTATCTCTTCATCGACTATTTTCTTTAATCTATTTTCATTCCTATTTTAATTAAAACCCTCACCTACTATTTCGGTAAAATAATAGTGTTTTCAGAGCAATAGGGGTAATCAACCCATTCCCGGGAATAATACGACCTCGGTATTCTCCCAAATATCGAGTACTACTTGCGATAGGTGCACTTGCCTACCCTAGCAAGCCCGCGGCGATCGACTCACCGAACTAACCACAGTAAGAGTCTGTTTGCGGGCCAATCAAGTTTTTGGTGCCGTTTCCGGGGACCTCTTTGAGTTATTATTCCGAATCCGAAGTCTATTACTTTTACCTTTATTTCAAAAACTAAAAAAAAAGCTTGAAAACTTTTCTTCAAAATCCAATAAAAAAAAAGAAGTTAATTTTCTACTTTCTATTTTAGGGTGTATGACCCGTGGACAGCCTTCGGAGTCCGAAAATTTGGATTTAGATCCTGAGATCGAACGCTCGCTTGTGCGTATTCGGTCTCAACGCCGAAATCCCTCTTTGGATCCCGAAGAATCCATCGGAGAACCCTCTACCGTTGCTATGGCCGACCCCAATCCGAACGCGGTCGTCGAGCGTACAATGTCATATTACGCCCGACTGAATTTGGACGATACTGGGTCCAGTATTGTTCGCCCGATGGTGGCGAACAATAATTTTGAGATCAAATCGAGCATTATCCAAATGATCCAAAATGCCGTGCAGTTTGACAGACAACCGGATGAGGACCCAAACGTTCATTTGTCTAGTTTTTTGGAGATTTGCTATACTTTTAAGATCAATGGCGTCACTGATGACGCCATTCGTTTGCGCCTTTTTCCATTCTCCCTCAGATCCAAAGCTAAGGTGTGGTTGAATTCCCTCCCACGAGGATGTATCACCACCTGGGCCGAGCTTGCGGAGCGGTTCTTAACGAAGTATTTTCCGCCCGCCAAAACTGCAAAGTTGCGGGCGGACATTTCTTCGTTCGTGCAGAACGATTCCGAGTCTCTTTTTGAGACTTGGGAGCGCTTTAAGGAATTCCTCCGCAAGTGTCCGCACCACGCGCTGCCTGCGTGGTTGCAGGTCCAAATCTTCTATAATGGGCTTAATTATCAGACGCGTCAAATAATTGACGCGACTGCCAGGGGTACCTTGAATAATAAGACCCCCGAGGCTGCCCAAGCTCTTATTGAAGAGATGGCTATGAATGCCTACCAATGGAACGTCCCGCGGGGATGTCCCAAGCAGGAGGCCGACCTCTTTGAAGTGGATGCCACTGCCCACTTAGCCCTTCAAGTTGAAAGGCTGACGAAGTAGGTGGCGGAGATGTCTGCTTCCTCCACCACTCCTTGGGCGATTCCCCCTAATGCCGGCGTAGCAAATGAATTCGTAGACTACGTGGGAAATGCTGGGCGACCTTCCTTCAACCCCAACAACAACCCTTATAGCAATAACTATAATCCGGGTTGGAGGAACCACCCCAACTTCTCATGGAGCAATGCGAATAATGCGCAGCGCCCCCCCCCCCCCCCAATTCTTTCGCGCCCGGATTTCTGCCGCCTCCCCCTCTTCCAAAACCCTCCCCGATGGAGGATAATTTTTCTAAATATATAGCTTCCAACGAGTCAAATATCCGGAACATCACCGGATCGCTAAAAAACTTAGAACTCCAGGTTGGACAGCTAGCGCGAATGATGTCCGAGCGCGCGCTCGGGGCACTGCCGGGAAACACGGAGCCCAATCCGCGGGAAAATATCAATGCTATAACCCTCCGTAGCAAAAAGGAGGTTATCGATCCAAAACGGACCGATCCTCAGGTACATATTTCACCTCCGACCCCTCTTCCCCCTTCTTCAATTACGCCGCCTCTACAAATTTTAAATGACAAAATTATTAAAACGCCCTTGCCATATCCGCACAAGCTCAATAGTGAGCGTAAGGACGCGCAATACGAAAAATTTATTTTATTATTAAAACAAATTCATATTAATGTTCCCTTCTGCGAGGCAATCTCTCAGATGCCTAAATATGCGAAATACTTAAAACAACTTCTTTCCAATAAACAAAAATTAGAAAATATTTCACATATTTCTCTTAATGCTGACTGCTCAGCGGCTCTTACTAATAAATTACCCCTAAAAAGAAATGACCCGGGACGGTTCTCCATCCCGTGCCTTTTTGGCAATATTTTATTAAAATACGCCCTTGCAGATTTAGGTGCGAGCATTAATTTGATGCCGTTCTCGCTCTTTCAAAAATTAGGTTTGGGCACTCCGGCCCCTACTAAAATGCGAATCCAACTAGCAGATCGCTCGGTTAAGTTTCCCATCGGGGTAGTGGAGGACGTACTTGTCCGAGTTGATAAGTTTATCTTTCCGATAGACTTCGTCATCTTGGACATCGAGGAGGACACCGATGTACCAATTATACTCGGTCGCCCTTTTCTCACTACCTCCCGCGCATTAATTGATGTCAGTAACGGTCGTCTCCTCCTTCGGGTAGGAGATGACGAAGTTACTTTCTCTATTAATCCCTCCATAGGAGACTCATCATCGAGCGATGACTTTTGTTATAATTTAGACACATATCTCGGAGATTGTTCTTCTCCTATTTTTGAGTCTACTTTTTTAAACGACGATCTTTATGCGCTCTAAAAGTTTAACTGCGATGAGGAAACCTCTATAGACTTGCCTTTCGAACCAATTGGTAAGAATGACATAGGAATTAAAATCTCGTTAGAAGAACCGCCCTGCCTTGAACTCAAACCCCTACCCGATTCACTCAAATACGCCTTTTTGGGGAAAGATGATACACTCTCTGTTATCATTTCTTCGCATTTGAGCGAATCGGAGACTTCCGATTTATTGGGAGTTTTGCTTAAACATCGCCACGCAATTGCGTGGCAAATTTCTGATCTCAAAGGGATTAACCCGTCTTTCTGCACCCATAAGATTTTCCTTCTCGATAATTGCCGCAAAACTATTCAGCCACAGCGACGTCTTAACCCAAACATGAAAGACGTCGTTAATGCCAAAATTATTAAATTATTAGATGCAGGGATTATTTATCCCATATCAGATAGTACGTGGGTTAGTCCCATTCACGTGGTGCCCAAAAAGGGCGGTCTTACCGTAGTGGAGAATGAGCACAATGAACTCGTCCCAACTCGTACTGTTACGGGTTGGCGGGTGTGCATCGATTATAGAAAACTAAATGGCGCCACCCGTAAGGATCATTTCCCACTACCATTTTTAGACCAAATTTTAGAGCGTTTGTCTGGTCATCCGTATTTTTGTTTTCTTGATAGATTATCGGGGTTTTTCCAAATCCCCATTTCCCCCGATGACCAAGAGAAAACAACTTTTACCTGCCCGTTTGGTACCTTCGCATATCGAAGAATGCCATTTGGCCTCTGCAACGCGCCCGCTACATTCCAAAGATGTATGCTGCCGATCTTTGGCGAGCTGGTAGGAGATATTATGGAAGTCTTTATGGATGACTTCTCTGTTTTCGGAAGCTCTTTCCCGTCCTGTCTTCGTAATTTAGATCGTGTCCTTCAGCGATGCGAGGACACGCATCTTGTTTTAAATTGAGAAAAATGCAACTTTATGGTTCGAGAAGGTTTGGTTCTCGGCAATATGATTTCGTCTAAGGGGATGGAGGTCGATAAGGGCAAAGTTGAAATTATCGAAAAACTTCCCCCGCCTTCCAACGTTAAATCTATTAGGAGTTTCTTAGGGCACGCGGGCTTTTATAGACGTTTTATTCAAGATTTTTCAAAAATAACAAAGCCGCTTACTACGCTAGCAAGACACTCACTTCCGCACAAGGAAATTACACGACAACGGAAAAGGAACTTTTACCCGTCGTATTTGCTTTCGATAAGTTTCGCTCGTATATTACGCTATCCAAAGTTATCGTATTTACCGACCATTCCGCCTTAAAATATTTGTTAGCGAAAACGGACGCCAAACCCCGCCTTCGATGAATCCTCCTCTTGCAGGAGTTCGATTTAGAGATCCGGGATAAGAGTGGCGCGAAAAATTTAGCCGCCGATCACCTCTCCCGCTTAGAAAATCCCGCCGCGGAAGCGCTCGTCGAATCTGACATAAATGACAGATTCCCCGAGGAACGCCTCCTAGCCATAACTACTAGTTCATCTTCCCCTCCGTGGTTCGCAGATTTTGCGAACTATTTAGTTGCGAGGGTGCTTCTAAAAGACTTTTCGAGCCAGCAAAAGAAGAAATTCTTTTCTGACTTGAAATATTTCTTTTGGGAGGACCCTTTTATTTTTCATATCTGTGCGGACCAAGAGGTCCGAAGATGTGTCGCGGGTGTGGAGTGCACGCAAATCCTTAGGCACTGCCACGAGGGTCCGGCTGGTGGGCATTATCAAGCTAACCGGACCACGCGGAAGGCGCTAGGGGCGAGCTTCTTTTGGCCCACTCTATTCAAAGACGCTCACAATTTTGTGCGCGCATGCGATAGCTGTCAGCGGTCGGGTAACATCTCTCATCGCGACAAGATGCCCCAAAACATGTTTTTAGAGTGCGAAGTTTTCGATTTATGGGGCATAGATTTCGTCGGCCCCCTACCTCCGTGTAACGCCCCCCACCTGTCACATGACATATAACAGTGGGTCCGGCCGGGGCCCCACGCCATATAGCACAGACAAGCGAAGGAATTACGTGTGGAAATCAAAGTCTATGCGTATCCTTAACTCATTCCAGTCTAGCGCAGCATATTTTCTTGTTAGCATGAACTCAAACCAGAATGTCCACATATATAAAGATCACATTTATATATACCAACACCAGGAATGTATACAACTCACACACCCTGGCCTTATGGCCTTACAAGTTCCTCTTTACACAACAACAATTTCGTACATCGGCACGCAGGCCGGCCACACATGAAATCCAACCATGATTCTTCACACAGCCTTCATCCACTTATTCTTTCCAAACCGCAGCACCTGCAATTCATCATCCAAATCAACACAGAAAACAAAGTAACGGTCAGCATTGCTGACCCATTATAACGACCCTACCCCCTACCCGGGGTAGTGGTTCCTTCCCTGTATACAGTGCTTCCTTTCTCATCAAGCATCAGCAAACATCACCAAATCACATCATAGATAGATCATTCTCTTTATTCCACTAACTAACAAACACATCACATCACAAACGCTGGAGTCCACCAACGCTCCGTGCACTCAGGGCACCTTCTTGGCGTACCGGAATCCACCGTCGTACACCGCTGTCTCTCGAGGTGTTAACTTGTTGGTTGACCGGCCCTAGTCCACCAGCTCGCAGGCTGGCGACATCCCGCCCAAGCCACTCAGAGGTCCATCCTCACAGCATCACAAACAGAGCAGACCGACCCACACTATGTGGTGTAGCAAGCCGGGTTTATCTAAGCTCCCCAGGCATTGTCTACCCATCGATCCCCCTCCTAGTCCGATCGACCCACCCATGTGGTGCAGCAACCCGGGTTTAACTCGGCTCCCCTAGCATTGCCACCCATTGATCCTACCTTAACTGGATCAACCCACCCTAGTGGTGTAACAAACCAGGCGTATCTCGCACTAACCAGGCGTGCTACCAATTGATCATCTCACAGCTAGGAGCTTCACCAAAGCCTCCTCACAATCATCACATCCATACATTCAGCACAACAGAAATCCATTTTACACATCATCAAAGCCACGGAGTCTTCTCCGGTTTACCCATGAACATCACCAATCCAGACTACCGGTCCAGATGGGCTTCACACAGCATGCCTACGCCGTACTCTATATTTCCGGCTCTAAATGCAGACACAACAAAGGAATCACTTCCGCGATCCACCTCTTGGTGGAGTATTCCAAGCACGTGTATAGAGAAAGGACTTCGATGTCCAAGAAGGAGATCGTTACCCTTGAAGATCGCTTCGGCGCCATGAAGTAGCCGGATGGAAATCACCGCCTCGGCCTTGCCTTCACGAATCCGTTCTCGGATCTTCGCTCCGCACTCCGCAGCTCCTACAGCAGCTGGAAGACTCCTCCCTTCTCTCTCCCTTAGGCCTTTCTCCTTTCTTTCTTGGAATGAAGATGAAGAAGAAGAAGATAATAAAAGAGGGTTTGAAATCCCCTTTTTCGGCCTTCCCAACACCTGGACAAAGCCCAGCCCTTGGATCCAGGAAGAGGGAAACAAACGGCTCAGATCTGGCCAGAAAATCCTGAACACGCCCGACACGCCCTGTGACACGCCCGTGTCACAGGCCGTGTCCCTCTAAGCGGCAGACAACCGACTCAATCCAGCCAGTACACGGCCGTGTGACACGCCCGTGTCACGGCCGTGTCCTCGACACGCCCTCAGACACGCCCGTGTCTGAGGCCGTGTACCTCAACAGAAATAATCCCAAAACAACCCGAGACATCACACGGCCTGGCACACGGCTTGGCACACGCCCGTGTTCATGGCCGTGTGTACCAGGACACACCCGTGTCCCGCAAACACGCCCTAACCCGAGACGTCGAGTTGAGTTCGACGCCCACTGACACGCCCTGTGACACGCCCGTGTCACAGGCCGTGTCCTCACTGGAACTCGATACTCGACGATCGTCGCGTAACACTCGTCGAGCATACGACACGGCATCCGACACGGCCGTGTCGTGGGCCGTGTGCCCCCTCTCGACGATGTCGAGCGAAAATCGTCGACACCAAGCCCGATCGTCGACACAACCTCGACACGCCCTGCGACACGCCCGTGTCGCAGGCCGTGTCAACTGACACGCCCTGGGACACGCCCGTGTCCCAGGCCGTGTCACCCAAAAATCCTGTTTTCAGAAAATTGGCCTGTTACAATCCTCCCCTCCTTCAAATAATTTCGTCCTCGAAATTTGACGTCAAGCAGCCAATCCGTCACAACATCTCAAAATCGTACACCCCAATCCTCCGCACACACTAACAAACAGACAGCACAACAAACATCCCTAACTTCCACTTGTGCACATTCAGCCAAATAAGACCTCAAAACAAACAACATGATTGATTGATCTCCTTACAATCGCAAGTGCACCAAGCTCTTATAGAGATCTCCAACTATATAGAAACATCATTTACATACATCACGATGGATGATTCACCAAGTTCCGATTCCCGATTCAGTCAAAAGTGATGCACATTGGCTATTATTCATCACACCGGATATCAACACATAGTTTACATACACAACATTCAGAGCATCGACATGATTCACATCGCAGTTCACTTCCGCTCAGCCTCCCGATTTTGAAATTCGCGATTTAAAGATAAATGAAACGCTCGAGGCTGAATTTCACCAACTGAGCTTTGCGGCTCTTGCACTTCCATCGCATGAAATCGAGCTTGCGTCCGGGGTGCAGATGATTCAGCCACTGCTTTCCCTTTTTCGTCATATGACGCACCTGTCTTTTTCTCACTCCCTGGAGGGGCATTCCAACAGAATTTTGCGATGTGTCCTTGCTGCCCACATTTATAGCATATACGTGTATCCACACGTCCTGGCCCATACGTCGCCCCCGAAGAAACAGTCGACGGAGCGACGTCCACCGGCCTAAATCTTTTCTTCTCTCGTCTTCGAAACTCCGATTGATCCAATTGCGACATTTTAAACTCTGACTTTTCCCTTGCCAGTCTCTTATTCTCTTGTACTCGCTTCATATCCTTCTCCAAGGCACGAGCTGTATCGACTAACGCCTGAAATCCTTGGCTCACCGAACTCGGAAGTGCCAACCTCAATTCGTCCCGCAACCCTCCATAAAACCGATTTGTCTTTCACGCTTCCTCCGCAAAGGTAGATCCCGCATATCTCCCCAATCTGGTAAACTCATGCAGGTAGGTATCAATATCTCGCTCACCCTGAACCAAATGGAGAAACTCATTTTCCATCGCAATCCTCTGCGACACTGGCACATACTTGGCTAAAAATAGTTGGGCGAATTCCTCCATTGAAACCTCCATTAAACCTCGACCTGCCAAGTGATGCACTTCAATCTCATCCCACCACAATCTCACATCTCCTTCCAACAGAAAAGTGGCCAACATCACTTTCTGCTCCTCGACCGTCCTGATTGCGGTTAGGATCCTTTTTACTCTTGCCAACCAATCTTCTGCCTGCGTTGGTGAAAGCGCTCCACCAAACGTCGGTGGATGAAAGTGCATAAAACGTGACAAGGCATCGTCACTTACTTGCACTTCCACCACCTCGGCAGCATGCTCTTGCCTTCCACCAGGTCTTGCCTGTCCAGTTGGTTGTGCTTGTAACACTGCAAGCACTGTCTCCGCTACCACCCATATGGCCTCTGCCGAGGGAGGCATCGGCGCTTCCACGGGTGCTGCACTTTCATCAGACCGCTGGGGCTCAGACGGCCCAGCTCCATCCCTCGCCACCTATCAATGTACAAAACACCATTAATACGGCCAAAGCATAATGGGACTGCTACATTGACTACCCCCACACGCACAGCATGTGCATGACATACATTTCTAGTGGACATTCATGAGTTCATTTATGTTCTCTCCTCCCAAACAATCTAAACCTGGCTCTGATACCACTTTGTAACGCCCCCCACCTGTCACATGACATATAACAGTGGGTCCGGCCGGGGCCCCACGCCATATAGCACAGACAAGCGAAGGAATTACGTGTGGAAATCAAAATCTATGCGTATCCTTAACTCATTCCAGTCTAGCGCAGCATATTTTCTTGTTAGCATGAACTCAAACCAGAATGTCCACATATATAAAGATCACATTTATATATACCAACACCAGGAATGTATACAACTCACACACCCTGGCCTTATGGCCTTACAAGTTCCTCTTTACACAACAACAATTTCGTACATCGGCACGCAGGCCGGCCACACATGAAATCCAACCATGATTCTTCACACAGCCTTCATCCACTTATTCTTTCCAAACCGCAGCACCTGCAATTCATCATCCAAACCAACACAAAAAACAAAGTAACGGTCAGCATTGCTGACCCATTATAACGACCCTACCCCCTACCCGGGGTAGTGGTTCCTTCCCTGTATACAGTGCTTCCTTTCTCATCAAGCATCAGCAAACATCACCAAATCACATCATAGATAGATCATTCTCTTTATTCCACTAACTAACAAACACATCACATCACAAACGCTGGAGTCCACCAACGCTCCGTGCACTCAGGGCACCTTCTTGGCATACCGGAATCCACCGTCGTACACCGCTGTCTCTCGAGGTGTTAACTTGTTGGTTGACCGGCCCTAGTCCACCAGCTCGCAGGCTGGCGACATCCCGCCCAAGCCACTCAGAGGTCCATCCTCACAGCATCACAAACAGAGCAGACCGACCCACACTATGTGGTGTAGCAAGCCGGGTTTATCTAAGCTCCCCAGGCATTGTCTACCCATCGATCCCCCTCCTAGTCCGATCGACCCACCCATGTGGTGCAGTAACCCGGGTTTAACTCGGCTCCCCTAGCATTGCCACCCATCGATCCTACCTTAACTGGATCAACCCACCCTAGTGGTGTAACAAACCAGGCGTATCTCGCACTAACCAGGCGTGCTACCAATTGATCATCTCATAGCTAGGAGCTTCACCAAAGCCTCCTCACAATCATCACATCCATACATTCAGCACAACAGAAATCCGTTTTACACATCATCAAAGCCACGGAGTCTTCTCCGGTTTACCCATGAACATCACCAATCCAGACTACCGGTCCAGATGGGCTTCACACAGCATGCCTACGCCGTACTCTATATTTCCGGCTCTAAATGCAGACACAACAAAGGAATCACTTCCGCGATCCACCTCTTGGTGGAGGATTCCAAGCATGTGTATAGAGAAAGGACTTCGATGTCCAAGAAGGAGATCGTTACCCTTGAAGATCGCTTCGGCGCCATGAAGTAGCCGGATGGAAATCACCGCCTCGGCCTTGCCTTCACGAATCCGTTCTCGGATCTTCGCTCCGCACTCCGCAGCTCCTACAGCAGCTGGAAGACTCCTCCCTTCTCTCTCCCTTAGGCCTTTCTCCTTTCTTTCTTGGAATGAAGATGATGAAGAAGAAGATAATAAAAGAGGGTTTGAAATCCCCTTTTTCGGCCTTCCCAACACCTGGACAAAGCCCAGCCCTTGGATCCAGGAAGAGGGAAACAAACGGCTCAGATCTGGCCAGAAAATCCTGAACACGGCCCGACACGCCCTGTGACACGCCCGTGTCACAGGCCGTGTCCCTCTAAGCGGCAGACAACCGACTCAATCCAGCCAGTACACGGCCGTGTGACACGCCCGTGTCACGGCCGTGTCCTCGACACGCCCTCAGACACGCCCGTGTCTGAGGCCGTGTACCTCAACAGAAATAATCCCAAAACAACCCGAGACTTCACACGGCCTGGCACACGGCTTGGCACACGCCCGTGTTCATGGCCGTGTGCACCAGGACACACCCGTGTCCCGCAAACACGCCCTAACCCAAGACGTCGAGTTGAGTTCGACGCCCACTGACACGCCCTGTGACACGCCCGTGTCACAGGCCGTGTCCTCACTGGAACTCGATACTCGACGATCGTCGCGTAACACTCATCGAGCATACGACACGGCATCCGACACGGCCGTGTCCTGGGCCGTGTGCCCCCTCTCGACGATGTCGAGCGAAAATCGTCGACACCAAGCCCGATCGTCGACAGACACGCCCGTGTCGCAGGCCGTGTCAACTGACACGCCCTGGGACACGCCCGTGTCCCAGGCCGTGTCACCCAAAAATCCTGTTTTCAGAAAATTGGCCTGTTACACTCCGTCTTTCAAAAATATATATATTTTAGTGGCGGTCGACTACGTATCGAGGTGGGCGGAAGCGCAAACTCTCCCCACCAATGATGCGCGAGTCGTCGTTACATTTCTTTAAAAACTATTTTCGCGCTTCGGCACTCCGCGCGCTATTGTAAGCGATAGGGGGACGCATTTCTGCAAGACCCAGATGGCTAAGACGTTAGCTAGATACGGCGTCATGCACAAACTTGCCACCCCCTACCACCCGCAAACTAGTGGACAAGTAGAGGTAGTCAATCGAGAGATAAAGCGCATATTAGAGAAAACCGTTTCACTTAATAGGAAAGATTGGTCCATCAAACTCGACGATGCGTTGTGGGCTTATCGTATCGCATACAAAACCGCAATTGGTTGTACGCCGTATCGATTAGTCTACGACAAAGCGTGTCATCTCCCCGTAGAATTAGAACATCGCGCACTCTACCCCCCCTCTATTTCTTTTCTTTGTATATACTCTCTTCCCTGTTTTGTTCCGCATACTTACGTTACAATATTGGGGACAATGTTGAACTTAAGTATGGGGGTGTTTTCTCGCTTTCTTTTTCGCACTTCTATTTTCTGCACTGTATTTCTATTTTCTGCACTTCCAACAAAAAAATATCTGAAAAAACCAATTATATCAAAAAAAAAAACAAAACAAAAAAAATGAAAATGAAAAAAATCCCAAAAACTTAAGGTCTTGTTTTTTTTCTGTCTTTAAAATGTTTTTTTCTGTCTTTTTAAACCAAAACCCCCCAAAAAAATTGTAAAACAAAATTTCAAAAAAAATTATAAAACAAAAACTCCAAAAAAAATTATAAAACCAAAATTCGAAAATTTTTTTTGTTTCATTTTGTACAAATCTGTGTAAATATTTTTGTAAATAATCTTCTCTCTCTCCCTTGCTTTTCTCTCTCATTCTTGTAAATACCATCTCTTTTTCTCGCACTTTCCGCAAAACCTTAAAAATCTAAAAACAAAAGATAATAAGTTCAAAAAAAATTCAAAAAAAAAAGAGGAAAACTAAACAAAAATTCAAACAAAAAAAATTTGAGTTAAACAAAACAAAAATACAAAAAAAAGAAATAATAAATAAAAAACACAAAAAAATGATGAAAAAACTCTAAAAAACCAAAAAATAATATTTTGAAACAAATAAATGAAATATACCATCCTTAATTTTCTTGCTATCCAAAAATTTTGCTTTGAGTTTATTTATATGTGAATTTTATTAATTCTCTGTTTGCTATTCGTTTGTGAATTATAGATTGAAAAATTTAAATATTCGGGGTTAAGTTTTAAAAAGTTCATTATGCTTTGTTAAAAATAGCGAACTCGTTTTAGGCACTACTTCTAATTTTTCATTGATAGGAGCACGTGTATTATGTTAGACAATAACAACTATATGATTCAATTATGTTTACTTTTAGCTTTCTGAAAAATTGGAACTTACAATTTATTAAGGTTGCTCTCAATATTGTTTTTTAATAAAAAATCTAGTTTTCTTTTCTCACCTTCCTTATCATGCCCTACTTGACATGATAAAATTGTTATCCTTAAAAGATCCTATGTAAATGAGAATAAGATTTCGTTCCGTAAACATAGGCACCCAATAGATTAAAAAGATTATATGTTATGGAGTATGAGGATAAAATTCATTACTTCTACACATATACATTAGGTTAAAATTTATTATGAAGTTGAAACAAAAAATTGATATTAGGAAAATAAGATTTCATTTTCCTAATAATCCAAAAAGAAAAAAAATGGAGGTTCGAGAAAAAATTACCTCGCCTTCAAATCAAAACCCTCTTCATAAACCAACATCAATCCCCTTGCCAATTTCACGATTTTAGATTTAATTCAAAAATATTTTTGAGAGCATAATTTGTAAATTGCATTATTTCCAGTAAAACTCCTATAGGCTAAAAGTTCATATAATTCCAAACTATTCTTGTTAATGTAACCATTACAATTATTGCTTTCTATTTGATTATATCAAGAAGTGTTTTGGCCAAAACTTTTGCGCTATTTAAATCATCTTCATAAATTTAGGACTTAACTCTTACACCCCGTTTATTTATTTAGATCTCTCTTATAATTGATTAAGCGGTAGCTAAACTTATAGTTTTTTCTATTCCTTATAAGTTCACCTCAAACTTTTGCTCTGAAATAGCAAAAGCTTAAGTATGTGGGTATTTGATGAATTGTAAATATAACTAGTTTTATGTACATTATATCAGTCGTTTTACTTTATTTTTGTCATTTTTACTTATTTTTGTTCAATAAAATGTTTCTTTTATTGCAAATATTTTGCGAATTTATTTTATTTTGTTTTGCAGATAAAAAGCAAAAAATCTGCCCAAAATACACATGTCACGCCCGTGTACTGATGGTCACGCCCGTGACCTGGGCATGACCCGTCAAATGCCAGTGAAATCAAAGATTTTTGAAGAGAAAAGCCTGACACGCCCGGCCATACGCCCGTGTCAATCCGACACGGGGCGTGACCAAGCCCGTGTCCATCCCGCTCGACGATTTCAACTCGACGTTCGTCGAATCTAGAGGGACATGCCCGTGTCCGATGAGTGCCACGCCCGTGTCAGCCCGACACGCCCCGTGCCGAATCCCGTGACCATCTCTCGACAATTTCCGCTCGACGTTTGTCGAGTGTCGACTCAACCCGACACGCCCACCTTCACGCCCGTGACCAGGGTCATGACTTTCTCCACCTCGCCCGACAAACCACCGCCGGCGAATCCCAAAGGCAACAACGCCTTTAATTGCCGAACGACACGCCCACCGTCACGCCCGTAACAAGGGGCGTGACCGCCGCGTTTTCGACCGCATAGTCAAATCGCCGTCAAATCCGTCACTTCACCGAAATCTGCTGTTTAATAGTGCTGACACGCCCGTGTCGGAGGGCGTGTACTTGGAAATTTTTGCCTATAAAAATGCAGTGGCTGTATGAGTTCAGAGTTCCAAATTTTTGAACCGTTTTGATGCTAAGGGCTGCCGTTTGGAGCTAGTTTTGGGGCTATGTAAGGATCTTTCCCCCTCCTTTTCAAGTTGTTTTAAGCATTGTAATCAACCTTTTTTGTTAATAAAATCTTTTCTTTTCATCCTTTTAATGCTTTGTAAAATCTCTGAAGGCCTCCTTTTCATCAATCCTAAGCACTTTTAATTTTATTTTCATATGCGTGTGTGTGTAAGAGTTAAACATTGCAAAATTTATGTTTTAAAATGAAAAACAATTTGTTTTACTATCATAATAACCAAATTTATAGCCGTTATTATGGCCGATTTCATTCTCAAAATCTTAAAAATTGGTTAGACTTAGGATTTTCATGCTTTAAAATGCGTTCTTATGAACTTGTAAAACGTTAAAAAGGTGGTTTTCATCCCTCTTAACTTAGCTTTTACTTTGTTTTAATTATAAAACTATTGCTTCTTTTTAGCTTACTCCCACTTTTTAAACCATTTTACAAGGCTATAGGAATGTATAAATTATTATTTTTATTTTTATCAACTTTCATTTTAAGTAATTACAAAAAAATATTTTCGCTCAAACAATTTTTATTTTCACTTTTTATGCATTTCTATGAAAATCTAACGGTAAAAATGTAAACGTTTTAATTTTTCGGGCACTTGCTTTTCTCACTTTAATTTGAAAACCTTTTGCTCAAACAATTTTTATTTTGCCTTTTTATACATTTCTACTACATTCCAGCTGTAGAAATGCAGTCATTTTAATTGTTCAATGCATTTGTTTTTCTCAATTATTTTAGCACGAGTGTGTGCGTGTATGAGATATTTTTCAGCTCCTAAGTTAAATTATGCAAGTGTGTGTGTGTGTTTATTTATGTCGAGTGCGTGAGTAGTTACTTTCAAGTAGAGTGCGTGTGTTGTTTTTATTTTTCCGCCTACTCATTTGAGTTAATTGGCTGGATTTTATTCAAGTAGAGTGCGTGTGTTGTTTTTATTTTTCCGCCTACTCATTTGAGTTAAATGGCTGGATTTTATTCAAGCAAGTATTTGTAGCTTTTATTTTTCCGCCTACTCACTTGAGTTAAATGGCTGGACTGTATTTTCAGTGCTACTCATTTGAGTAGGACTTGTAATTTTCATTCTTTATTTTTTCGCATACTCACTTGAGTTAAATGGCTGGATTTGATTTTCCGCCTACTCGCTAGGAGTTAAATGGTCGGACTTTATTTTGATGTAAATATTTAAGAAAGCCCTGTAATCGCATTTATTTTCTCCTACTTGTTTGAGTAGGACCCGCTTTCATTTCAGTCCTACTCGTTTGAGTAGGAATTGCAATTTTCAGCTTTTATTTTCTGCCCCCACTCGTTTGAGTGGGACCTTCAAATTTCAATTATGCATTTTTCAGCTTTTATATGTAACTTAGTTTTATTTTTATCTCTTGTTATATGTTTGAATGAGTGCTGGTGTGTTTAATTGTAATAACTTTTCTAATGTTAGGGTATTTTACTTTTCTTCTTATTTTCTTTATAACCTTTCAGCGAATAGTTTAGAACGCTCGCATAACCAAACATATAAGCTATCCCCATTCCGATGAGTAGCTAATTGCTTTTAGCCCGCGGTATCGAAGAGCTTTGGGATATAAAATGTTTTAAATAACCAAATGTCTAATTTTTCAATTTAATTAAAAACTTAAGGTTTACCTCGGGTTAACGACGCGTAGAACCACATATCGATGTGTGGGCTCTATTTCCGTTATCCATACGCTAGCTTGCCGAGAGGCCGTGCGTATGGACAAATCACCCCTGGGTAAATAGAGTTCCGCACTAACCCTCGAGAGAGGAGGCACGCTTACCCTACCGGATTGGGTTCCCCACCCAATAGCGGGGTTCTTAGCGTACTGCGGGCATTAAGGGGAATCCTTCGTCGGACGAGATCCCGGTCGAATAGCCTTAATGTCCAGGTGAGCGATATTTCTAGAGATATGTGAGCTCATTATTTTGAACCTCCACAACCAAGTTTGCACTTTAATTAAACTGAAACTTTAGATATCTAGTTATTCAAATCTATTTTTAATCCTAACGTAATTCGATACCGGGAGTTATCTCTTCATCGACTATTTTCTTAAATCTATTTTCATTCCTATTTTAATTAAAACCCTCACCTACTATTTCGGTAAAATAATTGTATTTTCGGAGCAGTAGGGGTAATCAACCCGTTCCCGGGAATAATACGACCTCGGTATTCTCCCAAATATCGAGTACTACTTGCGATAGGTGCACTTGCCTACCCTAGCAAGCCCGCAGCGATCGACTCACCGAACCAACCACAGTAAGAGTCTGTTCGCGGGCCAATCATATCCCTTGCCTCAGATCGACGCACTGGTTGACTCAGCCACTTGTTTTTCTATAATGAGTTTTCTAGATGCATTTTCAGGTTATCATCAAATAAGGATGCACCCCCCGGACGTCAAGGATGTCTCGTTCATCATGGGGGATGGATGCTACTGTTACAAGATGATGCCATTTGGGCTAAAGAATGTATGAGTGACCTACCCGAAAATGATGGACAGGGTCTTCAAAGAGCAGAAGGGGAGGAACCTGGAGGTGTACGTGGATGATCTCATGATCAAGAGTCAGGATGTGGACTCTCACCTCTAGGACGTAGAGGAGACCTTCGCCACCCTGCGCATGTACAAGATGCGTTTGAACCCCCTGAAGTGTGTCTTCGGGGCTAGCAGGGGGAAGTTATTGGGGCACCTCCTCACCCCTGCAGGGGTCGAGCTGAACCCGGTAAGGTCAAGGCCATCTTGGAGCTGGGATCGCCACGAAACACTAAGGAGGTGCAGCGACTGATGGGGAAGCTGGCAGGGCTAAGTAGGTTCCTCTCTCGTGTTGGGGAGAAGTGTTCCCCATTCTTCAAAACACTAAGGGGTGGTCAAAAGTTCGAATGGACCAAGGAGTGCGAGGAGACATTACAGGCCCTCAAGATGCAGTTCACCCAGGCCACGCTGCTCCAAGGTCCAAAGGAGTGGGAGGACCTGTTTTTATATCTCGGGGTCGGGGCGGAGACCTTGAGCTCCGTCCTAGTTCGTGAAGAGGGGAAGAAGCAGCTCCCTATTTATTACGTGAGCCGGGTCCTGAGAAAGGCCGAGCTCCGGTATCCAATTTTGGAGAAACTAGCCTTCGCCCTGATCGTCTCAGCCCAAAGGCTGCGACCCTATTTCCATGCGCACTCAATCCGAGTGGTGACTAACCATACCCTCTGCAACATCTTTGAGGGGGTGGAGCATTCTGGCAGGCTGGCCAAGTGGTCGGTGGAGTTGAGTGAGTTTGATGTCTCCTTCATCCCCCGCCTCTCGATCAAAGCTCAAGCGATGGCCGACTTCTTGGCCGATTATGTGGTCGAGATGGCGGAGGAAGAGCTCACTCGTCCGACTCCTTGGAAGGTGAAGGTGGATGGCGCCTCGGGGAGGCATTCCCTAGGAGTGGGGGTGATCTTGGAGAGTCCCCAGGGAATTAGAATTGAACAGACGGTGGTGGTGCACTTTCCCATCACCAACAATCAGGCCGAGTATGAGGCCGTGATAGCAGGGCTGCACCTGGCCAGGGAGCTGGTTGTGTCAGACGTGGAGGTCCTTACTGACTCCATGGTGGTAGCTTCCCAGATCAACGGGGAGTTCGAGGCAAGAGAGCCTACCCTGCAGCTATACTTAGCCAAAGTAAAGGGGATCATCGACATGTTCCAGACTTTTTTCATCAAACACATGCCCCGGGAGGAGAACGAGTAGGAAGATCGGCTAGTGAAGCATGGACCTCGGGTGGGGGGTGCCATCACTGACTTATTCCGCCCTTCCATCGAAGAGGGGGAGCTTATGGAAATAGACCAATGACCTTCGTGGATGGACCCGGTCACAACCTTCCTTTCCACGGGAGAGTATCCGAAGGGGGTAGACAAGAAGAAGCTAAGGTACAAATCAGCGTACTACCTCCTCCGGGATGGGCATCTGTACAGGAAGACTCTCTCGGCGATGTTGGCTCGTTGCGTGGCCGAGGGGGAAGTACAGCGAATCTTGGAAGAAGTTCACTCCGGGGAGTGTGGGAGTCACTCAGGGAGTCGGACCCTGGAAGGAAGGATCGTCAGGCAAGGGTATTTTTGGCCCACCGTGGGCCGCGATGCGACAGAGTTCACAAAAAGAAGCCACAAATGTCAGCTATTCGCCCCCCTCCAGCTACAACCGCCTCAGCGGCTCAAAAGTATCACAACCTCCTGGCCCTTTGCCATTTGGGGAATGGATTTGGTTGGACCATTCCCCCAGGCCAGTGGGTAGAGAAGGTTCCTACTAGTAATGATCGATTAATTCTCCAAGTGGTTGGAGGTAAAGACGATAGCCAAGGTGACCTCCCAGGTTATCAGAAACTTTGTTTGGGGGGAGATCATCTGCCGCCATGGGCTGCCCCAGGCCATTGTCACAGACAATGGACCTCAATTCTCCAGCGCGGAGTTCACCAGTTTTTGCGAGCAGCTTGGAATCGACCTCAGGTTCGCCTCAGTCCATCACCCCAGGAGCAACAGGCGGGTGGAGGCCGCGAACAAGATCATCGTCAACCTCCTGAAAAAGAAGGTGGAAAATCTGAAGGGGAGCTGGGTGGAGCAGCTTCTCGTGGTTCTCTGGGCTTTGAGGACCACCCCCAACACAGCTACAGGAGATACCCCCTTCAAGCTCTACCATGGGTGCGAGGCAGTGCTCCCCGTAGAATTTGAAGTTCAAACGCCTCGGGTTGTCGCAGCCAGGGAAGGAAGGAAGAATGGCAGGATGAGAACGAGGAAGAGCTGCGGCTTTCTCTCGACATGGTGGAAGAGCTGCGGGACCTTTCCGCCATCCGACAGGAAGAGGTGAAGAGAAGGATGGCCAAATACTTCGACAAACACGTCAGAGTCAAGCAACTTGTGGAAGGGGACTTGGTGCTGAAAAAGGGGGATGCAGCAGGGAGGTTGGCAACCGTGGGGAAGCTCAACCCCAACTGCGAAGGTCAATTTATTGTAAAAGAGGCTTTAAGGTTAGTGGGGTATCGACTACAAAATATGGAGGGCGAGACCATAAGTCTCACCTGGAGTGGTGACGACTTAAAACGCTTTTTCCCTTGAAACATGTAAGTGGTGTTTTATTTCTTAATGAAAGTTCTTTAACACGCAGATCCCGTTGTCAGGCTCGCACCTAGCTGGCAGGGTTGGAAGTCACTCGATGTCATCCTTAGACCTCTAACAGATCCCGCTGTCAGGCTCCCACGTAGCTGGCAGGGCTGGAAGTCACTCGATGGTAACAGTCGTGGACCCCGAGCAGATCCCGCTGTCAGGCTCTCTCCTAGCTGGAAGGGCTGGAAGTCACTCTGTGTCATCCTTAGACCTCAAGCAGATCCCGCTGTCAGGCTCTCACCTAGC
Source organism: Platanthera guangdongensis (assembly GCA_039583875.1). Classification (NCBI taxonomy): domain Eukaryota; kingdom Viridiplantae; phylum Streptophyta; class Magnoliopsida; order Asparagales; family Orchidaceae; genus Platanthera; species Platanthera guangdongensis. The sequence goes on along the minus strand of CM077155.1, from coordinate 78,910,174 downwards.
TGGCAGGGCTGGAAATCACTCGATGGTTTTAGCCGTGGACCCCGAGCAGATCCCTCTGTCAGGCTCCCACCTAGCTGGCAGGGCTGGAAGTCACTCGGTGTCATCCTTAGACCTCGAGCAGATCCCGCTGTCAGGCTCTCACCTAGCTGGCAGGGCTGGAAGTCACTCGATGGTATCAGCTGTGGATCTCGAGCAGATCCCGTTGTCACGCTCTCACCTAACTGGCAGGGCTGGAAGTCACTCGATGGTATCAGCCATGGATCCCGAGCAGATGCTGCTGTCAGGCTCTCACCAGGCTGGCATGGCTGGAAGTCACTCGGTGTCATCCTTAGACCTCGAGCAGATCGCGCTGTCAGGCTCGCACCTAGCTGGCAGGGCTGGAAGTCACTCGATGGTATCAGCCGTGGACCCCAAACAGATCCCACTATCAGGCTCTTACCTAGTTGGCAGGGTTGGAAGTCACTCAGTGTCATCCTTAGACCTCGAGCAGATCCCGTTGTCAGGATCCCACCTAACTGGCAGGGCTAGAAGTCACTCGATGGTATCAGCCATGGACCCCGAGCAGATCCCGCTGTCAGGCTCTCACCTAGCTGACAGGGCTGGAAGTCACTCGACGTCATCCTCAGACCTCGAGTAGATCCCACTGTGAGGCTCTCACCTAGCTGGCAGGACTGTATGTCACTCATCGGGGAAAGAGATCAACTACTCGCCAGATAACGGGGGAGGTCTTGATACGCAAAGTAGTGTCAGAAGTCGGGGAACCAGATGTCCAAATGACGAGTAATTGGAGTCGTGAAACTAACCAAAAAGGGTGGAACGGCCTAATGTAGTCGTCGAGCGCACAAAATGATGGCCAAAAGGGGGCAAGAACTCGGGCCGCATTGCAAGAGTGTCAGCCCGCGAGAAAGCCGATGGCTCAAGCGAGCGACGAACTGGCTCGCCTCTCCTGGTGAGCGAGTAGTCACCTCAGCGAGACCGGACTACCGAGGTAGGTCTCCGCTAGCGGGACGACCGGTTGAGTCTCCGATGACTCCAAAGCTAAATCCGTAGGCGTGCGACCTCGTCAGCATAACGCGAGATAAACGACCGCGAGTACGGAAAGGGAGAGTTTACATCGCGCAATAACAGCAAACATACATATAACGCGAGCGAGGAAGCATTTATAAGAGCAAGAATAGATAAAAATCGCAAAGTCATGGCACTGCTCGCGCTTACATTTCAAACAACCAAAAATATAAAGATATGCATATAACAGGCGAGTCGTAGGGGCGAGGGCGACGCGAGATCCTGGGCGGGAAGTCCTAGAGGTGCTGGTAGGACTTATCCCCGGGGTCCGACACGAGAAGGAACAACGCCAGCACCACCTCGCTCGCCGAGAGCCCCACGCCCTCGCTCTTGAGGAGGTCGGCGCGACGCAGCATCTGCATTGTATACTTCGCGGCGTTGGCATCGTTCTTTTGCATCAAGACCTCCAACTTGTAGTCAGAGTGATGTTCAAGCGGGCAGCTGCTATTGGCTGGCTGAGGGGCGGTTGCGGCAGCCTCCGGCTCGCGCACCTGCGCCTCTAGCGCCAACTTGTCCTGACCGAGGGTGGCGATCTCGGCACCCATCCGGCTCGCCGTCGCCGCATCCTGCGAAAAGGAAGAAGGTCGGAGGATGGATTCGGGAAAGGAAACGTCAGCTAGAAGTAAGCACGAGATGAAAGATATACCACCCCTGCCAAGTACTGAGCGAGTGTCTCCTCGGCCGCGTCGGCCCGCTTCCTCTGGAGATCAGCCTCCCCCTGAGCAAGTTTGCGGGCCTCCTCCTTCTCGTCCGCCAACTTCTTAAGAGAAGTGGCGTTCCGCTCCAACTGGGTGCAGCGCCGCCAAACCATATGGGCCAGCTCCAGGCCGTGGAGTTGGGCCCGCGTGCTTTCGTGCACCAGCACTCGCGTCGCCCCCTTGTCGTAAATGGTTGCCTCCTCTCGCGAGTAAAGGCCAAATGAGAAGTTATAGGCCTCCCCGCCGATAGTGTCCTGCTCCAACCAACTCGGCAGCAGGGTCGAAACCACCGCGCAATTTGACTCTTTGTCCCATAACAGAAGCGGGATGCCGAGCTCGTCCAGGTATTTCTCGCCATAGCCAAAATTACGGTTCCCTCTTGGCACCGGCTTCGCGGCAGCATACGCCCCGTCCGGCGGCCCAGAAGTGCCCGCCACCTCGCCGGGGGTTTCGCCGGTCGAAGCGGTCAAGAGGGCGGGGCCCTCGGCCGATTGATCCGCCCGGGCCTTGCCTTTTCTTTGGCCTACGGCGGATAGCTCCCCCGCAGTATTCGCCTTCTTGGGCGGGGGAGTGGGCTATTCGCGGCCCGGCCGTTTCCTAGAATGGAGCGCCGGGATGTCGCGCTGAGCGGCGTCAGCGACCTGAGCGCGGGCGAGGATGCTAGAGGCGACCCTAGTACTCTCATAAGGGGGGTGAAGGCGAACGTCCCGCTCACCTGCCAAGGAGAGAAAGGATGAAGCGAGAGTAGAAAATAGTGAAGCAGAGTATTGGCGAGTATCTAACCTCCACCAGGCGGGACAGCGGCGAGGTTACCCAGGTTGCGGCGCAAGTATGTGACCTCGAAGTTCTTCCCAGCAAAGAATCCCCACAGGTCTGTTTCGTGGCCCCCCAGGCTGGACGGTCGGTAACTCGCCTCGCTGAGCTGCACCGGCGATAAAGGTATGTTGCCGAAGTCCCCCTTGACGAACAACAATTTCTTGAGCCAATTGTGGCTCTTATTGAAGGTCTCCCGCATGTTGAGGTGGGCGCTGGAGAAGTAGGCGGCCCCGTCCCGGTTCGCGCGGAAAGAGAACAATTTGCGGAAGACCGCAAGACTGAACTCGACCCGCTCCTAGCGCAAAAAGCAGGCAAACCCTACCATGACCGCCATAGAGTTCGGGGTCATCTGGCCTATGATGACCCCAAAGTACTTCAACACTTGACGAACCTACGACCACAGAGGAAGTCGAAGGCCCACCTCAAAGTGAGCCAACGGGATAACGAGCTCGTCCCTGGAGAGATCGTTGATCTTCTCCCCTTCCCCGGGCCGTCTTGCCGAGAATCCAGGTGGGACGTGATCGCCAAGAGCGTCTAAGTACTCGCGCTCAGAGATAACAGCGTGGGGGAAGTCATGCTTCGAGAACGTCCAGGCGCACTTACTTCGCCCGTCCGCGTCGCCGACGCCGCAACCCATTCCGCGGAGCGTTTGCCGAGCGAGCGAGAAAACCTCAGAAGGGCGCACGCGAGTCGGGCTTCGCGAGGAGCAGGAGAGGAGAAAGTGCTTAAGTGCGGTCGAAGGACAAGAACCAGCAAGACCTATTTATAGAAGGAGAGAGAAAAAAAGAGAAAGATCGGGAAAACTTTCCTCCAGCGGGAAAAGAGCGTATAACAAAAATCTGGCTTGGCGGTTCACTTCCCGAGACCGCAACCGCACCGCCGAGACGATTCAACAGCGGGTCATGCCCGCTCGCATCCGCACGTAAGGCGGGCGGGCGAGATGCGGCCCGCACCCGCCCAGAACTCTGAGCGAGCCGGGGAGACTCTCAGTCGGCGAGCCCCTGGCCCGCTCCCGCTAAGATCAGAATGGCGGGCTGGGCAAGTCTATCCTATGGCCTCACACTCGCCCGAAAGAGCGGCGTGCAGATGATGCAGGTGCATCCATACCGACCTCAGAGAAGGTCAAGAAACAACACGATAAAAACGACTTACACCAGAAATCAGAAACCAGACCCGCGGACGGGCAAGAAAAGTCGAAGATTATTACATACATTGAATGAGTTTTTAAAATAGTACCCCCCCACCCCGAGGCGAGCCACCTCGAAACGCAGACGCGGCCTGACCTGGCGATAGGCCGCGAACAAAGGGGAAGAGAAGGTGGATCAGTACTGGATCCACTTCCACCTGCCCCGCCATTGCGTTCCAGTTCATGGTGGCACGCGAGGATAGTGATAATCGCGCACCGCCACCAACTCATGCTGGGCCAGGCCAACTTGCTCCGTGACACTCTTTATACACTCCTCGGCCCACGTAATATGTGCGCCAGGTGAGGTGACCTCACCACCTTCTGCTGCGCGCGGAGCTCCCTCCAAAGCCGTGAGCCGAGCCTCGGTCTTGGCCTTGTCCCGGTCGACTCTCTTGACAATCTCCTGAAGCAACAGAGTGTGTTTCTGGAACATCCACGTGACTTGCCTCTTCATCCCCCCCGCGTCAGTCGGGTCGCCCAGATAATTCAAAACACCCTCCACGTCAGGAGGAGGCGAGTACCCTTCGCTCATCTCAGTTTCAGAAGAGATCGCGTTGTAACCTGCAAAGAAGAGATTCAGAGTCGACAGGCGAGAACAAGACAAGCGCCAAGTGCGAGCGTACCAGGGGTTGGCATGCCCTCCATACCGGCGGACGGACGGGAAGAACCTGGCCAACCTTGAAAGGGTTCTCCCTCGAAGGCTGCAAGAGATTTCCCTAGTCCAGGGGGAACTGGCGACCGAGGGGTATTCTGGGGTAGAAGACCGAGGCCCGAGGGGCTGGCGATCCGCTCAGTCGAGAATGGAGGGGAGCGATCCTCCCCCCCATCACCCTCATCTTCGCGCGGCAGTACCTACGAGATAAAAGGTCAGAAATGAAGCAACAAGTCAGGAAGGAGGATCACATACCTCAGGAGTGACCTCAGTGCCAGCCGCCGAGCTGGAGCACGGGAAGTTATTCGTCGGGGACCGCCTAATAATCCTTCCTTTTACCGGCCTAAATAGAAGGCCGGGAGACCCCACGCGCCAACCAAGGGACGACCTCGAGGGCCTCCTCCCGAGTCTTCTGGCCCGCGTCTGCCAGACGGGCTCGCACCTCCTCGCTGACTAGCATAGAGCAGCTACAGTTCGCTTGGAAAGACGAGATGAGGTAGAGATTCATCCACAGGCTCAGTGGTATATTTATAGCCGTGTAGTGGGACCGACCAGAAGATTCCATGTCAGCTCAGCATAGCACTCACTGAACACGCGGGTTGGATGATTCTTTCCGAGCTTGATCAAGCTCAAAAAGAGCGGAGATTGTGTACAACCGCGTGTTCGCAGAGCGGGCCCCGCCAAGCCAGACGAGCAAACCAGGTCGCCCGGCCCACGCCAGAACAGCATGCAGGCATGCAGCAGGAGGCTAGCCCGCTCCCGCTTAGGTCAGGCGAGCGAGCCAGGCGAGCTGACCCCTTCATCCCTCTTGCTTGCTCAGAGATTCGTCGACCGGAGTTGAGGTCACCATTCGTTGAACCGGTATTCGCGGATGGGTTTGACGAGCCCAGATCTGCGGACCGCTCTAATGGTCACAGTGGCCGCCAGCCCGCTCCCCTATACGCGACCTAGCCGCCTGACCGCCTCGGTAGAGGATTGGCGGGTCACGGTGGCCCGGCTCGCGCTCTCCCAAGAAGAGTAGGCGAGCCGCTAGAGCCAGGTCGCACCGGCCTCTCGCGGGAAGAGATTAGTGGCGAGCTGACCTCCCTATCCCTGGATGGGGCCCAGTAGAAGCCCCGAGGTGAAATTACCTGGATGCCCTCCCCATGGGTGCGAAGAGCTTGTTGGAACAGCGGAGCTACGCTGTTGGCAGACCAAGTTGGACTGCACATACCTGTTCAAAACAGCGGAGGTTGGCTATTTGCAGGCCATTCTCAGAATTCTATAAATAGAACCCAAGGGGCACCTCAGAGGGCATGCTCTCATACTCCCTAACTACTTGGTCCTCTAGTGCTTTCTGAGGTAGCCTTAGCTCGGTCTGTAGCTAAGGAGGGGAAGTACTCTCAGGTCTTCCGGGTGTGTGGTGGGTCCTCCCCGCCGAGCCCTTGGGTCAGTTTTCCGTTGTCTCTTTTGTTGTTTTGTTTGCAGGAGCGAAGTAGGTGCGCGATCACCCCTTCCACAACGGTGAACTCCACAAGAGACCGAGATTTCGGTTTCAACACCGGCCACCTGGGGCTACGCCACCATCAGCGATTGTCTCCACCACCTTCACTAAGGTGGTGGCTAGCATTTCCCGGCGGTGAGGCCGCCAGAATCAACTTCTCCGGCAATCCCAAGCATCATGAAAAACTCGGAAAATCCATCTATTCCTCACATGGAATCGGGCTCAATTGAGCCCGATATCTCCCCTAATTGATCTAGGATGCTAGTACGGGAAGAGAGGAGGTGAAACGGACCTGATTCAGGCCTTGGCGGGGAGTGCGGCGGCGGTTGGCCATGGCCGAGCTGCTCTGGCGACAGTTTGCTCAAATCCTCATTTCTCCCCCATTTGTTTTGATCCAGTAGTCGATTTCCACTCCTCTCCTCTCTCTGAAGCTAATGGCGGGGTGATTTGGGCTGAGGTGGGCTGTAAGTGGAGTTAATGCCAAGGTGAGCTCAGGCTCAACCTTGGATGCTTCACCCATGTTGCCAAGTGGCCACCATGCAGCCAAATCCTTCTGAAATCTTCTTGGGTGGCCGACCAGCAGTTTTTTTGGGCAGAAGGAGCCAAGGCCAAGTGGCCTCCTCCTCTTAATTTCACCTTCTCTTTCCTCTTCTTGGATGAATTCTCCAAAATGCCCCCATGCATGCACTCTCTCTCCAAATCCAGAGGGGTAGGGCTGGTATTTGACACTTGAGCTGGTCATGGGCCAAGGTTGGTGGCCTTAACCCAAGGGAAATGGGCTTAGCCCATATTTTCCTCTTTAGGCCACATGTTTGAACAAGTTGACTTTTTTAGGTTGACTTGGTCAACATGGCTAGTGGGCTGACCCCACTTGAGGGTCATGGACCCTATTGCACCACCCAACTTGGGTTGGGTCATAGTGGTGTTCCAGTTGGAATATTTGGGCCTTTAGGTGTGGGTTTGACCAATTTATGGTTTAGGGTTGACTTGGTCAAATTGGGTCTATGGGCGACCAATGACATGCTTTAGGGTTCACTTAGATTGTTCTTAGGGTTAGGGCAATGTGGTGGTCGTCATGGTGTGACTAGGGTTCCTATTTAGGTTAGTTTGACCTAGTTTGACTTGGACCCTATAGTGGGCCCCACATGGCTACAACCTACCTTCAAGGGTCAAACCTAGCTAAAACCCTTACCACCCACCACATGCCTAACCCAATCTAAGTTGAGGGGCCTAATTGAAAATGAGATGTTACACGCATGAGGCGCCTGCTTCAGACAATATAGGACTTTCTTTAGCTTGCATACATGTCCTGGATGATCTTCAGAGACATAATCAAGTACTTATACTACGAAGATGTCATTGTTAATCTCTTCGTAAAGGAACACATTCTTTATATCGAGTTGCCAAATCTTCCATCCTTGGCAATCCGCCAAGGTGATCACCACCCAAACTAGAGTCATTTTTTCCACCACACTGAACATCTCTTCATAGTCCTCCCCATACTATTATGAGAACCCCCGATCTACAAGGCGAGCCTTGTGCTTCTCGATGCTGCCGTCAGCCTTCTTCTTCAGCTTATAAACCCACTTGCATGTAATAGGAGTGATGTCATCGATGTTGGGTACAAGATACCAAGTCTCGTTATTCTTAAGGGCGACCATATTCTTATCCATGACATCTTCCCACTATTTATGCCAGTGGCGTTCTTAAAGCTCGACAGCTCTCGTTCATCTAAGAGACTTGCAAAGAAACAAGAGATGAAACTCACTATATTCCCGTCCCTATATCGAGCTGGTGGAAAAATAGTCCTCTTGGAGCTCCGCAGGGCTTGACCCTGATCCACCACTCCTGCTGCTTCTTCTATACTAGATCTGATCTCAAGCATACTAGGAGCATTGCTCCCCTGCTTATAGATCCAGAAGCATCCGCCACATAAATAGATTAAACCAGAGCACTTGGTGATGCAGGCAACTCCACCATAAGATCTCAAACAGCTTCTCCTTGCCCTCCGTCTGACTTGCTCTCCTGTATCTCCACAGGTAAGCTACCCTAGTACGATGTAAGTTCGTCAAAGACAATATGTATTGAGATTAAGAACTTCTTCATTGCAGGATCCAAACACTTTCATCGCTTCTTTCTCTCAGCATAGCACATGAAGACAAGCTTCATTACATTCACGTCTAGCTTAGTCCTGAGAGCATCTAGAACGTGCATGTAGCAAGTAGATCCAAACACCTGAAGATGTTCAACTCTGGGCTTCTCTTTGAACATCAACTAATGAGGAGAGTTCATTTTGCTCGGATAGAGGGGAATCCTATTGATGATATACGCAGCACAAGCCATTCTCTCTACCTAGAAGGCCATGGAAATGCCTTTGGTGTGAAGCCAGTACTTACAGGTTTCCATCAAATAACAGATCTTTCGCTCTGCAACTCTGTTCTGTTATGGATTATGTGCACAAGTGAGCTCCCTCTGGATTCCAAACTTTCTACAGAAGTTAGAGAACTCATGTGAAGTAAACTCTCCGCCATTATCAGTTCTCAATTTCTTTATCCATAGACCTAGCCAGCCATCCACGAGCTCCTTGAACTCCATGAACATCCCAAAATCCTCTGAATTCTCTTTCAAGAAGTATACCCAAGTATAACTGGAAAAGTCATCAACAAGAACCAGCATGTACCTGCTACTGCCGAGACTGGGAGTGACGGTAGGTCCCATTAGATCACTGTGGATGCATTCCAGCAGTGCTCTACACCTAGTCTGTGATATGTAAAATTGAAGGCGATGAGCCTTTCCATACTGACCTCCCGCACATAGGTGACCGTCACCAAAAGATGAAAGGTTAGGCAGACCATGAATCAGGCCTTTTACCGCCATAACCTTCAGCTTATCCATCCCAACATGACCAAGTCTCTCATGTTAAAGAGCAGCGTTGTCGTTTTCCCTCATCTTATCAACATAGGAGCTTATCGCCAACACAAACAAGACCTTCACCCATCTTTCGACATGAGTGACAATAGATTTTACAGCTGACATATTCCTGATAATCTTCTCTTCTGCTGGGCCAAATAGAATGTGATACCTAGTGTCAACCGCATTGGTCACCGAAAAGTTGTTTTTTTCATTCCCGGCACGTGATACACGCTCCTCAATATGAGTGGCCCTTGATCACTACCTATAGAAATCGTTCCCTCTTTCTCTATTGCATGTACAATATCATTAGCACTAATAATGACATCATTATCCTTGTAATTCTACAAAGAAGATAATTTGGACTCATCCCCAATGAGGTAAAGACCACACCCCGAGTCCATGATCCAGTCCTCTTGATAGTTAATGGAAGAAAGTGCACTAACATAAGTGCCCTTCAAGAAGGCACTCCCCCATCCTCCTTCCTTAGCTTCAGACATAGCCTCCTCCTTCCCTACAACATGCCATGGCTGAAGATTCACTTTGCATTCACTAGGGATGTGACCAAGCTTGATATACCTGTAGCACCGAGGTTCATCCCGCTTATTCCCGTCATCATGCTTAGGAGCCTTGCTCCTTTACTATTGTTACAAAGAAGACAGACCATCGCTAGCAGGTGACTTCTTCTTCCTATCTCATTTCTTCTTCTTGCCAGAGATGAGAGCCTCGCCATCTCCCCCTGAGATCAAAACTCCAGCCATCTGCTTCACCAAGCTTTCCTGTGAAGCCAACCGATTTTTCAACTCGAATAGTGATGACGGATTGGCCCAGCCTTGCAAACAAGTCAGAAAGGCAACATACTCCTTCTGCAAGCCGCAAATGATGTGCATCTTTAGCTTCAATTTTGAGATCGACCCTTCCGGTTCCAAGGCAGTTATCTCTGAGCAGATATTCTTCATCTTCAAGAAGAAGGAAGAAATGGACAGATCACCTTGAGTGGCCTTTGCCAACTGATGAGTCCGATTTATATATGGTTTTCAAACTCATCTGGGCTTGTTTTCTCACTCATGCACTACATTTCAACCAGTAATCAGTTATATTTGCTTCGATTAGTCAATGACCACACTATGCACCGCTTTGGCCCGAGGGTGTGCAATTGTGCATTCTGTTGTCGGGGGTAAGCACATGGTGATCCCCATGGTTCTTTCCGGCTATTTTTTTGTTGTGTATTGGTGATGGGAGCTTGTGCACCAATTTTGATTTTTTTTGCTGTGTAGGTTGTGTGTTTTTCATAAGGCATGAATTCTAATTTGTGGAAAACGCACGGTCGTGCGTTTCCTTAGCGCATGCTTTTTGCTCGATCGTACGTTTTGTTGAACTGGAGAAGAGTCGAGTGGAGCTCGATGAATATCGTCGAGCTGAGCTCGACGAATATCATTGAGCTGAGCTCAACTATCTTCACGCACGGTTTCGTCGATAAAGTGTGTGAAGGAAACACATGGTTTTCCTATCGCTGCCTTGATTTATTGTGTTCTATGGTTAATCGTGCGATTTGCTCACACACGGGCAGAAGTGCCCGGGCCCGAGTAAAACGCACAGTTCCCCCTACTTGCTGGAAATTTCTACATTCTATTGTTACCCGTGCGTTTTCCTTCACGCATGGGTGGAAGCGTCTGTGCACGAGGAAACACACGGGTCAACGCTTCTTCTTCCGCAAGCTTGTTCTAGAATTTAATATCTCACGGTTAACGCACGGTCATGGCCCAAACTGTGCGCGTCCATTATTTCTGACTTCTCTATTTAAGCCGCAGGTATCATTCGCCCAATGGAGTCAGGCCGCCATTTCCGCTCCTTTGAGTGGTAAAACCTTCCTCATGCCTTTTTATTCTCTCTCCTCCTTGGAGAGTTCCTTCGGCCAACGTTCTCCTTCCAAAAGATCTCAATAGCTTCATCTTCGGCCGTCATCATCTTCTCCAACTTCAAAGCCCTGTTTCAAGCTCTTAGGTGCTGCATACGTGGAGTTCTTCGGTCAGGTTTAACCCGACAGCTATTCACAAAGAAGACAGGTTATTAGAAGGAAGTGACAGCTCTTCTCAACCCCGGACGTCATATGTAGACCGAGCACGAACAAGGCCCGATAACCCTTGACTCCGGCCGCTGATCTTGGAAAGTCTTCGTGCGTTTGGTTGTATCTCTCCACCTTCTCTTGTAGTAACTTTTCTCTTGATTGCTTGGTTGTTGTATTGATGAGAAAGAACTTGATTTACTTAATGATTTCAGCATGTATATGTGTTGACATATTTTAGTTCTTGATTGTGTTGGTACGCTTCCATCCTTAGTGTTCTTGGTGCGATAACGCCATCTTAACAATTGTTAGGAGCGTGCGTGGCGAAGCGGTGACTGCGACCCTCAATGGTTTGTCCATCCTCCTTATTACTCACTTGAGTAATCCACCCAAGAGAAGTGGTGAAGGCGACCCACATTAGTTTTATTGGTGTTAAAATTAGGAAACCAAAAATCAAAATCCCTTGTTACATTAGACCTTGCAATTCCTCTTTCAATAGCGAAGTCATACTCCCTACCTGCACTCCTCGAGAAATCGATATCCGGGGATTCAAATCATCAAATTTATTACTTGACTACGATCGGTACACTTGCCTAAAGTGCCATCAAGTTTTTGGTGCCGTTGTAGTGGAGTGCAACCATTGTGTGTATTTTTCTATTGAAAAGCTTGTGGCAAGCGTTTTTGTCATTTTGATCATTTTTTGTGTGTGTTATATAACAGATCCAAACCCCAGGATTATAGAGGAAGATCTTGGAGTAGATCTTGAAACCGCAGGAGCGAGGCGAGCTCGCCGGCGTGCTGTTGTTGTTGAAGGTAGAGAAAGAATGGAAGAGTTAAGTCAAGGTGGAAATGGCCTTGGTGAACGGGTCGTTGAGGACCAGGAGGTGGTCCAACCCTGCATTAGGACAATGCGAGACTTCACGACCTCTACCGCAGGAAGTGTTTACCTGGGCTTCGGCCCAGCCATCGTAAACAACCACTTCGAGATAAATCCTATCGTACTCAACATGATCCGAAATAACACGCAGTTTTCGGGCTGGCAAAGTGAGGATCCACAGCTCCATCTGGAGGAATTCTCGGAGATTTGTGGCACCTTCCGCTACGCCAGTATTACTGATGATGTGGTGAAGCTAAGGCTGTTACCGTTTTCACCGAGGGACAAGGCGTAAACCTGGCACCATACTATTTCTCCCAGGACTGCAGCTACGTGGGATGCTCTTTCCACGACGTTCCTAGCTAATTTCCACCTGATGGACAGAATAGTGAACACCTGAAGGGAGATAACCACTTTCCTGCAGCTGGACCAGGAAACTTTGTCTGAGGCATTGGAGGGATTTACTGATCTGCAGCATCGATGCCCCCAGCATGGCTGTGAGCAGTGGAATTTAGTTGAAATCTTTTATTTTGTTGTTAAGCCCAATTACAGGGCTATGATCGATGTAGCGACTAGAGGCACTATCATGAACCTGACTCCCGACGAGGCATTGCAGCTCCTTCATGACATTGCTTCCCAAAGCACGTATTGGACTGCGGGAAGAAATGCACTGATTGGTGCTAGAAATTTGTTTGAGGTAAATGAGGTGCATCTGCAAGCTGAGGCAAGCCATCCTACGATGGATGGAATGATGATGCTGAAAGTGAGGGGTTAGATCAGGAATACTCTATAGGGGGGGGGGGGGTGAATAGAGTATCTTTAAATTTTCAAACCTTTTTGGTGTAAATAGAACTTCTGCAGGGTTGATCAAACCTAAGATAAAATAGACTATCACAGGTGCTATAGAATATAAACTAATTAAACACAAACACTGCAATCCTAACTAGCACAGCCACAACAAGAACAAAAAAAAACAACCAGACAACACAATAATTTTATAGTGGTTCCCCAACCTGGGTACATCCACTCTTCTACCACCCTGGTAGGAATCCAATCAGGTTTTTGATCAGGTGACTTCCACCAATGAGCTTTTGATCAGGTGCTCAAAAACCAAACCTCAAGTCTTTTGATCAGGTGACTTGCAACCAGGAATAACTTTTGAAGGGAGTTAAGAACCCTTTTTACAGTGTGGGATGAGAGATTGATTTTGTCTTCTCTTTCTCAAATACACTATGAGAAGACTTAAGTGGATCTTGATGTTAGCATAGGCTCCCCCTGAGATGTAGAATGGTTCCGGAAGTTGGATCTTTGCTGCAAGGTGATAAGCCTTCAAACTGTTGCTTTGACCAGATGAGCTCTAGGAACTTCTTGACAGATATTGTAGTTGTTGTCCTTTGAAGAATCCTGGAAGAAGACAGAAGAAGACTCTTGATTTTGATTACCTGTTCTTCCTCTTCTTCAGATTGCTTTGATGTTTCTGGTCTAGGGCTGTTTCTCTTTGTGCTGTCGAGAAAGAAGATGCTTATTTTCTGTAAGTTTCTGACTGCTGTGCTTGTATTGGAAGAGCAAGAAAATCCCTTTTATATTTTCAATATAAAATTTCCTTTTGAAATTTGAATTCCACTCTGCATTTATTGCTGACGGCCTGGAGAATATTTTGCATTGATTGATTTCCCCAACTGTCCCATTGAAAAATGGCAAACTATAATCCTGAAGAAGACCATAATCAATGCTTCGTCTAACGGTAATATTCAGAGAATATTTTAGCATTAATTACTCAGGAATTATTGCAATAGAATAAGAACAGAAGGATGAAAATAACCAAGTCTGGAATCGTCGAACATAGAATAGAATTCGTCGAGCTGAGTCCACAGTTCGTCGATCTGAGAAGTTATGTTCATCAATCTGATAATAATTGTTCGTCGAGCTGAGATTCAAGATCGTCGACCTAAGAATAGACAACTGCTTTCTCCATAACCTTGCCAATTCTGTGCATGAAGTTCGTCGTGCTGAGAATAAAACTTCGTCAACTGGAGTTCAGAATACCATGTTTCTTGGACTCAAAAATGTTTTAAGTAAAATGTCCAGAAATCGTCGACCTGAGAACTAGTTTCGTCGAGCTGAGAACTTCTAACTGCTAGATGAGTCTTGTCAGGAATGTGGTCTAAGTTCGTCGAGCTAAGAAGGTGAATTCGTCGATTGGAGTATGATCCTGTACTTAGAATATTTAGTTGTTTCTGGAATAAGATGTTGAAGTAGAATATCCATAGATCGTCGACCTGAGAACTAAGTTCGTCGACTGGAGTTCAGAGAAATTTTTGTTGGAACACCCTATTACTGATTTGGGCAAGGATCACTATGTATTTTAGGAAATATGTTTTGACCTCCTTGTATAGATCTAAAGGTCAATTAGAATTGAGTCTAAGGGTTAGTATTTAGGTTTGAAAGCTGCCGGACTAGAGATTTCAGTTCAGGAGACTAAGTCATTTCGTCGAGCTCAGTATGACGAATCGTCGAACTCCATTCGACGATCGCTGAGCTCACTTTGACGAATTGTCGAACTCCATTCGATGATCTCTAAGCTAAACTTCAACAAGTCGTCGAACTCCATTCGACGATCTTAGAGCTCAGATCAACGTTCTTGTCTCCAGTTTGTTTCTCTATCTCTGAGCTCAGTTCGACGATAGTTGAGCTCAGATAGACGATCTCTGTTTCAGTCTAAGTCCAGTCTCTGAGCTCAGTTCAATGATAGTGGAGCTCAGTTCGACATTTTTCTGGAGAGATCGACGTTTTTGAAGATTCAAATTCAGACAGTTATGGAATTATTCTCAGCATTTATTTCAAGGATCTTGTAGCCGTTTTCAATTAATCTGGAGCAAGTTTCAAGGGATTTTCAAAGGAATGTTTTATTGGACTTTCCTCCAGAAGACAAAATGCAGTTAAGGAAGTCATTTATGACAGGCTAACGGCTATCTTGGACAGAGAAGTATTCTATTCAGATCTAAGGAATAAAAGATCAGTTTTTCATTCTTCTCTGACACATATTCTACAACAACAACAATTACACAACAGAAGAGAAAGAGTTGCAGACATTCTCAGTCTTAGAATTCATATAAGAACACCATCACAAAAGGAGATCAACACACTGAAATTTTCAGATCCCTTTTGATTCTAGTGTTCAAAGGCCATCATCATTCAAGACTCCAGACACCGCACATTTCAGTTGTTGCTGAAATCATCTTTTGCTGGAGATCAAATTTTCTGAAGGCCTATCACCCTACTGCAAAGCTTTACTTCCTGAACAACTCAAGATCTCAGGGGGAGCTTTGACAACATCCACTATCTTCTCTCTGATTGTTGACAGAGAAGATCATCTCATCCCTCTCTCTCTCTCTGCTGTAAAGGGTTTTTCAAACTCTCTTCAAAAGTTTGTGCTGGTTTCTGAGACCTTGTCAAAACTCAGTGGTGGCAAGACACCTGATCAAAAAATCTGGTTTGGTTTTTGAGCACCTTATCAAAAGCTCATTGGTGCCCAAGACACCTGATCAACTCATCCTGCAGTGGATTCCTACCTAGGGTGGTAGAAGAGTGGATGTACCCAGATTGATTGAGGAACCACTATAGCTCCTTGTGTCTTCTGGTTGCTTACTTTCTTTTTGTTTTCTGGCTGTGTTTTGTGATTGCTTTTTAATTAGATAATTGCTGTAGTTCATGTGCTTCCCTGTTCACTTAGGAATACAACAAGAGTTGTAAAAAGTTTTTAGCAAGCACCATACTCTATTCACCCCTCGTCTAGAGTATATCAGATCTAACTTGCACTTTCAATTGGTATCAGAGGGAGGTTGGTTAAACATACCACACCTTAGTGGTTGCACAGGCTAACACATGAACCCAAAGATCCCTCTAGTTAGATCTGATTGTTTTGATTTTGTTATTAGAATTATTTCTTCACAAAACATGGCCCAAAATAAAGATTATGCTAGCACCAGACCTCCAGTGTGCAATCTATCTAAGTTTGCACTTTGGAAGGCAAGGATTAGACTGTACATGAACTCTATTGATGAGGACATTTTCAATTCTGGTTTGACAGTGTGTCCAAGATCTCCAGAGAATACAAGTGCAAGTGCTGTTCCACCTCCCTCAGGAACAGATGCAGAAATAAAGAAATGGAAATTGGCAGATGCAAAGGCTATGAACATTCTAGCCCAGACTATGTCTGATGAGATATTCCAAAAGGTAGCTGAATGCAACTCAGCAAAGGACATCTGAGATAAGCTATCTGAGATGGTCTCAGGATCTGCTGATGAGAGAAAAGACAGAAGATCTCACCTCATAACCCAATATGATAATTTCAAGAAAGGAGAAGCTGAGTCAGTAGCAGACATGTATAATAGACTCAGTCTCATTGTCAATGAGCTGAAAACTTTGGACAAGGAGATCTCATTGATTGAGCTAAATGATAAAATCCTAATGCGCTTCCCAAGCACTTGGGACTCAAGGATCTGGCCAATCAAGGATGCCAAAAGCTTAAATGAGATCACAACTGAAGCTCTCCTGGGCAAGCTCAAGTCTTATGAGCTGCTCATCAAGAATAGAGAAGAATAGCAGAAGGCTGCCTCACCAGCTACAAGAAAAGAGAAGTCAATAGCTTTCAAAGCCACTGAAGATCAGCCTGAAGATAAGGTCCCCAATGAAGAGCTGCTAAGCCTTCTGGCCAAAAGGTTTTACAAAATGGCCAGGAAGGATTTCAAGAAAAGATCATACAGAGAGCATGACAAGCCAAGGTATGACAAATCAAATAATAAAGAAATTATTTGCTTTGGTTGCAGGAAACCAGGCCACATTGTGCCTGACTGTCCAGAAAACAAAAACAAGGACAAAAAGGACAGGAAAGAAAGGAGAAAAGAAAAAGACTTCAAGAAGAATAGCAATGACAAACCCTCCTCCAGCAAGAACAAACATATAAGGAAGGGATTTGTTGCTTAAACTTGGAGTGAGACAGAAGAAGAATCCGAAGCTTCATACAGCTCAAGTGATGATGAGGATGATGCTGAAGAAAAAGAATTCTGCATGATGGCTATCAATGCCTCACAACACAATTCTGATGCAGAAAAATCAGAGTCAGAATCAGAGACTCAATCTGAAGAGTAACAGGTAATAAGTTCTTTTGATTTTAATTCTGAGGACTTTAAGTATGAGTTTAAAGCACTATGCTTAGACTTATTAAAATCTGAGAAGGAAATCATTTCTCTCAGAAATCAATTATCTGAACACAGTACCTTAAAATCAGAAAACCTCAAACTCTCTGAGGAGTTGGAATGCTGTAGGGAGCAGATAGCCTCACTGAAAAGTGAGCTATCAGAGGCCAAAAAGCTTGAAGAATCCCTTAATGGAAGAAGTATCAAGCTAATGGACATCACAAGCACAGTGAACTCAAGATTCAATAGTACACTGGGCTTGGGTGCTTCATCCAGCCAACCTATAGTACTAACAACCCCAATTAAATTTATCTCTGATAAATGTAAGGGAGTTATAGAGGTAGCTAGGAAGAATTCTGACTTACCCAAGAAAACAAGAGTTCAACAGAAATCGTCGAACGGAGCTAGACGATCGTCGAATGCAGATCAACGATCTCAGGCTAAATCGTCGAACTCAGGTCGACGATCTCTAAACCCTGAACTCTGCCACAGTCGATCTTCGAACGGAGCTCGACGATCTGACCCAAGATCGTCGAACTCAGCTCAGCGATCTTCGAGCAGAGATCAGAGTTTTGAAAACTTTTTCAAAGGTAAATCAAATTCCAAACCTAGGGGTCCTTCACACCAAAGATTTAACCCTTATACTGAATGGATAATACCTCCAAGGAGATATCATCCTGAAGGCTATAAGAGACAACTAGGGATGTCTTTTATTTCTGAATTCAAAGGTTATCAACCTAGGCCCAAGGTAAACTGGGTCAAAAACAAGTAAATTATCTTATGTGCAGGTGAAGATCTATCCAACATCAAACCAGCAATGGTATTTGGATAGTGGGTGCTCAAAGCACATGACAGGAAATAAGGACAATTTCACATCCTTTAAAGCCAAGCTTGGACCCAAAGTAATATTTGGTGATTCAAACTTTGGACTAACAAAAAGATATGGTGCAGTCCAGATTGGCACAGTCACATTCAAGAAAGTAGCCTATGTGGAAGGACTGAAGCACAACTTGATCAGTATCAGTCAACTATGTGATGAAGGTTACCAAGTGACTTTCAACAAATCCTTATGCAGGATCAAATCAGAGGACAACACAACTGTGTTGACATGTAAAAGGAAAGGTAACATCTATTTAGTAGACTTTCTTTCAACTAAAGTGGATATTTGCCTGTTTAACTCTATTAGTAGACCTAATGAATTGTGGCATAAGAGATTGAGACATATAAATCTTAGAACCATTGCTAGGCTATCCAAGGACAACCTTGTTAGAGGACTACCTTCTGGCCCCTACAAGAAGGAAGGACTCTGCATGGCTTGTCAATTAGGCAAGCAAACCAAAAATAGTTTCAAGTCACTTAATAAGAGTGATTCACCTAGGATTTTGTATCTGTTACACATGGATCTTTTTGGACCCATTACAGTACAAAGCTTAGGAGTGAAATCTTACACTTTAGTGATTGTAGATGACTTCTCTAGATTCACATGGGTGTTCTTTCTGAGGAAGAAGTCTGATAACTTTAAGTGTTTGGCAGAGTTTCTCAAATGCATACAGAGTGAGTTCAATACTTACATTGCCCTGATCAGAAGTGATCATGGGACAGAGTTTGATTCTCTTATTATGCAAGAGTTCTGTCAGAGTGAAGGGATCAGGCACACTTTCTCAGCTCCTAGAACTCCTCAACAAAATGGGGTAGCTGAAAGGAAAAATAGAACCCTTATTGAATCTGCCACTACATTGTTGTCAGATGCTCACCTTCCTCTATCCTTTTGGGCAGAGGCAGTGAACACCTCCAACTATGTGTTGAATAGAAGTTTAATACATAAACTGAAGGGCAAGACTCCTTATGAATTACTCAAAGGGAAGAAACCTAAAGTAGATTATTTTAAAATTTTTGGTTGTATTTGTTACATTCATAATAATGACAAGAAATACTTAGCAAAATTTCAAGTCAAAGCTGATGAAGGAGTGTTTCTGGGATACTCCATGATCAGTAAATCTTATAGGGTATATAATAAATCAACTCTTAAAATTGAAGAATCTGTTCATATATCTTTTGATGAATCTAACATGTCTTTCAAGTAGAAGAATACTTCTACCATAGAACCTTTGTAGGTACACTCTCTTGCTGAAGACTTGGACATGTTACAAATTATTCAAAAAGAGGAAAGCAGTGAAGATGAAGAAGACATTCAACATCTTGAAGAGAAACATCTTGAAGAGCCAGTTGTTGTACCACTAGAGGAAACAACAACACAGGTTGGTGAACAATCAACATCTCCTGTTGATTTAGTAACATCAAGAGACCATCCAATCTTCCAAGTGATTGGAGACATCTCAGCTGGTGTGCAAACCAGAAATCAGATCAACCAAAACCTGATGCACACTTGCTTCCTTTCTCAAATTTAACCTCAATCCATTCAAGATGCAGAGCAAGATCCACACTGGATCATTGCAATGCAAGAAGAGTTACATTAATTTGAAAGGAACAAAGTTTGGGAACTAGTACCTAGGGCAAAGGATCACTCCATTGTTGGAACAAAGTGGGTGTTCAGAAATAAGTTGGATGATCAAGGAGTCATTGTAAGGAACAAGATAAGGCTAGTTGCTCAAGGGTACTCTCAAGAAGAAGGGACAGATTATGACCAGACCTTTGCACCAGTTGCAAGGTTAGAGGCCATAAGAATCTTCTTAGCATATGCAACACACAAAGGATTCAAAGTATACCAGATGGATGTAAAGAGTGCCTTTCTCAATGGAGATATCAAAGAAGAAGTCTATGTCAGACAATCCCCAGGTTTTATCTCTTCAACTCATCCTGATTATGTTTTCAAATTGCATAAAGCATTATATGGTCTAAAGCAAGCTCCTAGAGTATGGTATGAGACCCTAGCATGCTTTCTTCTGAAAAATGAGTTTATAAGGGGTAGAGTAGGCCAAACTATTTTTATTAGAACCCATAAGTCCCATACCCTACTAGTACAAATCTATGTAGATGATATTATATTTGGTTCTACTAATTCAAATTTGTGCAGAAGGTTCTCCAATCTAATGCATTCTAAATTTGAAATGAGTAGCATGGGTGAGCTATCCTTCTTTCTAGGATTGCAAATCAAACAACATGCTGAAGGCATATTTATTTCTCAAACCAAGTATTCAAAATAATTGGTTAAGAAATTTGGTATGTCTGAAGCATCATGTATAAAAACACCTATGCCTACTAATGCTGTATTAGATGCTGATGAACATGGGAAACCTGTTGATCAGACAACATATAGAGCAATGATTGACTCTTTATTGTACCTTACAGCTAGTAGACCTAATATAATGTTTGCTACATGCATATGTGCTAGATTCCAAGTGAGCCCTAGAGAGTCACACCTAACCTTAGTAAAAAGGATTCTTAGGTATGTAAAAAGTTGTCCAAATCTAGCTCTCTGGTATCCAAAAGATTCAGCATTTGACTTAACTGGATTTTCAGATGCTGATTATGCTGGATGCAGAATAGATAGGAAAAGCACCAGTGGAACTTGTCAGTTTCTTGGTGACAGACTTGTCTCTTGTTTTTGCAAGAAACAAACATCTGTGTCAACTTCAACTGCTGAAGCTGAATATATGGCTGCAGGTAGTTGTTGTTCACAAATATTGTGGATTCAAAACCAACTCCTAGACTATGGCTACAACTTAGAAAAGTCTAAAATATTTTGTGATAATACTAGTGCTATTTCTATAGCACAAAATCCAGTCCTCCATAGTAGGACAAAACACATAGAAATTAGGCATCACTTTCTAAGGGATAATGTTGAGAAAAATAAAATTGAACTTCAATATATCCCAACTGATTTGCAAAGGGGAGATATTTTTACCAAACCCTTGGATGAAAATAAACATACATTCTTCCTGAATCAGTTAGGACTGTTAGATGGAGGAAGTCTAAAATAAGATCCAAGATTTTCAAAAATCTAAAAATGACCAAGACTAGGCAAATCAAAGTGCTTTTTCTAGTGTATAGAGTGTTTCTGATCTCTGAACTGCGCTCGACGATTTTCCCCCCGATCGTCGAACGGAGATCGACGACTTCCGAAATTGTCGACCAGAGTTCAGCGCTTCTCAGATAGTGCTAAACTATCTTTCTTCAGGTCAGCGATCGTCGTGCGGAGCTCGACGATTTTATTTTCTGAACTATCGTCGAACGGAGCTCGACGCTCTCTAATATCATCGAACGGAGATCGACGATGTTGATGACCTTTCAGTTTCCTTTAGAAGCCCAGATCATCGAACAGAGTTCAACGATCTTTCCTTTTCTGCGTCGAACCCTAATATAAAACTCATTTTTTTGTCCGTCGTTCTCCCTTTGCGCTTTCATACTCTCTGCAAATTTTCTCTTTCCCTCCATACTTCTCTACACTTGGTCGTTTGTTTGTTCATTTTTGTAGGAATCAATGGCAGTCTCAGTCGCCATCTTGGCCGTAATGAAATTTGACGCTGGATTTGATATCGACATGGATTCTTTCAACAACAGTGATCAAATCTTCAAGAAGATTCTGGAACTTTTCAAAGAACAACAGCTAGTTACCATCATGACTACAAGGATCAAATTAGCTGCAGATGAGATAAAGGAATGGGTGTACACTGCCCATAACCTGGATCAGAATACAGTGGTTGGAAGCATCTCAGGAACCCAGGTATCTCTAACACCTGCTGCATAGACAGAGGTTTTTCAATTGAAATCTGGAGAAGATTCTGCTGAACTTTTTGGAGAGGAGTTTACTAATATGCTTGAAAGGATGGGTCACTCAGAAGCAAACCCTAGCAAATTGCTGAAGAAAATCTGTCTGTTGAGTACAGATTTCTAGCTGATGTTGTTGGGAAAGTATTGTTGGCCAAACACTCAGCCCATGATACCATATCAAGGTATCAGCTCTGCTTGATGGGTGCCCTAGTGGACAAGAAGCAACTCAACTGGGGAGAAATTTTCTTTGATTTGCTTAAGAAAATGATTAACAAGAACTTTGTTAATTTTGGAAGAATTTTAGGGCTGTTCCTTCACCACAGATACCCTGCACTACTTGTTTCCAGGGGGATGCACATCAATGCCTCCAAAAGGCTCACCTGTGCCCTATTTGGAAAATGGGACATGCAGATTGTCAAGCCTAGCATGCCCTCTACAATTTCTACTTCAGGCACAAGGACTGCTCCAGTCACTTCCCCTCAGGTTTCTGCCCCTGCAGAAGACTTGCCTGCTTCTTCTCCTCCTCCACCTCTTGTTTCATCTACCACATTCACATTCACCATCACAATTTCCACCCCATCTCCAACTTCAATTCCTTCTCCAACTCCACCACTCACTGAAGGAATCTTCCATCCTCTACATCACTACCCACACCTAGATATTGATTCATCCTCTCATATTCCATCTTTCACTCTTATAGATGATTCCTATATGGATGATTCTCCCTCATCCCCTCCTGAGCCACCATCCTCATCCACCTCTTATCAACAACCACTTAAAGACATCATTGCTATCCATCCTTCACACCATCCATTTCCATTCCACTCTCTTCCATCTCCACAATTCCAATTTCCCAACCATCATTCCCTAAATCCACAGGTTCTCCTACAACATCTCCTGCTGCTCCACCCTTCATTTCTACCACTTCCATTCCTACCTCTACTCAAGTCCCTCTTGAGCAAGTAGATCTTCCAGCTCTTGCAGACAGATTATATGAGCTGATAGCTCCAAGGCTATCCCTCCTGCTGGAGACCTTTTTGGCTCCTCTTCTCAAAACAGTTCAGGAACTGTCTGCCAGGCTTTCTTCCATTCTTCCTTCTCAGGCAATCCCTTCTCATGGGTGCCTTGATCCAGTTCTCACTGCATCTAGGCAGGGGGAGATGCCTCATGAAGTTGAAAGATTGCCTGCTGTTGTATCTTCAGTCCAAGCTCCAGCTGCATCTGTTGCATTCCTCACAGTGGACCTCAGGTCACTGTTATCAATTTTTTATTCTGTATACTTCAACTGCCTGCCAGTCCAGCAATCTGAAGATCTGACTAAGGCCATTGTGCCTATTTCCAGATATGACCCCAACTTAATAATCTCTTATATAAACTCCCTCTATACTGCTGCTCCTTCTGTTTCTGTTGCTCTTACTACTGCTGCTCCTACTGCTACTGTTGATATCTCTGTTAGTTCTGTTACTGCTGTTTTAGTATCTGAAGATATGCATATGGCAGAGACATTTGATTTTGAGCCTGTTGTTACTGCTGATGTTGTTCCTGTTGCTGAAAGTTTTGTATCTGAATCTGCTGATGTAATTTCTTCTGGCAGTATTGCTTCCACCCCTCTTCCTACTGTTGCTGCTGCTACTATTGCTATCTCTACTGTTTCTTCTGCTCAGTCTCAACCACAAATAGATTATCTCAAAAGGATTGATGCAGTGTATGATAATCCTCCAAGCTCAGACAGTGATCAGTTTAGGACTGACTCAGATGATTCCTCTGCTATAATTGCAAGGAAAAGGAAAGCTAGAAGCAAGGATATGAAGAGAGTTCCTCTAGAAAAAGTGAAAGATACAAATGACATTCCATATTACATACTGCATAGTTGCCCTATCACAGAACCCTGGATGCAGTACTCCAGAAATCAACTGAAGGCTATGAAAAAGAAAAGAAAGTATGACAAAGGATCTTCATATTTCAATCCTCCTCCTCCTCCCTCACCTGATGCAGGTGCAGGTGGTAGTTCAGTTTTCCAATCCTCTGCCAGAAGCCAAATCTCATATCAACCTCAAGGTAGATCCCAGTATCGAGGTAGTGAATCTAGAGGTTACCAGTCCAGAAGAGGACATTACAGAGAAAATCAAAGAGAATTTCAAGTGTACTTTAAAGGATATTCCAGGCAACATCCTTACCAAAGGGAAGGACAAGGTCCATCTGACACAACTTCTGGTCCCTTTCCTTATAAGCTGAAAGATTTAATCTCTTCCAGAGCTCCTCCAGATAATCCTTCAAATAGATATGAGTCTCCTGTTCCATTTGAAGATCCAGAAAACAATCCTACTTCATGGACAGCTAGGATGAAAGAATTTGCTGCTTTAGATCAAATCAAGAAAGTTAGAGAACAAGGAAAAGATACATCCAGTATCACTACTTTATCAGATCAAGGAAAGAAAGAGCTTGAGAGATACTCCTCCAGTAAATTTTTTGATTCAGAAAGCTATATGAAGCTGCATCCAGAAGATGTAGTGCCCAGGCCAAACAAACAAACCTCTCTAGGTGCAGCTGATGATAGAAGATCTAAGAAGGAAGCTCTCAATCCCAACAGAGAAATAGTTCTTAAAAAGAGCAAGGAAAAAAGAATGATTTTGTAAGATGACAGTATATTTTGTTTTCTGAACTATCTGAGATAATGTCTGTGTTTCTGCAATATTTTGTTTGTTATATCTCTGCTTTGTATGTTTTTATTTTTCCAATATCTGTAAATAGTAATCCTAACCCAAATAGGGGGAGATTGTTGAAACACCCTATTACTGATTTGGGCAAGGATCACTATGTCTTTTAGGAAATATGTTTTGACCTCCTTGTATAGATCTAAAGGTCAATTAGAATTGAGTCTATGGTGGGCCAAAACCCGAACAGGCAAGCGTACCTGTCGAATTGTAGTACCAAGGTCGTATTTAAACACGGGGTTGTCAAGTACTTCTACTCACGCTCTAACTATTATCCTACTGGAAGACTATTGGGATTTTGAGAATTTTTTAAAGTAAAATGAACGATAAATTGCGAGACAAAAACTTATATAAAAAAAAACTAGCATTCGATCATTGATTCACCATGAAATGAAACGAGAAAATAAAAGGGCATAACTTTAAATTTGCAAATCCAACTCGGCCGTGACGGATCCGAAATTAAGACAAAATCTCGCTAGAGCATTAGGTCTCCTAACTTACAGACTCTTTGATCGAAATCTCTTTACAAACCAAAGAAGCCTAAAGTTGCATTATCGAGATGATCCGCACTATTGGATTTGACTCCAATCCGGAGGATTTACGTCGTCCTATCTCTAGGGTTGCATTCAACTCCTTCCTTCTTTGAGTGATCTTTCACATCCATGAGCCTCTCGGCTACTCGAATATGAGATCATAAGCCTACTACCATATACCGGAAATACGGAGTCGACACAATAATTATTCAAAGAAGGACCGAGTAGAATTACGCAAAAATAAAACTATGAAATAAAAATAATTCTCATTTCAAATCATGGATCCTCATGATCAAATGCTAAGAGGGAATTAGCTATGCATATTGCAAAAGGAGACAACAAAATAAAGAGAAGAGAGAAATATTTTCATTACTTGCAAAAAGGAGTACTCCAAATAAAAAAAAGACAAGATTATGCTATAAAGAAAACTTGCACTAATGAAAACTTGCACTAATTGAAAAGAAAACTAATACAATAATAAAACTAACACTCACAAACACTCTCCACTTAAACTAGCACTTCACTTGCTCTCCAAAATCCAATCTCAAAAGCATGGGATATGGGTTCTTTTTATAGATGAGGGAGAAGGTTCTAGAATGGAATGAAGAAGAGGGGGCAAGGGGGGGTGGCCGGCCATGTAGGATAGAGAGGGTGCATGAACATTATTTAATTAGGGGGAAGAAAGAGGAGGTGGGTTCAATGTATTGGTGGCAAGGTGCATGGATAGAGAAATTAATAAGAGAGAAAGGATGAGTGGGGGATGCATGAGGAATAAATGGAAGAGAAAATAATAAAAGGGGGGAGAGAGGGAAGGGGCCGACCAAGCATAAAAAAAATGAATGCATGCATGCAATAAATGGAAGGGAGAGAGAGAGAAAACATGCATGCATGTCATTAAAAGGTGGCAAGAGAATAAAGGAAAGAGAGGGGGGGGGGGTGGCCGGCCAATGTGGGCTTTAATGGGCTGTATAGGGGGATCGGGTTGGCTGCTCTTGAGGGAGGGGCTGCATGGGCTTTTAAATAGGCTCGGGTTTAGGTTGGGGGGCTGCTTGGGCTGCATGTTTGAAGTAGATGGGTGGCCGGGCTGCATGCTTGAAGTAGATGGGTGGCCGGGCTGCTCCAACGAGAAGGCTGCATCATGTGGGCTGCACCAAGTTGAAGGGCTGCATGTAGGGGCTGCACCAATGAAGAGGGCTGCATCATAAGTGGCCGGGTAGGAGGCTAGGTGGGCTTGAACCTACAAAAGAAAAAAGAGACAATACAATCATGGATTAGTCTACATAAAATAAGAAAATTAAAACAAGATTTTAAAACACAATAATAATAAAAACATTACAACATTAAAATTAAAACATATCATAACATAACATAATATATAATAACATAACACACATAATAAGACTATATAGATTTTTATATCAAAACTCTAATAACACTAGGAATTAATATATTGTAAAGAAACATTAAAACATGAAATAACAATCATAAAATATAAATAAAATTAGGCTTTTTGAATACTAAATTACCCCTAAAAAGGATGACTAAAACTAGTCATCAAATTCCCCCATGCTTAGACATTTGCTTGCCCTCAAGCAAATAAAGATGAAAACTAGGGAAGGAAATAGAAAATAAACAAAGCTAATTTAGGTTTCATAATTAAGAAAAACAAAACATGAAAAATTAAACTATCCTAATTCCTATGTTAACAACTAGTGGGGTGAGAAGTGCACAGTAGAAAACTTGAAAGTGGAGACCTAAAAATATCATCAGAACATAAGAAAAGTCTACACATTTCTAAATCTTAAAAACAAGGCATCCAAAATAAATGAAAATAAGGACAACAAAAAGTAGAGGTTCTAAATAAACGACGCATTAACAAACTACTAGGTTGCTAGATAAACATTAACCCTAAGACACTCCAAGATAACCTCCAAAGAAATCCATCAATGATGGTTGCCATAGGCTTGTACGTTCACACTTTCTCCACTACGCGAAATTAAGTTCTAAGATCATTAGGACTTCTACTAGGCATTAAAACTTGGCTTAGGTAAATGATTAGGAAGTGGAATCAAAGATAAACATGAAGGTTTTAGGCACTAAACCAAGGTGAGCTCAAAAATAAACATAGCATAAAAAAGATGAGAAATAATGAGTATGTCATTTCTCCAATATGAAACTACAACAACAAGGCCATGAAATTTTTTCTTTTATAAACTTGGCCAAACATAAACTTTTTGCATTCATTTTTTTGATTTTGTAATGATATATTTTTTTTCTTTCTCAATTTTTTTCTTTTGAATAGCATTTGATAAGAAAACTCCAAAAATAAGCTTGAGAATTTCCTATTCATTTCAAAAATAATACCCTTCCCAAAATAATTTTTAAGCTCAAATTTATAGTGCAAAAATAGGAAAGATATTTGGCTTTGGTGAACATAATGAAATGAAAGGTGGAGCTAAAAACAAAGAAAATAAGGAAAAAGGCCCAAAATTGTTTTGCAAGGGTTTTGTTTTTGGTGGGCATGAAAAGCTCAAACTATTCAAATGGTGGCCTAAATCATTTCTAAAGAATGTAAAAACGGCGCAAATGCTTCGAGAGTAGCTTGGTACAAGTTCTAGACACCAAGAAAGACTACCTCGCAAATGAAGAAGAGCTAATGATACCTAGCAACCATTCATAAGCAACAAACCGAATAAAAAGACATAACTACAAATTGCTACTTATAACGTAAAAATCAGATGCCTATATTTAAGAAAAAGAAACTAGTAGAACTAAACTATGCTAAAATGATAAGTTTAGAAAACATTTTCAAAGGATTCTACATAGAACTACAAAAACCGCACGGGCCTACACTTCACTAGAAGAAACATAAAAATAAAGATAGAAATAATTTTAGGTTTTGTTTTTCAAATAGATTTTAGCACAATTTTTTGATTTTTGTTTTTCTAATTTTTTTGGGTTTTATATTTTATAATTTTTTTGGATTTTAGATTTTGATGACATAACATACTATACTATACTAGCATAATATTAATTTTTTAAAGAAGAACAACAGAAAGAAAAGACCAAAAGGAACTAGACCCCCCATGCTTAAATTCTTCATTGCCCTCAATGAAGGAAATATAAAGAAAAAGAGAAGGGGACTGAGAAGAAGAGAAAAAGAAAAATGCAGGAAAAGTAAATAAATAAGAACAGGACTTCCCCGGGTTCGTGAGATGAAGGTGGATGTCGCTCCCCCATGCTTGCTTTTTAGAGTACTTGATCGTCAGCAGGTATGACTTGATCCATCTGATATCAGCAACGGCGTAGCGGCGACCACGAACATGGACTTGATTGGCCTCCGGTAGGAAGAGCAAAATAAAAGCAAAACATAGATAGAGTCCTGGGCAGATGCCCGATAATGGTTTTTATTACAATCATTTAAAGTCCGAATAAAAGAGTTTCAGAATAATAATAATAAGTCCATAAATAAAATAAAAAAAATTGTCCCACACAAGATAAATGTTTAAGAGTCCAACACAAGATTCTCCTTTGCAGGAGGCACATAATCATTAGAAAAATAAAGTTTAAGTCTACGGCCATTTACTTTAAAATCCCCCCTATCGGGGTGCGAAAGTAACACAGTTCCATCATAAAAAACATCCTTGACCGCAAACGGTCCAGACCAACGAGATTTAGATTTTCCAAAGAAAATACGTAAACGTGAATTTAAAAGAAGAACCTGATCGCCCGGTTTAAAATTTTTATGCTGACGGAAGTTCTTAACATGATAATTTTTTTCTGCAGGGTCAGGTGGTTTTTCAAAATAATTTGGCAAATTTTTATCATTTTCAAAAATAAGATTTTGTTGTCCAAAATCAGAGTCATTTTCGAATGGTGCTTGTACGAACATAACAGTGTTTTCAAAAATAGTTGATGAGGGTCCAAAAAAGGAAGAAGAAAAATCATTTGGAGGGAAATAGGAGTCTTCTTTTAAATCATCAATGAAAAAACAAGAGTCATCATTTTGTAAAGAGTTTTTCATCGATTTATTAATATCAAATATTACTTCCTCATCTCCTACATGCAGAAAAAGTTTTCCCTCACTCACATTTATAATTGCGCGAGCGGTGGCTAGGAAAGGTCGACCAAGGATAAGAGGGACATCGATGTCCTCTTCAATATCGAGAATGACAAAATCCACCGGGAAGATGAATTTGTCGACCTTCACTAACACATCCTCAATGACTCCTAACGGATACTTAATCGAACGATCGGCTAACTGAATACTCATGCGCGTAGGGTTGAGAGTGCCCAAACTTAGCTTTTTAAATAAAGAAAAAGGCATCAAGTTGATGCTCGCTCCTAGATCCGCTAACGTGTATTTAACGAAAAGATCACCAAAGACGCAAGGAATGGAAAAACTACCCGGATCGTTTAACTTTTTAGGAAGAGTAGAGTTTTTAACGACCGCCGAGCATTCTTCATTTAACGTTACATGCGATAAATTTTCTAATTTCTTTTTGTTCGTTAATAAATCTTTAAGATATTTGGCGTACTTAGGCATTTGGCTAATCGCTTCATGAAACGGCAAATTAATATGAATTTGTTTAAATATTTCAAGAAAGCGTTGATATTGATTATCTAATTTTTCTTGCCTAAGTCTAGCCGGATAAGGAGGTGGCGGAAATTCCTTTAGAACAATTGGAGCATCATTTTGAAAACCATTTGTCTTTTTTTCAGAATCAGAAATAATAGAGCTATCCTTAATCCCCGGCAACGGCGCCAAAAACTTGGTGGGCCCGTTAACAACTTTACCGCTCCGAAGGGAAATCGCATTTGCGTGTTCCCTTGGGTTAGGTTCAGTGTTCGAGGGAAGAGTTCCAGGTGGTCTCTCATAAAAAGCCTTGGCGAGTTGGCCGACCTGATTTTCTAAATTTTTAATTGATCCCGTTATGTTTCTAATAGTAGCATCGTTTGAGCTTATATACTTAGCAAAGATCTCTTCCAAAGGGGAAGGTTTTTGAAAATTTTGTTGTGGTGGTGGTGGTGGTGTAAAATCGTGCGGTGGGCGTACTACGTTAGCATTATTACTCCATGAAAAATTAGGATGGTTACGCCATCCAGGATGATAAGAATTCGTAGCCGCATTAAAACCGGGAGGAGAAGAAAAATTCGAAAAAGTAGAAAAATTATTGGCAGAATTATTTTGAGCAGGCCTGGGTATGTTCCCCAGATAATCCACCTGCTCGGCAGCAGCAGCATTTTCATATATCTTAGCGGCGGAGGAAGCAGTCATCTCCGAAATCTTCTTGTTCAGCATTTCCACTTGTAGTGCCAGTTGCGAAACCGAATCCACTTCATAGATACCTGCAGGTTTAGATGGGCGAGACCTGGACGAATTCCACTGATAAGTGTTCATCGCCATGTCATCGATAAGCTCAAGAGCGGCTTCCGGAGTTTTGCGGTCTAAAGAACCAGCGGAAGCGGCATCTATCATTTGCTTTGTCTCTTGGTTTAGCCCATTATAAAATGTCTGAACCTGCAACCATACAGGCAGAGCATGATGTGGGCATCTTCTCAAAAGTTCTTTGAACCACTCCCAAGTGTCATAGAGGGTCTCAGAATCAATTTGAGAATATGAAGTTATATCATTTCGAAGCTTAGCAGTTTTGGCGGGGGGAAAATAACGAGAAAGAAATTTTTCAGTTAAAATGTTCCAAGTAGTGATTGATCCTCTTGGAAGAGAGCTCAACCACTGTTTGGCTTTAGTTCTTAAGGAGAAGGGGAAGAGTCTTAGCCTTATAGCATCATCTGAGACACCATTTATTTTGAAGGTGTCACAGATTTCAAGAAAATTTGCAATATGCAAGTTCGGATCTTCATCTTGTAATCCGTCGAACTGTACATATTGCTGCACCATTTGTATGATGCTAGGCTTAAGCTCGAAGTTATTGTTCGCAATTGCAGGTCGAACAATACTTGTTTCAGTCCCCTCCAGGTTGGGTCGAGCATAATCGGACATAGTCCTTTGCTGAGCCATTCCTGGGTTGGGGTCTCCCATTCCAGAATAATTACAATCCCCGAAGGAATCCTCAACCGCTGTTTGAGAAGTGGAAGCCCCGAATCGTAGTTGTCTCCGAAAGGAGCGTTCGATTTCTGGGTCCAAATCAACAAGTAGCGACGGATTCGCTCGGGTCATGCACTAGTAAAGAAAACGAGGGAAGATGAGAATGAAAGCTTGGAAAAGAAAGAAAAAGAGGGAAAAGAAAGGAAAATTTTTTTTTGTTTTGTTTTTTTGAAAAAAAAGATTTTTTAGATGGCTTGGCTCTCGAACTTCCCGAGGACTACCCGGTGAAGGGTTCGCCCGGTACTAGGTAAAATGGTGGCGCTTAAAGCCCCTTACCCTTTTCGAGAGATTTTAGGTGGGGTAGAAATTAAGGTGAAGTGGGTTGATTATAAATATTTAAATATATAAATTATAAATTTTTTTTTTGATTTTTGTAGGAGTAATAGCGCAAGCGTTTTCAAAATATTGACGAAGTAAAGTCCCCGGCAACGGCGCCAAAAACTTGGTGGGCCAAAACCCGAACAGGCAAGCGTACCTGTCGAATTATAGTACCAAGGTCGTATTTAAACACGGGGTTGTCAAGTACTTCTACTCACGCTCTAACTATTATCCTACTGGAAGACTATTGGGATTTTGAGAATTTTTTAAAGTAAAATGAACGATAAATTGCGAGACGAAAACTTATATAAAAAAAAACTAGCATTCGATCATTGATTCACCATGAAATGAAACGAGAAAATAAAAGGGCATAGCTTTAAATTTGCAAATCCAACTCGGCCGTGACGGATCCGAAATTAAGACAAAATCTCGCTAGAGCATTAGGTCTCCTAACTTACAGACTCTTTGATCGAAATCTCTTTACAAACCAAAGAAGCCTAAAGTTGCATTATCGAGATGATCCGCACTATTGGATTTGACTTCAATCCGGAGGATTTACGTCGTCCTATCTCTAGGGTTGCATTCAACTCCTTCCTTCTTTGAGTGATCTTTCACATCCACGAGCCTCTCGGCTACTCGAATATGAGATCATAAGCCTACTACCATATACCGAAAATACGGAGTCGACACAATAATTATTCAAAGAAGGACCGAGTAGAATTACGCAAAAATAAAACTATGAAATAAAAATAATTCTCATTTCAAATCATGGATCCTCATGATCAAATGCTAAGAGGGAATTAGCTATGCATATTGCAAAAGGAGACAACAAAATAAAGAGAAGAGAGAAATATTTTCATTACTTGCAAAAAGGAGTACTCCAAATAAAAAAAAGACAAGATTATGCTATAAAGAAAACTTGCACTAATGAAAACTTGCACTAATTGAAAAGAAAACTAATACAATAATAAAACTAACACTCACAAACACTCTCCACTTAAACTAGCACTTCACTTGCTCTCCAAAATCCAATCTCAAAAGCATGGGATATGGGTTCTTTTTATAGATGAGGGAGAAGGTTCTAGAATGGAATGAAGAAGAGGGGGCAAGGGGGGGTGGCCGACCATGTAGGATAGAGAGGGTGCATGAACATTATTTAATTAGGGGGAAGAAAGAGGAGGTGGGTTCAATGTATTGGTGGCAAGGTGCATGGATAGAGAAATTAATAAGAGAGAAAGGATGAGTGGGGGATGCATGAGGAATAAATGGAAGAGAAAATAATAAAAGGGGGGAGAGAGGGAAGGGGCCGGCCAAGCATAAAAAAATGAATGCATGCATGCAATAAATGGAAGGGAGAGAGAGAAAACATGCATGCATGTCATTAAAAGGTGGCAAGAGAATAAAGGAAAGAGAGGGGGGGTGGCCGGCCAATGTGGGCTTTAATGGGCTGTATAGGGGGATCGGGTTGGCTGCTCTTGAGGGAGGGGCTGCTTGGGCTTTTAAATAGGCTCGGGTTTAGGTTGGGGGGCTGCTTGGGCTGCATGTTTGAAGTAGATGGGTGGCCGGGCTGCATGCTTGAAGTAGATGGGTGGCCGGGCTGCTCCAAGGAGAAGGCTGCATCATGTGGGCTGCACCAAGTTGAAGGGCTGCATGTAGGGGCTGCACCAATGAAGAGGGCTGCATCATAAGTGGCCGGGTAGGAGGCTAGGTGGGCTTGAACCTACAAAAGAAAAAAGAGACAATACAATCATGGATTAGTCTACATAAAATAACAAAATTAAAACAAGATTTTAAAACACAATAATAATAAAAACATTACAACATTAAAATTAAAACATATCATAACATAACATAATATATAATAACATAACACACATAATAAGACTATATAGATTTTTATATCAAAACTCTAATAACACTAGGAATTAATATATTGTAAAGAAACATTAAAACATGAAATAACAATCATAAAATATAAATAAAATTAGGCTTTTTGAATACTAAATTACCCCTAAAAAGGATGACTAAAACTAGTCATCAGTCTAAGGGTTAGTATTTAGGTTTGAAAGCTGCCCTCCAGACCAGAGATTTCAGTTCAGGAGACTAAGTCATTTCGTCGAGCTCAGTATGACGAATTGTTGAACTCCATTCGACGATCGCTTAGCTCACTTCGACGAATCATCGAACTCCATTCGACGATCTCTGAGCTCAACTTCAACAAGTCGTCGAACTCCATTCGACGATCTTCGAGCTCAGATCGACGTTCTTGTCTCCAGTTTGTTTCTCTATCTCTGAGCTCAGTTCGACGATAGTTGAGCTCAGATCGATGATCTTTGTTTCAGTCTAAGTCCAGTCTCTGAGCTCAGTTCAACGATAGTGGAGCTCAATTTGACATTTTTCTGGTGAGATCGACGTTTTTCAAGATTCAAATTCAGACAGTTATGGAATTATTCTCAGCATTTATTTCAAGGATCTTGTAGCTGTTTTCAATTAATCTGGAGCAAGTTTCAAGGGATTTTCAAAGGAATGTTTTTATTGGACTTTCCTCCAGAAGACAAAATGCAATTAAGGAAGTCATTTATGACAGGCTAACAGCTATCTTGGACAGAGAAGTATTCTATTCAGATCTAAGGAATAAAAGATCAGTTTTAATTCTTCTCTGACACATATTCTGCAACAACAACAATTACACAACAGAAGAGAAAGAGTTGCAGACATTCTCAGTCTTAGAATTCATACAAGAACACCATCACAAAAGGAGATCAACACACTGAAATTTTCAGATCCCTTTTGATTCCAGTGTTCAAAGACCATCATCATTCAAGACTCCAGACACCACACATTTCAGTTGTTGCTGAAATCATCTTTTGCTGGAGATCAAATTTTCTGAAGGCCTATCACCCTACTGCAAAGCTTTACTTCCTGAACAACTCAAGATCTCAGGGGGAGCTTTGACAACATCCACTATCTTCTCTCTGATTGTTGACAGAGAAGATCATCTCATCCCTCTCTCTCTCTGGTGTAAAGGGTTTTTCAAACTCCCTTCAAAAGTTTGTGCTGGTTTCTGAGACCTTGTCAAAACTCAGTGGTGGCAAGACACCTAATCAAAAAATCTGGTTTGGTTTTTGAGCACCTTATCAAAAGCTCATTGGTGCCTAGGACACCTGATCAAATCATCCTGCAGTGGATTCCTACCTAGGGTTGTAGAAGAGTGGATGTACCCAGATTGATTGGAAACCACTATAGCTCCTTGTGTCTTCTGGTTGCTTACTTTCTTTTTGTTTTCTAGCTGTGGTTTGTGATTGCTTTTTAATTAGATAATTGCTGTAGTTCATTTGCTTCCCTGTTCACTTAGGAATACAACAAGATTTGTAAAAAGTTTTTAGCAAGCACCATACTATATTCACCCCCCCTCTAGAGTATATCAGATCTAATTTGCACTTTCAATTTTGGACTTGAAATATTCAAGTAGAGTGTCCATAAGTCATTGACCTGAGTACCAAGTTCATCGAGCTCAGCTCAGAGAACTGTCTCTGAGTTCGTCGACCTGAGCATGACTTTCGTCGACCTGAGTTCGACGAACATCAAACTCATTTTCCTGAGTCTTTGAAATCTCTAAGTCTTAAGTCTTTCTACCGTCTGTTAATGGCTGGTCCATGCAGTGTTGACTCTACGGACTTGGCCTATACTCTAAGACTCATACATGACCCTAGCTATACATGTTGGGTCAAACATCCTAACTTAGTAAACCTAGACCAAATCCAACTAGGTATCCAACAATCTCCCCCTATTTGGGTGAGGTCACTAATTATAGACTCATAAAAAAATTTACAAAGCAAGAAAATATATATCTGGCAGGAAAAATTAGCATATGCAGCAGATATATATACAATAAGCTTTGTATCAGGAATTTGATAAGCAGTTTTAAACTAACTCAGAAAGACTAAAGATAGTTCAAGTATCATTTCTTTTGCTTTTTCTCCTTGTGCTTCTCCTCTTTGCCTTTCTCTCCAGACTGAGTGAATATGATTTCCCTATTGGGATCTGCAGCTTGCACCTTTGTCATAGTCATGTCAGTAGCCCCTCTGATTTTTAGAGATGTAGCCCTGGGTACTACTGCTTCTGGATGCAGTTTCATATAGTCATCAACATTAAAAAAATTTATTAGCCTTAGCAAACCTATTGAGCTCTTCCATTCTGTACTTGGACATTATTGTATATTCAGATGGATCCTTCCCTTCAGCTCTAGCTTTGTTGATCATGGAAAGGCCAACCAGTTCCTAGAACATGGCCATCCTTGTTGTTGTAGCTCTCTCAGGATCTTGAAATGGTACAGGAGGGGAAACATGTCTGTTGGGGCTTTCAGCTTTTTGATGTTCAGGGAGTTGTTGCTATTTTTGTTGTTGATGGTGCTGCTATTATTGTTGGTGTTGCTTGCTAGATGAATAGTGTCTCTGCTGGCTGCTTCCTGGAGATGAAGATCTACCTTGATGTCTTTGGTATGTTTGAAACTGGATAGACCTTTGAGATGTTGTGCCTGAAGCACCAGCAACTGAGGAGGAGGTGGAGGACCCTTTCTATATCTTTGAGTAGGAGGAGGTGAATATCTTCTGCTCTTCTTTCTCTCTTTTTGTTCATTCTTGGACAACCACATCCATGCTGGCATGCCCTTGTAAGGAGTGATCTTCTGGAGTATATAATAAGGTGTATCATTTGCTGGGTTGGGCTTTGGAACAGGAGGTGGAGGAGCTTTCCTCTTCTTGGAAACTCTTCTTTTCTTGGGTTCCTCATCTTCATCCTCATCTTCATCCTCATCATCATCAGTGGAGTCCTGAGGATTATCATATAATGCATTTAATGCTTTTAGGGCTTCAGTAGATATTGGAGGTTTCTCAGCCTAAGAGGGAGCTGGAGGAGGAGCTGCAACTGGAGCTGGAGGAGGAGTAGGAGGGCTATTAATAACAGTGCTTTCAGCCACTGTCTTATTTTCTTCTTCAATGTCAGCCATGATCAGTGCATCCAGATCAGGCATAGGTGAGTCATCCATTACGAAAACTGGAACATAAATATCTATTGGAGGAGATGAAATAATGGCTGAAATAGCTCTGGGTGGAGATGGAATGACTGGAATCTCTGGAGTAGCAAAAATGGCCTTGAGTTTCTTGGCAATTTTGGGGCTTATGGGTGAGGTGTATGGTACTATAGCCATTGATGGCTTAATGCTTTCTTATGGAAGTATGTTGAAATAAGCTGTATCAAAAACCTTCAATAAATCTAACAGATCTACTGTGGGATTAATAATATAATCACCAACAGTAGTTATTTCTTCTGTGGCAGTCTCATCCACATCCATGTATGTATTAATGAAATTAATGAAATCAAATAATTCATCATCAGTAGTTGCTGCTGCTTCTTCTGATGTTACTGCTGTTACTTCTGCTGCTGCTGGTACTACTGCTGTTGATACTCCTGCTGCTGCTTCTTCATCAAGTATCTCCCCCTGCCTGGTTTCAGTGGAAACTAAAGACAGGACCCTTACTGAAGAGGGGGCAGCAGAGAGGGCTGCGATTTGGGCAGCTAAGAAGGAGATGGAAACAACAAGAGGTGAGATAGCCTCTACTATAAGATTTTTGAGGAGAGGAGTAAGCAGTGCAATAAGATAAGAAATGGTGGATGGATCCAACGGTGGAGTGGTAGAGGGGGTGGCAGAGGGTGTTGGAATGGAGACATAAATGGGGATGGTAATAGTTGGTGGAGTAGGAGGGAGAGCATCTGGCATGTGGACATCTAGCATCTGGCATGTTGACATCTAGAAGAGAGGAAGTATGAGGAGGGGAAGTAGGTAGAGTAAAGAATGGGATGTTGTCCAAATGAGGTGCTAAGGGAGATGAAGGTGGTGAGGGAATGTGTGTATCATGGGGGGATTGGGGTGGTGTTTGTTGTGGTGATTGAGAGGGAGAAGGTTGTTGAGATTCCTGAAGTGGGGAAGAGGGGATGCTAGTGAGATCTATTGGTGGAGAAGTTGCAGGAGATGTAGCTGGAGTAGGAACATGAATAGGTTGTTGTTGTAACGCCCCCGATTTTTCTACGATTATTTAATTCTCGTTTGGCATTACGTTGACGCATTTCCGGCATGTGCCGTTTGTTAGAGCGTGGTCTTAGCTCTTTAGGTTCCTTGTGTTGTTGTTGGTAGCCTTTTTGGCAAGATTCCCTAGCAAGCCGGGTCTGTTTTGGTGGCCGGTGAGGCCTCTCGGGGGATTCTTGTGTTTTGGCTTCGGGTGGTGATAACACGAGTTTTGTTCGTCAAAAGTTGATTTCGACTTCGCCGTTGCGTTCGTAGTGTGGGTATTTAGCTACTGTGCAATTTCGTCGAATTCCGAGGTTGTTCGATTTTCGCGTCGTTTTGGTGTATTATATAATAATGTAATTATTTAGTGATATAGTAATTAATTATTTATTAGTTTGCCATGCCTATATATAGCCTTAAAATTGAATTAAGCGAGCTATTTACTGTCTTCTTTCGGGTAACCGCCGTCCCTGTGCAAGAAAAAAAAACCGGCGGGCTGCCTTTGCCTTCCACCGTCGATTTCCGGAGTTCTAGCGGTCGGATTTTCGTTCCGAGGGTAGATCTGGACTGCTCTCCCCTAGATCTTCACTTCGATGGTAAGCTTTCTCCATTTCGTGTCCTTCTATGATGTTGAAGATTTCGGATTTGACCCTTCTTCCTATCCAAACTCCAGACTTCTCGGCTATGTGCTTTACAGCCAGATCCGAGAGAGAGGGAAGGTGCTGACCAAGAAAATTCTGGATTTAAGGCAAGTGGTGCTCTTCGCCCTTGCCAAGTAGTGGCCTCTTCATTTTGTTCCTTGTTGTCAAGTATTAATTTCAGATCCTTCAATTGTCTAGTTTTTTCCTTAATCATGACAAGAAATTGTTAAGTCTACTGAATTTACTTCCTGTCCAGTTATTTGATTTATCATCAAGTTGAGATATTGTCTAAATTTCTACTCTTAGAACCTAGGAATGATGCTTAGCCTTGTCAGATCTCACTATTACTGTAATTTTTGGCCTACTGTCAGTTTGCTGTAGTGTTATAATGCTGAGTTCTTCATGGGTAGGCTGGGTTTTGGCGTAAATTGGCTTGGCAGTTGTGGTAGCAGTAGCAACAATTTCCTTTTTCCTTTCCATAGTCTTGAGGATTAGAGTGTTTCTGGGCTAGTATAAGTGGTCTGGTATGATAGGTGGAACATGGAAGTGTTTGTTGTAGGATTAAAGCGTTGTCCAGTGTTTTGTGCACTCGATGCTGATAGGTCGTTGATCTGAGTTCGACAAACATCGTCGAACTGAGATCGACGATCTCCGGTCGCCTGTGATCGACGAAGGTCGTCGATCTGGGTTCGACGATAATCGTCGAACTGAGCTCGATGATTTTTTCCTGTGATCTGAGTTCGATGATTTCCTGTGGCCTGCGTTCGACGAAAAATCGTCGAACTGAGTTCGTCGAGTTCCGGTGACCTGCGTTCGACGAAAAATCGTTGAACGGAGTTCGACTACTTCCCGTGACCTGTGTTCAACGAAAATCGTTGAACGGAGTTCGACGATTTCTCGTGACCTGTGTTCGACGAAAATCGTCGAACGGAGTTCGACGATTTCCCGTGACCTATGTTCGACGAAAATCGTCGAACGGGGTTCGACGATTTCCTGTGGCTGGAGATCGACGATTTCCAATAAGCTGAGATCGACGTTTATTTCTTTTGCCTTAACCGAATTTTTCGTGCAATTTCTTTCCTTCCCGAGTGATTACCTCCTAGGTGGGGATGTCTTGTCGGCCATTCGTTTCTTCTTTTTTTTAAGGCCGAATCGTGGGTTATGACAGGTAGTGGTATTTTGACGCTCTAAAGGAGTGAGATGTTTTGTGTGAGCGCCGTGGCCGCCACCTTTTAGTCCCAGGTACGGGCTGGGCATAGCCATGGCCGCCACCTTTTAATCCCAGGTACGGGCTGGGTATGTGGGGGCCTTGTGCTGATGCAGTGATTTTTTTAGTTGGGTCTATTTGTTTGGGGGACTGTTTTTGGTCACCAACTCAGGTCCATGTTGTTTTTTTACTACTGTCATTACTCACAAGCTAGGATTGTTAGTTGTTTTCTTCCTTTATAGATTGCAACATGTTGTTGTTATACTGTTGCCTTGTAGCCTCTACAGGATTTGAGCAGGGCTTGTTGTTGTTTCCCTATACTTGGTGTACTTTGGCTTACTTTGGACAACCTTTGTTTTTACTGTCATGTTTACTTACTCTCCTTGGTTCCATTTTGATATAATGCTCTTATTCAGATTTTCTTGTTTTACTTGCTGAGGTATTCTTTTCTTCTCTGAATGCCTCAGGTTCTGATTAGTAGCCGAGTATGTGGCTAATTTTCTTGTGCTGTTGCTGGTGATCTCTTGTACTGTAGAGATCAGTTTCTTGGTCTTGTAAGGTAGTTTTCTATTTTTCTTACAGACATACATGCTCGCCAGTGAGTTCGTGTCAGGTTGTTGACGCCCACTGGTGGTTTTTGCTTATGATACTAGATATGTTTCTTTTACTGCTACCTTTCTGGAGATGGTCTATTTGCTCTTGGGAAGATTTATGCTAGGTTGCTAGTTACTTTTAAACCTAAAAACACTATTATAAGTATATCTCATGATCAACATGTTTATAAAACTCATACACTACTTTCCAAGAAACGTAAAAAGGATCATTTTCTTACTTATAATATAAAAAATCGAGAGTCTTGCATAGTATAAGTTGACCTCGGGGGTCACTTATGCACTCTCATAGGGTGTCAAATATAAATAAAGTATTTTCCGCTGCGTATAAGTATAGTTTTTAAACTGTGGACTAGGTGATCCACTGAGCCGAGGGATACGGCCTTTAAAATATAACTGATTTTTCTAATCATTAAACTTATGAAATTTCATAGTCTAGTTAGATGGTGTTCGCCCGAGCGTCGACAGTTATCCCCTGCTCGATGTGGCATCACGACGCGTGTTTTCTCATACTCTTATACTTCTCAAATTCGGAGAAAATATGGGTTTTGACAGTTGGTATCAGAGGGAGCTTGCTTGACAATTTGTCGGGCAACCTTTTCTTGTAGGTATTAGATGTTTAGCATCATATCATACACACACCGATATGTCATCAGCACATCTTGGCTGAAGCACAAACACTACACTCATAGCATAACATGAAGTATACGGGACATATTATGTAGTATGGGATGCATAATATGTGTCTGTATATGGATCCACCATAGGAGCAACATGTGAGGGTTATGTAGTATGGGATGCATAACCTCACCACATGAATGCGACTAGCACGTTTCTTTTTCGTTGCATGAGAATGTTATGTAGTATGAGATGCAAAACATTTTCATGCGTATGCCACTCATAACATGCATTAGGGCCTTTTTAGAATGCATGACACAATCATGCATAGCATAACATTGCATAAGCACAACGTGCCAAGCTAATGATTTGCAGGATGACATATGTACACACATGATTTTAAATCAGAAAAAGAATATAAATTCATGCATTCCCGATCTAGGCACAAGAGTTAGTTGGTGGTGGTTAACCATCCTAGGTTAAGCATAACATCACTTTTGTAAAAATAAAATAAAATCCATGTATATATTGTCTGTACTGGTAGTTTGTTCTAACTGTTGTACTAGGTTCCGACCTCAACTTTTTTTTATGGTTTTAGGATGGCGAGACGTCCTTCGACTAGGTCGACTCCCCTGTCTGAGGGTGAGTCTTCAGCAGCGCAGAGTGATGCGGTGATTGAGAGTCTGCGTCTGAGCAACGATTCCTTGACCGGGCAGATGGTGGAGATGCAGGCCCAGATCCAGTCTCTGGTGGCAGCTGTGGCAGGGCAGACTCAGGGAGTGCAAGACCCTGCAAGGGGGTTAGCTGCTCCTCCCACTCCTGCTCCCCTGAGACCTCCAGTGGTGGTGCCAGCAGAGATGACCTTTATTTCTCAGTTTCAGCGACTTAGCCCTCCTACATACGATGGGAAGGCAGATTTCATGGTCATAGATGATTGGCTGATCTCCATGGAGGAGATGTTCTCGTACTCCGGTGTTGTTGATGATCAGAGAGTGATGATAGCCGCCTATCAACTAAAGGGTTTTGCTAAGAGCTGGTGGCTTAGGGAAAAGGAGAGCTTGGTGGTTGGTTGCTCTTGGGGATTATTCAAGGAGATGCTGTTGAGGAAGTTCCTGCCTTCGGTCGAGCGTGACCGACTAATGAACGACTTCCTTCACCTGAAGCAGAGGCAACTCACGGTCAGTGAGTACGAGATAGAGTTCAGTAAGTTGAGCCGGTTTGCCCCTGGGTTGGTGAGTGTTGAAGCAGATCGAGTCAAGCGGTTCCTTGGTGGCTTGAGGAGCGAGGTTCAGCAGTTGGCCAGTGCTTATGGATCAGAGACTTATGCAGGTGTAGTGGAGGCTGCTCTGAAAGTGGAGGCAATTGAGACCGCAAAGAACAGAGGCCAGCAAATGAGGAAGGACAAGAAGAAGTCTGCTGAAGAGAAGAACCCCCAGGTACTCGATGCTGCTTCGGGAAAGAAGAGCAAGGTAGTGTGTAGGTTCTGTGGCCGGTCAGGCCACCCTGTTGAGAGGTGTTTCAAGAAGGCGATAGCTCAGAAGAAGGAGCAAGTTCATGCTATTCAAGGTGCTCCTAGGATGGATGTTTCCTGTTCTGTTTGCAAGCGACCCGGGCGTGATGCTGCCTAGTGTTGGTCCAAAGATAAAGTCTGTTATCAGTGTGGACAAAAGGGCCATATCAAGACAAGGTGTCCTCAGGTCCAGCCTATTCTTCTGGCAGTTCCACTTTAGGATTTACCTCCGCCTCAGCGTGTGGACAAGGGCAAAGGAAAACTGAACGTGATCTTGTCCAAGGAGGCTCAAGCTTCGACTCAGGTCATCTCAGGTTAGTCGTTTTCCTAGCCTGAAAGTTTTATTTTCTGGAATGGTTACAGTTTTTGTTTTGGTGGTTCCTTAGTTGCTTATGTACTCCTATAGGAAAAATTAAGGTGAAGAACCGCTGGGCGTGTGTTCTGTTCGACTCCGGCGCTACCCACTCGTTTGTGGCTAGAACTTTTTTAGAGCGTTATTGGTTGATTCTAGATCAAGTTCGTGATACCTTCCGCGTCAAGTTCCCTTCTGGTGAATCTGTGTTATCAGATTTTGGCATTTTGGATTGCCCTGTTTTGTTGGGGGACTTTCTTGCGAAGACAGACTTGAAGATGATTGATCTAGAGGAATTCGATGTTATTCTGGGCATGGACTGGTTGTCTAAGTATGATGCGGTTATTCAGTGCAAATGAAAGCGCTTGGACTTCATCAAGGACAATGGTCAGCCTGGAAGTGTGTATGCTGATCCGTGCCAGGATTTTCCTGTCATTTCTGTGGTATGTGCTCAGAAGTTGTTTCGTTCTGATTGTTTTGCTTGTTTAGTCTCGGTGGTTGGGACTGCTGTTAGTGTACCGCGCTTGGAGGAGATTCCTGTTGTACATGGTTTCTCTGATGTTTTTACTGATGACCTTCCTGGTCTTCCCCCCGAGCGGGATGTTGAGTTTGTGATTGATTTGGAAC
Organism: Platanthera guangdongensis; assembly: GCA_039583875.1. Lineage (NCBI taxonomy): Eukaryota > Viridiplantae > Streptophyta > Magnoliopsida > Asparagales > Orchidaceae > Platanthera > Platanthera guangdongensis. The sequence goes on along the minus strand of CM077155.1, from coordinate 78,867,189 downwards.
CGGGTACGCGTCTTATTGCTAAGGTGCCGTATTGGATGGCCCCTCGTGAGTTGGAGGAGTTGCGAGTCTAGTTGGACGAGTTGTTGGCAAAAGGCTTTATCAGGCAGAGTTCGTCGCCTTGGGGTGCTCCTGTTCTATTTGTGAAGAAGAAGGATGGGTCGATGAGGCTATGCATCGATTATAGGGAGCTGAACAAAGTCACCATTAAGAACAGGTACCCTCTGCCGAGGATCGATGACTTATTTGATCAGTTGCGTGGTAGCACGGTGCTTTCCAAGATCGATCTTCGTTCTAGCTATCATTAGCTCAGGATCCGTGAGGCAGATATTCCACGGACTGCGTTTAGATCGAGGCATGGACACTTCGAGTTTCTAGTGATGTCGTTTGGTTTGACCAACGCACCATCAACTTTCATGGATATTATGAACCGGGTGTTCAAGGACTTTCTAGACAAGTTCGTGGTGGTATTCATCGATGATGTGTTGATCTACTCTCGCAGTGCTGAGGAGCAGGAGCAGTATCTGCGCTTGGTTCTATCGGAGTTGAGGAACCACAAGTTATTCGCCAAGTTAAGAAAGTGCGAATTTTGGTTGCCTCAGGTCTCAATTCTGGGACACGTGGTGAATAAGGATGGTATCTCGGTCGACCCAGAAAAGATCGCAGCAGTGATGTATTGGAGTAGGCCGGGCACGCCCAAGGAGATTAGAAGCTTCCTAGGGTTGGCCGGCTACTACAGGAGGTTCGTGGAGGGTTTCTCTACCCTGGCTGCATCTTTGACCAGATTGACTCAGAAGAACACGACCTTTGTTTGGAGCGAGAAGTGCGAAGAAGCCTTCCTAGAACTAAAGAACAGATTGTGCGCTGCTCCCGTTCTGACCCTACCTACTGAGGGCATGGAGTATGATGTGTACGTGGATGCTTCGCATGTTGGTCTGGGTTGCGTTTTGATGCAGGCTGGAAAAGTGATTACGTATGGGTCAAGGCAATTAAAGACTCATGAGAGAAATTACCCAACGCATGACCTTGAGTTTGCAGCAGTGATTTATGCGCTAAAGCTGTGGAGGCATCGACTTTATGGTGCTCAGTGCAAGATCTTCACAGATCATAAAAGTCTAAAGTACGTGTTCACTCAGAAGGAGTTGAATCTGCGCCAACGGCGGTGGCTAGAGTATGTGGCCGATTATGATGTGGAGATTCAGTATCATCCGGGCAAGGCCAATGTGGTGGCCGACGCACTGAGCCGGAATACGGGGAAGATCTTTAATCTCACCGCCGATCGTTTAGTGGAAGAGTTCCTCCTGATGGATATCTCCGTGGGACGCTGTGACATGCAGAGCAGTTTGGCAGTGGCAGAGCCGTCTTGGATTTCACTTACTAGGTTGCACCAGAAGGATGATCCGGATCTTCTGCACTTGTACCTCAGGACTAAGAGAGGGGAGTTGCCAGATTTTTCTATCGATGATGCGAGTACCTTGAAGTACCGCGGCAGGTTTTGCATCCCCGCTGTTGGAGACATCAGGGGTATGATTTGCAGAGAGGCTCATGGATCCAGTGTTGCCTACCATCCAGGATCTACAAAGATGTATCATGAATTGAAGCAGATTGCCTGGTGGTATGGGATGAAGGGTGATATAGCCCGATTTGTTGCTGAGTGCCACACTTGCAAGCGTGTGAAGGCCGATCATGGAAGGCCTGGTGGCAAGTTGACTCTGTTGGAGATCCCGACTTGGAAGTGGGTGAGTATTTCTATGGACTTCATTAGGGGCTTACCGAGATCTCCAAGGGGGTTTGATTCAGTTTGGGTGATCGTGGACCGATTGACGAAGTGTGCGCACTTCGTACCATATAAGATAGATTACCAGATGAAGAAGATAGCAGAGCTGTACTTGAACGAGGTCATCAGATTGCACAGTGTGCCAGCTAGCATCATTTCGGATCGAGACTCCCGTTTTACATCTCGCTTCTGGAGGAGTCTGCAAGAGGGTTTGGGTACAGATTTGAGGTATTCTACAGCTTACCACCCTCAGACCAATGGTCAGACTGAGCGAGTGCACCCGATAGTTGAGGATATGATCAGGTGCTACATCTTGGACCACGATGGAGCATGGGATGAGCGTTTGCGACTTATGGAATTTGCATACAATAACAGTTACCAGGAGAGCTTGCAAATGGCTCCGTTTGAAGCTTTGTATGGGAGGTGTTGCAGAACTCCCTTGTTTTGGACCGAGGTCGGTGAGAGTCCTGTGCTGGGTCCGGATGCGCTCAAGGAAATGGAAGTTGCGGTGAAGCTGATTCGAGAAAAGCTTCAGATAGCTCAGGAGAGATATGAGAAGAATGCCAACCAGCGTAGGTCTGACTTGGAGTTTTCTGTAGGGGACCTTGTGTTTCTTAAGTTTTCCCCGATGTTTGGTGTTAAGAGGTTCAGTAAGAACCGGAAATTGGATCCGAGGTATGTGGGCCCGTTTAAGATTGTTGAGCGGATTGGCGTGTCAGCATATAGATTGGATTTGCCAGCAAATTTCCCATGAGTTCATAATGTATTTCATGTAGGCAAATTACGGAAGTGTGTGCGAAGCAGTGGGCAAGCCTTGGATTTTGTGCCCCATTTGGAGCCTAATCTTTCATATGTTGAGGTGCCGGTCCGCATCTTGGATACTCAAGATCGGGTGCTGCGGACAAAGTCTATCCCGATGGTGAAAGTTCTATGGAAGAATCAGGATTTGGAAAGCGCGACTTGAGAGCTAGAGTCGGCTATGAGGGAGGCTCACCCTCATCTGTTCCCTTGATTTGATTGGTACGTTTTCTTTCTAGTAGCTCTTGTTTTGTTACTTTCCTTCTATAGTAGAAGTTGTGTATGTAAAGTTTCGAGACGAAACTTTCTTTTAGGGGGAGTGACTGTAACACCCCCGATTTTTCTGCGATTATTTAATTCTCGTTTGGCGTTACGTTGACGCATTTACGGCATGTGCCGTTTGTTAGAGCGTGGTCTTAGCTCTTTAGGTTCCTTGTGTGGTTGTTGGTAGCCTTTTTGGCAAGATTCCCTAGCAAGTCGGGTCTGTTTTGGTGACCGGTGAGGCCTCTCGGGGGATGCTTGTGTTTTGGCTTCGGGTGGTGATAACCCGAGTTTTGTTCGTCGAAAGTTGATTTAGACTTCGCCGTTGCATTTGTAGCGTGGGTATTTAGCTACGGTGCAATTTTGTCGAATTCCGATGTTGTTCGATTTTTGCGTCGTTTTGGTGTATTATATAATAATGTAATTATTTAGTGATATAGTAATTAATTATTTATTAGGTTACCGTGCCTATATATAGCCTTAGGATTGAATTAAGCAGGCTATTTACTGTCTTCTTTCGGGTGACCGCCATGCCTATGCAAAAAAAAACCGGCTGGCTGCCTTTGCCTTCCATCGCCGATTTCCGGAGTTCTAGCGGTCGGATTTTCGTTCCGAGGGTAGATCTGGACTGCTCTCCCCTAGATCTTCATTTCGTCGGTAAGCTTTCTCCATTTCGTCTCCTTCTATGGTGTTGAAGATTTCGGATTTGACCCTTCTTCCTCTCCAAACTCCAGACTTCTCGGCTATGTGCTTTGCTGCCAGATCCGAGAGAGAGGGAAGGTGCTGACCAAGAAAATTCTGGATTTAAGGCAAGTGGTGCTCTTTGCCCTTGCCAAGTAGTGGCTTCTTGATTTTGTTCCTTGTTGTCAAGTATTAATTTCAGATCCTTTAATTGTCTAGTTTTTTCCTTAATCATGATAAGAAATTGTTAAGCCTACTGAATTTACTTCCTGTCCAGTTATTTGATTTATCATCCAATTGAGATATTGTCTCAATTTCTACTCTTAGAACCTAGGAAAGCTTCTTAGCCTTATCAGATCTCACTATTAATGCAATTTTTGGCCTACTGTCTGTTTGCTGTAGTGTTATAATGCTGAGTTCTTCATGGGTAGGCTGGGTTTTGGCGTAAATTGGCTTGGTAGTTGTGGTAGCAGTAGCAGCAATTTCCTTTTTCCTTTCTATAGTCTTGAGTATTAGAGTGTTTCTGGGCTAGTAGAAGTGGTCTGGTATGATAGGTGGAACATAGAAGTGTTTATTGCAGGATTAAAGCGTTGTCCAGCGTTTTGTGCACTCAATGCTGATAGGTCGTCGATTTGAGTTCGACGAACATCGTCGAACTGAGATCAACGATCTCCGGTCGCCTGTGATCGACGAAGGTCGTCGATCTGGGTTTGACGATAATCGTCAAACTGAGCTCGACGATTTTTTCCTGTGATCTGAGTTTGACGATAATCGTCGAACTGAGTTCGACGATTTCCTGTGACCTGCGTTCGACGAAAAATCGTCGAACTGAGTTTGTCGAGTTCCGGTGACCTTCGTTCGACGAAAAATCGTCGAACGGAGTTCGACGACTTCCCGTGACCTGTGTTCGACGAAAATTGTCGAACGGAGTTCGACGATTTCCCGTGACCTGTGTTCAACGAAAATCGTCGAACGGAGTTCGACGATTTCCCGTGACCTGTGTTCGATGAAAATCGTCGAACAGGGTTCGACGATTTCCTGTGGCTGGAGATCGACGATTTCCAATAAGCTGAGATCGACGTTTATTTCTTTTGCCTTAACCGAATTTTTCGTACAATTTCTTTCCTTCCCGAGTGATTACCTCCTAGGTGGGGATGTCTTGTCGACCATTCGTTTCTTCTTTTTTTAAGGCCGAATCGTGGGTTATGGCAGGTAGTGGTATTTTGACGCTCGAAATGAGTGTGATGTTTTGTGTGCGAGCCGTGGCCGCCACCTTTTAGTCCCAGGTACGGGCTGGGCATAACCGTGGCCGCCACCTTTTAATCCCAGGTACGGGCTAGGTATGTCGTGGCCTTGTGCTGATATAGTGAATTTTTTAGTTGGGACTGTTTGTTTGGGGGACTGTTTTTGGTCACCAACTCAGGTCCATGTTGTTTTTTTTACTACTGCCATTACTCACAAGCTAGGATTGTTAGATGTTTTCTTCCTTTATAGATTGCAACACGTTGTTGTTATACTGTTGCCTTGTAGCCTCTGCAGGATTTGAGCAGGGCTTGTTGTTATTTCCCTATACTTGGTGTACTTTGGCTTACTTTGGACAACCTTTATTTTTACTGTCATGTTTACTTACTCTCCTTGGTTTCATTTTGATATAATGCTCTTATTCAGATTTTCTTGATTTACTTGCTGAGGTATTCTTTTCTTCTCTGAATGCCTCAGGTTCTGATTAGTAGCCGAGTAGGCGGCTAGTTTTGCTGTGTTGTTGCTGGTGATCTCTTGTACTGTAGAGATTAGTTTCTTGGTCTTGTGAGGTAGTTTTTTGTTTTTATTACAGACATACATGCTCGCCAGTGGGTTCGTGTCAGGTTATTGACGCCCACTGGTGGTTTTTTGCTTATGATACTAGATATGTTTCTTTTACTGCTACCTTTCTGGAGATAGTCTATTTGCTCTTGGGAAGATTTATGCTAGGTTGCTAGTTACTTTTAAACCTAAAAACACTATTATAAGTATATCTCATGATCATCATGTTTATAAAACTCATACACTACTTTCCAAGCAACGTAAAAATGATCATTTTCTTACTTATAATATAAAATAAATCTAGAGTCTTGCATAGTATAAGTTGACCTCGGGGGTCACTTATGTACTCTCATAGGGTGTCAAATATAAATAAAGTATTTTCCGCTGCGTATAAGTATAGTTTTTAAACTATGGACTAGGTGATCCACTGAGCCGAGGGACACGACCTTTAAAATATAACTGATTTTTCTAATCATTAAACTTATGAAATTTCATAGTCTAGTTAGATGGTGTTCGCCTGAGCGTCGACAGTTATCCCCTGCTCGACGTGGCATAACGACGCGTGTTTTCTCATACTCTAATACTTCTCAAATTCGGAGAAAATGCGGGTTGTGACAATTGTGGTTGTTGTTGTTGTTGTGGTTGTTGGTGTGTTTGTTATAGTGGTTGTTGTTGTGTTTGTTGTAGTGGTTGTGGTTGTTGTTGTTGTTGTTGTTGAGAAGGAATGGTGGAGGAGGATGAAAGTGGAGGAGGGATCTCATCAGTAGGGTGGGGAGTGGCTAAACCAGCCCTAGTACTCTCATAAGCCCTGGTGGAAGAGGAGGAACCTTTGGAGGGCTTGGTGATGGTAATCTCCCATTTTCCAAAAAGGGCACAAGTTAGCCTCTTAGAGGCATTGATGAATATGGTCTGAGAGACCAAGGATTCAGCAGCCTTTTCATTCAAGAAGATCCCTAAGATCATTCCAAAACAAACCTCTTTCTTAGTATTCTTTTTCTTAATCAGATCAAACATGATCTGAGCCCATTTTACTTTCTTCTGGTTAACCATGTTGGAACACCCTATTACTAATTTGGGTCAGGATCACTATGTCTTTAGGAAACCTATTTTTGACCTCCTGTATAGATCTAAAGGTCAATTAGAATTGAGTCTAAGGGTTAGTAGTTAGGTTTGGAAGCTGCCCTCAAGACCAAGGATTTTCAGTCTGAAGACTAAGTCATATCGTCGAGCTCAGTACAACGAATCGTCGAACTCCAATCGACGATCGTCTAGCTCAACTTCGACGAATCGTCGAACTCCAATCGACGATCGTCTAGCTCAACTTCGACGGATCGTCAAACTCCATTCGACGATCGCTGAGCTCAACTTCAGCAGATCGTCGAACTCCATTCGACGATCTTCGAGCTCAGTTCTACGATCTTGACTCAGTATTGATTCTCTATCTCTGAGCTCAGTTCGACGATAGTTGAGCTCAGATCGACGATCTCTGTTGCTGTATAAGTCCAAATCGCTGAGCTCAGTTCGACGATAGTGGAGCTCAGTTTGACGATTTTCTGAAGAGTTGAATGATTTTCAAGATTCAAATTCAGAACAGTTAAGGAGTTATTCAGCAATTAATTCAGAAGATTTTCTAGCCGTTTTCATTTATTCTGGACCAAGTTTCAAGAGATTATCAAGGAATGTTTCTTTGGACTTTCACCCAGAAGACATTTGCAATTAAGGATGCAATTAATGACAGGCCAACGACTATTCTTGACAGAGGATCTTTCTCTATTCAGAATCAAGGGAATAAAAGACAAGATTTTTAAATCTTTAAAAAGACCTATCATCAACAAGAATTCAATCTGCAGAGAGTGAACAAGAACAAGAGAAAAATATTCTCTACTACAATATTCTCTGGAACAACATCCTTCTCAACAACAACTAGAACACACACCAAAGGAGATCAACAAATCTGAAATCTTCAGATCCCCTTTGATTCAAGTGTTCAAGGCCAACATCTTTCAAGACTCCCGACACCTAACATTTCAGCTGTTGTTGAAATCATCATTTGCTGGAGATCAATTTCTGAAGGCCTATCACCCTACAGCGAAGCTTCATTTCCTAAACATCTCAAGAACTCAGGGGGAGCTTTGACAACATCAAAATCCACATAGTCTTCTCAGTTGCTTTGAGAAGGAGAAGAATTCCATAACTCTCTCATCCACATCTCTGTAAAGGGTTTTTCAAACTCCCTTCAAAAGTTTGTGCTTGTTTTTTGAGCACCTTATCAAAAGCTCATTGGTGACAAGACACCTGATCAAAAAATCTGATTTGGTTTTTGAGCACCTTATCAAAAGCTCATTGGTGCCCAGGACACCTGATCAACTCATCCTGGAGTGGATTCCTACCTAGGGTGGTAGAAGAGTGGATGTACCCAAGTTTAGGGGAACCACTATAGCTCCTTGTGTCTTCTGGCTTGCTTGTCTTTATTTTTGTTTCTGGCTGTAATTGATCTGTGATTAGTTAAGATCTGTGATTAGTTTCTTTTGTAGATTGTAACAATTGTTTAGATTTTTATTTGCTTCCCTGTTCACTAAGTTTGCAACAATTGTTGTAAAAAGTTTTTAAGCACCATACTCTATTCACCCCCCCTCTAGAGTATATCAGATCTAGCTGCACTTTCAATTGGTATCAGAGGCAGGTTGGTTAAACATACCACACCTTGGTGGTTGCACAGGCTAACACCTGAACTCCAAGATCCCTAGTTAGATCTGCTTGCTGTAGATTTTATTATTAGATTATTTCTTCACAAATCATGGCCCAAAACAAAGATTATGCTAGCACCAGACCTCCAGTGTGCAAACTGTCCAAGTTTGCACTTTGGAAAGCAAGGATTAGATTATACATGAATTCTATTGACGAGGATATTTTTAATTCTGTTTTGACAGTTTGTCCAAGACCTCCAGAGAACACAAGTACAAATGCTGTTCCACCTCCATCAGGAACAGATGCTGATATCAAGAAGTGGAAGGTAGCTGATGCAAAGGCTATGAACATCTTAGCCCAGACCATGTCTGATGACATCTTCCAAAAGGTGGCTGAATGTAATTCAGCAAATGAAATCTGGGATAAACTCTCTGAAATAGTCTCAGGCTCAGCTGATGAAAGAAAGGACAGGAGATCCCACCTCATATCCCAATATGAGAATTTTAAGAAAGGAGAAGCTGAGTTAGTAGCTGAAATGTACAACAGACTCAGTTTGATAGTCAATGAACTGAAGACTCTGGATAAGGAGATCTCACTGACTGAACTTAATGACAAAATCCTAATGTGCTTCCCAAGCACTTGGGACTCAAGAATCTGGCCAATCAAGGATGCCAGAAGTCTGAATGAGATTACCACATAAGCTCTTTTGGGTAAGCTCAAATCTTATGAGCTGCTCATTAAGAACAGAGAAGAAGAGCAGAAGGCTGCCTCACCAGCCACAAGGAAAGAAAAGACAATAGCATTCAAAGCAACTGAAGATCAGCCTGAAGACAAAGTCACAGGCAATGATGAACTGCTCAGTCTATTGGCCAAAAGATTTTACAAGATGGCCAGAAAGGACTTCAGAAAGAGATCATACAAGGAGCATGATAAGCCAAGGTATGATAAGTCAAACAATAAAGAAATTGTTTGCTTTGGTTGCAGGAAACCAGGGCACATTGTACCTGACTGTCCAGAGAACAAAAACAAGGATAGAAGGGATAAGAAAGAAAGAAGAAGAGAAAAGGACTTCAAGAAAAGTGGCAATGGCAAACCCTCCTCAAGCAAGAACAAACACACAAGGAAGGGATTTGTTGCTGAATCCTGGAGTGAACTTGAAGAGGAATCAGAAGCCTCATCCAGCTCCAGTGATGATGAAGATGATGCAGAAGAGAAGAAGTTCTGCATGATGACAATCAATGCCTCTCAACATAATTCAGATGAAGAAGAGTCAGAGTCATACTCAGAGACTCAACTTGAAGAGGACCAAGTAATTAATTCTTTTGATTTCAATTCAGAGGACTTTAAATTTGAGTTTAAAGCATTATGTTTAGACTTGCTAAAATTCGAGAAGGAAATTATCTCTCTCAGAAATCAATTATCTGAACATAGTTCCTTAAAGTCAGAAAACCTCAAACTCTCTGAGGAGTTGGAGTGCTGTAGGGAGCAGATAGCTTCACTGAAAGGTGAGCTATCAGAGGCCAAGAAGCTTGAAGAATCCCTTAATGGGAGAAGTATCAAGCTGATGGACATCACAAGCACAGTGAACTCCAGATTCAATAGTACACTGGGCTTGGGTGCTTCATCCAGCCAACCTATAGTTCTAACAACCCCAATCAAGTTCATTTCTGATAAAGGGAAGAGAGTTGTAGAGGTAGCTAGGAAAAATTCTGATCTGCCTAAGAAAACTAAGTTCCAGCAAAAATCGTCGAACGGAGCTCGACGATCGCCGAACGCAGATCGACGATCTCAGGCAAAATCGTCGAACTCAGGTCGACGATCTCTAACTTCTGAACTCTGGCCCAGTCGACCGTCGAACGGAGCTCGACGATCTGACCCAAGATCGTCGAACGCAGCTCCACGATCGTCGAACAGAGATCAGAGCTCTGGAAATTCCTTCAAGGGCAAATCAAAATCCAATCCTAGGGGTCCTTCATCCCACAGCTTTAACTCTTATACTGAATGGATAATACCTCCAAGGAGATATCATCCTGAAGGTTATAAGAGTCAACCTGGGATGTCTTTCATTTCTGAGTTTAAAGGTTATCGACCTAGGCCCAAGGTAAACTGGTTCAAAAACAAATGAATTATTTTATGTGCAGGTGAAGACCTATCCAACATCTAACCAGCAATGGTACTTGGATAGTGGGTGCTCTAAGCACATGACAGGAAACAAGGACAACCTCACATCCTTTAAAGCCAAGCTTGGACCCAAAGTTATACTTGGTGATTCAAACTTTGGACAAACTAAAGGATATGGTGCAGTCCAAATTGGAACAGTGACATTCAAAAAGCTAGCTTATGTGGAAGGACTGAAGCATAATTTGATAAGTATCAGTCAGCTATGTGATGAAGGATACCAGGTGACTTTCAGCAGATCATTATGCAAGATCAAGTCAGAGGACAACACAACTGTGTTGACAGGTAAAAGGAAAGGTAACATCTATCTAGTAGATTTTCTTTCAACAGATGTAGATATTTGCCTGTTTAATTCTGTCTGTAGACCAAATGTTTTATGGCATAAGAGATTAGGACATTTAAACCTTAGAACCATTGCTAGGCTATCCAAGGACAACCTTGTTAAATGACTACCTTCTGGCCCCTACAAGAAGGAAGGAATCTGTAGGGCTTGTCAATTAGGCAAACAAACTAAAAATAGTTTTAAGTCACTTAATAAGAGTGATTCACCTACGATATTGTATCTGTTACACATGGATCTCTTTGGACCCATTACAGTATAAAGACTAGGAGGGAAATCTTACACCTTAGTAGTTGTAGATGACTTCTCTAGATTCACATGGGTGTTCTTTCTGAGGAAGAAGTCTGATAACTTTAAGTGTTTGACAGAGTTTCTCAAATGTATACAGATTGAGTTCAATACTCACATTGCCCTGATCAGAAGTGATCATGGGACAGAGTTTTATTCTCTTTTTATGCAAGAGTTCTGTCAGAGTGAAGGGATCATGCATACTTTCTCAGCTCCTAGAACTCCTCAACAAAATGGGGTAGCTGAAAGGAAAAATAGAACCCTTATTGAATCTGCCACTACATTGTTGTCAGATGCTCACCTTCCTCTATAATTTTGGGCAGAGGCAGTGAACACCTCCAACTATGTGCTGAACAGAAGTTTGATACATAAACTAAAGGGCAAGACTCCTTATGAATTACTCAAAGGGAAGAAACCTAAAGTTGATTATTTTAGAATTTTTGGTTGCACTTGTTATATACATAATAATGACAAGAGATATTTAGCAAAATTTCAAGCTAAAGCTGATGAAGGAGTGTTTCTGGGATACTCCATGATCAGTAAGGCTTATAGGGTTTATAATAAATCATCTTTTAAAATTGAAGAATCTGTTCACATATCATTTGATGAATCTAACATGTCTTTCAAGGAGAAGAACACTTCTACCATAGAACCTTTGCAGGTACATTCTCTTGTTGAGGATTTGAACAAGTTACATGTTACTCAAAAAGAGGAAAGCAGTGAAGATGAAGAAAGCATTCAACATGCTGAAGAAAAATAGCTTGAAGAGCCAGTTGTTGTACCACAAGAGGAAACAACAACACAGGTTGGTGAACAATCAACACCCCCTGTTGATTTAGTAACATCAAGAGACCATCCAATTTCCCAAGTAATTGGAGACATCTCAGCTGGCGTGCAAACCAGAAATCAGGTCAACCAAAATCTGTTGCACACTTGCTTCCTATCATAAATTGAACCTCAATCCATTCAAGATGCAGAGCAAGATCCACACTGGATCATTGCAATGCAAGAAGAGTTGCATCAATTTGAAAGGAACAAAGTTTGGGAACTAGTGCCAAAGCCTAAGGATCACTCCATTGTTGGAACAAAGTGAGTGTTCAGAAACAAATTGGATGATCAAGGAGTAATTGTAAGGAACAAGGCAAGGCTAGTTGCTCAAGGATACTCACAAGAAGAAGGCATAGAATATGACCAGACTTTTGCACCAGTTGCAAGATTGGAAGCCATCAGAATCTTCTTAGCTTATGCAGCACATAAAGGCTTTAAGGTATATCAGATGGATGTCAAAAGTACATTTCTCAATGGAGACATCAAAGAAGAAGTCTATGTTAGACAACCTCCAGGTTTTATCTCTCCAACTTATCCTGATTATGTTTTTAAGTTGAACAAAGCATTATATGGTCTCAAGCAAGCTCCTAGAACATGGTATGAGACCCTAGCATGCTTCCTTCTGGAAAATGGATTTATAAGGGGTAGAGTAGACCAAACTCTTTTCATTAGAACCCATAAGTCACATACCCTACTAGTACAGAGTTATGTAGATGATATTATTTTTGGCTCTACTGATTCAAAATTGTGCAGAAGGTTCTCCAACCTAATACATTCTAAATTTGAAATGAGTAGCATGGGTGAGCTATCCTTCTTCCTAGGATTGCAAGTCAAATATTATGCTGAAGGCATATTTATTTCTCAAACCAAGTATGCAAATGAATTGGTTAAGAAATTTGGTATGTCTGAAGCATCTTGCATGAAAACACCTATGCCTACTAATGCTGTATTGGATGCTGATGAACATGGGAAACCTGTTGATCAGACAACTTATAGAGCAATGATTGGCTCTTTACTGTACCTTATAGCCAGTAGACCTGATATAATGTTTGCTACATGCATATGTGCTAGATTCCAAGTAAGCCCTAGAGAGTCACACCTAACATTAGTAAAATGGATTCTCAGGTATGTTAAAAGTTGCCCAAATCTAGGTCTCTGGTATCCAAAAGATTCAGCATTTGATTTAACTGGATTTTCTGATGCTGATTATGCTGGATGCATAATTGACAGGAAAAGCACCAGTGGAACTTGTCAGTTCCTTGGTGACAGACTTGTCTCTTGGTTTTGCAAGAAATAAACTTCTGTGTCAACTTCAACTGCTGAAGCTGAATATATGGCTGCTGGCAGTTGTTGTTCACAAATCTTGTGGATTCAAAACCAACTCCTAGACTATGGCTACAACTTAGAGAAGTCTAAAATCTTTTGTGATAACACCAGTGCTATTTCTATAGCTCAAAATCCAGTCCTCCATAGTAGGACAAAACACATAGAAATTAGGCATCACATTTTAAGGGATAATGTTGAGAAGAATAAAATTGAACTTCAATATATCCCAACTGATTTGCAAAGGGGAGATATTTTCACCAAACCCTTGAATGAAAAGAAGCACACCTTCTTCCTAAATCAGTTAGGAATGTTAGATGGAGGAAGTATAAAATAAGTTCTAAGGTTTTGAAAGTTTAAAAATTGACCAAGACTAGGCAAACATCTTGATTTTTCTTAGTGTCTAGAGTGTATTTCTGGTCTCTGAACTGCGCTCGACGATTTTCCCCCAGATCGTCAAACGGAGATCGATGATTTCCGAAATCATCGACCTGAGTTCAACGCTTCTCAGATAGTCTGAACTATCTCTTCCGGTCAACGATCGTCGAACGACGCTCGACGATTTTGTTCTCTGAACTATCGTCGAACGGAGCTCGACGCTCTCCAATATTGTCGAACGGAGATCGACGATATTGAAGACTCTTCAGATTCCTTTAGAAGCCCCGATCGTCGAACCGAGTTCAACGATCTTTCCTTTTCTGTGTCGAACCCTAATATAAAATTCATTTTTTGCCATCATTCTCCCTCTGCGCTTTCGATTTCTCTGCAAAAATTCTCTTTCCCTCCAAACACCTCTACACTTGGTCGTTTTGTTTGTTGATTTTTGCAGGTATCAATGCCCGTTTCTGTTGCTGTTCTAGCCGCAATGAAATTCGATGCCAGATTTGACATTGACATGGAGTCCTTCAGCACTACTGATCAGATTTTTCAAGATATTTTGGAACTGTTCAAGGAGCAGAAATTAGCCACCATTATGACCACCAGAATCAAACTGGCTGCTGATGAGATTAAGGAGTGGGTCTACACTGCCCACAACCAGGATCAAAACACAATAGTTGGTTCAATTTCTGGAACCCAGGTACCCTTGACTCCAGCTATTCTAACAGTGGTTTTTGAGTTAAGCTCTGGAAGAGATTCTGCTGATTTGTCTGGAGAGGAATTTTCTTATTTACTGACAAGAATGGGTCATTCTGATGCTAACCCTAGCAAATTGCTGAAGAAGAACCTAGCTGTGGAATACAAGTTCTTAGCTGATGTAGTAGGAAAGGTTCTGCTGGCCAAGCATTCAGCACATGATACTATCTCTAGGTATCAGCTGTGCTTGATGGGAGCTATTGTGGACCAGAAACAGTTGAATTGGGGAGAGGTCTTCTTTGACCTGATTAAAAAGAAAATCAATAAGAATTTTGTGAATTTTGGGAGGATCCTAGGGCTCTTCCTTCAGAACAGATGCCCTACCCTGCTAGTATCTTCTGGGATACATATTAATGCATCAAAGAGACTGTCATGTGCCCTATTTGGCAAATGGGACAGACAGATAACCAAGCCCAGCAGGCCTTCTGCAAGTACAACTTCAGGCACCAGGACTGTAATAGTCACTTCCCCTCAAGTCTCTGCCCCTGCAGATGACTTGCCTGCTGCTGCTTCCCCTCCTCCAACTCCAATTCCATCTCCTCCAGTTCCATCCACCATTCAAACTTCATCCACAATCATCATTTCCAGCCCATCTCCAACATCTATTCCATCTCCAATCCCCACTCTTTCAATAACAGAAGAACTATTCCATCCATTACACCACTACCCACAACCAGACATTGACACATCATCCACCATTCCATCTTTCAGTCTTCTTGATGATTCCTTCATGAATGACTCACCCTCATCTCCGCCTGAGCTACCCTCCTCATCAACATCTTACCAACAACTTCTACAAGACATTATTGATCAACCCACCTTCACACCCTCTATCTCCGTACCATTGTCTTCCATTTCCACAATACCCTCTCCTCAACCATCACTTCCCCCATACACCAGCTCTCCACAATCATCACCTGTTGCTCCTCCTCCATCCTCTACCTCTGCTCAATTGCCTATTGAGCAAGTAGATATTCCAGCCCTAGCTGATCAGTTATATGAACTGCTAGCCCCCAGGCTATCTCTTCTATTGGAGTCCTCCTTGGCTCCATTACTTCAGTCAGTGGCAGCCCTTTCTGCCAGGCTATCCTCTCTATTTCCTCAGGCAATCCCTTCATCAATGTGCCTTGATCCAGCTTTCTCTGAATCCAGGCAGGGGGAGATGCCTAATGAAGTGGTGAGATTGCCTACTGCTGCTATTTCTTCAGCTCCTGCTGCTGCTGCTGTAGTTCCTCAAGCTCCAGTTCCACCTCAAGTTGTTGTCTTTTCAGTAGACCTCAGGTCCCTGCTCTCAGATTTTGATTCCATTTATTTCAGTTGTCTTTCAGAGAGAGTTGCTGTCCAGCCATCAGAGGATCTTTCCAAGGCCATTGTGCCCTTCTCAAGTTGTGACACCAGGGTTATAACTTCTTTTGTCAATTCAGTTTATGCTGCAAATATTGTTGCTATTCCTGTTGCTGCTGCTGTCAGTGATGATGCTGATGCTGTTCCAGTTTCTGATGATATACATATGATAGAGGCATATGATTTTGAGCCTACTGTTATTCTTGCTGTTCCAGTTGCTGCTGCTATTGCTGATGATATTGATGCTACTGAAACTATTATATCTGAAACTGCTGTTGCTGATATTTTTGTATCTGAAAATGTTTTATCTGAATCTGTTGCTTCTCCAGCTGCTACTGTTAGTACTGCTACTATATCTTCTGCAAGGATTGCTCCAGAAAGCTCTATGACTGTTACTACTACTGCTGCTGCTACAACTTCTGTTGCTACTAGTGCTGTATCTGCTGCTGTCACCACTGCTGCTTCATCTGCTCCAACCCAACAACAAAAAGAATATTTGAAAAAGATTGATGCTTTATATGATGAGCAAATCTCTGAGAGTGATGAATTCAAGACTGATTCTGATGATTCTTCTGCCACTATAGCCAGGAAAAGGAAGGCAAGGAGCAAAGCTATGAAAAGGGTGCCTCCAGCCAAAGTAAAGGACACTAATGACATTCCTTATTACATTCTTCATGACTGCCCCATTACTGAGCATTGGATGCAGTATTCCAAGAACCAACTCAAAGCCATGAAGAAGAAGAGGAAGTATGAGAATAGATCTTCTCAGTTTCATCACCCTCATCCTCCTCCACCACCTCCTCCTGATGCAGGTGCAGGTGGAAGCTCAGCTGCTCAACCTCCTGCCAAAAGCCAAGCCCCCTATCAGCCTCATGCAAGATCTTATTGTAGGGGAAGCCAGTCCAGAGGTTCTCAATCAAGAAGAAGAAGTTATAGATGAAGCCAAAGGGAATTCCAAGTCTACTCCAAGGGCTATTCTAGGCAACATCCATACTCTAGGGAAGGACAAGCTTCATCAGATACAACTTCAGGCCCTTTTCCCTATAAGTTAAAAGAAGTAGTCTCATCTAGATCTCCTCAAGACAATCCATCCAATAGATATGAGCCTCCAGTGCCCTTTGAAGATCCAGAAAATAACCCTACTGCATGGATTGCCAGGATGAAAGAGCTAGCTGCTCTGGATCAAATTAAGAAAGCTAAAGAGCAAGGCAGATATTCCTCCAACATTACTACATTGTCTGAACAAAGAAAGAAATAACTGGAAAGATATGCCTCAAGCAAATTCTTTTACTCTGATAGATATATGGAGCTTCATCCTGAAGTTGTGGTACCAAGGCCCAAACAACAAACTTCTCCAGGTGCAGCAGATGACAGAAGGTCAAAGAAAGAAGCACTTAATCCTAATAGAGAAATCAAACTTATAAAGAGCAAGGAGAAAGAATAATTATGTAAGGTGACAATTATTCTGATTCTTGATTTCTATCTGGGATAATATATATCTGTGCTTCTGCAATGTCCTGCTTATTGCATTTCTGTATTGTTGCTTTGTATGTTGTTATTTAATTTTTCCAATTTCTGTAAATAGTAATCCTAACCCAAATAGGGGGAGATTGTTGGAACACCCTATTACTAATTTGGGTTAGGATCATTATGTCTTTAGGAAACATGTTTTTGACCTCCTGTATAGATCTAAATGTCAATTAGAATTGAGTCTAAGGGTTAGTAGTTAGGTTTGGAAGCTGCCCTCAAGACCAAGGATTTTCAGTCTGAAGACTAAGTCATATCGTCGAGCTCAGTACGACGAATCGTCGAACTCCAATCAACGATCGTCTAGCTCAACTTCGACGAATCGTCGAACTCCAATCGACGATCGTCTAGCTCAACTTCGACGGATCGTCGAACTCCATTCGACGATCGCTGAGCTCAACTTCAGCAGATCGTCGAACTCCATTCGACGATCTTCGAGCTCAGTTCGACGATCTTGACTCAATATTGATTCTCTATCTCTGAGCTCAGTTCGACGATAGTTGAGCTCAGATCGACGATCTCTGTTGCTGTATAAGTCCAAATCGCTGAGCTCAGTTCGACGATAGTGGAGCTCAGTTCGACGATTTTCTGAAGAGTTGAATGATTTTCAAGATTCAAATTCAGAACAGTTAAGGAGTTATTCAGCAATTAATTCAGAAGATTTTCTAGCCGTTTTCATTTATTCTGGACCAAGTTTCAAGGGATTATCAAGGAATGTTTCTTTGGACTTTCCCCTATAAGACATTTGCAATTAAAGATGCAATTAATGACAGGCCAACGGCTATTCTTGACAGAGGATCTTTCTCTATTCAGAACCAAGGGAATAAAAGACAAGATTTTTAAATCTTTAAAAAGACCTATCATCAACAAGAATTCAATCTGCAGAGAGTGAACAAGAACAAGAGAAAAATATTCTCTGCTACAATATTCTCTGGAATAATATCCTTCTCAACAACAACTAGAACACACACCAAAGGAGATCAACAAATCTGAAATCTTCAGATCCCCTTTGATTCAAGTGTTCAAGGCCAACATCTTTCAAGACTCCAGACACCTAACATTTCAGCTGTTGCTGAAATCATCATTTGCTGGAGATCAATTTCTGAAGGCCTATGACCATACAGCAAAGCTTCATTTCCTGAACATCTCAAGAACTCAGGGGGAGCTTTGACCACATCAAAATCCACATAGTCTTCTCAGCTGCTTTGAGAAAGAGAAGAATTCCATAACTCTCTCATCCCCATCTCTGTAAAGGGTTTTTCAAACTCCCTTCAAAAGTTTGTGCTTGGTTTTTGAGCACCTTATCAAAAGCTCATTGGTGGCAAGACACCTGATCAAAAAATCTGATTTGGTTTTTGAGCACCTTATCAAAAGCTCATTGGTGTCCAGGACACCTGATCAACTCATCCTGCAGTGGATTCCTACCTAGGGTGGTAGAAAAGTGGATGCACCCAAGTTTAGGGGAACCACTATAGCTCCTTGTGTCTTCTGGCTTGCTTGTCTTTATTTTTGTTTCTGGCTGTGATTGATCTGTGATTAGTTAGGATCTGTGATTAGCTTCTTTTGTAGATTGTAACAATTGTTTAGATTTTTATTTGCTTTCCTGTTCACTCAGTTTGCAATAATTGTTGTAAAAAGTTTTTAAGCACCATACTCTATTCACCCCCCTCTAGAGTATATCAGATCTAGATGCACTTTCAAACCACAACACACATAACCAGGAATTGGTGTCTGGTTATGTAGCCATGGGCTGTATGCTTGCCCAGCAGCACTTTTCCCACAATGTTTGCTAGAAACTTGAACTCAGCAGACAGATGTTTCTTAAGCAACTTATTGGGGGTTTGTTCAGAGTAACCCATCAAACTTAACATCTCATCATACCCTTCAGTATCTATTTCCAATTCTTCTTCACCATTACTTAATCCAAAAATATCTGTTAAAACGACGGGGGTGAGGGAAACAGTATTACCCGCTATAGTTCCAGTCATGGTGTTGTCATCTGTTGTAGAAGAGGTATACACCCACTCTCTGATTTCTGTGGCAGATATCTTTATTCTAGTGGACATCAGAGTTTTCAGTTGCTGGTCTTCAAGTAGTTGCAGGATTCCTAGGAAGATGGGGTCTGAATGCTGGAAAGCATCAAAATCGACATCAAACCTGGTGTCAAATTTCATTGCAGCAAGAGTTCCTGCTGGAATCGCCATTAGAGCACCTGCAAGAGAAAAACGAAGATCAAGTGCAAATGTACTGAAAGCGTGGGACAAAGGTCGAAGAAAACCTTGATATAAGGTTTTCCAGAATATGAATCGACAAACTCTGTTCCACGAAAAATAAAATAATTCTTCGATCTGAGGTCGATGAAGTAATTTGCAGTTAAATAATTCGTCGAGCTCAGTCTGAAGATTTGAAGACATTTCGTTGATCTCCGTTCGACGAAAGTTTTCTGAAGTAGATTCGTCGATCTCAGTTCGGCGATAATGACTTCACTCACAGAGAGTTCGTCGATTTCCGTTCGACGAATATCTCAAGAACTTTCCCCAGTTCGTCGAGCTCCGTTCGACGAACTTTGGCAAATTCATCGAGTGCAGATAGAAACTAAACTAAGGCTTCTCCATTGATCATTCCAAGCTGATTTATAAAGAACATGTGATTTTTTTCATCCAAGGGTTGGTGAAAATATCAGCTCTTTGTAAATCAGTATAGATATAGGCAAGTTTAATTTTGTTTTTGTCTACACACTCTCTAATGAAATGATGTCTAATGTCTATATGCTTAGTTCTATTGTGATGGACTGAATTCTGTGCTATGGCTATAACACTTGTGTTATCACATAAGGGACTTGAATTATTTAAGTTGAAGTCATAGTCTAGGAGTTGGTTTTGGATCCACAACATCTGGGAAGAGTAACTGCCAGCTGCTATATATTCTGCTTCAGCAGTTGATGTGGACACAGATGACTGCTTCTTACAAAACCAAGAGACCAATCTCATACCAAGGAACTGGCAGGTTCCTGAGGTACTTTTTCTGTCCACCCTGCATCCAGCAAAGTCAGCATCTGAGTATCCAGTTAACTCAAATTCTGAGTCAGTAGGATACCATAGGCCTAGACTAGGACAACTCTTTATATATCTCAAAATTATTTTTAGAAAAATTAGGTGAGATTCTTTAGGGTTCACTTGGAACCTAGCACAAAGGCATGTGGAAAACATGATATCAGGTCTGCTAGTTGTAAAATATAGTAGGGACCCAACAATGGCCCTATATAATTTCTGGTCAATAGGTTTCCCATGTGGATCAAAATCTATTACAACATTAGTAGACATAGGTGTTTTCTTAGCTGAGGCATCAGCCATCCCAAACTTCTTAAGAAGCTCTTTACCATACTCAGCTTGGGATATGAAGATGCCATCAGGTAGCTGCTTCACTTGGAGACCAAGGAAGTAGGAGAGCTCACCCATGCTACTCATCTCAAACTTAGAATGCATGAAGTTAGAAAACCTTTTGCATAGTTTAGAGTCAGTAGATCCAAATATGATGTCATCCACATAGATTTGTACTAACAAGATTTTATCCTTATGATGTCTAGTGAATAGTGTTTTATCTACTATGCCTCTAGTGAAATCATGCTCTATCAGAAAGCTAGCTAAGGTCTCATACCAAGCTCTTGGAGCTTGCTTTAGACCATAGAGGGTTTTATGCAATTTAAATACATGATAAGGATGGGTTGGAGAGATGAAACCTGGAGGTTGTTCAACATATACTTATTCTTTTAGTACTCCATTCAGAAAAGCACTCTTTACATCCATTTGATATACCTTGAATTTCTTATAGGCAGCATAAGCCAGAAAAATTCTGATGGCCTCTAACCTTGCAATTGGTGCAAAGGTTTGACCATAATCTATGCCTTCCTCTTGCCTATATCCTTGAGCAACAAGTCTAGCCTTGTTTCTCACAATTGTACCTTGGGCATCTAGTTTATTTCTTTATACCCATTTGGTTCCAATGACTGGGTAGTCTTTGGGTCTTGGAACCAAATCCCAAACTCTACATCTCTCAAACTTATTGAGTTCCTCTTGCATATCACTGATCCAGTGGGGATCCTACTCAGCATCATGAATGGATTGAGGCTCAACTTGAGAGAGAAAACAGGCATGCATCAAGTCTTGGTTGAGTTGATGCCTTGTCTGTACACTTACTGACATGTCTCCAATCACTTGAGATCTAGGGTGATCCCTCAGTGTGACAAAATCATTTGGTGGAGTTGGTTTAACAACAACATTTTGAATTAATTCCTCTTGTCAAATTGAGTTTGCTGCTGGATGAGGTAGAACTTCTTCTAACTGTTCTTCTTCACTATCTTCATCAACCTGTGGAGAAGGATGTGTTGGAGCCTCTTGGGTGAGGATTAGTCCATCCAAATTCTCACACAAGTGAAGTACCTGCAAAGGAATACTGGTAGAAACTTCTTTCTCCTTGCAAGAGATGTTAGTTTCGTCAAAAGTAACATGTGTAGACTTTTCAATTTTTAAAGATGATTTATTAAACACCCTATATGCTTTGCTTACTTGGAAATATCCTAGAAAAATTCCCTCTTCAGCCCTAGCTTCAAACTTTCTAATGTATTTCTTGTTATTATTATGTATATAGCAAATACAACCAAATACTTAAAAGTAGGTGATTTTAGGTTTATTCCCTTTAAGTAATTCATAGGGAGTCCTGTTCTTTAGTTTATATATCAAACTCCTGTTCAGTACATAATTTGCTGTGCTTACAGCCTCTGCCCAAAAGGATAGGGACATGTAAGCATTTGCAAGTAATGTGCCTGCAGCTTCAATTAGGGTCCTATTTTTCCTTTCAGCTACCCCATTTTGTTGGGGAGTTCTAGGAGCTGAGAAGCAGTGCCTGATACCTTCCTTCTCATAGAACTCATGCATAAGAAGAGACTCAAACTCTATACCATGATCACTTCTGATCAATGCAACATGAGAAGAGTACTCAATCTGTATGGTCCTGAGGAAATTTGTAAGAACTTTAAAGGTATTTGACTTAGATCTCAGAAAGAACACCCAAGTGAACCTTGAGAAGTCATCCACAATAACTAAAGTGTAGGATTTCCCTCCTAGGCTTTGTACAACAATGGGTCCAAAGAGATCCATGTGTAGTAGGTACAAGATACTAGGTAAATCACTTTTATTTACTGATTTAAAGCTATATTTAGTTTGCTTGCCTAGTTGACAAGCCCTACAAAGGCCTTCCTTCTTGTAGGGACCAGAAGGTAAGCCTCTCACAAGGTTGTCTTTAGATAACCTAGCAATGTTTTTCATATTTACATGTCCTAGCCTTTTATGTCATAATTCATTCTGATTACTAATTATGTTAAGTAAGCAGATATCTGAATTGGCAGAATGAAAATCAACTAAATATATATTTCTTTGCGTATTCCCAATTAAAACATTTTGTTTTTCTTTATTAGAAATGATACAAGATGTTGAGTTAAAATGTACCTGATAACCTTCATCACATAATTGGCTTCTGGAGATGAGGTTATGCTTGAGTCCTTTTACATAAGTCACTTTCATGAAGGTGACTGCTCCAATTTTCACTTCTTCATAACCTTCTGACTGGTCACATTTTGAATCACCAAAGATTACCTTTGGTCCCAGCTTGGACTTGTAGTTGATTAAATTGTCCTTACTGCAAGTCATGTGTTTGGAGCATCCACTATCCAGGTACCAGGTTTGATTAATCACCGGACAGCTCCTTTTCTGCAATGAAAGCAGTTAGTTGTTCTTGACCCAGGTTACCTTGGGTCCTTTATATTGCTAATATGAAAAACTGGATATCACAGAAAATTCTGGTTGAGATTTGTATCCAAATGGATGATATCTTCTAGGTGGAATTATCCAATTAGCTAATGGATTAAATGGTTTTCTGGATTTAATAGAATTGTTGTTATAGTTATAATTTTGGTTAAGTCTTTCTGGGTTCGATGAAATGTTGTGAGTTCGTCGACCAGAGTTTGACGAATTGGGATGAGATCATTGATCTCTGCCCAGAGAATGAACATAGTCATTTTCTGTGCCCCACGTTCGTTGATCTCTGCTCGATGAACCATACAAAGTTCATCGAGCATAGTAAGACGAATAATTATAGTTAAACTCTGAGTTCAGAGTTCGTCGACTAGAGTTCGACGAACTGGCCACATTTCGTCGATCTGAGTTCGACGAAATCTGCTGAACTTTGTTTTTTACTTATTTTCTGGTTTCTGTTATTTTGATTTTTAAGGTTGGGCATTTCTTCTGCGATTTGTTTATTAGTTATTATCTCTTTGCCTTTAGCAGAAACAAACTTGATGGGGGTTGACAAAATATTCTTCTTAAGAATGGGGGGGGGGGAAACTTGATGAAGCACCCAAGCCTAGCTTGCCATTTAGTCTGGCATTAACAGTGCTTATAATGTCCATCAGCTTGAGGCTTCTCCCATTGAGAGATTCCTCAAGTTGTTTGGCCTCACATTGCTCAGATTTTAAAGCAATAATTTGTTCATTCGCTAATGTGAGTTCATCTTTTAGCCTATTGCTTTCAGAGATAACATTTTCTTGATTTCCTAGTCTTTCCCTAAGTGTCTTAATTTTTTTTTTTCTGAATTTATTAGATCAATACACATGGTTTTAAATTCAAATTTGAATGAATCAGAACTATAATCAAAAGAAGAAAGTACCTTCTCAGCTTCAGATTCAGAAGCTTCTTCACTGTCAGATGCATCTTCATCTGTCTGGCTTCTAGAAGCACAAATGGTCATGAGGCACACTTCTTTGGCCCTTGCCTCTTCTTCTTCTTCACTGGAGCTGGAGGATGAGGATTCATCTTCTATTTCACTCCAGCTTTCAGCTACAAAGCCTTTCTATTGGGTACACTGTTAATATGTACCAGATTTGGAGAAGCCTCATCTTAATCAATGATATACATCAATTTGTATTTGATGTATGTTTGAGTTTCACTGTGCAGGTTTAAGAATTGGAAGAAAATTTTCTAAGTACAAGTGTCGACACTTGTGAAGAATTATGTCGACACTTGTGAAGAATTATGTCGACACCTAAAGAAGAAGTTGAGTCGACATCCAGGCATTGTGTCGACACCAACATAAGAAGCTGTGTCGACACCCAGACTTGTGTCAACACTTGTGAAGAATTGTGTCGACACCTAAAGAAGAAGCTGAGTCGACACTCAGACTTGAGTCGACACCTGAGCCAGGAGTTATGTCGACACTGAAAGCAAAAGCTGTGTCGGCACCCAGGAGTTATGTCGACATTGAAAGCAGAAGCTGTGTTGACACCCAGGAGTTTTGTCGACAATGGAAGCAGAATTATGTTGACACAGAGGGCTTGTGTCGACACATTTCACAGATGCTGTGTCGAGTACCAGAAGAACGACTATGTCGACACATGGAGTGTTGTATCGACATCATCAAGACTTGTGTCGACACTTAGTCCATTTGTGTCGACACATGTGAAGCAGTTTGCTGAGTGGTTCATGCTGAGTTGGAAAGTCTTTGAAGAATCAGCTGTCATAACCAACTGGTCTGACACCTGTGTCAGAACTGTCAGAAGACTGTTACAAACCGGATCAGCCGGTAATCAGGTGGAAACTCTATATAAAGGACTGGTTCAATGCAACAAAGTGAACATAGCAAGGAAAAGAGAACACACAACACTAAGAAGTGAATCCTTCAGAGAGAGTTTTCTACAACAAGAAAAGGGGAAACCCTTATGAAGGCAGATCCAGATCAGTCTGCAAGGAAGATTCAGATCTCATTCTGAATTCAAGGAGGAAGCTATCTGAAGATTAACTTCTACATCAAGTGAAGATCAACCTTATTTTGTTCTATCAAGAAGCTTTGAAACGGCTAAGTTGGGTTGGATCTGAAGATCAGTTTATTCAAGAACTGATCAAGAAGCTCACACCAGTGAAGAGATCTATCTGGTGAAATTTATGTATCTCTTAATCAAACAATTTCTGGTAGGATCTGTTGTAAGATCTGAGTTGCAAGCCTGTAATTATAAAGGCTGAGGTAGGGCTTTTGGCTGAGTTGTAGAAGTGGGGTTTCACTCTGAGTTGTAAGCCTAGTGACATAGGCTGAGGTAGGGCTGAGGCCTGAGGTAGGTTTCTTGGGGAAGAATCTGAGATAGGACTTGTATAAGACTGAGTTGTAGACTGGAGTTCAGAATACCATGTTTCTTGGACTCAAAAAATGTTTTAAGTAAAATGTCCAGAAAACGTCGACCTGAGAACTAGTTTCGTCGAGCTGAGAACTTATAACTGCTAGATGAGTCTTGCTAGGAATGTGGTCTAAGTTCGTCGAGCTAAGAAGGTGAATTAGTCGACTGGAGTATGATACTGGACTTAGAATATTTAGTTGTTTCTGGAATAAGATGTTGATGTAGAATATCCATAGATCGTCGACCTGAGAACTAAGTTCATCGACTGGAGTTCAGAGAAATTTTGGACTTGAAATATTGAAGTAGAGTGTCCATAAGTCATCGACCTGAGTACCAAGTTTGTCGAGCTCAGCTCAGAGAATTGTCTCTGAGTTTGTCGAGCTGAGCATGACTTTCGTCGACCTGATTTCGACGAACGTCGAACTCATTTTCCTGAGTCTTTGAAATCTCTAAGTCTTGAGTCTTTCTACAGTCTGTTGATGGCTGGTCCATGCAGTGATGACTCTAAGGACTTGGCCTATTATCTAAGACTCATACATGACCCTTGCTGTACATGTTGGGTCAAACATACTAACTTTGTGAACCTAACCCAAATCCAACTAGGGATCCAACAGATGCTAACGAGATCGACCCCTCCTCCGGCTTGGGTGATGGGTATTTCATGCCAGGGTTGTGGAAACCCCAAACATCATACATATGACTGCCCAACTAGAGAAGCTTTTGCTGATCTCTCGGGTATATCTGCTGACGAGAATGTAAATTTTATAAGTAATCAAAACCGCACTGCTCCTTATAACAATACCTATAATGCGAATGTGAGAAATCATCCGAATTTCTCCTGGAACCAATATGCGCCCGGTCAAAGGTGGCAGGGAGGCCAGCATCAGTTTGATGCTCATGCTTCTAATATCCAGCTGCGACCGCCGCAAGCGCGTTATAATCAGAACATGCAGGGGATGCAAAAGAGTGCGTTAGAAGAAATGATGGAAAAGTTTGTGGAGATGGCCCAATCCAACATGGCCACTCAGACCGCCTCCATGAGAAACTTGGAGACACAGTTGGGTCAACTGGCCCATGTGTTCTCTGAGCGTACTCGCGGTACCCTCCCGAGCGACACAAAAACAAAACCATGTGAGCAAGGGAAGTGTGTTGGGGAGACGAATGATTGTACCGAAAATAAAGTGTCTGTGATATGTGAAATAAATGAGGTTGAGACTGCGACATTATGTGATTCCAGATCTTCTTGCAACCTTCTTGCTTTGCAAGATGTTGAGAAATTTAATTTAAATATTGAGTCGAATGTCCGGAAATCGCTCGTTGTGGCCGATGGGTCAGTAGTGAAGACCGATAGTGAGATAAAGGAGGTGGAAGAGATATTGAACGGGGTTGCAGTGATCACTGACTTTCAGGTTTTAGGACCAATGAGGAATGCTTCAAAACCTATCTTAGGGGTGTCATTCATGAAAGCTAGTGGGGCGATGTGTAACGCCCCGAAACTCAAAAGAGCGGCGGGAGGCGTTTTGGGCCAAATTTGGTATTTGGCAGGGGGCACACGGCCTGGGACACGGGCGTATCCCAGGGCGTGTCAGGCTCGAGTCGACAATTTGGCCATGAGGTCGACGATTTGTGGAGTCGACGATCGTCGAGCGGCGAACACGGCCTGAGACACAGGCGTGTCTCAGGGCGTGTCGAGCTCGTGTCGACGATCTGCCAGGGGAGTCGACGATTTTCGCTCGACGATGTGTCGAGTCAGGGAGCACGGCCTAGGACACGGGCGTGTCCAAGGCCGTGTCGGGTGGTCGACGAACTTTGCTCGACGAAGTGTCGAGACCGTGAACACGGCCTAGAGCCCAGGCGTATTCGAGTTTGACATGGGCGTGTCACATAGGACACGGGCGTGTCTAAGACCCGTGTGGGTCTCGGGTTATTTTCGGTGTTGTGTCGATGGGGGCACCCGACCAACCACACAGCCGTGTCAGTTGGAGCACGGGCGTGTCAAGTCAAACACGGGCTTGTCGGATGCCCGTGTGTTTTTCAAGACACGTCGATTTTGACGGCAAATGAGGGACACGGCCCCAGACACGGGTGTGTCACAGGCCGTGTTCGGCCCAGATTCTGCATTTTACATCTGGATCGTGGTCGTTCGTTTCTTTAATTCGGGATCCGACGGCTGGGGGCTGTTACTGCTTGGATATACACAGGATTGGACCCTTGAAACTCTTATTTCACTTGAGAGGTTCTCTTTCTAAAGTATAGAGAGAGGAGAGCAAAGGAGGAATAAGAAGCTTAGACCCGGTCTTTGGAGGAGTTTCGGAGCTCCAAATCGCGAACCAACTTCGGATCTACGGAGGCAAAGAGAGTGCGGTGCTTTTCATCCGCTTACATTTCCATGGCGCCAAGGAAGAACGCTAGGGTAACGATTCTCTACTTGAGCATGTGAAGCTCTACTTCTTTTGCATAAGGAAGCCCGCTCTCGCGAGTTTGCGGTGGGTTTGAGGCGTTCCTTCAGGTAGACATGAATAGTCCCCGTTGTGTAGAGTCCGTAAACGAGAACGGACATAGGTATGATGTGTGAAGCCTATCCGGACATGTTGGTCTGGATCAGTGATGTTGCATTGCATATATGTAGGAGAAGACTCCGTGCGAATGTTTGTTTTTCGGGTTTTCTACGTGGTAGATTGCAACAGGGAGCCTTGGGGATTAACCCTAAGGTGCACCCGGAAAACTGGGCGGATGCGTGATCTTGCCAACTTGGAGTCCTGGGAGCCAACTTGAACATAACCGGGTTATGTGATTTTTTGTGACGGAAACGGGACTCAAGAGAAGTTTGACCTGCGCATATGTTTTGAATTAACGTTGCGATGTGAGCATGGGTTAGATGGAACCGTACCCGTTCTATGTCGTTCGGATTAGAGCCGTTGGCATAGATGAGGGTCTTCAACGGTCTATGGTTTTAATTACCGTGACCCATGCCGGAAAGACAAATTGCTCACGAGAGATTGCCGTCCAGGGGACGGTGGTGAGTCGACAGACTTAGACTGTGATCACCGAGAATGTGCGCTGAGAGCATGGGGCGTATGGTCGTGCGTGCCAATGCCTATGATGCAATGTATTTAGTTACTGCTTGGTTGTGCTAATAAAATGCAGGGAAGGAGCATCACCGCCCCGAGTTGGGGGCGGGATCATTATAATTTGGTCAGCATTGCTGACTGTTACTTTTATTTGCCACCGTGCGGTGGTTTGTTGCTTGCAGGTGCTGCTGGACCAAGCGGTCAATAGCGGACTAAAGCCCAAATTGCGAAGCCGGCCCTTGAAGGCCTAAATTGGAGTGTTTTACTTGCTTTTGTTCATGTATGACCGGCCTGCGTGTCGTGGTATGGAAAACATGTAATATGAGTAAACCATTTGTAAGGCCTTAAGGCCAGTACTTCTGTATGTACTACATTCCTATTTAGCTTGTTAGTGGACATTCATGCTTGTTGCTGGGTTCTTTTAATTGCAACTATTTAAACTGCTTCCGCTAGAATGCTCTGTGTAGGATGTTATGATTGGTTGGATGGTTTCCATTGAGTAACCACCCGGTCTGTCTGTGGTATATGGCGTCGGGACCCGTCTGGACCTACTGCTATATGCTATGCGACGGATAGGGGGTGTTACAATTTGGTATCAGACTACTGGTTTTGGTCGGGCTTAAGATGAATTCGTGGACGAATTGTTTTTAAGGGGTGGTGAGCACATGTGTGTGCGTCATCGTTATAACAACAAAAGAACCCATAAATGTCCACTTAGGAATGAAAATACACGTGTTTGGGGAACCTGCGTGTTCCTATAATTGCTGTTTGTAATTTTATATGGTCGCTTAACAGTGTTTTGTGCAACTATAGGTGACCAGAGGCGGTGCTGGGCCGCCAGAATGTCCGGTTTCTGAGGAGTATAGTGCGCCCGGTGAGGTGTTTGAGACCCCTCCTTCGTATGAAACCGTAAGAAGGATCGTTGAAGTGGTGTTCGCTGTGACGAGTGCACAGTATGGAAGAAATGTACAACCCTGTACCCCTATTGTGGCTTCAACGCCGGGTGGCGTGATGGAGCAGATGACTTTTGGTAGACCATCGGGGAAGCAGCTGAATATTCATTTAGTGCAAGGAGCGCACTCAGTTGATGAATATTTGCAAGCATTTCTTATGGTAAACCGCTACCCATGCTTTGCGTTGGAGAACGAGCAGTCTATCGTTGATAGATTTTATAACGGTCTGCGTGGCGAGTTGCGAATCCTACTGCTAGGACCAAAGTTAGTGGGACTCCGAGCCATGGTGGAGTCAGCTAGATCTTTGGAGGCAAACTTGAGGAAGACTCACCCGATGCCAGCGACCATGGTATCGAACTATGCAAGCCCCATAAAAGCTGCATCCGGCAGAATGCTGGAGAAGGGGGCTACGACATCGACTAACAAAGCTACTTCCACTGGTCATACTTGTGGAAAGAAAGGGCACTTTGCCCGAAGGTGTTGGAATGGTGCTCAGAAGACTAAAAAAGCTATGTCAGGAGCAGTTGAGGACTTTAGTGCAAAAGAAAAGGCGTTCAAAATGTCGAACACCTCAAAGTCTGGATATCGTAGGTGGTATAAGAAGGCTAGGACTTTGGGTCTAGTCCCTCCTTTCGGTGCTTCGGGGGCATCTACAGGCCAAACCCCGGGCGCATGTTACAACTGTGGGGAGTCGGGGCATTATGCCCGTGGGTGCCTAAAGTCCGACAGAAAGCACGCCACCATGAGGACAAGTATGGTTTTAAGTTATAGCAGTTTATCCTTAAATACTTGTCGCCCTTGTACATGTTAGCTTAGAACTACTTGTGCTAAGCTTTGTTCTGATTTTCATTTATCCGGCGAGAGCACCGTTCGTGTAAACAAAGCTTCGCATTCCTTTATTTAGGAATTATATTACGCGTCGGAGTACCTCCTTCGATGGTAAGAGACAAATTGGATGCGCTATGGTCCAATGGTGCTCAATGCGCGCGGGTAGAATCTGTTGCGCTTAAGTGTGGTCAAGGAGTCAAGACTTTGACTTACAAGTGTCGCTACTGCCGCTGGAGGAGTTCGACGTTATATTTGGCATGGACTGGCTCTCGGATCAGTGTGCCTATATTGATTGCGGTAGCAAGGAAGTCAAGCTAGGAGCAGGTCGTGAGACGACGTTCACGGGCTCTTCAGGTGGTGAAGGCGGTTCGTGCCGGTGCAGAACTGTTCTTTACACTAGTGGAGGTTGCAAAGCCTAAGCCCGCGTTGGACAGTATTTCAGTGATATCGGAGTACCCTGATGTGTTCCCTAGCGATCTTCCTGGAGCCCTACCACAGCGGGAGATAGATTTTACGATAGAGCTCGTACCAGGTGCAAAGCCTGTGTCATGCTCTCCATATCGGCTAGCGCCTAAGGAAATGGGAGAGCTGAAGGTTCAACTACAAGAGTTGTTGGAGCAAGGGTATGTGCGTCCAAGTTCTTCGCCTTGGAGCACGCCAGTCCTCTTTGTTAAGAAGAAGGACGGAAGCTTGAGACTATGTATTGTTTATCGGGAGCTCAACAAGTTGACAGAAAAGAACAAGTACCTGATCCCCCAGATCGATGATCTTTTTGATCAGTTGGTCGGGTCGACGGTGTACTCAAAGTTGGATCTCAAGTCCGGGTACTATCAGCTGCGAATAAGGGAGAGTGTTATCCAGAAGACAGCGTTCAGTATGAGATACAGGCATTACGAGTTTACGGTCATGCCGTTTGGGCTCACTAATGCGCTGTTAGTATTCATGGATTTGATGAACATGACCTTAAGAGAGTACCAGACCATTTTGTGATCGTCTTCATCGACGATATTTTGGTGTACTCGCAGAGTGAGGAAGATCACTTCAGGCATCTTCATTTGATTTTGGAGACGCTAAGGAGGAACCAATTATACGCCAAGTTCTCCAAGTGCGAGTTTTGGTTGTCCTTAGTGGCGTTCCTCGGTCATATAGTGAGTGGGGAAGGTATTGCAGTGGATCCGACGAAGATTATTGCGATACGAGAGTGTCCTGAGCTTTCTACGGTAGCGGAAGTCCAGAGCTTTCGAGGGCTTACCGGCTATTATAGGCGCTTCGTAGAGAACTTCTCGCGGATAGAGTTACCTCTCACTACTTTGACGAGGAAGGAGCAGAAGTTCATTTGGACGCCGTAGTGCGCGCATGCTTTTGAGGAGTTGAAATGTCGGTTGACCACGACGCCTGTGCTGAGTTCGCTGAGTGGGACCGAAGGTTATGAGATTTATAGTGATGCTTCGGGCAGCAGTTTGGGTTGCGTGCTACTGCAACACGGAAGTGTGATAGCTTATGGCTCGAGACAGCTGAAAGTGCACGAGAGGAACTATCCGGTCCATGACTTGGAGTTAGCGGCCGTGATTTTTGCCTTGAAGCTGTGGAGGCATTATTTGTACGGTGTGAAGATTGATATCTACATCGATCACAAGAGCCTGAAGTATTTGATTGATCAGAAAGATCTGAATATGCGACAGCGTAGTTGGATGGAGTCCTGGGGGACTATACATTCAAGATCCACTACGTGCCTGGTAAAGGTAATGAGGTTGCGGACGCGTTGAGTCGCCGGGCTCCAGCTCAAGCCAATTGGCTGTCGATCCATGACGAGCGGTTGGTTTGGGAGTTGGAGGCGTTGGAGATTGTTTGTGTAGATAAGCAGTCAAGTGCTGAAGCACTCTTGAATTGGACTGAAGTTCAATATGACCTGACTGATCGGATTCGGCAGGCATTGGATTTGGATGGCCACATGAAGCAACTCATGATAGAGGCTTTGGATGGGTCAAATTCCCAATATGAAGTTGTGGATGGATTGCTTTGGAAAGACGGTCGTCTTTGCGTCCCAAGCGTGGGTAGTTTGCGGGTGGATTTGTTGTACGAGGCGTACCATACCAAGTACTCGATTCACCCGGGGAGCACAAAGATGTACCGCGACGTGAAGAAACTGTTTTGGTGGCCGGGTTTGAAGAAGGATGTGGCGCCCTACGTGGCGAAGTGCCAAACTTGCGCCTTGGTGAAGGCGGGGTGCCAAAAGCCGGGAGGATTTCTGAAGTCCTTGCCTATTCCGGAGTGGAAATTTGACGACATCACTATGGACTTTGTGCACGGTTTGCCAAGGTCGCAAAAGGGGAACGACGCTATCTGGGTGGTCGTAGATCGGCTAACGAAGGTGTCGCATTTCATTCCGCATAGGAAGGATGATCCGGTGGAGAAGTTGGCAAAACTATATGTGGATAATATAGTACGTCTTCACGGTGTGCCCCGCAACATCGTGAGTGACCGAGATGAGCGGTTTACGTCCAATGATTGGAGGCTAGTGCAGCAAATGTTGGGAACAAAGTTAAAATTCAGCACAACAATAGCTACCATCTCTATTTTGTGGAATTTGCACACAACAATAACTACCAGACGAGTATTCAAATGGCGCCCTTCGAGGCCCTATATGGTAGAAGATGTCGCACACCGTTGTCTTGGTTGGAAACGGGCGAGTCAAAGTTGTATAAGCATCAAGAGGTGGAGGATACTACTTCATTGGTGCGAACCATTCGGGAGAGGTTGCTTATCGCTCAGGACCGGCAAGCGAAGTACTATAATGCCAAGCACAGGAACGTGGAGTTCGTTGTGGGTGACTGGGTGTACTTAAAGATCAAGCCGTTCAAGGGTGTCTCACGGGTGCGGCGATTGAAAAAGCTAAGCCCGAGGTACCTTGGGCCGTTTGAGGTTCTGGAGCGGGTTGGTGGAGCAGCCTATCGGTTGATGCTTTCGGTGGAGCTTAGTGGTTTACATGATGTATTCCATATTTCGGTGCTACCAAAGGCGGTGCAAGAGCCTACGCAAGTGATCGCGGTCGATCAAGTGCCGGTTGATAGTGGGTTGACAACAAAGGTAAAACCCGTGCGTATTGAGGACTCAGAGGTCAAGCTGCTACGCTATAAAGAGATCAGGATGGTCAAGGTCCGTTGGGACAATTGCGATCGAGAGGAGCTCTCATGGGAGCGAGAGCAGACTATGCTTGAGGAGTACCCGAAGTTGTTTCACTCAGGTAACATTTAAGTTTTATGTTTCTTTCCTTTATGTAATTTCGAGGACAAAATTCTTTTAAGAGGGGGAGAGTTGTAACGCCCCGAAACTCAAAAGAGCGACGGGAGACGTTTTGGGCCAAATCTGGTATTTGGCAGGGGGCACGCGGCCTGGGACACGGGCGTGTCCCAGGGCGTGTCAGGCTCGAGTCGACGATTTGGCCGTGAGGTCGACGATTTGTGGAGTCGACGATCGTCGAGCAGCGAACACGGCCTGAGACACGGGCGTGTCTCAGGGCGTGTCAAGCTCTTGTCGAAGATCTGCCAGGGGAGTCGACGATTTTCGCTCGACGATGTGTCAAGTCGGGGAACACGGCCTAGGACACGGGCGTGTACAAGGCCGTGTCGGGTGGTCGACGAACTTCGCTCGACGAAATGTCGAGACCGTGAACACGGCCTGGAGCCCAGGCGTGTTCGGGTTTGACACGGGCGTGTCACATAGGACACGGGCGTGTCTAAGACCCGTGTGAGTCTTGGGTTGTTTTCGGTGTTGTGTCGATGGGGGCACACGACCAACCACATGGCCGTGTCAGTTGGAACACGGACGTGTCAAGTCAAACACGGGCGTGTCGGATGCCCGTGTGTTTTTCGAGACGCGTCGATTTTGACGGCGAATGAGGGACACGGCCTTGGACACGGGCGTGTCACAGGCCGTGTTCGGCCCAGATTCTGCATTTTATATCTGGATCGTGGACGTTCGTTTCTTTAATTCGGGATCCGACGGCTGGGGGCTGTTAGTGCTTGGATATACACGGGATTGGACCCTTGAAACCCTCATTTCACTTGAGAGGTTCTCTTTCTAAAGTATAGAGAGAGAAAGGAGAGCAAAGGAGGAAGAAGAAGCATAGACCCGATCTTTGGAGGACCTTCGGAGCTCCAAATCGCGAACCGACTTCGGATCTACGGAGGCAAAGAGAGTGCGGCGCTTTTCATCCGCTTACATTTCCATGGCACCAAGGAAGAATGTTAGGGTAACGATTCTCTACTTGAGGATGTGAAGCTCTACTTCTTTTGCATAAGGAAGCCTGCTCTCGCGAGTTTGCGGTGGGTTTGAGGCGTTCCTTCGGGTAGACATGAATAGTCCCCGTTGTGTAGAGTCCGTAAACGAGAACGGACATAGGCATGATGTGTGAAGCCTATCCGGACATGTTGGTCTAGATCGGTGATGTTGCATTGCATATATGCCGGAGAAGACTCCGTGCGAATGATTGTTTTTCTGGTTTTCTACGTGGTAGATTACAACAGGGAGCCTTGGGGATTAACCCTAAGGTGCACCCGAAAAATTGGGCGGATGCGTGATCTTGCCAACTTGGAGGCCTGGGAGCCAACTTGAACATAACCGGGTTATGTGAAATGTGTGACGGAAACGGGACTCGGGAGAAGTTTGACCTGCACATATGTTTTGAATTAACATTGCGATGTGAGCACGGGTTAGATGGAACCGTACTCGTTCTATGTCGTTCGGATTAGAGCCGTTGGCATAGATGAGGGTTTTCGGCTGTCTATGGTTTTAATTACTGTGACCCATGCCGGGAAGACAAATTGCTCACGAGAGATTGCCGTCCAGGGGACGGTGGTGAGTCGGCAGACTTAGACTGTGATCACCGAGAATGTGCCCTGAGAGCACAGGGCGTGTGGTCGTGCGTGCCAACGCCTGTGATGCAATGTATTTAGTTACTGCTTGGTTGTGCTAATAAAATGCAGGGAAGGAGCATCGCCGCCCCGAGTTGGGGGCGGGATCGTTATAATTTGGTCAGCATTGCTGACCGTTACTTTTGTTTGCCACCGTGCGGTGGTTTGTTGCTTGCAAGTGCTGCTGGACAAGGCGGTCAATAGCGGGCTAAAACCCAAATTGCGAAGCCGGCCCTCGAAGGCCTAAATTGGAGTGTTTTACTTGCTTTTGTTCATGTATGACCGGCCTGCGTGCCGTGGTATGGAAAACATGTAATATGAGTAAACCATTTGTAAGGCCTTAAGGCCAGTACTTGTGTATGTACTTCATTTCTATTTGGCTTGTTAGTGGACATTCATGCTTGTTGCTGGGTTCTTTTAATTGCAACTATTTAAACTGCTTCCGCTAGAATGCTCTATGTAGGACGTTATGATTGGTTGGATGGTTTCCATTGAGTAACCACCCGGTCTGTCTGTGGTATATGGCGTCGGGCCCCGGCCGGACCTACTGCTATATGCTATGCGACAGATATGGGGTGTTACACGATGTTGTAATTTAATGTGAGTGGCATCACCTTGGCATCCAAGGTTGATTCGCCTTTACCGCAATCCCTTCCCTCTATGATTCTGAATGAATCCAGAAAACCGCCGGACTTAAATGTTGTGTTATTTGACGGTTTGCCAAGTATTGCTGAGACAGGTATGCTGAAGAAAGTTGAAGGAGAAATAAAATCAGAGTTTCTTGGACTGAAACTAGTTGTGGATGAAAAAGGTTGTGAGCATAGTGAAAGCCAAGTTGCTGAGGCAAAGGATCGGAGCACAGCTGATGAAAGCATGCTTAATTTGGAACCAAAGTCTTATATTGATTCGAATAAATTGTGTAAATCTATGAAACAGGTTACTTGGGATGATCTATCATCTGTCGCAGGTGAGGAAAGGACGCCTCAGTACGGGAAAGCTGGGAATACCTATGGATTGGATGGAGTAGTTGTACCACCCTGGCGATCTCCATCCATAGAATTGTGAAGGAATGAACTGCGAAAGCACAAGGCACTGGATTTTGCCCGCCGGTGCGAGAAGGAAGAGTCTAGAGGCAGGGGAGATTCGCCTTCCCTGGGCCCTAAAGCTTTCGCTGCTTCGTCATCTCGCGTGACAAGGGGGATATATCACAAGTCAGCATTTAGCTGAGAAGTGAAGGATCTCCGGGGCCCTCCCCTTTTCTTTTAGTTTAATTTTAGCTTTAAGCTGTGTGTACCTTTAGACTTTATCGCTGCATAATGAACTTATACTCTGAACATTATATAAGACTGCAAATACAATTTCGCTGCTTTTAATTTGTTCAATTATGCTGCAGTGATTATATGTTTATAGTATTCGTGCTTGGAGGTATTCTCTTTTGCAGATGGAGTTCGTTTGCGCCGTGGACCTTCTACTGAAAATAACGCCGATCTTCTGGTATGCTCATTTGCTGAGCATGAGGTAACCTCTCCCCCAACTTTTATTTCAATAATTTTATTGCAAATCTTGTGTTAGGTTGTTTAGATTAAGTCTGGTGGGGGAAGGTTATGCGAGTTACTTGTGCACATGCACCACTTTCACTTTCATGCCAAAAGTACCTTTTAATTTTCTATTTTTAGTTTTCATGAAATGACGTCCGCATTGTGCACCTACACCCACATGAGCGGGATCTTAACCACGTGTGCGGCTCAAGTCAAATGTATTTCTTCTGTGTAAACTTTAAAATAGCGGTGCTGTCTTAGAATTTTAGGATAGAGTAGTGCGAAACTCGTGCAGTGCTCCTAATCGAGTACTCATGGTCTGTGTAGAAATAGTATAGATTTAATTTTTCTTTATGCACGTAGATTTATACTTTTTCTGCAGATGTAAATATTATTTGTACTACTCAAAAATGTTGAATCTGTTGTAATCGAACGGTAGTGTAGGGATGTGTGTAGCCATAACTAGACTCATTTTGCTCGAGTCAGGAGGAAGGATCATCTTTCTCGATGGTTAAGAACTTGCCCCAAGCTACTCTCAAAATATTGGTGCATGGTTAGTCAAGCGTGAGCGTGATGTAGACCATCATCTTTGCCCGGTTGAGCCTTGTATCCCGTCCTAACGTTAATCTTTGTTAGCCTATATTGTGCTTATCCCACCTATTGATTTAGCCCTACTCCATGATCACTAAAGCCTAAAAGCATATCCCAGTAACACGCCCTTATCTCGAGATATTAGTATGTTACTTCTTGTGCTTGGGATGTTGTTGTGGTGCTGTTATGTGGTTGTGTGGTGGAGTTTTCTTGATAATTTGTGCTCAATGTGTTGCTTTATAAAAATTAAAATAATAGAAAAGAAAAGAGTGTAAAAAAAGAGATGTTGTTGTGAAATAAGAAAGGTAATTGGAAATTTCATTTGTGATTTTTTTTTTGTGGCGGTAGGCGGTGCACACACCCTTGTTGTCAAGTTCAAGTTTGCTGGTGTGGTGCACCTGCAATTTGTGTGGGTTCGAGGATAATCTTTTGTATGAGCTCATTTGGGGTTGTGCGTAGCCGTCGTTTTTACCCATGTGCATCATTACCTACGTATACACCCCAACCCCATTTTTATCCTAAAGCCCTACGGATTCACGCTTGAGTCATGCTAGCACCGTGGAGAGATTGTGAACGGACAAGCGTATAGTCCCCGACATTGATGGATTTCTTTGGAGGTGATCACGAGCCTCGGTCTTTGACAATGATCATCTGAGTGGCTTGCCTACATCTTCCTATGTACGACTGAACGATTCTCCAGAATTCCAATTTTGAGTAGATACAATATTTATTTACGACTGTCAAAAAATATAAACTATGTAGTATAATTAAAAAGTTTATCTATTATATTTTCTATTCCCATGATGTATTTGATTTCTCGCAATACTTTATTTGGAATTTACTAAGCCAACTAATTTTTTTCTAGTCCACGGGGTGATGATTTTCTCGGGACGAGCAAATGTTTAAGTCTGGTGGTGTGATGAGTCTGATTTATATCGAGTTTTTTGGACTCATCTGGGCCTGTTTTTTCACTCGTGTACTGCATTTCAACCGCTAAGCGGTTATATTTGTTTCGATCGGTCAATGACCACATTGTGCACTGCTTTTGGCCCCAGAGTGTGCAATTGCACATTCTATTGTCGGGGGTAAGCACATGGTGCTCCCCATGGCTCTTTCCGGCTATTTTTTTGTTGTGTATTGGTGCTGGGAGCTTGTGCTCCAGTTTTGATTTTTTTTGCTGTGCAGGTAGTGCGTTTTCCCCAAGGTAGGAATTTTGATTTGTGGAAAACGCACGGTCGTGAGTTTCCTTAGCGCACGCTTTTTGCCCGCTCGTGCATTTTGTTGAGCTGGAGAAGAGTCAATTTGAGCTCGACGAATATCGCAGAGCTGAGCTCGACGATCTTCACGCACAGTTAACGTACGGTTTCTTCGGAACCGTGCGCGAAGGAAACATATGGTTTTCCTGTGGCTGCCTTGATTTATTGTGCTCTTTGGTTAATCGATTTGCTCACGCACGGGAAGAAGTGCCCGTAAGCGAGTACAACGCATGGTTCCACCTGCTTGCCGGAAATTTCTGCTTTCTGTTGTTACCCGTGCATTTTCCTTGACGCACGGGCGGAAGCGTCTGTGCACGAGGAAATGCACGGGTCAACGCTTCTTCTTCTGCAATCTTTTTCTGGAATTTAATATCGCACGGTTAACTCACGGTCGTACGCCAAACCGTGCATGAACATTATTTCTGACTTCTCTATTTAAGCCGCAGGTCTCATTCGCCCAAGGGAGCCAGTCCTCCATTTCCGCTCTTTTGAGTGGGAATACCTTCCTCCTGCCGTTTTCATCTCTCTCCTCCTTAGAGAGCTCGTCCGGCCAATGTTTTCCCTCCAAAAGCTCTCAATAGCTTCATCTTCGACCGCCATCGTCTTCTCCAACCTCAAAGCCCCATTTCAAGCTCGTAGGTGCTACATACGTGGAGTTCTTCGGTCAGGTTTAAACCGACGGCTATTCATGAAGAAGACGGGTTATTAGAAGGAAGTGACAACCCTTCTCAACCCCGGACATCATCTGTAGACCGAGAACGAACAAGGCCCGACAACCCTTGACTCCGACCGCGAATCTTGAAAAGTCTTTGTGCAATTGATTGTATCTCTCCTCCTTCTCTTGTAGTAACTTTGCTCTTGATTGATTGGTTGTTGGATTGATGAGAAAGAACTTGATTTACTTAATGATTTCAGCATGTCTATGTGTTGACATATTTTAGTTCTTGATTGTGTTGGTGTGCTTCCATCCTTTGTATTCTTGACGCGATAACGTCGTCCTATCAATTGTTTGGAGCGTGCGTGGCGAAGAG
The DNA here is from genome assembly GCA_039583875.1 of Platanthera guangdongensis. Lineage (NCBI taxonomy): Eukaryota > Viridiplantae > Streptophyta > Magnoliopsida > Asparagales > Orchidaceae > Platanthera > Platanthera guangdongensis. Next base: position 78,827,823 of record CM077155.1, on the reverse strand, counting down.
GTGACTGCGGCCCTCAATGGTTTGTCCGTCCTCCTTATTACTCACTTGAGTAATTCACCCAAGCGACGCGGTGAAGGCGACCTGCATCAGTTTTATTTGATGTTAAAATTAGGAAACCAAAAATCAAAATCCCTTATTACGTTGGCCCTTGCAATTCCTCTTTCAATAGCGAAGTCACACTCCCTACCTGCACTCCTCGGGAGATCGATATCCGGGGATTCAACTCCTCAAATTTATTACCTGACTATGATCGGTACACTTGTCGAAAGTGCCATCACCAACTCATTTTCACAGAACTATAGCCGGGTTATGTTCTTATTGTTTAACAAGCCATCTAGATTTCAGGTACTGGCCGACATTCGATAATGTGGTCAAACAGCTCCGGCGAAAACACACGCTTCAGAGTGAATGCTTCCTTCGAATTTGTTCTCCTCCAAGCTTTCACCACTTCAGCATTTACACCAGCAGCGACTATTTCTTGCAGATTGTCACCACCGACATCTTCCCAAAATTATTCACCAAGAAGGTAACTCTCCATGCAAGACCACGACCTTTTGAAGTTGATATGTGTTAAGAGTTCAATTCCAATTCCTCTTGCATAACCAGCTTCCATTGCACCCAACTAATTTACTTTATCTTCACAAAGGAATAGAAAATTGCTGAGATTGGCAAACAACTAACTCCTCAACACTCCTTTGATACCATGTAAAATTTTATGAAGGAAGCCGCAATAGGTCACAAGAACACTCAACCATAACCAAAGTCAAGTAGAAATAAGTAGCAACAACAGCACAAGAGTCTCCAATTGGAATTAAAAAACTTCTTTGCAGAGCGAGGTTAACATTGTGAGACATGATTCACAATGTAAACAAAGGAAATAGAAAACCGCAACAAGTAAACAGTGTAGATAGCATGCAGTAATCGCATTAGTCGCCAATCCGCAAGTTGAGTCCGCCGAGACTACTGAAGTCGCCTAACCGCAAGTAACAGTGTGGACAACTTGTTATTGAAAGTTTAAGGACTAGAACAGAACCCACTGATAGAGTGGGCGAACTGATCTTCTTAACCGTAACTCGGAGGAAGAGAGTTCAAGTCGCAGAGAACGCGACCTGCTGTTATCAACTGACTGTTATCCACCAACTGTTCCACACCAAGCTTCCACTACTTGCCTAACAGCCTGATGCTAGCCGCACAGCCTGAATAGAGTTAACTTCACATAGTCGCAGCGGTTAGAAAAACGTAACCGTGAGATTTAAGCACGAGCTAAGTCTCATTATTCTAGTTATGTATGACGAGCCGAAAAATCCTATTTAAAGGAGAGAGGAGGAGTGTCGTCACCAACCATAGAGATTGGATAACTGCACATCAATCCTGTAACTATCATCACATATTTGTACAGTGCAGATACCAGCACCAGACCACCACTGATAACATCTATCCACCGGGGCAGAAAGAACGATCAGTCTACAAAGGCGGAAAGGTCCAGTCTGCCGGGCTGAGAAGACCAACACCAATCCAACAAGGATGGTGAACACAACATTTGCGACCTGCCGGACACCTCCACCAGATCGCACTGCCATGCGAACACCTCTCCCAGTCCGCGCATACTCCAGCCCGCGACTAGAACAAGGATCGTGCCATCAACTTGGCGAGCTCAACGAGCTCAAGAGGATGTCCGCACAAACATGCAATCTCGGCGAGCTAGCCAACAATTCTGGACTTGTCACACGGGACCAAGTCCACAACACGAGCGGACTCTGGCTATCAACCTGCATGAGAAGGCTCCAGCAAACTGTTTAGTTAGCCACCATAGTTCGCGCAAATCCATCAGCCTTCATGCATGCCTAAGAACCTAAAGCTTCAAGCGAACTGTGCAGTCTCACCAACCAGACCGACACAGCGGCGGTTAGGAAAGTCTAACCGTCCGGTTTCAACCCAAGGTGCTTGCTAAGCCAGACCTTAAGAGAGACTGACAATCTACCAAAAGCAATCCTCCAGGCGGCGGCGGACTCTGCAGTCTGCCCAGTCAGACCGTCTGCACTCCACTTTACTCTCACTTCAACCATTTTAACACTTGGTACCAAGTCCAACATCAATGGTACGTCTCAAAGGTCAAATTGACGCACGTTATTGCTGTAAGTAATTTATATTAACATAGTTGACAGTTATGTTATTGTACTTCCACTTTTATTAGTCAAACTATTTATTAATCTTACTGTGTTCCTAAAAAAAATTGTTTAGGTTGATTGTTGGATATAAATTTTCCTAAGGTTTTCATAAAACATCATAACCTTCAATTTTTGCTATATTATTCCATGATTGTATTGTTGTATTCTTACATGATAAAAGATGGTTATCACAATTTATGACAACAACAAAATTTAAGTTGAACTCATTTGCAAAGTTCTTAATATTTTTCCATAATTTAATATTTCCAAACTTCTTAATTTATGACATGCTTACGGTGTACAATTTTTGTAGGAAAAATAGTTGCTCATCTTCTCAATTTCTCTTAGACACAGTTTCAAAGCAAGGTACGTGAAAATTCAAAGATTTGTTCTTTTTAATTTGAATAAAAAATGTATTTTAAATATTACCTGTGTTGAAACATAGTTTTTGTGAAATACACATATTCTAGGTGTGATTTGAGATAAAGTCAAGTAGTGACAAAGTAAAGCACAATACACTCTCTGATTAATGATTTTAGGGTTGCTCCACAGTATTGACAGGTAGAGGGCCAAACGGAATAACTACATCTTTATTTAAATATTTTGTAGATCTATTTTCTTCTTATTACACTCTATGATAATGCTTTTGTTCTGTTGCTTTGTACATAATTACCAAAAATCTCATTACTAAAAGATAGTTTTAAAAACAAATTATTAGGATGACATCATTGATGAATGTCATAGTTCTAAATTTGGTATTCCTTATGGACAAATGAATGACAATTAAGAATGATATGAAGCCACACCCGACGAATGTCACTGCTCTCGATGAATGTCACCCACGACTAATATTGCCCCCAAGACATTTATTGTCTCCCATGATAACTGTCGCCACCATGTCAAATGACCCCCCGACGAATATTGCCCTAGTGACGAATGTTGCCGCCCACGAAGAATATCGTTACCTCGATAAAGGTCAATTCCTTGACCAATTTCACCACCGGTCGGGGCCGGGCAAACTGGCGCAGGCTAAGTACTGTCGTGCATGGCACGGGAGCCCCCGTACACTTTCACTCGTGTGTATGTGTATATATCTATATATGTATACCGTATTGTGAATGGTGGCTGGAGCACGTGAGAAATATTGTAGTATTGGGAGCTTTGAAAAATGTTAAATAATTATTATATATTTATATATATATTTCTCTTAAAAAGGCCAGCGTGAAACTGAAGGACCGGGATCCTCTCCATTTCACGTGAAATGGAGAGGTCCATTTTATGGCTATGATTGTATCTCCCAAATCGGATGGCGGGAAGTAACTTAACTGCACTCGCGGCGCCCACTCGCCGTCCAATTTGGGAGATACAATCAAAGCCGCAAAATGGACCTCTCCATTTCGCATGAAATGGAGAGGATCCCGGTCCTTCAGTTTTGGACCGGGATCCTCTCCATTTCACGCGAAATGGAGAGATCCATTTTGCAGCTATGATTGCATCTCCCAAATCGGGCGGCGGGAAGTAACTTAACTGCACTCGTGGGGCCCACTTGCCAGTTCAGCCGCTCTTGCCTGCCCGCCGTCCGATTTGGGAGACACAATCATAGACGCGAAATGGATCCCCTCCATTTCACGTGAAATGGAGAGGATCCCGGTCCAAGCTGAAAGGAGGCGTGATTGCATGGCCACATGGCTTTGAGAAAAGCTTATAAATAGGCATTATATTGCACAGCGGAAGTAGTAGAAGCGCGTGAACAAGATGTGCGACTGGGGAGTGCTGCGGATACAATTCAGCGGACAGAAATTTTAGGCAAACAGGAGATATTTGCAAACTCCTTCCGTACTGCAAACTATGCGAACAGAGGAAGTGAACAGATCGGACAAACTTCTTTTGCGGACTTTTTTTAAGAACTACAGACAGGTCTTGGCGGACAACAACTTCAATGCTGCGGACAACTTCATGTGAACAGGAGTTGATGAGCACTAACTCCAGCATGATCTTGCAGACAATACCTTCCGAACTGTATTATTTGCGGATAGTATTTTTGGACAACACTCCTTGCCTGCAGCAAACAGTGCAGACTGCTATCTTGTGAAATAACAACCTTGTGGAGACTCCTCGCTGACAGTCTTGCAGACTGCATGCTAGTGGACACCCTCTTGCGGGCAGAAGTTCCATCGATCTTTGCAGTTAGAAGTGTCAAATGTGAAGTTGTAATATGTGTACATGTGTTGAGTTGTAATTTGTCGCTGCAAGTGTTTGTAACTTATTTTGTAATCCGTTGTTATTATAATAGAGAAGTTGTTTGCTCCTCTCTTGTGTTGTGCCCACTTTAATCGCTTCCAACAGTGGTATCAAAACGAGGTAATGAACTTTGGAAGGCGCTCGAAAGAGTTAAAGACTTGAAGCAATAGAGATGGTAAATGCTATGTCAGGTCAAGTTCCCAAGTTGACGAAGAGTAGCTTTGAGAACTGGGGCATCCAGATGAGAGTGCTCCTAGCCTCAAAGGAACTATGGGAGATAGCGGCAGATGGATATGAAGAGCAAACTGCTGAAACAGATGCGACATTGACTAACGCCTAGAGGACATCACTGAGAGAGGCAAGGAAGAAAGACAAGAAGAGTTTGTTCTTGTTATATCAAGGGGTTGACAAAGCAACCTTTTAGTAGATCTCGGATGCTATAAATTCTAAAGAAGCATGAGAGACCTTACAACACTCCTTACAAGGTATTGGTGAGGCTAAGAAGGTGAAGCTTCAATCTCTCCGAACAGAGTATGAAGTTATCAAGATACATAACTCTGAGAAACTTGGTGACTATGTGACTTGTTGGTGCATGCTTGCAAATAAAATGAAGCGCAATAGAGAGATGATTGATGATGTGAGTTTCATGAAGAAACTTTTGTAGTCGATGTCGAAGAAGTTTAACTATATAGTAATGGCGATAGAAGAGTCGAAGGATCTCACTCAGATGTCTATTGATGAACTCATAGGCTCTGTTGGAACCCCAGTTAGGATTTGGGTAAGGAACACTATTAGGAATATTAGATTGACCCACCATGTATAGTCATGGGTCATAGGACTATTTCTAGGACAGGTCATTCAGAAGGACTCTCCAGCATTGTAGAAAAGAAGTCCAAGAAATGCAGTTAAGACAAAGGCAGAAAATCAGATCGACGATCGTCGAACGCAGTTCGACGAATGGCAATCTCCGGTCGACGAATTCTGAGTTGCTTCTCTGAACTCAGGTCGACGATCTCTAGTCTCAAGCAAGGCTGTGTCGACACCATCACAGCAACTGTGTCGACACTCAACAGCTCTCTCAGCTCGACGAACACAGAAACTGAGCTCGACGAACTGCAAGCTCCGGTCGAAGAATGCAAGCAAGATATTCAGCTCGACGAATCCAGCTGAGTTCGACGAATGTCGAACTCAGGTCGACGATTGATGAACTCGACGAAAGTTCAGTTCGACGATTTCTGAGCAATCAGTAACAGTTGGCAGAATTAATTGGGGATTAATTTCAGTCAACATTCTCAGTGAAAGTAGCCGTTCAAACGGACAGTTATAGAGGAATTAAGTGAGGATCAATTTCCAAAGCATCTTCACTCTCGGGAATGTTTCTTCCGCCATCAAGGTTAAGGATTTCAAATATAGAAGAACAGAATAGAACAAAACAGACACACAACAAGGCAGACAGAGAAAAAAACATATACAGAAAGGGCAATATCTCTACAGTAACTAGAAGCCCTAGACCAGAGGAGATAGCAATAACAAGAAGAAGAACATCCATTCATATCTAGAGTCCTCTTCTTCATCATCACAGCAGGACAACTTCAAGGACAACAAATCTCTATCTGTCAGAAGTTCCTGAAAAGTACTCTGGTCCAGGCCTGAAGATTGAAGGCCTATCACCCTGAAGCAGTGCTCCAGCTTTCCTGATACATTCAAGATCTCAGGGGGAGCAAAAGCTGCTACCATAAATATCCACATAGTCTTCTCTCTGATTGTTGACAGAGAAGACTTTCATCTCTCTTTTCCACCTCCTGTATAAAGGATTGTCATCTCCCTTCAAAAGTGATTCCTGGTTGCAAGTCTCCTTCCAAAAGACTTGAGGTTTGGTTTTTGGGGACCTGATCAAAACCCATTGGTGGCAGTCACCTGATCAAAACCTGAGTGGATTCCTACCAGGGTGGTAGAAGAGTGGACTACCCAGATTTGGGGAACCACTATAAAATCCTTGTGTCTTATGGTTTCTTGCTCTTCTTTCATTATTTTTGTGCTGTGATATTTATCACTCTAATTAGTTTAGTTAAGATCTGTCCTCTTTCAATTGGTATGAAAGCGAGGTTGGTTAAAATACCAGACCTTAGATGTTGGTTAAAATACCAGACCTTAGAGGTTGGTTAAGATACCAGACCTTAGAGGTTGGTTAAGATACCAGACCTTAGCAGGTTGGTTAAAATACCACACCTTAGTGGTTGCACAGACTAACACCTGAACCAAAAGATCCTTTGATAGATCTTAAAAATCTTTAGAGTTTATCATGGCAAAATTTGATGAGTTTTCAAGCACCAGACTGCCCATGTGCAATCTAGATAAGTTTGCACTATGGAAGACAAGGATTAGATTTTATATGAACTCCATTGATGAAAACATCTTTAAATCTATTTTGTCAGGTCCAGCTCAATCTCAGCAATCAACAAGTCCAGATGTTGTTCCATCATCCCAGTGGACACATGCTCAGCAAAAGATGAAGATTGCTGATGCACAAGCCATGAACATTCTAGCACAATCAATGTCTGATGACATTTTTGAAGAACTTGCTGAATGTTCATCTGCAAAAGAGATGTGGGACTCCCTCATAGCATTGGCTGAAGAAGAAGCAAGAGCAATAGAATTTTGCCTAATGGCAATAGATGCTTCTCGCAGCAGCTATGCTGAAGAATCTGAAGAATCAGAGTGTGAATCAGATGAAGAAGATCAGGTAATCTCTACCCTTGATCTCTCATCAGGTATAAATCTTCAGAAAATCTTAGTTCAAAACAATTCGTCGAACTCAGATCGACGATCGTTGAACAAAGATTTTGCCTTGTGCTACTCAGAAATCTGTGCTCGACGAAATAAATATCATTCGTCGAACAGAGGTCGACGAAAATGGATTCCAGAAAACAATTATTATCATTCTGTGAACAGAGATCGACGATCTCAATATCATTCGTCGAACTCAGCTCGACGAAAGTACTCTTATTCGTCGAACTCAGAATTTCAAAGAAGAAATTCTTATTCTTTTATTTCTGATTATTTTAAAAGAGAACCAGGACCCAAGATTATCTGGGTCCAGAGCTCCTAACATCTCCTTGCAGGAAAAGAATTCAGTCCAGCAAATATACATGCTATATCAGTGGCTGTCAGATTTTGGCAAAGAAATGTAAATCGGGGGAGATTGGTTGAATAATGGTTATGCAAAATAGGGGGAGATGCCTCTAAATGAAGCTGTAGAAATTCTAGCAGCAGCAACAACAACAGATTATAATGATGCAGATTTGGACAAGGATCATCAACAACAACAACAGTTTTTCTTGATCCAGATTTAGGGGGAGATTGTTTTTAATTGTATTTTACTTGTATTTTATCTATTTTTATGTAAATAGTGTCCTCACCCAAATAGGGGGAGATTGTTGGAACCCCAGTTAGGATTTGGGTAAGGAACACTATTAGGAATATTAGATTGACCCACCATGTATAGTCATGGGTCATAGGACTATTTCTAGGACATGTCATTCAGAAGGACTCTCCAGCATTGTAGAAAAGAAGTCCAAGAAATGCTGTTAAGACAAAAGCAGAAAATCAGATCGACGATCGTCGAACGCAGTTCGACGAACGGCAATCTCCGGTCGACGAATTCTGAGTTGCTTCTCTGAACTCAGGTCGACGATCTCTAGTCTCAAGCAAGGCTGTGTCGACACCATCACGGCAACTGTGTCGACAGTCAACAGCTCTCTCAGCTCGACGAACACAGAAACTGAGCTCGACGAACTGCAAGCTCCGGTCGAAGAACGCGGGCAAGATATTCAGCTCGACGAATCCAGCTGAGTTCGACGAATGTAGAACTCAGGTCGACGATTGATGAACTCGACGAAAGTTCAGTTCGACGATTTCTGAGCAATCAGTAACAGTTGGCAGAATTAATTGGGGATTAATTTCAGTCAACATTCTCAGTGAAAATAGCCGTTCAAACGGACAGTTACAGAGGAATTAAGTGAGGATCAATTTCCAAAGCATCTTCACTCTCGGGAATGTTTCTTCCGCCATCAAGGTTAAGGATTTCAAATATAGAAGAAGAGAATAGAACAAAACAGACACACAACAAGGCAGACAGAGAAAAAAACATATACAGAAAGGGCAATATCTCTACAGTAACTAGAAGCCCTAGACCAGAGGAGATAGCAATAACAAGAAGAAGAACATCCATTCATATCTAGAGTCTTCTTCTTCATCATCACTGCAGGACAACTTCAAGGATAACAAATCTCTATCTGTCAGAAGTTCCTGAAAAGTACTCTGGTCCAGGCCTGAAGATTGAAGGCCTATCACCCTGAAGCAGTGCTCCAGCTTTCCTGATACATTCAAGATCTCAGGGGGAGCAAAAGCTGCTACCATAAATATCCACATAGTCTTCTCTCTGATTGTTGACAGAGAAGACTTCCATCTCTCTTTTCCACCTCTTGTATAAAGGGTTGTCATCTCCCTTCAAAAGTGATTCCTGGTTGCAAGTCTCCTTCCAAAAGACTTGAGGTTTGGTTTTTGGGGACCTGATCAAAACCCATTGGTGGCAGTCACCTGATCAAAACCTGAGTGGATTCCTACCAGGGTGGTAGAAGAGTGGACTACCCAGATTTGGGGAACCACTATAAAATCCTTGTGTCTTCTGGTTGCTTGCTCTTCTTTCATTATTTTTGTGCTGTGATATTTATCACTCTAATTAGTTTAGTTAAGATCTGTCCTCTTTCAATTGGTATCAAAGCGAGGTTGGTTAAAATACCAGACCTTAGAGGTTGGTTAAAATACCAGACCTTAGAGGTTGGTTAAGATACCAGACCTTAGAGGTTGGTTAAGATACCAGACCTTAGCAGGTTGGTTAAAATACCACACCTTAGTGGTTGCACAGACTAACACCTGAACCAAAAGATCCTTTGATAGATCTTAAAAATCTTTAGAGTTTATCATGGCAAAATTTGATGAGTTTTCAAGCACCAGACTGTCCATGTGCAATCTAGATAAGTTTGCACTATGGAAGACAAGAATTAGATTTTATATGAACTCCATTGATGAAAACATCTTTAAATCTATTTTGTCAGGTCCAGCTCAATCTCAGCAATCAACAAGTCCAGATGTTGTTCCATCATCCCAGTGGACACATGCTCAGTAAAAGATGAAGATTGCTGATGCACAAGCCATGAACATTCTAGCACAATCAATGTCTGATGACATTTTTGAAGAACTTACTGAATGTTCATCTGCAAAAGAGATGTGAGACTCCCTCACAGCATTGGCTGAAGAAGAAGCAAGAACAATAGAATTTTGCCTAATGGAAATAGATGCTTCTCGCAGCAGCTATGCTGAAGAATCTGAAGAATCAGAGTGTGAATCAGATGAAAAAGATCAGGTAATCTCTACCCTTGATCTCTTATCAGGTATAAATCTTCAGAAAATCTGAGTTCAAAACAATTCGTCGAACTCAGATCGACGATCGTTGAACAAAGATTTTGCCTTGTGCTACTCAAAAATCTGTGCTTGACGAAATAAATATCATTCGTCGAACAGAGGTCGATGAAAATGGATTCCAGAAAACAATTATTATCATTCTGTGAACAGAGATCGACGATCTCAATATCATTCGTCGAACTCAGCTCGACGAAAGTACTCTTATTCGTCGAACTCAGAATTTCAAAGAAGAAATTCTTATTCTTTTATTTCTGATTATTTTAAAAGAGAACCAGGACCCAAGATTATCTGGGTCCAGAGCTCCTAACATCTCCTTGCAGGAAAAGAATTCAGTCCAGCAAATATACATGCTATATCAGTGGCTGTCAGATTTGGGCAAAGAAATGTAAATCGGGGGAGATTGGTTGAATAATGGTTATGCAAAATAGGGGGAGATGCCTCTAAATGAAGCTGCAGAAATTCTAGCAGCAGCAACAACAACAGATTATAATGATGCAGATTTGGACAAGGATCATCAACAACAACAACAGTTTTTCTTGATCCAGATTTAGGGGGAGATTGTTTTTAATTGTATTTTACTTATATTTTATCTGTTTTTATGTAAATAGTGTCCTCACCCAAATAGGGGGAGATTGTTGGAACCCCAGTTAGGATTTGGGTAAGGAACACTATTAGGAATATTAGATTGACCCACCATGTATAGTCATGGGTCATAGGACTATTTCTAGGACATGTCATTCAGAAGGACTCTCCAGCATTGTAGAAAAGAAGTCCAAGAAATGCAGTTAAGACAAAGGCAGAAAATCAGATCGACGATCGTCGAACGCAGTTCGACGAACGGCAATCTCCGGTCGACGAATTCTGAGTTGCTTCTCTGAACTCAGGTCGACGATCTCTAGTCTCAAGCAAGGCTGTGTCGACACCATCACGGCAACTGTGTCGACAGTCAACAACTCTCTCAGCTCGACGAACACAGAAACTGAGCTCGACGAACTGCAAGCTCCGGTCGAAGAACGCGGGCAAGATATTCAGCTCGACGAATCCAGCTGAGTTCGACGAATGTCGAACTCAGGTCGACGATTGATGAACTCGAAAAAAGTTCAGTTCGACGATTTCTGAGCAATCAGTAACAGTTGGCAGAATTAATTGGGGATTAATTTCAGTCAACATTCTCAGTGAAAATAGCCGTTCAAACGGACAGTTACAGAGGAATTAAGTGAGAATCAATTTCCAAAGCATCTTCACTCTCGGGAATGTTTCTTCCGCCATCAAGGTTAAGGATTTCAAATATAGAAGAAGAGAATAGAACAAAACAGACACACAACAAGGCAGACAGAGAAAAAAACATATACAGAAAGGGCAATATCTCTACAGTAACTAGAAGCCCTAGACCAGAGGAGATAGCAATAACAAGAAGAAGAACATCCATTCATATCTAGTGTCTTCTTCTTCATCATCACTGCAGGACAACTTCAAGGACAACAAATCTCTATCTGTCAGAAGTTCCTGAAAAGTACTCTGGTCCAGGCCTGAAGATTGAAGGCCTATCACCCTGAAGCAGTGCTCCAGCTTTCCTGATACATTCAAGATCTCAGGGGGAGCAAAAGCTACTACCATCAATATCCACATAGTCTTCTCTCTGATTGTTGACAGAGAAGACTTCCATCTCTCTTTTCCACCTCCTGTATAAAGGGTTGTCATCTCCCTTCAAAAGTGATTCCTGGTTGCAAGTCTCCTTCCAAAAGACTCGAGGTTTGGTTTGTGGGGACCTGATCAAAACCCATTGGTGGCAGTCACCTGATCAAAACCTGAGTGGATTCCTACCAGGGTGGTAGAAGAGTGGACTACCCAGATTTGGGGAACCACTATAAAATCCTTGTGTCTTCTGGTTGCTTGCTCTTCTTTCATTATTTTTGTACTGTGATATTTATCACTCTAATTAGTTTAGTTAAGATCTGTCCTCTTTCAGGCTCTCTACATGCGCATGAATACTGCATGCTACAAGATGATGAGTCAAGTGGCTTAGAGAAAGCATTTTAGTCTCAGCTGAACTTTGGAGAGAGTTCAGGAAGAGGAGGTGGCCAGCAAGGCCGAGGATACCAAGGCAGAGGTAGAGGAAGAAGAGGAGGAAGAAATCAGAACTTTTAGAGAGAGGTGGAGCAACCTCAAACAAGTGGGAAAGAAGGAATATGAAGAGGAGGAGTCCTTGGAAGAGGCCAAGGTCAAATGTTCCAAGTCCAGTGTTATAACTGTAATTGGTTTGGGCACATGAGCTATGACTGTAGAAGATTGAGGAGGACAGAGGAAGCTAACCATTATGCAGAACCAGACAATAAATGTGATGATCCAATGATGTTCTTGACTTACAGTGGAACTGAAGAAGGAAGCAATGAAGTTTGGTATTTGGATACAGGAGCCAGCAATCACATGTGTGGTGAGGACATATTCACTAACCTCAAACCAAGTGTTGGTGAGGTTAGATTTGGTGATGCTTCAAAGATCTCGGTAGAAGGAAAAAAGTTCGATAGTAGTCACCTTAAATGGTGAGAAGGTGCATCTCAATGATGTGTTTTATGTTCCAGGCTTGATGAGTAACTTCTTTAGTCTTCGGTAGTTGGTGAAGATAGGTTACTACATTCAGTTAAAGGATGGTTTGTTGGCTATGCAGAACTAACGTGGAAAAGAAGTTGTAAAGGTAAAGATGATGACAAATCATCTCTTTACATTGAGGATGGATACTGAGGAGACGATATGTCTAGCAAAAACCGAAGAAGAAGAAGCTTGGCTATGACAATAGTGGATGGGTCAATTAGGCTTCAGTAGTCTGAAGCTTCTGTCACATGCAAAGATGGTGGAAGGTGTAACACCTCCCCTGTAATGACCGTATAATATGGGTCCGGTCGGGGCCCCACAACATACGGATGCCACAACTTTAGTATTATAAGTTGATATAACTACCCACAATCAAAACACTCTGCACTACACAGCGGAAACAAAACAGGACTAGAAGTTATCCACCACTAAAAGAGCAATAATAATGGCCTTATGGCCTTACATCAAGTGTCCAAACTTAAATAATATAATAGTCAAGAAAGTGCATAACACACCTAGTCTACCTCGGCATGCAAGCCGGACAACATGAGTCTCAAACATACAACATCATATATGAAGGGATACAAAAGAGAAAAGCACTTCATGAGGCTTAGGTCTTTCTGGCCGGCGAGCTAGCTCCTGCATGCGATCCTTGCCCTGTAAAATTTATTAGTAACGTGGGTCAGCAAAGACTGACCTCAAACTGTGTAACAAACACATCTCCTCCCGGCCGCCCCTAAAGGACCCCGGGGTACCCCTCCAACCTGTAAGTTAGCACTTCGTATGCAATAATCATAAGCAAGAAAAGCAACTACAGAAACAGGCTTTGATGTCACACACATCATACATGTTCTCTACGGGTTGAACATATAAATAAAAGGTCCTACTTATGCAACATGTATGCAACAACCCGGGTTTCACCCAAGGCACCCTTTCTCGTATGCAGCTAGCACATCATCACATCATATGGGTACTCATCGATTCCCCATTGGCATAAAGCCGCAAACAAAGGGGGAAACACCTTTCCCCCAAACGGCGCACAGGACGCCACATGGAACTCTTGTAAAGGCCCCACCCGCTCAAGGTCTTAGACCCGGGCTTGCCTACAAGCTCTGACGTCTTATGTCAGGATTCCAACAACACAAACTGACCGATTCTAAGAAGCCTTGCCGGACCCCACCCGCTCATGGCCTCATTGCCCGGGCTTGTCCCCATGCTTGGCATTCTCGTCAGTCTCACAGAAGGGGACTAGTCTCGCCGGGACACTCTCCGCACATGACGTGAATGTCACGGGATAGCCAGCCGACCACGGAGACATAGCCACGCCTTGACACAACACAAACTAAGACAAATCCACCCTAGTCCCTCATTTGTACTGCAGCGTTCCCGCGCACCAAGGAAACCATCTCCAACTCATGCGGAGATAACCTTGTCCACCAAGGAAACCATCTACCGCCACGAGGAGTTAACCTTGTCCGGTTCCGACTACACGTACTCATTCGAGAAAAAGGGGAAAACACCACCACATCACAAACGACATCTTGCCGCAACGGAAACTCTACGAATCCCTAAAGTTCGTATGCAACATCACCGAGTCGGACTAACGGTCGCGACTACGGCTTCACCCACCATGCCTAATCCACTAACGGAGCGGATCTCTAATGCAAATCATGCCGGGGACGGACTCAATCGACCTGGAGGTTCCTCTTGAACCTTGGCGACCCAAAACCCCTCTCATTTGAGTGTTTGGTGCCCAAAACTAGAAAAGAAATGATGCTAAGACATGCATCCTAAGACCGAGAGGAGAAGTGTCGTTACCTTCCGACTCCTCTTCCTCGCCATGGCAAAATATCCGGATGAAAACCTTCGCAAAGATCTAGCCTCCACGGATCTGGACTCGGCTCGCGATTTGGAGCACCGAAGCTTCTCCTACAGCCCAAACCCTCCTTCACCTTCTTCCTTGCTCTCCCTTCTCTCTAGAAATTAGTAAGAGAAAAGCTTGAAGAAGAATGAGGGTTTCTAACCCTATTCTCGGACTTAACTCCCCAAGAACAGTCCTAAACCGTCAGATCCTAAAATCAGGAAAAGAATGGCCACGATCCGCCTGAAAAATAAAACACCTGGGCCGAACACGGCATGGCACACGCCCGTGTCCAGGTCCGCGTGCCTCATTCGCCGTCTCAAATCGACGTGCCTGGAACAGCACACGACCATCTGACATGCCCGTGTTCGATCCGACACGCCCGTGTCCCCAATGACACGGCCGTGTGGCCGGTCGTGTGCCTCCATTGACACGGCCCCGAAAACATCCCGAGAGGTGACACGGCCTGGGACATGCCTGTGTCCCAAGCCGTGTGCCAAGTCTCGACACTCGTCAACACCCTTTGTGTCGACACTGCGGAAAAACGTCGAGCGAAGATCATCGACCAAGCGGGACACGCCCTGTGACACGACCGTGTCATAGGCCGTGTGCCCCAATCTCGACACTCGACACTCGACACTCGACACTCGTCGAGTGAACATCGTCGATTAAAGATCGTCGACAGACCCACACGGCCTTGGACACGCCCGTGTCCTAGGCCGTGTGCCTCATCTCGACACAAAGTCGAGCGAAAATGTCGACACCCCGGGCCGAGTGTCGACACGGGCTTGGTATGCCCTGCGACACGCCCGTGTCGCAGGCCGTGTGCTCTCACTCGACACTTCATCGAGCGCAAAGTGTCGACCACGCGGCCAAGTCGTCGACACGACCTGACACGGCCTGGGACACACCCGTATTCCGGGCCGTGTGCCCCCTGCCAGAAACCAAAAAAATGTCCAGAAACATAAATCGACCCCTCTCTCCAAAACTGGGGTGTTACAACTCTCCCCCCTTAATAGAATTTCGTCCCGAAATTACAAAACAGAAGGGACAAAAACTTAAATTGTACCTGACATGAAGAGTTCTGGATACTCTTCTCGAATGGCCTGTTCTCGCTCCCAAGAGAACTCCTCTCGACCACAGTTGTCCCATCGGACTTTCACGAGTTTAACCTCTTTATTCCGCAACTGCCGAGTCTCCGAATCCTCTATAGCAATTGGAAGGACTCGCGTCCTCAAGTTTTCCTCAATCGGCACTGATGCCGGCTCAATCACCACACTAGCCTCCACCAAGGCTTTCCTCAAAACGGAGACGTGGAAGACGTCATGCAATCCACTCAGCTCCGCGGACAACGCCAACCGATAGACTGCTTCTCCCACCCGTTCAACAACTTCAAAAGGCCCCAAAAACCTCGGACTCAACTTTTTGAGTCGGCGAATCCGTGAGACGCCTTTGAACGGTTTGATCTTCAAATAGACCCAATCACCTACCGCAAACTCCAACTTCCGGTGACGAGCATTAAAGTATTTTGCTTGCCGGTCCTGCGCCACCTTCATACGCTCTTGAATGGTCCGTACCAACTCACAAGCGTCCACTACCACCTCTTTTCCCAAAATTTTGGTGTCTCCCGCCTCTGCCCAAGACATCGGTGTTCGACACCGTTTCCCATACAAAGCTTCGTCTGGCGCCATTGTTATACTTGCTTGAAAACTGTTGTTGTATGCGAATTCCACCATGAAGAGGTGATCCTCCCACTTCTTGCCGAAGTCAAGAACACACATTCTCAACATATCCTCCATAGTACGGTTCGTTCTTTCAGTTTGCCCATCAGTTTGAGGATGGAACGCCGTACTGAACTTTAGCTTCGTGCCAAAACTCTTTTGAACTAGTCTCCAGTCCTTGGACGTAAACCGTCCATCTCGATCGCTGACTATACTCTTTGGAATCCCATGCAGTCGCACAATGTTGCGAACATACAACTCCACTAGCTTCTCCACGCTGTCCTCTTTCCGATTTGGGATGAAGTGGGCCACCTTGGTTAAGCGGTCCACGATCACCCAAATAGCATCATTACCCTGCTGCGATCTAGGCAGACCATGTACAAAGTCCATGGAAATGTCATCAAATTTCCACTCAGGGATTGGAAGGGGCTTCAGGAACCCGCCCGGCTTCTGACACTCGGCCTTCACCAAGGCACAAGTTTGGCAACGATTCACATACAAAGCTACGTCCCGCTTCAGCCCCGACCACCAAAAGGATTTCTTCATATCCAAGTACATTTTTGTACCGCCCGGGTGAATGGAGTACTTTGTGAAGTGAGCCTCAAACATCAACTCCTCACGGAGTTTGCCGAACTGCGGTATACAAACCATTCCGTTCTTCCTCAGAATCCCATCAATCATCTCCCAGGTGCTGCTCTCGCCCTCTTGAGCCTCCAACACAAATGGTTGAAACTCCACATCCATCCGAGTCGCTTCCCGAATGCGATCGGTCAAGTCGTTCTGCACTTCGATCCAGTTCAACCGAGTCACGCTGGACTCGCCTCTCGCAACACATTCCAAACCAAGGGACTCCCATTCACGTACCAGCCGCTCATCATGAGCTTCGATCCAATTTCCTTGCCCCGAGTGCTTTCTACTCAAGGCATCCGCCACCACATTGGCTTTACCTGGCGTATACTGAATCGCCACTTCGTAGTCTCTAAGAAACTCAACCCACCTGGGTTGCCGCATGTTCAAGTCCTTTTGATCCAAGAGATACTTCAGGCTTTTGTGATCCGTGAAGATCTCCACCTTTGCACCATATACATAATACCGCCATATTTTCAACGCAAAAATTACCGCCGCCAACTCCAAGTCATGGACGGGGTAATTCCTCTCATGAGGCTTCAGTTGTCTAGATCCAAAAGCTATCACCTTGCCATGTTGCACCAAAACGCAACCCAAACCGCATCCCGATGCATGACTGAAGATCTGAAATCCCTCGGTCCCTTGCGGTAGACTTAGGATTGGAGCCATCATCAGTCTCTCTTTCAGTGCTTCAAATGCTTGACTGCACTCTTGAGTCCACACAAACTTATGATCTTTACGAGTGAGTGAGGTGAGGGGTAGAGCTATCCGCGAAAAAATCTCCACGAACCTCCTGTAATACCCGACTAGTCCAAGAAAACTTCGGACCTCTGCCACGGTCCTCAAAACCGCCAATCTCTAATGGCTTCCACCTTTGTTGGATCCATTGCCACCCCATCCCCACTAATCACATGGCCCAAAAATGCCACCTTCTCTAACCAGAACTCGCACTTGGAGAATTTTGCATACAACTGATTCCCCCTCAACACTTGCAAGACCACTCTCAAGTGGGTCTCATGCTCCACTTCCGATTTGGAATACACCAAGATGTCATCAATGAAGACAACCACAAAAGAATCCAAGTATTCCCGAAATACCCGATTCATAAGATCCATGAACACAGATGGTGCGTTCGTCAGCCCGAACGGCATCACCATAAACTCAAAGTGTCCATACCTTGTACCAAAGGTAGTCTTGGGTATGTCCTGATCCCGAATTCGCAGCTGATAATAGCCTGACTTCAAGTCCAATTTTGAATACAGCACTGACCCTACCAACTGGTCGAACAAGTCGTCTATCCGAGGAATCAGATACTTATTCTTGACGGTCAGTTTATTCAGCTCTCGGTAGTCAATGCACAATTGCATGCTACCGTCTTTCTTCTTTACAAACAACACCGGCGCACTCCACGGCGAAGAACTGGGTCTGATATACCCTTGCTCCAACAGTTCCTGCAACTGCACCTTGAGTGCTGCCAACTCCTTTGGTGCCATCCTAAATGGAGGACGTGACACCGGCCTAGCCTCCGACACTAACTCGATCGAGAAATCGATCTCCCTCCGAGGAGGTGCTCCAGGAAGTTCATCCGGAAACACATCCTTGAACTCTGCCACAACGGGCACTTCCTCAATAGTCAGCTGGGAGAGACAAACCTCCAATAACTCTACAAGCGCTACACCACCCTGGTTAACCACCCGCATCAACTGCATGGCCGAAATCAGGGAACATGCCACTCCACAAAGGCCCTTAAATTTGACCTCCGCCTGCCCTTTGCTCTTTAGGATCACTAGCTTAGAAAGGCAATCAATACTAGCGCGCTGCTCTGCAAACCAATCCATGCCCAAAATGACATCGAACTCAACCAATGGTAAAATTGCTGCTACCAAAACGAAGTCAACTCCGTCTAGCTCCCAACAGATGCGCCCTTTGGCCCTAGTGGTCATGGATGACCCATTGGGCATGCGCACTTTCAACTCCGCGTCCGCCGAGAAAGACTCAACTCCTATTATCTGGATGAAGCTCTCCGCAAGAAAGGAGTGCGATGCTCCCGTATCGAACAATACCCTAGCGGGGTATCCAGAAACTAACACGAAGCCTACAACATAGACATCACACAAAAGTCTAAAAGTATGAAGCACAAAATTTAAACTTAAAGTTTCTTCATACCTGTCACCACATCGGTCTGGCGGATCGCTTCTTGCTGTCCAAGGTTGTAAGCCCTTGGTTGTACCGGTTGGAACCGAGAAGCGCTCGACTCCGCCATCTTCCCTTTCTATGCAGCACTGTGGCCGGAGCGCACAGTCTACTCCTGCCTTGTCTCTTGCCCCGCTCCTCCTTGGGGATAAACACGAGCTATGTGCCCCACCTTACCGCAGTTGTAACACGTCGGCGGTCCCCTAGAGTGAGAACCTCCAGGCGTCCACTTGCTCTTCTCACCGGACCTGGATGTGTGAGGCTTATTCCTCCACCTACTCCCTTCAGACTTTCCTTGGGATTGGGAAGGCTTCCCTTCCCCTTGCTTGGGAGTAAAACCCTTACGGCGTTGGGTTCGCTCCAAATCACTTTCCAAAATCCTGGCAGCCTCAACTAGTTCATTGAATCCCGCTCTCTTCATGGAGATGATAGGTTGTCTCAGGTTCTCCCTCAGCCCCTGGTAGAAGAGGTTATCCCTTTCTACATCATCTGCCATCGTCATTCCCACGTAACGACCCAAACGGGTGAACTCCTGCACATACTCATCCACTGTCTTGTCTCACTGTATTAAATGCAGAAACTTTCTCTGAAGGGCCAATCGTGTAGAAACTGGAATATACCTCTTTAGAAACGCATCCCCAAACTCCTCCACTGACGGGGTGCGTCCCGGGAACTGGCGACCGCTATGGCTCACCCACCACAACTTGGCGTCTCCTTCCAACATGAACGCCGCATATTCAGATTTCTTTTCTTCTGGCGTCTCTGCCGCCCTCATAAGCTCTTGAATGCGAACCCACCAATCCTCCGCATCCGTTGGCGCACCAACTCTCTTGAATGACGGGGGATGGAAGCTCAAGAAATACTTCAAGTGCCGGTCTCCATGTCCGACAAATACCCTCTCCGCCAAAGGCTCCACTCGCCTGGCTTCTCCTCATGGCACGGCCGTCGCCGTATCCGGTGTAGCAGGGGTTGCTACTTGAGCTGCTGCTGCAGCTTGGGCTGCTACCATCGCTTCCGCAAGCATGCGGCAGAAGTCGGCCGGGTTAACACCCGTGCCCAAAAGACCTGGAGCAGTAGCACTGCTCGCCGAAAGCTCTTCTCTAGCTCTCGACGCACCCGGCTCATTGCTTGCACTCTTCAAGAAAACAAGAAACAAGGAATCAGTCTCAACTCTCAAGACTTAAACATAAGGACACTCATGGTCCCGCGTTACTCTTATGTGGATAACTTCTCTACGCACTGACCTTGAATCTAACCTCGCTCTGATACCAAATTGTAACACCTCCCCTGTAATGACCGTATAATATGGGTCCGGCCGGGGCCCCACAACATATGGACGCCACAACTTTAGTATTATAAGTTGATATAGCTACCCACACTCAAAACACTCTGCACTACACAGCGGAAACAAAACAGGACTAGAAGTTATCCACCACTAAAAGTGCAATAACAATGGCCTTATGGCCTTACATGAAGTGTCCAAACTTAAATAATACAATAGTCAAGAAAGTGCATAGCACACCTAGTCTACCTCGGCATGCAAGCCGGACAACATGAGTCTCAAACATACAACATCATATATGAAGGGCTACAAAAGAGAAAAGCACTTCATGAGGCTTAGGCCTTTCTGGCCGGCGAGCTAGCTCCTGCATGCGATCCTTGCCCTGTAAAATTTATTAGTAACGTGGGTCAGCAAAGACTGACCTCAAACTGTGTAACAAACACATCTCCTCCCGGCCGCCCCTAATGGACCCCGGGGTAACCCTCCAACCTGCAAGTTATCACTTCGTATGCAATAATCATAAGCAAGAAAAGCAACTACAGAAATAGGCCTGGATGTCACACACATCATACATGTTCTCTACGGGTTGAACATATAAATAAAAGGGCCTACTTATGCAACATGTATGCAACAACCCGGGTTTCACCCAAGGCACCCTATCTCGTATGCATCTAGCACATCATCACATCATATGGGTACTCATCGATTCCCCATTGGAATAAAGCCGCAAATAAAGGGGGTAACACCTTTCCCCCAAACGGCGCACAGGCCGCCACATGGAACTCTTGTAAAGGACCCAACCGCTCAAGGTCTTAAACCCGGGCTTGCCTACAAGCTCTGACGTCTCATGTCAGGATTCCAACAACACCAACTGACCGATTCTAAGAAGCCTTGCCGGACCCCACCCGCTCATGGCCTCATTTCCCGGGCTTGTCCCCATGCTTGGCATTCTCGTCAGTCTCACAGAAGGGGATTAGTCTCGTTGGGACACTCTCCGCACATGACGTGAACGTCACGGGATAGCCAGCCTACCATGGAGATATAACCATGCCTTGGCACAATACAAATCAAGACAAATCCACCCTAATCCCTCATTTGTACTGCTGCGTTCCCGCGCACCAAGGAAACCATCTCCAACTCATGCAGAGCTAACCTTGTCCACCAACGAAACCATCTGCCGCCACGAGGAGCTAACCTTGTCCGGTTCCGACTACACGTACTCATTCGAGAAAAAGGGGAAAACACCACCACATCACAAATGACATATTGCCGTAACGGAAACTCTACGAATCCCTAAAGTTCGTATGCAACATCAGCGAGTCGGACTAACGGTCGCGACTACGGCTTCACCCACCATGCCTAATCCACTAACGGAGCGGATCTCTAATGCAAATCATGCCGAGGACGGATTCAATCGACCCGGAGGTTCCTCTTGAACCTTGGCGACCCAAAACCCCTCTCATTTGAGTGTTTGGTGCCCAAAACTAGAAAAGAAATGATGCTAAGACATGCATTCTAAGACCAAGAGGAGAAGTGTCGTTACCTTCCGACTCCTCTTCCTTGCCATGGAAAAATATCCGGATGAAAACCTTCGCAAAGATCTAGCCTCCACGGATCTGGACTCGGCTCGCGATTTGGAGCACTGAAGCTTCTCCTACAGCCCAAACCCTCCTTCACCTTCTTCCTTGCTCTCCCTTCTCTCTGGAGATTAGTAAGAGAAGATTGAAGAAGAATGAGTGTTTCTAACCCTATTCTCGGACTTAACTCCCCAAGAACAGTCCTAAACTGTTAGATCCTAAAATCAGGAAAAGAATGACCACGATCCGCCTGAAAAATAAAACACCTGGGCCGAACACGGCCTGGCACACGCCCGTGTCTAGGGCCGTGTGCCTCATTCGCCGTCTCAAATCGACGCGCCTGGAACAGCACACGGGCATCCGACACGCCCGTGTTCGATCCGACACGCCCGTGTCCCCAATGACACGGCCGTGTGGCCGGCCGTGTGCCTCCATTGACACGGCCCCGAAAACATCCCGAGAGGTGACACGGCCTGGGACACGCCCGTGTCCCATGCCGTGTGCCAAGTCTCGACACTCGTCGACACCCTTTGTGTCGACACCGCGGAAAAACGTCGAGCGAAGATCGTCGACCAAGCGAGACACGCCCTGTGACACGCCCGTGTCACAGGCCGTGTGCCCCAGTCTCGACACTCGACACTCGACACTCGACACTCGACACTCGTCGAGTGAACATCGTCGACTAAAGATCGTCGACAGACCCACACGGCCTTGGACACGCCCGTGTCCTAGGCCGTGTGCCTCAACTCGACTCAAAGTCGAGCGAAAATGTCGACACCCCGGGCCGAGTGTCGACACGGGCTCGACACGCACTGCGACACGCCCGTGTCGCAGGCCGTGTGCCCTCACTCGACACTTCATCGAGCGCAAAGTGTCGACCATGCGGCCAAGTCGTCGACACGGCCTGACATGGCTTGGGACACGCCCGTGTCTCGGGCCGTGTTCCCCCTGCAAGAAACCAAAAAAATGTCCAGAAACATAAATCGACCCCCCCTCTCCAAAACTGGGGTGTTACAGAAGGTTTTTCTAAGATCTTACCACCACAGAAAATCTGTGAAGCTTATCTGAAGGGCAAGTAGAAGAGATAGAGTTTTGAAGGAGGATAGTCTCGTAGAGCAAGGAGACAGCTTGAACTGGTCCATTCAGACATTGTTCTTCCGTTTGATATTACCTCAGTTGGCAGGAAAAAATACTACATCACCTTCATATATGATTTTAGACGGAAGTGTTGGGTATATCTCTCGAATATGAAGTCCGAGTCCCTTGACAAGTTCAAGGAGTTCAAGGCAATGGCTGAGAAGGAGAGTGGACAGTATCTGAAGGTACTCTGAACAGATCAAGGAGGGGAGAATACCTAAAAGTTATTTGATACTTTCTGCAAAGAGCATGAGACTGCTCATCAGTTGACAAAAACATACTCACCTCAGCAGAACTGAGTAGCAGTGAGAATGAACTTGATGATTCAGAACATGGAAAGGAGCATGATAAAGGGAAAGAAGTTACCGAAGATGTTCTGAGCTGAAACAGTACAATGTGTTGTGTAGTTGATAAATAGATGTCCTATGAAGAGTGTTGAGTATAAGACTCCATAGGAGACATAGAGTGGATGGAAGCCAAGTTTTCAACACTTGAGAGTGTTTGGGTGTGTAGCTTATGCTTATATCTTTGACCAGAAGAGGAGGAAGTTGGATGATAAGAGCGAGGAGTGAATATTTTTGGGCTACACTCCAATGTGTAAAGCTTACAAATTATACAATCTAGTGACAAAGATGACGATCATCTCAAGAGAAGTCTTGTTGGAGGAGGATAGTTATTAGAACTAGGATGAGAAGGTGAGAAGCATCAAAGGAATGTTCTATGATGATGATGAGGAAGAAGGTGGTCACGAAACTGAAACTGTGGATAGTGGAGCTGAACCACCATCACCACCGAGCAGAGATTCAAGGGTAGCTTCGACTCCTTACTCACTCACATAGCACTCAAAGAAATAGAAGTAAAGATACTCACAAGAGACTAAGAAACTTATTCTCCCCCCACCCCTAGAAGATTTAGCTATCCCTGAAAACAAAGACTTTCAACTGGTATCAGATCGAATTTACTCAAAAAGGATTTAATAGTCTGAGTAGACCTCAAAGGATAGCTAAAAGGTTTGCACTTGTCGGTTCAAAAGAGAACCATAAGGAGTGGTGCTCAATGGAACCTCAAGTCTGCAGAAAGGAGAACTTTGGGATATGGAAAGAAAGGATCAGATAGATCATGGAAGCCATTGATCCTAGAGGCTTTGCAATAGTTTAAGAAGGACCTTTCATCCCTATGAAGGTCTCTATCTTAGATGCAGAAGTCCAGACTCCAAAGAGTTATGCTAAAACGACTGAAGATGAAATCATCTCGGCAACTATGGACAAGAGGGCACAACACATCATGATAAGTGCCACGGATGACTCCACCTTCCAGATCTTGGTCCACTACAATACTGACAAAGAAATGTGGGAGACATTTATTGTCCACATGGAAAGTAAAGAGAAGGATGACAAGGAAGAAGATGTCATCAACACATCAAATGGTGTCTATCCAGATGTTAATCTAAAGATCAGGGCCCATCTA
Source organism: Platanthera guangdongensis (assembly GCA_039583875.1). Classification (NCBI taxonomy): domain Eukaryota; kingdom Viridiplantae; phylum Streptophyta; class Magnoliopsida; order Asparagales; family Orchidaceae; genus Platanthera; species Platanthera guangdongensis. The sequence goes on along the minus strand of CM077155.1, from coordinate 78,803,473 downwards.
TCACATCCAGAAAGTGATTTATAGGAGGATGATGATGAAGTGCATGACTGTAGATGTTATGGGCTAATAACCATGACAAAAGAAGAATCCTGCCAGGATCAGCCTGGTCCAGATCTGGTATAATCTCTGTCGAGTTCTTCTTATTGCTCAGGTCGTGAGACCAGTTCAGATTCTGATGCATCCTTATCCAGAGAAGAATATGACTCTGAATCTGAGGTAGATGTCAATAAATTGATTGACAATTATGGTAAAATTTGGTATGCTTTCAGAAGAAGCAAGAATTTGGCCAAGATGCAGGCTGAGGAGATTATCTCTCTACAGCTAGCTACTGCACAATAGTCCGAGACAGCTTTCCTGCTGGATCAGAAAGTGAGGGAAGTAAGCCAACTGAAGGCCATCTCAATCATCCAAATTAAGACCATAAGCCAAAAGAACAAGATCATTTTCGATCTTGAAGAGAAACTCCTAAAGGAGAGAAAACTTGGGGATGATTTCAATAAGCCCAAAGTTGTATTGCCACTGATTGACTTCATTACCTATCAAAAATATGAGAGAGGCTTGGGGTCTAAGTGGAATACCAAAGTTGACCTTTCCAAAGGGAAAGGAAAAGCTTCTATTGAGCCTCAGTCAACCTTTCACAAGGTAATCCTCCCTTCAAACAAGTATGACCAAGGTTGCATACATGGTCACTGGAAGAATGAGAATTCTTCCTGTAAGAGTACAAGTGTATCTTCCAATAGAAGAATAAAGGGTAAGGGAATGAGTGACTATAAGCCACCCCATGAAGAATTTCAAATGGCCCATCCTGGACTATTTATATTTAGTGCACCAGCCTCCTCACTCATGAGTAAGGCAGTGGTCTTTTCTCAAAGACTCCCAACACACACTCAGACCAAGGGCAAGTCTATTGGTAAGCCAGACTTGGGCATTTCTAGAGCCATCAATAGTATGTCTTCCTCAAAGAAGACCAATGTTGGTAAACTTTAAGAAAATCCAAGCTCTTCTGCTGCCAAACCTACCTTCAGTGAGACTGTGGCTAAAAGATAGGAAAAAGGAAACTACTCTTCCTTCTGTTCAGTCTATAATTAACCCAACTTCCAGACCTTTTCAGAAGAGAAGGTATAATATTCATGAGTGCTGGTGCTGTGGTAAATTGGGCCACTTTGCCATAGATTGTTGGAACAACCCTTGTGTGCCAAGGACAAGGGTGAGTCTTCCTAACATGACTGTTGTAGGCAGACATATGCATTTTTATGCTAACAGTAACCTAGTACCCAATTCATTTTGGTGTCCCAAGGTAAGGTAAACACTGTTTTGCAGGATAGACCAAGTGCCCATACCCCCATGTGGTATTTGAATAGAGTTTGCCCCAGAAATTAGACTGGAACAAGGAGCTAGCTTGAGGTTCATACACCAGTGAGATATGAACTTAAGATCTTCAGTTGTGAAGTTGGAGATAGATAAACAGAACATCAAGATTAACCTACCTACTGCCCAAGGGGAAGAAGATGGTGTATGGCTGAGTGTATTCCTGAAAAAGGAAAAAGGACACAATACCTTGGTAAAGTCCTCCAAGTGATATCTGACTGGATAAACAGACCAGCAGAATCCAGCCATTAAAGCTCTAAGATGCCTAACTGATGGGACATAGTACTGTTGCCACTTCAGTAGATCAGTTAGGAGAAAAACAAGAAGGCTATACTAATCACTAAGAAAAGCACTTGAAGTAGAACTTCTAAGAGTAGCAAGGAAGGAGCACATAATGATCAGCTGAAAAGTGACTCAAGTGGTATCATCAGGGGTCAGACTCTTCTGAAGAAACAAGAAAAGAAATGTATGCTCAGGTTTCAGTATCATCTGAACCTGCATTAAGGGTTGTCCATGTCAGTGGCTACCAATCAAAAAGTAATCTAAGTGAGGTTGCAGAAATGGTTACTGATAGTGAAGTTGCACAAGATCTGTATAATTATTGAGGGGGAGCCAATACAGTCTAGGTCAGTCTAATAAGACTAAGGATTAGAGGGAGTCTATCCAGATGCTTGTAACTGCTATGAGTGAGCAAGTTCACAAGAACAGCTCGTTTGCTCCAGCTATTGATGATATAAGTCAGGATATTCCTATGGGAATAACAGTTTAAATAAAGTCTTGGTATCAGAATGGAAGGATGGTTCAAGGAAAGATCATTCATGGTTCAAGTGGTCTTAAAGTCCAGCAGCTGCAGGAGAAACTTCAGCCTCATGTAGAGAGGAAGCTAACATCTGCTCCAGTGGTATCATCTGTAATCATATAGGGAGAGAATAGGTTGATCAAGTGGTATCAAGTGGCATAGGAGAGTTAGGTCAGTGGTATCAACTCAAGGGATATGATCACTATGAGAGTGGTAACTGGCCATGATCAAGGATGTAGGCAATGATCAAGGAGAAGAATGAAGTTTGGGTTGCCAATGCAAGAAGTTAATTGGAGCTTGAACTGTATGCAGACAACATTCCTCCTATTCAAGAAGGACTGTATGGCATCCAATGTGGTAATCAAGAGGGCAGATCAATGTGATAATCAAGATGGTGCTCAGTGGGCCGAACACTATTGTGATGTTAATCAAAAAGCTGAAGCCAGAGGCAAGTCTGATACTAAAGGAAAGGAAAGGACCTGGCTCAGCAAGAAGAGACCTAGCATGGTGCAAGGGAGTTGTTGGGCTCAACTAGTGTGGATCCAGCATCAGCTCTAGGATTATAACCTCCAGATAAGTAGAAGTCCCTGATATTATGATTATACTAGTGCAATCTCAATTGCTAGGAATCCTATCTCTCACAGTAGGACTAAGTGCATTGAGATTAGATATCATTTCAATAGTGAGCATGTGGAATGTGAAGATATCAACCTTGAGTTTTTCCCTACAGACAAGCAAGTGGCTGACATCTTCACTATGCAACTAGATAAAGCAAAGTTCAACACCTTCAAGTTTGAATTAGGTATGTTGAACCTGGTATAGCTTCAGTTTCTCCTCATAATGTTGTAGGTTGTATTCCTTCTTGTAGGTGGACATGTACTTCAGTGAATTGAAGATTATTTAAGTTGAATATCTTGAATGGTACCATGCTGGTTGAAGTACTATCCAGATGGTGTAGACTAAAGTGTCTATCAGGAAGCATGATAGATGATGCTTCAGTTGAGGGGGAGCTAGTACAACACTGCTCCAGCACTCTCAAGTGGTTCAACTACTGTTTATCTGTACTCAAAAAGGGGGAGAAGATAATCAGTGCCTCCCTGACTATTTACAGAAGTCAAAAAGGGGGAGGAGAAGGATATGATCTATCAGATCATAACAGGAGGAGAAGGATACAAGTAGTATCAGAACTATGCGAAGGATATGATCAAATTGATCAAGACCAGGTACCAACAATTCAGGGGGTGCAGGTGTGATGATGATCACACTGCATGCAAGGAAGTGTAGTAACTAAGCAAGGAAGTGTGGTAACTTAAACTTCTTCACTTATTTTAAGTTAATATTCTACTGCATCATATGTTAGTGTATGTCATTGACTCAATTGATTAAGCGTTTTGACATCTTCAAATAGTCGGAGATTGTTGGTTCCATTGCCCACAATGTCCTAGATTTGAAGAAGTCAATCATGTCATAGATATAAATAAAGTTTTATTTGATGTATGCTTAAGTTTATGCATGCATGTTAGTCATTGAAACATTGATAGGGCAGGTATTCCAAGTGATGTGATAGGTGGTCACAAAGTAAAGATGTGGTGAGACAGAAATCTATCCAAGTCCACAGACGTTGAGTGAAGTCTATTCACTCAATGCCAGGTGAGTAAAAGCATTGAGTATAGTCTCAGCCTAATAAGTGGCAAACTGAAAATGTGGCTAAGTTCATAGACATTGAGTGAAGTCAACTCACTCAATGCCATATAGCTAAAAGTATTGAGTAATGTTGAACCTGTCAAAGACTAAGAAGAAACATGCAGAAATATGGCTAAGTCCACAAACATTGAGTGAAATCTACTCACTTAACACCATATAGCAAAAAACGGTGAGACAGGCTAAGGTAGTGATTGCCTAAGAAGAAATAGGCAGAAATGTGGCCAAGTCCACAAGCATTGAGTGAAGTCTACTCACTCAATGCTATACAACATAACTCATTGAGTATAGCTCAGACAGTCAATGCCACAAAAAAACTGTGTAGATATTTGACTAAGTCCACAAGCATTGAGTGAAGCTTACTCACTCAACGCCATGTGAAAAAAGCATTGACTGAACCTTAGTCAGTCAGAGACTGTGATTTAACAGAAATTTGGCTAAGTCCAAATGCATTAAGTGAAGCTTACTCACTCAACGCCAAGTGACAGAACTCTAGTTAAGTAGTTTGGTGTTGAGTGAAGTTCAATAACTCAACGCCTAGAGACAGAGAAATTTTTCTAAGTATTTTGATGTTGAGAGAAGGTTGCCCACTCAACGCCTATTGGTAGAAATCTATTCTATGTGTTTTGGCATTGAGTGAAGGTTTCTCACTCAACGCCTAGTGACAGAATGATTGGCTAAGGCCAATAGCATTGAGTGAAGCTTGTTCACTCAACCCCTGTGATAGACAGAAATCTATCTAAGTGTTTTGGTGCTGAATGAAGCTTACTCACTAAACGCCTATACGAATGATGGTTGATTTTGTCTAAGTTCACAGATGATATCGTCAGCAAAGTCAACAAGTCGACAAAATTCAAATTAGTTGCGGGAAAGGTACAGTATGCGACAAACGGCGTTGTAGGACTTTAGTACAAATCTTAGCTGTTAAAGTAAAACTCTATCTGTCAATCTCTGTGGGGTCCATGGGTCAAAATTGTCGTTGATCGGTGGAATAGAAAAGGAAGTGATGAGATTGAAGAAAGTAACTTTTGGGAAAAAGGTATGGACTTCATCTTCTTCCTCAGCCATTGTTGCTGAGCTCTAGAGAAGAAGTTCATACTTTAGATCTAAGAGTTCTAAGAGATAGCTGGTGCCATACTCATCTGCACCAGCAAGATCAGAGATATTCTCTGAGGAAGTAGAAGCAGCTAGGCCCTGAGGAATGTTGCTGCTGATCTGAAAGCCATCAAGAGATAGTTGTTGTGATATACTCCTTCAACAGCAGGATCAGAGAAAATCTCTGAGTAAAAAGAAGCAGCAGGTTGTTACCCAAGCTGCAGTAACAGGAAGATAATCAGGTTAGCTGTTGTCATCTCCATCATCAACAATAGTTCATAGTAAATCTCTGAGAGAGAAGGTGCGGCATAGGATAACCTTAATTACAGCCACTTCATAGTTCCAGCTGTACAGTTCTGAAGAACATTTTCTAGAGGCTGTGAAGAAGAAGTTAGGACTGAGCCTCTAGTTTAGTCCAGGAACGAAAGAAGAAGCAGAGCTGTACTGCAAGTTACTTACAACACAAGCCAAAGCAAGATCTACATCCTTGTTGCTGAGAAGAAGTTAGGGCTGGGATTCTCTCAGCTCAGGTAGCAGCAACTAGCTACAGTTACTTCTCACTTCTAGGAGGAACACTTTCTAGTGCTGAGAAGAATTAGATAGGGCTGAGTATATCTCAGTTCAGGTAGCAGTAGGCTCTGGGATTATTTCCCTGGTGTAAAATTTGGACTGAGTTTATCTCAGTCCATAAGGGTTGGCATAGAGAAATATCTCTTGTGTCAAAACTCACCAACCCACTTCCACCTTAAAGGATCCTTTTTGGATCTGAGTGGTAGGAGAAAGTTTGCTCTAGGGTAGGATCCAAGTTTGGATCTGAGTTATAGGGTTGTTTATCCTGAGTATAGGATGTGGGTGCAGATCTGTGAGTAGGATTCCATAGAGAATCTGAGGTAGGTGATCAGTTGATCACTGAGAGTAGGATCCAGTTTGGATATGAGGTAGGACCTTTGTGTCTGAGGTAGGAGAGTCATTCTCTCTGAGTGTAGTGCACTTGTTCCTAATTTGTAAGATACATTGGATCTGAGGTAAGGCCTTTGTGTCGAAGCTATTGGAGAGTCATTTTCTATGAGGTAGGATCCCTTGTGGATCTGAGGGAGGGTTGTCCTCCCAGCCTGAGTTATATGGCCTTTGGGACTGCGGAAGGTAATCTTTGTCTCACTGAGTTGTAGTGCCTTGTGGCTGAGCTGTATGTTTTGGAGGAGCCCGAGTGATCCTACGGGATCGTGTTGTAAGCTTTTAGGAGCCGAGATTGGAGAAGTGCCTTTTCTAACTATAAGTTATAAAGGTGGGAGGGAAAGTGGATGTACCCATAATTTGGGGAACCACTATAAATTCTGTGTGTGCTTCTTGTGTTGTTTCTTTGTTACAGGTTGTGTGTGCCTTGGAAGAAGAAAACTAATCACTCACACAACACTCAAAGAAAAAGAAGTAAAGATAGTCACAAGAGACTAAAAAACCTATTCACACCCCTCTCTGGGTAATTTAGATATCCTTGAAAACAAAGAGTTTCAAAATCTCTTGATGCATAGCAGCTTCCAGTGCATTCAGTTTGTTTTTAAGTTTACCCTCTCCCTTTTTGAATTCTGCAATGAGGACATTAACAATTGCAGTTCTGGAGAAGGCCGTTTTGTCATCAAAATGATGCATGCCGTAGTTTTGTGCATCTATTGTAGTCTTAGATTTAGCATGGACATTCCTTGTCTCATCAAGGTTATGAGTAATTCCTTTTATAGTATAGATAATTTCTTTGCCGCCTTGGTTCAACCAATTATCCAAATGGGATTGCAGCTTCTCAAAATTGATCTTAGCTTCAGCAAGTCCATAGTCCATATCTTTCTCCACATCTTCTACCATATCAAGAATATTCTTCAAAGAAATATCAAAATGTGCTTTTTGCTTGGCAATCATTGCTTCAATTGGCTGCTGTAGTGGATTATTAGAACTATAAATAGGAATATCCTCAGCCTGAGGTATTGGAGGTGGAAGGTGTTCTGTAACAGTCTCATAGTAACTAGAGAGATGTTCTACTAGAGAGGAATAATCCTTGAGCAGAAGAAGAGGATCTATAACATCTAGGACAGGAGGAAGAACCTCTACTTCTCCTTCCTCATTAGAAAGCTCAATAAAGTTCTCCACCCTCAACTGGAACACGAGAACTTTCTAAAGCCTCCATATCCTCCTGAGTCTGGACTTGAGGGCCACCTGAGATGTTAGTAATCCTTTTTAGAGGTCAAAAATTACCATATAAAACTGACTTTGGAGAAGATCAGATGGCTAGATCATCTCCCCCTCAGCCAAAGCTGGAAGATCTTTCTGGACACAAACTTCTATATCAGTAGCAATAACTTCATCATCATCATCATTGACCTCATTGTCGTAAGCATTTTCATCAGCATCATCATCAGCATCACCAACATTATCATCAACATCACCAACAAGAACAAAAATTTATGTAACCAATGTCTCTGTAGTCTCTCTAATTACTTGAACTGTCTTAGGAGAGATATGTATATTTTCAACATTCACAAAAGGATGTGTCTCCACCTCAACAACTGCACCAGAGCTCTTAGGTGCTTCATTGGGGATAGGAGATGGAATTCTCTCCTCATCGAAGAATTCTTATTCTTCTACTGCATCTCTCATCCCACCTTCCCTGGGAATTCTCCTTTCATATCTACTGAAGATGGAGGAATCAATTTTCTTCAAATGGTGAATGGGCATACCCGATGACATCAAATTAATCTCTATCCACTTGATTAAGATATAGTGTAAGAATCCTTGCAAATTTAGGAGCATTCAAACATTCCTTAGTCTTCTCAAAAAGAACCACTCCCCAGTTAATTCTTTTTCTGCAAATCACAGCTGAAAGAAGCTTGACATCGCACCAGATATATAATCACATGACCCAACTTTGCAAAGTAAAACTTTTCCAATGATGCTTGTCAGCAGTTTTACTTCCTCATTCATTCCTTTTCGTCTAATAGAGGTAGAGAAGAGCTCTATGAAAATCAATTTCCTCAAGAAAATCAGCTTCATGAACAAACAGCAGCCGCAAGTGTCAATTCAGAATACTGGCCTTCACTTTTATAGAAGAATTCTCGACTCTGCATTTGAGCAAAATTCCTTCACACCTAAGCTTCGCATTTTGAAAGAACTCATGTACATCTCTGTTCAGAACTCTACATGGATGCTTCTGAAGAAATGTCAATCTGGTTGTCTCGAGCAACAAAATAACATTCCTGAACTCATCTGATGTCATCGCAAACCCTGTACGAACAAGTACACCACCGACTTAGAGATTGCCACAATAAGACCCCTTTTTTTTCTTTTAAACCAACATGATCTTTTGCCCAGAACCGCCGCTTTGCGGTGACACCAACACACCCGAAAAGGTCATCACTACAGAATGTCGATACTGCCGGCCATACCGATCGCAGAAGAGAATAATAAGTACAAATAGTAAAATAAACTCAAATATTGGTCCACCAGAAATCACATGAATATATAAAATAAATCCCAATGAAGGGGGAGTCCACAATAATGATAAATCAAAGTATTGATAAAAGGGCTCCTGCCCGATACATCATGATCCTCACTACAAATCACTCAACGCGGAAGCAAATCTATAGTAGCTAATAATGATCGGGAACCACTGTCCCTGCTGCCTGGACGCCGGTGATAGACTGTCCTGTCTCCAAGCGCACCGACCTCTAGGGCTACATTTCCTAGTTCGGCTCCACGAACCCCTAAAATTATTTGGTCAACGACCGTTAGTCTAAAATACTAAGCCCTATCATCCCCCACCCCTCCCCCAATGACCCCTAGGAACTGAGTGGGGAGAAGGAAAGGGAAGGTAATGAAGGTGGGGAGTACAAAGAAAGTAGGTGACAGTGGAACTAGTCTATCGTGAGTATAAAACCACATCAATAACAAGTAAGCAAATAGTAGGTAAGTAATATAAGTATACACATGAACAAGGTGAGAAAGTAAAGTACAAGAAGGTAAACTAAGTAACCATGACCTATATGAATGCACATACAAACCTATAGACCAAGGGTTCGTTTTGCAAGGCCTATTGTATAATGTGTCCCATACCAAATTATACAATAGGTGTCAAGGATTATATGCAATGATTATGCTATGTCATGTAAGTATGCTATTATAAGAATGCGCAAGTACAACACACACGACCGACTCTGTGTACACAGACATTTAGTTCCCCCTTTTTGGAGCCTAACCTCCCAGGATACCTCCGTAGTGGCAAACGGAAGCGGTGGGCTCGGCCTCGCCCACCTCTAAACCGGTATCAACACTACCAGTGAGACATATCATACGCCTCAACATTGGTTCACTAAGCGGAGCTCCTGCGTACTCTTGTCGGTTGAGACATCAGACTTTATTTGGCTAAGTGCTAAACCACACTTGTCGAGTCAACGTATTAGTGTCGGTGCGACGACTCTCCAATACTAAAGAGCCACCACTTTATATTTTATGCACATGCAACATTAACGTATTTTACCACCGAGCCAAAGTTTCCCAGACCATTCCGCCTGTCACAAAACCATCCGAGCCATCTGCTCGCAGGGCTAAAAAGCCCATCACAAAAATAACCGAGCCTATGTTTGTGAGACACAACCTAACTCCCACAACATCGGGGAGTGTGAGTGTAAGTGTAATCCTACAATATTTCAAATTACTCTTGTAATCCCTTTTGTCTTAGGACTTACATTAACCTCGGACTGCCCAAGACATTCCCTATGAAGCGCTCTCGAGGGCACTAGGAACTACGATGGGCTAATGCCCAAAGCTCAATTTCGCAAGATACTTATTATTATTGGTATCTACCCATTGCCAACTCCATTTAAAGTTATACTTAATCTAAACCTAGTGTATTTTGACTCTCTCTTCTTCCATAGGAAGGATGATGTTTTGTCAATCTCGAGCACCATTTAACACTAGTCAACCTGATACTTTCACATCATGACTCCTAATGATGAACTCATTTTCACTTCACCAAAACTAGTAAACTATTAACCCCATCTCGCTATGTTCATTCCACATATTATCACAATTACCGCAGTTTTACTAAATGCAGACCAATCAAAGCTATATGATGTACATGATAGGAGGTACTACAAATTTTCATCCAAAAGCCCTAAGATAATTATTAGAGATCTATCATGATACATTTAGCATAAATTCAGAAACTTGTAATTTTCCTAATTAATTTGACATTTATTAATTTTCCCAAAGTTAGACCATGGATAATTTTGAACACGAAGTACTAGATTTCCTTAAATTATGGCCACTCAAAAATTATGAACAATATATAATAGCAAAATATCACTGAGCACCTGATGTCACAGATTTTCATAAAAATAATAACCTCTAAATAATTAATTCAATATAATATAAATAATTATAGGTAATGAAGGTAGTACCACAATTCATAGTCCAAAAATTATACAAAAATTACCAGAGCCTTATTATGACATAAAACATTACTGACTAAGTTTAACACAATTACAAGGTCAGTGAGCTATATAAAAAATACCTCAAATAAATCTATGATAGTGCACTTTGTGAAGCAACATTCTTGTAAACTCATCCAAATAACATGTAATAATTTTCTAAGCTCTATTATGCCCTAAAAGGTTCTCTGGCCAAGTAACATAATTTTCCAAAAAGATATAGTATTCATTATCTATTTATCAAAATAAGGTGCACTAGATCACTTTACACATGAAGTACTAAGAAGAATTGCTCAATTATTCCAAATAATTTATCAGTGCATCTAAATGATATTTAAATAGCATTGCCAAAGTTTCATAACATTCTAAGTTAATTTAGCCATGGTTACTTCAAAATCATCACAAGGGGCAAGATGAAGGTTATAACTACAAGTATGAGCTACTATTTTCTAAACATCCAATAATAATTTTCAAAGGTCAATATCACTATAAAATTACTCCTACCAAAATCTCATGAAGATCCAAGATCATATGACACTTCAATAGTTCCATAAAAGGTACAGGCCTAAACAATCCCTAATTGGTCTAAGTTGTGTGCCTAAGTCTAAATGTCACCAAATTCCTTCCTGTGGCTATTTAACATCCTAGGATTACATGGACTAAACCCCAAGTACATACATGGAAATATCACACCATGTCCTTCCCCAACCCCCAAGGTTCAACCTTAGGGTTTGAACTAGGGTCCTAGGGCAAACTCACCACAATCCATCTCTAACTCCATGAGGGGGTGTTTAAACTAACCTTGGGGCTCTGGCCAAGGTCCCAACCACTTTATGTGAGAATTGGTCCCTCCATGCCCCAAGCTCACTCTTACCCAAATTAACCTTTAATGGGCCATAATTTGGCCTCACCAAAACCTATTCAAATCAATCCAAAAGGGGCTGAAATTTTTATCAGTGTCATAATTTGACCCTAAGAGACCGCCCCCAAAATTTTGGTGGGTTTAGAGGTATTTAGATCCATTAAATAATTCATACATGGTTTATTAAATTTTTACAAAAACTTTAGGAAACATTTTCCCCAAAATTCGCATTTTTGGTTATGCCATAGGAATTGTTAGGAGTGGCCCCCATACAAAATCTCAGGTCATTTGGATGATTGGTTTGATGGGGGCAGTCGATTTAATTTCTGCCTAGCCCAATGTATAGGTTGCACCATTTTGTGTGTTGTGGACAGAAAATTGACCCAAATTTGTTGCGATAAATTTTAAAATAAACTAGACATCAAGGGCTACAACTTTCATGTAGACCAATTTTAATGTTGGGAAACCTAATATTTTTAATAATTAATTTAAAATAGCACAATAACTGTGATAAAAACTGAAATAAAATGAATTAATATATAATCATTGGCGCGAATCTTAAAGCATAAACTGACGGGATCTGCTCATCTTCCTCCTTGAGCCGACATTCCCGATTGTCCCGTGCTGGACCAATTTTAGATTTGTTTTCCCGGCCACCTGAGCGTCTCCCCGACTGGCCAATGCCACCACCACCTTCGTTGAGGTGGTGGCCGGTGATAGGCAGTGGAAGGCCGGCCGAAGGTGGCCAGGCCGATCTTGGGCCTATAGGCATCAATCCCGACAACCATCAGGAGAGGATCTATCCACTAAAGAAGAAGGTGAGGGAGGACCTTATTGGAGGGCTAGAGTCGGGCCGATCTCCATGCCACCATCTCCAGAATTTGAGATTTCGGGTGCTCTGCAACTGCACTACAAAGTGGCTCGATTTCTTCAGGTAAGTGGTGGGAAAGACTCCTTATAGTCCACTGATGGTGTTTAAAGCCACAGTTAGGTTAGGGGAAAGGCCAATGCATCAATGAACATTAATGGTAATTGAAAGCTTATTTCGGCCATGGCAATTCTCCTCCCCTAGTCACCTGGATGCCCTCCTTCCTAGACGAAAGAGCGAGGATAGGGGCCTTCGTAAGCCGACCCTTCAACTCGTGGAAGGCCGCCTCACACTGTGGCGTCCAAATGAATAGAGTGTCCTTCTTTGTCAAAGAACTGAGTGGAAGGGCTATATGAGAGAATCCTTGCACAAACTTCCGGTAATACCCAACCAATCCCAGAAAACTTCAGACATCCGTGACCGTCTTCAACTGAGGCCAGTTTCGTAATGCCTGAATCTTCGCGGGATCCACTGCCAGACCCGCTCCACTGACAATGTGGCTTAAAAAGGCTACATCCGTCTGCCAAAACTTGCACTTGCTGAACTTGGCATACAACTGATGCTCCCTGAGCTTCTCCATAGTCAAGGCCAAATGTTGTGCATGTTATTCCTTCATCCTCGAATAAATGAGGATGTCATCTATGAATACAATGACAATCCTGTCGAGGTATGTCTCGAACTCCCGGTTCATCAAGCTCATGAAAGCCGATGGCTCATTCATGAGCCCAAAGGGCATCACGATAACACATACAAGCCATATCTACTGCTAAATGCCGTCTTCAGGATGTCTTCTTCCTGATTCAATAACTGATAGTATTCCAACCTCAGATCTAGCTTTGAGAACCAATATGCTCCCTCTAGCTGATCAAATAACTCATCAATTCTTCTCAGTGGATATGTGTTCCAGACTGTCAACTGGTTTAGTGCACGATAGTCAATGCACAACCTGAGGGTCCCATCCTTCTTCTTCACAAACAAAACTAGAGCTCCCCAAGGCGAGGAACTTGTCCTAATGAATCCAGCCTCCATCAGTTCCTGCAGTAGGCTCCTGAACTCCACCATCTCCTTTGGAGCCATCAGATAGGGAGCCCTAGACACTGGATTAGCTCCCGGCACAAACTAGATTTGAAAATCCTTCTCTCGGTGTGGCACCAATCCTGATAACTTCTCTGGAAACACATCTGCAAAGTCCCGCGCCACCAATATATCGGCATCCATCGTGTTGAGCTCGACCATCTCGAAGAACACCTGATAGACCTCATCTCCCTACAAGTGGGCCTTTACAACCTGAGTAGAAGATAACAGCCTACAGGAGATGGGAGTGGTACCTTCGAAGGTCGCGAAGGTGCCGTAATATCTCAGTGCAACCATCCTTGCCGGTCAATCTATCTAGGCATAGTTCCAAGTAAGCCATCCCATGCCCAGGACCAGGTCGAAGTCCGGCATCCTCAAGACCGTAGCCGGGGCCTCCAGTGTCAGACTGGTGTCTGCTAATCTCGAAGAGAATAAAAACCGAACTTGCAATCCAACGAGGCAAGTATACCTATCGAATTGTAGCTAGGGAACACAAGTATCGTATTAAGATCCGGGAACTGTTGAGTAATCTTACTCATACGAAAACTATTATCTTATTAAAGAATTGTTTTAGGCTTTCAGAGAAAGCTAATTGTGATTAAGAAAAGAATATAACGCTAAAAAGAGAACTACTTACAGTTAAATAGAGAGCTACTAAAAGCGATTACAACGAGGAGTTGAGACGATGAAATAGAAAAGCACTCGATCGAGAATCACCGCGACAAAAGTTGATTAAAAATGCGATAATAAACCCTAACATAATAAGGTAAAGGACCTTAACCATGGAGGTTCCTAAAGCATGAACACGCTTCTCTCGAAGTTGTGCCCAACTGAGTTTAGGAAGGTCCGACCGAACTCTCGTCCAAATCGGAGACCTAAAGCTCGGTTTATGCGGTGAACCCCACTATTAGATTTCACTCAAATCCGGGAGATTTAACGTCTGCCTCTCTCCAGTGGTGCGTGCAACTCTCTTTACTCTTGAGTGTTCACATCAAACTATGAACCTCTCGACTAGCTTAGAGTGAAAACAAATATGGAAATTATATATCGATGATATAACTCCAAACAAGATTAATCAAGAGTAAATCAAGGTCTAAACCCTAAAAAGAAATGTAAAATTAAGGCATCATAGCTTAATCAACTCGAACCTCAGATCATCAAGATCGAGTACAAGGAGGATTAGTTAATCATGGAGAAGTGGAGGAAGAGAGTTGGGTAGAAGAACATTAAGAGAACAAAGATAAAAAACACTTTATTTTAATACTAAAAGAGAGTTACAACTTGGAATAAAGGATTACAAGTGCCATGAAATAAAAATCTATTCCAGCATTTACATTAATCCACTAAAGCAATTACAAAAACTATTACAAAAAGAGTACACTAAGCTAGGATTAAAAAGCTTAAAATGAGAAAGAGGGAGAGGAAAAGCATGAAAAACTACAAGAAACAAAAGGGCTGCACCTCCCATCTCAACCTAAAACTTCTTCTTGACACAAGGGGGAGGGGGGTCTAAATTTATAGAAGATTTTTGGGTCGGTCACGCCCCCCTGTCACGACCGGGTAGGACATGTCAGGGGGTGTGCCATGTACGAGGTTAACATTGGGAGCTGAATTCTGACAAAAATGATGATTTCTGCTGTACGTCGGTGGACACGCACAAGGACACGCCCGTGTAGGGTGGCCGTGTAAGGCACGTCACACATCAATCAGGGGTTAGAAATCCATCAATCATCGAAAAAGGTGGTACATGCCCGGAGACACGCCCGTGTAAGGGGGCGTGTCAGTACTGTTGACGTACAATACCAGAAAAACATTAAATGCGGCAGCAGGCTTTAGGAAGAGGGTGACACGCCAGTGACACGCCCATGGAGGGCGTGTTAGTGGGGCGTGTTAGGTATTTTTATCTGGATTTTGGTTGTGGCAGCATGCTTCCTCGGGATCGGGTTACACACCCGATGACACACCCATGGAGGGCGTGTAGAGGGGGGGGGGGGTGTCAAGTCATTTTAGCCGAAAGATGAGAAAACCTGCAAAAAGAAGAGAAAACATTAGTGGCAACAAAATATACAAAAAGAGGTCAATATATAAGCTTATAAGACATGATTTATGTATTCAAAACCTAAAAATAACCTAATAGTTTAGACTACAAAATGTACTATCAAATTCCCCCAAGCTTAAGTCTTGTTTGTTCCCAAGCAAAGATATAAAAACTAGCTAACATAAAAGTGACTAATCAGGAAAATTCTAATTATACAAACACAACTAAATTGCAAGATTCTAAGTAGGGGGAAGGTGAAACGTAAACATAAAATAATTACTTAAATATGGTTTAACAATTTTTAAACTTTACTAACGAAAATAAATCATCCAAAATTTTAACAAAATTCTTTAAATAAATTTAAGCAAATCAATGAAATGAAAAAAATGCATTGAGTTGTTACTAGATCTAAGAGACTCATTATAATATCAATCAAATAACAAAAATCTAAATTTAAATCCAAAACTTTATTATTTTACTTTTCTTTTTTACTTAGCTAGTAAATAAAATTCAAAAGCATGAATCAAAAGGACTGAAACGTTTGGTTTAGGCATATAATAAAGAATGAAATTCAAAGATAAACATGAAGGCTTAAAATCACACTAAACAAAAAAAAGAGTTTCAAAAATTGTCATCATAAATAAAATATTTTTCTTTCTTTTTTTCATTTTCTTTTCTTTCCTTTTTATATTTTTCTTTCTTTCTTTTTTTTTAAAAAAAACAAAATAAAGGCCATAAATAATTTTTTTTCCCATTTTGAAATTGGCCAAACAAGAGTAAATACTTATTTTGAGCATACTTTTTCAAAAAGTTCTCCAAATATAAATCAAAACAAACCTATCATAATCATGAAAAGTTTTAATGAAACTCAAAATGCTAGTGTGATTAGATAGGTTGGAACATTTTAGCTTTGGTGAAAATGAAATGATAAGTGGAGCTGTCAAATGTAATAGGAAAAAGGCTCAAAAGCAGCTATGTAGGAAAAAAATTTTAGGTTGACAAGAAGGCTCAAACGAAAATAAAAACGGCCTAAATTATTTTCATGCTTCTAAAATTTATCTAAAGCATTAGTTTTGAAAAATTTCAAAAAACAAGTCTAGACAATAAAAGAAGACTAATGAAATTATCTTGAAAATATAAATAATAGGAGTCTTGGTTCGTTCACATCTACTACGCTAATCAAAAGTTGACATTACAAAAATTATCCAAAAACAAAAAGGAAAATAGTGGATGAAATATTTTTAAGAAAGTAAAGAGAATAAAAAATGAAAAACCAAAATAGATATGTGAGTTTTAGAAAAACGTTTCACATTAACATGCTACTGCGAATTAGGAACACAACATGACCAACATTTTACTTGTGAAATATAATTAGAAAGATCGATTTGAAAACTTATAATTGGCTTAAGTCATTTATATGTAATATTGAGAGAAACAAAACAAAAAGCAAGGGGTACTATTGAAATACCAAAATTCGTTTAAACTATTAAAGTAAAAATAAATAGTATATAAATATAATTTTTTTTTTAATTTTGAAATATTTTCTATTTTTTTTATTTTTAAGATATTCTCCTTTTTTGTATTTTTAAGATATATATAAATTTTTTTTTGATTTTTTTAAAGGAAACAAAATAAAGACAAGAGAAGGAGGAAATCCTCCCCCAAGCTTAAAAATGACATTGTCCTCAATGGAGAAAGGAGGGGAAGGAGAGAGAGAGAGAAATTAAAATCGAAATGAAAGTACAGAATTGAAAAACAAGTACTTCCCCGGATTTATGCACCGCGAATGTTGATTGATGCTGCTCCCCCATGCTTGCGTTTTGGATTTTCATGAAATGTCTTCTTTGGACTTCATGATGGATTCAACAGTATTGGAGCAGGCGATCACAGAAGCTTCAGCTTGTTGGAGCCGTCCACGACAAAAAGTGTAAAATAAAGAAAATAGAAAAATAACTTGGGTTGCGAACCAATAGCGCCTTTTGTATAAAACGTCGTTTCAGCTCGACGCAACAAAATAATATTGTCCAAAAATAATTTGTCCAAAATAATATTTAAAGTTTTTCCCAAAAATAAAAAAGTTTTAAGCGAGTTAAAGTTCGAATCATTCAGAATAAAATTAATACAGTTTGCACTGACATCACCACAGAAATAAGGTTCAAGATGCTGACCATTCACTTTGAACTCACCCTTATCAGGGTGCGAAATTAATATCGTGCCATACAAAAAAACTTTTTTAACAGAAAACGGCCCAGACCATCATGATTTTATCTTGCCCGGAAATAAACGTAATTGTGAATTATATAAAAGAACTTGGTCGCCCGACTTGAAGGTTTTTGGGTGCCTTCAGTGTTTGTCATGAAAATGTTTCTTCTGCTCTTTATAAAATTTATTATTTTCATAAGCGTAAGAGAACCACTTGTCGAGTTCGTTAAGCTGAAATTTTCTAAGGTCGCCGACAGAGGGAGGATCGCAATTTAAAAACCTTAAGGCCCAAAAAGCACGGTGTTCTAATTCTACGGGTAAATGGTAATATTTTCCATAGACCAACTGATATGGCGTACAACCGGTGGCGGTTTTGTACGCTGTATGGTAGGCACATAGAGCATCGTCTATTTTGGTTGACCAGTCTTTTCTAGAGGTGGAAACAGTTTTTTCTAAAATTCTTTTAAGCTCTGTATTCACTACTTTGACTTGTTCGTTTGTTTGGGGGTGGTAGGCAGTTGAAAGCTTATGCATAATGCCATATTTAATAAGAATTTTTGAAAACTGCACGTTACAAAAATGTGAACCCCTATCGATAACGATGGCTCGTGGCATACAGAATCGAGAAAATAATATTTTTAAAAACGTAATTATGACTCGGGCGTCGTTAGTAAGAAGAGCTTGTGCTTCAGCCCATCGTGAAACATAATCTACAGCAACTAGAATGCATTTGTTCCCAAAGCTAGAAGGAAGAGGGCCAACAAAATCAATTCCCCAGAGGTCAAAAACTTCGCACTCAAGGAAATAATTTTGCGGCATTTCATTTTTATTGGAAATATTTCCCGACCGTTGACAACTATCACACCTACTCACAAAGGCTTGAGCGTCTTTAAATAGGCTAGGCCAGTGAAAACCCGCACCTAGCACTTTGTGAGCGGTGCGAGCAGCTTGATAGTGACCACCAGTCAGTCCATCATGTAAATGTTTTAAAATATCTAATCCTTCTTCAAAAGAGACACATCTCCTTATCACTTGGTCCGCACAGACTCGAAAAAGATGCGGGTCCTCCCAAAGATAGTTCTTCAACCCAGAAAAGAAATTCTTCTTTTGCTGAGATGAGAACTCTTTCGGCAGGACACGAGCCACTAAATAGTGGGCTATGTGTGCAAACCAAGGAGAGGGGGATGTGTTAATTAAAAGCAGCTTCTCATCGGGCAAGAAATCATTAAATGATTTTTCATCTAATTTTTCTATATATGGATTATCTAATCGTGAGAGATGGTCGGCGACCAAATTCTCAGCTCCTCGCTTATCACAAGATTCTAAGGCAAAGTCGTGGAGGAGTAAGACCCAACGTATCAGGCACGGCTTGGCATCCGTCTTCGCAAGAAGATACTTGAGGGCCGAGAGGTCCGTAAAAACGTTAATTTTGAAAACGTAATATAAGGATAATTTTGAAAAGAGAAAACAAAAAGCTTTTTGGTAGTGGTAATTCTCTTGTGCAGATAGTGTTTTACTTGCATAACAGATGGGGTGGAAGTTTTTAGAATTTACGCTCCTGAAAAGCATCACACATAATTTCAAAGAAGGTCCCAACAACATAATAGGGGCATTAATTAACTTTTATTT
This sequence comes from Platanthera guangdongensis, assembly GCA_039583875.1. Classification (NCBI taxonomy): domain Eukaryota; kingdom Viridiplantae; phylum Streptophyta; class Magnoliopsida; order Asparagales; family Orchidaceae; genus Platanthera; species Platanthera guangdongensis. The sequence goes on along the minus strand of CM077155.1, from coordinate 78,784,366 downwards.
TATTGTTTCAAAGGATATACAAAGTCATCAAAATTCCTTTTTGGTAGTAAGGGGTATGGAGAAGTCTTCTATGAAGCTCTAGAAGCCTTGTGCATCTTTGACATTCGTAGGCGCGGCAGCTTCTCAATAACTTCTATCTTAAGTGCATAAATCTTATTTTTACTAAAATGACATTTTCCATAGGGCAAGTTCTTTGCATTTTTATATGACTTTTTCGAGGTTTTGTTGGGGTGGAAGTTTTTAGATATGAACATCATTGTGCAGCCTCCACGCTAAGTGCACACGCAGGGTCAGTAGGTCAATATACGGGTCGCAAATCCCCGCTGACTAGTGTGTTGGCCTCGTACTCTCTCTATTGGATCACACTTTCATAGGGCCATTTCAAGAGAAGAAAGGGAAGTCAAGTAGCAGCCTTGAGTGGAATGACGAAAATTCGTCTAAGTGAAACCGGAATCACTAAGCTCGCCGATCGAGAATAATATTCTCGCCGAATCGGGCATTAATTAACTTTTATTTTATTGTTTGAAAGGCAGATATACAAAGGTCATCAAAAATAAATGGGACCCACAATGGTCATATTGTATGGGTCTTCAATGTATAAATACACGGGTATTTTTGAACAGTACGATGACAGAAAAAAGAAGCCGAGCAGAGCAAACCCTAAAATCGCGAAATCGCTCTGCCGCATCCGTCGCCGCTCGCGCTAGTCAGCCGCCGCTGTTGATCGTGTTTCTTCCCGATCTCCGGCAACAGAAGCTTAGCAAAGCTTGAGTCTCACGCGTCTATCCAGAGATCCCTTGTCTCTCGATTTGTTGATCGGGAAAAACTTCCCATCCGAATCGATCGAGACGACCGATCCTCGTGTGACCGTTGGTATACCTAGCTTGCTTCGCTACGAAGATTGGATCTCTATTTTCAGCAGCCGCTCATCATCATAGCCGCCGATCCCGAAGCTAGCCGCCGCTCGTGTTGCCGCCGCCGGTTCCGGGGAGATCCTCTCCAAGAGAGACCAAGGTTGTAGACTCTTCGTTGACTTCACGAACACGTCGTCGAACGAAGAGGAACACCGTAGTCTCCAAACGAAGTTTGTATCTCGTGTACATTCTATATTCACTTTTGTTGTAAAGGAACTTTTGTTCCGTGTTGTAAGGGTTAGGTGCAACCCGTTTTGTGGGAGTGTTGACTCTCACGTGTGGAAGGGTTCCTTCCGATAGTGCAGGGATTGGATTTCAATCCTGTTGGAGAAGAGACCGAGTCGTCCCTTGTTGGGAGATAGGTCGAAGGGGGAAAGTGGATGTACCCAAGTCGGGGAACCACTATAAATTGCCTGTGTATTCTGTGTGCTGTGCTTTTTATTTTTATTGTGCAGGTACATTCGTAAATTCCGCAAAAGCGCTACACGTCACCTATTCCCCCCCATAGGTGCACATAGTTGACACTAGGTGGACTTTCAAGTGGTATCAGAGGCAGGTTGCTCATCAAAAAGGCTAACACCTTGAGTAGATTCCTGCCACCAGTGTTAAAAGCATGGAGCTGGATTATGACGTATTGCCACTCAAACTCCCTGCATGCACAAAGGATTATTATCCCATTTGGAGGATGAGAGTGTCATTTCACTTGGATGCTATCGATCCTCGAGCATCCTTCATTCTGGAAGAGGGTCCATTTATTCCCATGAAGACCACTGACTCTGGGATCCAAGTACCCATGTGCATTGCTGAGATGTCAGAGACGGAACTGTCACTATTTAACTTGGACGAGAGGATTCGTCAAATTATCTTGGACATCTGGTCTGGAGCTTCTCGCTCTAGATTAGCAAAATGCAGGACGGCTAAATCCATGTGGGTGATGATATCAGAGTTGATGGGGGAGTCAGAGAAAGCTGGAATATGCTGTCAACCAGAGGAGGAAGCCTATGTGGGGGTCCTCACCTCTGAAGATGAAGGCAAGCATCATTCGGACAACATCAGAGCTCCAGTGTCCGTGTCAGAGACTAACGAGGCCAGTGAGGAAAGCAGCTCTGATGAGGACGAAACAAAGGTCACTGGCTCTAATGACAATAACTCAGATGAGCAGGTAACATCTTCATCCTGCCCCATATCTTTTGAACTTTCTGAAGACAGAAACTGCTCTCCTCCAGAAAATTCTGATTCCCTGAAGAGAGCCCTTCAGGAAAGCAACCTACTTGCTGAGGAGCAAACTCGAGAAATTGCTCGACTGAAGATCTTGTTGGTTCTCCAATTGGCATCCAACAAGGTCAAGGACTCTAAGATCTCAGCTCTAGAGAGTAGTCTAGAGAATGAGAGAAGAATAGTATCAAACTTTTCCAAGGTTGACGCTATAAAGAGAAAGCAAGAAAATGGGTGGATCTCCCGGATTATCAATTCGTGGAGAAATGGGGAAACGGTATTCCGACCCCCCACTCCAAGCAGGAAGGCAACTCACCATGCCTTCAGGTATGACCACAGGAACAGTCGTGGTCACTGCAAGGGTGATCTGTCCCCATGTGGAGACACCCGTAGTGCAAGGGCCGTCCTAGCCACCCATGAGAGAATACCTAAGGCTCATTCTGAGCCCTTTGTATTCACTGCCACTGCCCCAACTCGGTGCGAATCTGCATGTCCCAGCTCACAGAAGACTTCTCACCACCTGAGGACACAGGATACGGAGGTTAGAAGTCATGGTGTAAGTCTTCATGCGGCCTCAGGAAGGGGGTTGCCTGAAAGGAAGACACCACCTCTCCGGCCACATGCCGCTTGCAACGTGCATTCCTTCCACCCTTCCTCGTGTCACGGTGAAAGAGGAAACTTTGTGAGGAGTTCATGCCCTATCCCGTTTAGACCTAGGACCGTGACTACCTCAGTCACTAGATCAGGTCGGAAACGGCGATACAACATTCACCCATGTTGGTGCTGCGGCAAAGTGGGACACTTTGCCATCGACTGTTGGCACAACCCCTCTGTGCCAACGACAAGTGCTTACCCACATTCACGGGACAGAGGTAGTCTTCCTGACAGGTTTTCTGAAGGAAGGCAGTTGCGTGCTTATGCTAACAGGAACCTAGGACCCAATATGATTTGGGTTCCTAAGGTAGGGTAATTTCTTTTTGCAGGGTAGTCTAGGTTCCCGTAAATATGTTGGGAACTAGACAGTAGGTGTTCCGCGACTGAATTGGAACATGCATCGGGAATAACAGAAGTGACATATATATTTATAGCCAGACTGTAACGCCCCGAATTTTGTGTGCGAGTCGGTCGCGGAAAAAGAGTTTTTGGTGCCTGTAGGGGTACACGGCCTAGGACACGGGCGTGTCCAAGGCCGTGTCTGGCTGGTGATTTTTGGCCGTTTCCAACCCGAGAAGGACACGGCCAGGAACACGGCCGGATGACACGGGCGTGTCATCCGACACGGGCGTGTGCCAACCCGTGTCCCTACCCGTGTCCTGATGGGTCGTGTCCGTTGCCGTGGCGGTTATGCGTGACACGCCCACGAACACGGGCGTGTCGAGGAACCCGACACGGGCGTGTCAGGTCAGACACGGGCGTGTCTTTGCCCGTGTGCATTTCTCAGTTCGACGATCGTGCCTGGATCGAGGCACATGGCCTTGGACACGGCCGTGTGCCAAGCCGTGTGCGGCCCAGGTCTGGGGAATTTTGTGCAGATCCGAGCCGTTCATTTTCTTTAATTAGGATCCGATGGCCCAGATTAAATCCTGCTCTGTTAAGGCCGGGAATAGGGAGTTATTCCCTCATTTTTCTCTCCAAAGTTCTCCCCTTCCAAAGTGAGAGAGGAGAGGAAGAAGAAGGAGGTTTCTGGCCGCGGCGGAGCATCGGAGCACCGTTTCGAAATCGGAGAGCGGATCCGTGGAGGGAAGGTCATTGCGAAGAGTTCTAACCGCGTAGTTTTTCCATGGCGCCAAAACGGACTACAAGGGTAACGATTCTCAACTCGAGCGCTTGAATCTCTTTCTTTCTGCATAAGGAATCCCGCTCCCGCGAGTATGCGGTGAGTGCGTGGTGTTCCTTGGGGTTGACGTGAATAGTCCCCCTTGTGTTGCATGTAGAGCCCGGAATCGTAAGTACGGGCATAGGCATTGTGTGTGAAGCCTACCCGGACGTGTTTGTCTGGATCGGTGATGTTGCATTTGATATGGTTTTGCCGGAGAAGACTCCGTGCTTTGGATTTTTCGGGTTTCCACGCGGTAGATTGCAGCAGGGATCCTTGAAGGTTAGCTTCAAGGCGCACCCGGAAAATTGAGCGGAAACGTGTTCTGCTAACTTGGCGGTCTGGGAACCGGCCTTGATCATAACTGGGTTATGAGACTGTTTTGGAAAACTTGGGATCCGAGAGAAGCTTGGCCCGCGCAAAGTTCCTTAAATTGGACATGCGGCGTGAGCAACGGGCAAGTGGAATTGGACCTAGGCTATGTGGTTCGGTGCGAGAGACTCGAAGACGGGGACTGGCCGTTGGCATAGTCGGAGCCTTAGACGGTGGTCAGAAAGGCTAAATGCTCACATGTTGTTGCCATCCTGGGGATGGTGGTGAATGCACTGATTTGTCAGGGTTCACCATGAATGTGCCCTGAGTGCACGGGGTGTTTGGCCGTGCGAGCCTACGCCTGTGGCGAATTATAATTGCAATATATATATTGTTGGGCTAATGTTTTGCAGGGAAAGAGCACCGCCGTCCCGAGTAAGGGGCGGGGTCGTTATAATTTGGTCGGCTTTTAGCTGACCGTTGCTTTATTTGCCACCGTGTGGTGGTATGTGCTTGCAGGTGCTGCGGAGCCGAGCGCCAAATAGCGGGCTGGAGCCCATGTTGCTGTGCTGGCCCTAGAAGGCCGTAGAATAGCTGTTTTTATATATTTCATGTGTGGCCGGCCTGCGAGCCGATGTACGTAAAACACTATTTATGAAGTGAACATTTGTAAGGCCATAAGGCCATGTACCCGTTTCTGTGTATTTGGGGTTCTTTCTATTGTTGTAACTGTGGACATTCATATTGATGGATTTATTTTTGGGTTCTTTCAACTTTAAAAATCTTCCGCTAGAATGCTCTGTGATTAGGACGAGTAGTCTTAATTAGATGGTTTGATTTATTTGTTAGAAAGTAGCGAAAAGAAGCGAAAAGTAGAGAACAAGCGGATAAGCTTTTGAATAATTGAAACTTTATTATCCAAAAAAAGTATCTATTACAATGGTATGCCCTCCTTTATATAGAATGGAGGAGAGATGAGAGAATACAAATAAGAGATGTGGGACTAAAATTTACAGGACTAAGCGGACTATACAAAACAAACCGCACAAGCCGCGCGGTTAGATAGCAGGGCTAACCGCACGGCTACCACCAGAGAGGAAGAGAGACCGCCAGAGTAGACCGCCAGACCGCCCGGCCTCCAAGCCGGCTGAGACAAAACCGCCAGACCGCGCGGTCTTCAACCCGCCAGGACAAACCGCCAGACCGCCCGGTCACCAACTTCAACACCCCCCTCAAGCTGGAGCATATATATCGATCATGCCCAGCTTGTCGCAGATGTGGAAAAAGGAAGCGGACACCGGCTTGGTGAAGACATCTGCCAACTCGTTGTCGGAAGTAACAAATGGAGTGCAAATCTGTTTCTTCAATATTTCTTCCCGAATAAAATGACAGTCGACTTCTATGTGTTTTGTTCTCTCATGAAAGACCGGATTTTTGGAAATGTGTATCGCGGCCTTATTGTCACAGAACATAGGAAGAGGATAGTTGTAAACCTCTCCTAAGTCAAGCATGAGAGCCCGCAACCACTTCAACTCACATGTAGTCGATGCCATGCTGCGATATTCCGCCTCTGCACTGGACCTGGAAACGACAGACTGTTTCTTGCTCTTCCAACTCACAAGATTGCCTCCAACAAATGTGCAGAAACCTGAAGTCGATTTGCGGTCCCCTTTGTCATCCGCATAGCTTGAATCAGAGTACGCTTCAACCCTAAGGTGACCATTGTTCTGAAATAAGAGTCCTTTCCCTGGAGCAGTTTTAATATATTCTAATATCCTCAGAGCAGATTGTAGATGACACTCCCTCGGAGCTTGCATGAACTGGCTCACCTTGCCAACAGCATAAGAGATGTCGGGTCTGGTTACCGTGAGATATATGAGCTTGCCCACCAGATGCCGGTATCTCGTAGGATCGGAGAGAAGAGGTGAGTCATCTGTCCAAGTTTTGTCTTCTCCAACAGCCATAGGACAACGTGCAGGTTTAGCACCAGTCAGTCCTGCCTCCTTTAAAAGATCAAGAGCATACTTCCGTTGTGAAAGGACCATGGAGTTGGGCTTTCTAGAGATTTCAATGCCCAGAAAGTATTTCGGGGAGCCCATATCCTTTGTGACCAGATGTTGACGAAGGTGTTTCTTGGTCATCAATATCCCATCCTGGTCATCGCCAGTAAGAAGAATGTCATCAACATAAACCGCAAGAACAACAAGACCAGAGGCGTTTTCCGAACAAACAAGGAGTGATCTGCTGAGCTTCTTGTAAAACCAATGGCCGCAACAATGCCACTGAACTTGTCAAACCAGGCACGAGGACTCTGTTTGAGGCCATAGATAGCCTTCTTTAGCCGGCATACCCGTGTCTCCCCCTGAGCAACATACCCAGGAGGTTGCTCCATGTAACACTCTCCTGCAGATCACCATAGAGGAAGGCATTCTTAACATCTAGCTGCGAGATGGGCCAATCCCTGTTGACAGCCACAGAGAGAAGAACCCGAATAGTGCTGAGACGGGCCACAGGAGAGAAAGTGTCAAAGTAATCAATCCCATAAGTTTGGGTAAAACCCTTGGCAACCAGGCGAGCCTTATAACGATCCACACTGCCATCCGGTAGAAACTTCACCACGAAGACCCAGCGACAGCCAACAACATCGGTGCCGAAGGGAGGAGGAACAAGGGTCCAGGTGCCCCGTTCAGTTAGAGTAGCAATCTCCTCATCCATGGCATCTTTCCAATGAGGAATAGTAAGGGCCTCCTGGTAGGAACGGGGGGTGGCAGTGGCCGAGATAGCCAGTGCAAAAGCTCGGCGAGCAGGGGTAAGACGATCATAGGAAACACTGCAGCAAGCGGGTGTTGGGTACAGGCCCGAACTCCTTTGCGAAGAGCAATCGGGAGATCCAGGTCAGCAGGTGCCTCAGGCCCGAACCCCTGATCTGCCTGATGCTCCAGGTCAGCAGGTGCCTCAGTATCCTGCGTATCCGTGGTGGAGAGAGCTGGCCCGGGAGTAGTAGAGAGAGATGGCAGCGGAGTGGAGGGAGAAAGCGGAGTAGAGGGGGGAGATGATGAGGATGGGGAAGACGGTGGAGTGGGTGGAGAGGGCGAACAGCAGTGGGAGCAGAGGGAATGGATGGGTTGGTATGAGAAGTAGGAGTAGGAGGAGGAGAAGAGGAAGCGGGAGAGAAGTAAGAGGCATTGGCAAAGAAGGTGACATCCGCAGAGACAAATTGCTTGCGGGTAACAGGGTCAAAGCAGCAATATCCTTTCTGAGTGGGAGAGTAGCCCAGAAAGACACATTGGTGGCACGTGGGGAGAGTTTGTCACGGGTGGCAGCGGAGAGTGCACAAAAGCGGTGCACCCAAAGATGTGTAGAGGAAGAGGAAAGGGATCCTTGTCTGGATAAAGAATGGAGAAGGGGGTAGTACCGTGGAGAACTGTGGAGGGAAGGCGATTGATGAGATAGCAGGAGAGGAGGACAGCATATCCCCAATAGGAGCGAGGAACATGCATTTGAGTCATCATAGTGCGAGCGACATCAAGAAGGTGACGGTTTTTGCGTTCCGCCACCCCATTTTGTTGGGAGGTGTAGACACAACTTGTTTGACGAATAACACCATGGTGAAGACAAAAGGAGGAGAAGTCGTGGCTAAGATACTCCTTAGCATTGTCAGAACGAAGGAGTTTAATAGACGTATCAAACTGAGTCTTAACCATAGAATAAAAGGAGGTCCAAACAGAGACAGCTCGGAGCGATCTTTGAGAAGATATACCCACGTACATCGAGAGAAATCATCAATGAAGGTGACAAAATAGGAACTACCCCGACCGATGGTGAGGTTAGGAGCGGGTCCCCATATGTCAGAGTGAACGAGGTCGAACGGACGGGAAGAGCCTCGACTTTGTGTTGGGGGGAAGGATGAGCGGTGATGTTTGCCAAGTTGACATGCATCACAGATTAGAGGAGGATGATGAGGAGGGAGGTGCGGGAAGAGCTGGCGGAGAATTCGGGGAGGAGCATGTCCAAGGCGAAGATGCCATTGGAGAAGATCTGTAGAGGAGGAGGAGAAGGCGGAGAAAGCAGAAACGTTGTCGAGGAAGTAGAGGCCACCACTCTCAGTCCCGGTAGCAATCGTCCGTTGGGAATCCGGATCCTGAAAGGTACAAGAGCTAGGGGTGAATATGACAGAACACCTTAGTTGCTTGCATAAAGAAGTAACCGATAATAAGTTGCACGGAAACTTGGGCACATAGAAGGTATCAGCCAGGCAGAGAGAGGGAGTGACTTGAACCATGCCCGTCCCATGGACCGGGGAGGGAGATCCATCAGCAATAATGACCGGGGGCAACTGAGCATGTGTGTCAAGAAGAGAAATATTGAGGATTGCCGGTCATATGATTGGTTGCACCAGAGTCGATGAGCCATCTGCCGTGAGTAACAACATGAGCACTTCCAGAAGAGGTGACCACGGAGGCGGACAGGCCTGAGAAGGGAAAAGCCATGGAGGCAAGAGAGGAGCAGGCCGCGATGATAAGAACAAGCCGCAAGAAGAGAAAAGAGCACCAAGCCGGGCGAACAGCAACAGGTCGGGCGACTAGGAAGGCCGCTACCAAGAAGCAGAGCAAAGCAGAGGGAAAGAAGTCGCACGGCTTGAAAAAGTCGGGCGAACAGAGGAGAACAGGTCGCACGGCAAAAGATGAGGCCGGCGCGACTAGCAAGCAGGAACGGGTAGAGGGGAATAACAAGTAGCGCGCGACAGCAGCGGCTAGCAAGAGGTCAAAGGCACAGCGGGGAAGAGGTCGCGCGGACTGAAAAGGCCGAGCGAACAGAAGAGAGGAGAAGGGCAGGTGACCGCGACCAAGATGCGGGTGAGAAAGGAACAACCCGCACGGTCAGGCAGATCACAGCAGCAAACGCGAGTATAGGGGCAAGCGGAGATGGGGAAAGCAGAAGCGGACAGGAGAGAAGAAGTCCGCAGCGGGTAGACACAAGCCGCAAAGACTATGAGAGGCAAGAAAGAGCAAGGAGCGCGGCGACAAGGAAACAGGTCGCTGCGAAAAGGCACCAGGAGAAGAGAACAGAAGCAAGCCGCGCGAACAGAGCAGCGGACAGAAACAAGCCGCGCGGATAGAAACAAGCCGCGCGGACAGAAGAGAAGGCAAGCCGCGAACAAGTCGCAGAACGCGGAAAACAAGCCGCGAACAACAGAGAGCGCACAGAATCAGGAGGAAATGAAACCGTGACCGTGTCCTCTGATACCATGTTAGAAAGTAGCGAAAAGAAGCGAAAAGTAGAGAACAAGCGGATAAGCTTTTGAATAATTGAAACTTTATTATCCAAAAAAGGTATCTATTACAATGGTATGCCCTCCTTTATATAGAATGGAGGAGAGATGAGAGAATACAAATAAGAGATGTGGGACTAAAATTTACAGGACTAAGCGGACTATACAAAACAAACCGCACAAGCCGCGCGGTTAGATAGCAGGGCTAACCGCACGGCTACCACCAGAGAGGAAGAGAGACCGCCAGAGTAGACCGCCAGACCGCCCGGCCTCCAAGCCGGCTGAGACAAACTGCCAGACCGCGCGGTCTTCAACCCGCCAGGACAAACCGCCAGACCGCCCGGTCACCAACTTCAACATTATTCATTTAGTAACCCTTCCGACTGTCTGTGGTATATGGCGTCGGGTTCCAGCTGGACCTTCTGTTATATGCCATGCGACGGATGGGGATGTTACAATTTGGTATCAGACTTCTGGTTACGATCAAGCTTAAATGAATTCGTGGGCGAATTCTTTTAAGGGGGTGGTGAGCACATGTGTGCGTCATCGTTATAACATTAAAAAAACCATGAATGTCCACTTAGGAATGAAAATACACTTGTTTTGTGGAACCTGAGTGTTCCAATGATTGCTTTTAGCAATTTGTTTGTCGTCTATCGTGTGCTTTGCTTTTATAGGCTGCTAGGAGCGGTGCTGGTCAGTCAGAGCGTCCGCAATCAGCGGAAAGTAGTGCACCAGGGACGTGCCTGCTACACCTCCTTCAGCAGAAACCATCAGGATGGTGGCTGAAGCCGTGTTCGCAATGATAAATGCCCAACCTGCGGCGGCAAATGCATCGCGCACTCCTGCGGATGAGCAAGAACCGGTTAGGGCGGCAGAGCCGAGAGTGGTGGAACGCGCAGCAGTCGAGTTAGTAGAGCCGAGGAGAACTACGGAGCAGCAGTTAAAGCACGTGATGGGCTTTAATCCTCCGAGGTTTAATGGGGTTGGAACGCCAACTCAAGCTGAGGACTGGCTTTCTTCCATAAAGAGGGTGTTGACGGCCACAATGACTGAGGAGTGGCAGAAGACCACCATAGCGACTTTTCTTTTGGAAGGTGAGGCGAGGCTCTGTGGTGGGACGAGTTGGAGTTTCATCTTCTAGTGGGAAGGCAACTTGCGGATGTGCCGATGGAAGAATTTTCAAGATTGTTCCTAGCCAGATTTGTACCTTCTGCTCAGAAGTTGGATATGGAGAATCAATTTCTTGGTTTGACTCAGGGATCCAGAAGCGTGGACGAATATTTGCATGAGTTCACACGGTTGGGTCGTTATGCTGGTGCTATGTTTTTCTGAAGAAGAGAGGAAGACCAACCGATTCTATGAGGGTCTTCGTGGCGATTTACAGTTACTCCTTGCTGGGCTAAGGCGCAGGGCTTCCTAGCCTTGGTCAATTCGGCCCGATCGTTGGAAAAGGTTGCGAAGAAAGTTCAAGACAAGAGGGACCCAGGAGAAAGGAAGACCGAGTTCAAGGTGCCAAGTAACAAGACAGGTTTCTGCAGATGGAACAAGAAGCGGAGGACTTCAAACTCAGCCCCTTCGGCTGATGCATCGGGGGCAACTACAAGTCGAGTCCCCGGAGCTTGCTACAACTGCGGGAAGACGGGAAGACGGGGCATTTTGCTCGGGAGTGTTGGAGCGGACGTTCAAAGTCCGAGAGGAGACCTGGAGCGACTTATGAGGAGAAAGGGAAGGCGGTGGAGTCAACCGCATCCCATCATGCTCCAGCCCAGCCTAGAGTCTACAACCTTGGTCTACAGGAGGCCATAAAGCAAGCAGACGTGGTGACAGGTATGAGTTAAATTACAGTGGTTTAACTTTTATAGTTATTACCTGTGTATTTGTTAGCTTACGTTTGTTAGTGCTAGGCTTTGTGTTAATCTTTGGGTTTCCGGCGAGAGCCCTTTTTGATACGGGAGCATCACATTCCTTCTTGTCTGAAAAGTTTATATCGCGCATCGGAGTTCCGTTCTCGATGGCAGAAAACAAGTTGGATGTGTTGTTGCCTAATGGGTGCTCAATGCGTGCGGATAGGATCTGTGTTGTAAAGATTCGGATTGGAGACCGGGAGTTGATTTGCGGGCGTTGGTTCTACCATTAGTGGAGTTCGATGTAATCTTCGGTATGGATTGGCTATCGGAGCAGAGTGCATGCATTGATTGCAACCGTAAAGAAGTCAAGTTGGGTCTGGACACTGATCGGGAGACTACTTTTGCAGGCATGAAGGGGTCAGGGAAAGTTCTGATGTCGGCCCTTCAGATGTTCAAGGCAGTTCGGTCTGGGGCAGAACTGTATGTCACTCTAGTGCAGACTTCGACGCCTAAACCTAGTTTGGGCAACATCCCAGTTGTGTCCGAGTATCCTGATGTGTTTCCAGATGATCTCCCAGGAGCCCCTCCTCAGCGGGAGATAGACTTTACTATAGAGCTGGTACCGGGTGCCAAACCGGTGTCACGCTCCCCCTATCGGATAGCCCCAAGAGAAATGGCAGAGTTGAAGGTGCAACTGCAGGAGTTGCTAGAGCAAGGTTATGTGCGTCCAAGTTCGTCGCCTTGGAGCGCACCAGTTCTCTTTGTTAAGAAGAAAGATGGGAGCTTGCGGCTTTGTATCGATTATCGGGAATTGAACAAACTTACGGAGAAGAACAAATATCCGATCCCGAGGATTGACGATCTATTTGATCAGCTGGTGGATCAACTGTATATTCGAAGTTAGATTTGAAGTCCGGTTACTATCAGTTGAGGATAAGGGAGAGCGACATCCCAAAGACAGCATTCAGTACGCAGTTTGGGCATTACGAGTTCACGGTCATGCCGTTTGGGTTGACGAATGCTCCATCCGTGTTTATGGATCTGATGAATAGGACGTTCAGAGAATACTTGGATCAGTTCGTGATAGTATTTATTGATGATATCCTGGTATATTCGCGGTGCGAGGAGGATCACTACAAGCATTTACACATGGTGTTGGAAACATTGAGGAAAAGTCAGTTTATATGCAAAGTTCTCCAAGTGTGAATTCTGGTTATCCTCGATAGCGTTCCTTGGTCATGTTGTCAGTGGAGAAGGAATAGCTGTGGATCCGGCGAAGATAGTGGCGATACGGGAGTGGCCTACTTTGACTACGGTGGCAGAGGTCCGGAGTTTTTGGGACTTGCTGGCTACTACAGGCGCTTCGTAGAGAACTTCTCGCGGATAGCACTACCACTCACGACGTTGATAAGAAAGGATCAGAAGTTTGTGTGGTCTTTGGAGTGCGAACAGGCGTTTGTAGAGTTGAAGAGGCGGTTAACCACGGCGCCTATTTTATGTTCGCCAAGTGGTACCGAAGGGTTCGAGATTTATAGTGATGCTTCAGGCAGTGGTTTGGGCTGTGTTCTGCTACAGCAGGGGAGAGTGATAGCTTATGGTTCACGACAATTGAAGGTTCACGAGAGGAATTATCCGGTCCACGACTTAGAGTTAGCGGCCGTGATTTTTGCTCTAAAGCTTTGGAGGCACTATCTGTACGGTATGAAGGTAGATATTTACACCGATCATAAGAGTTTGAAGTACCTATTGGACCAAAAGGATCTGAACATGAGGCAGAGGAGGTGGATGGAGTTCTTAGGGGACTACACCTTCAAGATACACTATGTGCCTGGGAAGGGAAATGTAGTGGCGGATGCGTTGAGTCGTAAGACTCCCGCACAAGCCAACTGGTTATCAGTGCATGATAAGAGATTGGTCCAAGAGTTGGAGGCATTGGAGATATCTTGCGTTGACAAGCAGTCTAGTGCCGAGGCGAAACTGTTTTGGACAGAGGTGCAGTGTGACCTAGCGGATAGAGTTCGGCGGGCTTTGGTTCAGGATGGCAGCATGAAGCAAATACTAGATGGATCTTTGGATGGGTCAAATTCCCAGTTTGTGGTTGAAGATGGGTTGCTAAGGAAGGACGGTCGTCTATGCGTTCCTAGTGCGGATAATATTCGGGAGGAGTTGATGTATGAGGCTCATCATACCAAATACTCAATCCACCCGGGAAGCACGAAGATGTATAGAGACATGAAGAAATTATTCTGGTGGCCGGGTTTGAAGAAGGATGTGGCGCTTTATGTGGCCAAGTGCCGTACTTGTGCATTGGTGAAGGCGGAATGCCAGAAGCCCGGAGGTTTCTTGAAATCACTTCCTATCCCAGAATGGAAGTTTGACGATATATCTATGGATTTTGTGCACGGTTTGCCGAAGTCGCAGAAAGGAAATGACGCCATTTGGGTGGTCGTAGATAGATTGACAAAGGTGTCGCACTTTATCCCAATGAGAAAGGAAGATCCAGTAGAAAGGTTAGCCAAACTCTACGTGGATAATATTGTACGACTGCATGGTGTGCCTCGCAGTATTGTTAGTGATCGTGATGGACGCTTCACGTCAAATGACTGGAGGTTGGTGCATGGTCTGTTGGGTACTAAGCTAAAGTTCAGCACAGCCTTTCACCCGCAGACAGATGGACAAACCGAGAGAGTCAACAGAACTATGGAGGACATGCTCGCATGTGCGTCCTAGATTTCGGGAAGCATTGGGAGGATCACCTGTACATGGTGGAGTTTGCGTACAACAATAGCTTTCAGGCAAGCATTGGAATGGCGCCTTTCGAAGCTTTGTATGGGAGGAAGTGCCGTACGCCGTTGTCTTGGTTGGAGGCAGGCGAATCAAAGTTGTATAAACGTCAAGCGGTGGAAGATGCCACTTCAATGATACGGACAATTCAAGAAAGGCTGAAGATTGCTCAGGATAGACAGTCAAAGTACTACAATGCCAAACATAGAAATGTGGAGTTCAACGTTGGCGACATGGTATATTTAAAGTCAAGCCGTTCAAGGGTGTATCGCGGGTTCGACGCTTGAAGAAGCTGAGTCCGAGATACCTTGGACCATTTGAAATCCTGGAGCGTGTGGCGAGGCGGCGTATAGATTAAAGCTGTCGACGGAGTTGAGTGGGCTGCATGATGTATTCCACGTATCGGTGTTGCGTAAGGCAGTTCAAGAGACTTCGCAGATCATTACAGACGATCAGGTACCGGTTGATTATGAGTTAACAACAAGGGTCAGACCAGTACGAATTGAAGATGTTGCAGTCAAACGACTCCGCAACAAGGATGTCAGAATGGTTAAAGTCCGTTGGGATAATTGCGGACGTGAGGAGCTTTCTTGGGAGCGAGAGAGCGAGCTATGTTGGAGGAATACCCCGAGTTATTCCACTCAGGTATCATTTAGCTTTTGTGTACCTTTGCTTAATTTCGGGACGAAATTCCTTAAGTGGGGAGATTTGTAACGCCCCGAATTTTGTGTGCGAGTCGGTCGCGGAAAAAGAGTTTTTGGTGCCTGTAGGGGTACACGGCCTAGGATACGGGCGTGTCCAAGGCCGTGTCTGGCTGGTGATTTTTGGCCGTTTCCAACCCGAGAAGGACACGGCCAGGAACACGGCCGGATGACACGGGCGTGTCATCCGACATGGGCGTGTGCCAACCGTGTCCCTACCCGTGTCCTGATGGTTCGTGTCTGTTGCCGTTGCGGTTATGCATGACACGCCCACGAACACGGGCGTGTCGAGGAACCCGACACGGGCGTGTCAGGTCAGACACGGGCGTGTCTTTGCCCGTGTGCATTTCTCAGTTCGACGATCGTGCCTGGATCGAGGCACACGGCCTTGGACACGGCCGTGTGCCAAGCCGTGTGCGGCCCAGTCTGGGGAATTTTGTGCAGATCCGAGCCGTTCATTTTCTTTAATTAGGATCCGATGGCCCAGATTAAATCCTGCTCTGTTAAGGCCGGGAATAGGGAGTTATTCCCTCATTTTTCTCTCCAAAGTTCTCCCCTTCCAAAGTGAGAGAGGAGAGGAAGAAGAAGGAGGTTTTCGGCCGCCGGCGGAGCATCGGAGCACCGTTTCGAAATCGGAGAGCGGATCCGTGGAGGGAAGGTCATTGCGAAGAGTTCTAACCGCGTAGTTTTTCCATGGTGCCAAAACAGACTACAAGGGTAACGATTCTCAACTCGAGCGCTTGAATCTCTTTCTTTCTGCATAAGGAATCCCGCTCCCGCGAGTATGCGGTGAGTGCGTGTGTTCCTTGGGGTTGATGGGAATAGTCCCCTTGTGTTGCATGTAGAGCCCAGAATCGTAAGTACGGGCATAGGCATTGTGTGTGAAGCCTACCCGGACGTGTTTTGTCTGGATCGGTGATGTTGCATTTGATATGGTTTTGCCGGAGAAGACTCCGTGCTTTGGATTTTTCGGGTTTCCACGCGGTAGATTGCAGCAGGGATCCTTGAAGGTTAGCTTCAAGGCGCACCCGGAAAATTGAGCGGAAACGTGTTCTGCTAACTTGGCGGTCTGGGAACCGGCCTTGATCATAACTGGGTTATGAGACTGTTTTGGAAAACTTGGGATCCGAGAGAAGCTTGGCCGCGCAAAGTTCCTTAAATTGGACATGCGGGCGTGAGCAACGGGCAAGTGGAATTGGACCTAGGCTATGTGGTTCGGTGCGAGAGACCCGAAGACGGGGACTGGCCGTTGGCATAGTCGGAGCCTTAGACGGTGGTCAGAAAGGCTAAATGCTCACATGTTGTTGCCATCCTGGGGATGGTGGTGAATGCACTGATTTGTCAGGGTTCACCATGAATGTGCCCTGAGTGCACGGGGTGTTTGGCCGTGCGAGCCTACGCCTGTGGCGAATTATAATTGCAATATATATATTGTTGGGCTAATGTTTTGCAGGGAAAAAGAGCACCGCCGTCCCGAGTAAGGGGCGGGGTCGTTATAATTTGGTCGGCTTTTAGCTGACCGTTGCTTTATTTGCCACCGTGCGGTGGTATGTGCTTGCAGGTGCTGCGGAGCCGAGCGCCAAATAGCGGGCTGGAGCCCATGTTGCTGTGCTGGCCCTAGAAGGCCGTAGAATAGCTGTTTTTATATATTTCATGTGTGGCCGGCCTGCGAGCCGATGTACGTAAAACACTATTTATGAAGTGAACATTTGTAAGGCCATAAGGCCATGTACCCGTTTCTGTGTATTTGGGGTTTCTTTCCTATTGTTGTAACTGTGGACATTCATATTGATGGATTTATTTTGGGTTCTTTCAACTTTAAAAATCTTCCGCTAGAATGCTCTGTGATTAGGACGAGTAGTCTTAATTAGATGGTTTGATTTATTCATTTAGTAACCCTTCCGACTGTCTGTGGTATATGGCGTCGGGTTCCAGCTGGACCTTCTGTTATATGCCATGCGACGGATGGGTGGTGTTACACAGACCCTCTCTCATCGAGCACCTGGTATGGTATAGTCAGAGAGACTCAATGTTAACTCTCAAAATCCCAGGTAATTTTGATCAGTTCAAGGACTTGCGTCATATTGCATCCTCATTTACAATATATATATCTCTATCCATGTGTATATTTATACTTATGCTTATACATGTATGTGTGCACCTCAAGGATAGGTTAACTCGATACATGCAAACCTTTATACATCGATAAAGAGTTAACGAAGACATGTCATCGTGAATCTCGACAACTCATAATTGACATCAAAATAGTTTTTGGAAAAGCCTCGTTCAAATCCAAATAGATTGGCTTTAAAATATACATGTATTTATCATTTTTATATTGACTTGACATCAGAAGAATTCGAAAATGTTGCAATGCTTCTCAACGTGAAAAATTCCTAGTCAAGAAACCTTTCAATTTCGAATTAGACAAATCCCGCCGACCCATTATATACTTGAAATCTCGCCGACCCTTCGCCTTCCTCAAGAATCCGCCGAAGGAGCAAGCTATACGAGTCCCGCCGACTTTCGCAGAATCCACGCCAGGATCCGCAAGTCAAAGTTCCCACAAGGAAGCTCTTCGCAGAATCGCAAGGTTCCTTCCGTCGGATCCCGCATGGAAGCTCGTCGAATCTCTCAAAGTTCCCGCAAGGTTTCTCCTTTAGGAATCGCGCAAGGTTCTCGTCGGATCCCCCACCGCCTTCGCAAAATCCCGCAAGTTCTCCATCGTCTTCCCCTAGGTCCCGCAAGGTTCTCGCAAAGCTCCCGACGAATCCCGCCGAACCCTGAAAGAAGCTCTCCAACTCACTTCCGTCTACGCCTTAGGTAACATCTCCTCACCCGTACTTGACGTCCTCACTAGTGACGCTTTCCTTTTTGAATGTTCATTAAAGTTTAGAGTAGGGCTTCTCTCTTTAGATCTGCAATGGCTCCAAGGACAACTGCTGGGTTGGTCACCGGTTTTCGGCGAGCTTGTTCGAACTGGGTTCTCTCACGCCTCGGACGAATTCCGTAACATCATTCTGATGCTGGAAGAGGCTGGGCTAAACATTCTGGAGCACCCTTGCAAAATCCTGGACAAAGAAGTACTGGAGTTCTTCGCTACCGCAAGACTCCGAAACGGCGACTCACTAATCAAAAGCAAAGTGGCTGGGGCAAAGGTCAAGCTGTCTGCCAGCAAGCTGACTCGCTTCCTGCAACTTTTTAGCTCGGAGCATGAGGACTATCTGGAGGACGATGACAAAACCAGAACTCTCTTATTCTGCGGTCTCCCACGAGGAATTCGGTCAATAAAGAGAAAGAATATGAATGAAGAAGGGAAGCTCCTGTCTGACATTATTGGAAAGGTGCTCATCTGCAAGCCGGGCTCTCATGACCATATCTCAGCGGATATGTTCAAGATCCTGATAGCTGTTGTCTGCCGTAAACGGTTCAACTGGGGGGAGTTGCTGTTCGAGAAGATCAAGGACACTTGGGATCTCCGAGTTTTGGGCCGCATCATAAGTCTATATCTAAACCAGCAATGGAGACAAGTTTGACATGAGTAAAGGTGTCCTGCTCCACTACTTGAAGAAGATGGACTCAAGTTGTTTGACCGATGGGAGAGACGTATTGGGCAGACTGCAGTGGAAGAGCAACAAGGAGTATCTTCAGCAGTCACCCCCAATGAAGTTCCTGATACCTTGACTGCAGGAATCGAGGGGGAGCCTCTACCCCCTCATACTGGTAGTATCTGACATCTCCCAGGTGGCCAGGGCGCGTGGTGGCCGAAATTCAAGAAGAAAGTGAAACTGTATTGGAGACTGCTGACAAAGAATTGGAAGAGGCTGCTGATGAAGATGAGTTCATGGATGATGACGAAGAGGATGAAGGACATGCGAGACATGAAGTATTTGAGGCTCCGGATCCTGTTGAACCTCAATCAGGACAAGCCTGCACCAGTGGAGGGGGAGTCAGATAAATCTACAGAGGCCGCCAGCATTCCTCCATAGAGACTGTGCTTGTATCCAGCTCTACAGATGCGTCTGATGAAGGGCAAGGCACACAAGTGCCTCCGGTTATTCCGTTACGAGATGAGCTAGCACTCACATGTCAATGTCATTCAGGGCATAGTGAATGAAATTAAAGCCTCTTTTGATGAAGCTCAGAATAAAATGCTGAAAAGGATTAAGACATCTGAAAAGCTCATGCTCAAGAATATGGTGGAAATCAACCATAAACTGGACGTGATGGAGAAGAAATTTGAAGAGAAGTATACCGCGGTCGGCGAAGTGTCACACTTTCTTATGGCCGGATTGAAGAAGAACACCGACACTCTTGAGTCGTAAATCAGAATGCACCATGTTGTAGGCCAACAACATTCAAAAGTTTGACGGACACAGAAACCAATCAGCAGGCCTGACTAGTCAATGAATTCTCCCGGACCACCAAGCACATTGATGACTCCTTGCACTCCTATGCAAACTGTATCGCTGTTGAAGCCAAAAAGGGGAGGAGGACTACATAGCTAAGATGGCTGAGCTACAAGAAGTCATGATCACAAACTTCGAACAGTCAAACAAGTACGTCTATGACAGCAACTGGTGGATGCTCCACCAGGCGTTAGACATCCCCTTTGCTGAAAATCCTGCAGATATTCATCCTCCTGAGACTTCTACGGCCGCTGAGGGAGTAGGTGCTGCTGAAGGAATAAGTGCAAGTGCTGCAGATATTCCCACAAATGAAGCTGATGATAGGGCTCTCTCCAAAGCTAAACTGAGGAGCATGTTTGACCAAGAGGCTTTAGCAAAAGCCAGGGGAAAGAGAAAAGCTCAAGAAGGGACCTCCAAGGAGACACAGGCTGAAAAGAGAACTCGAATGAGTGAGGAGGAAGTTCGAAACGAAAAGTGGAGTCCAATTTCAAAGAACATCATCTTGGACACCTTCTGGCTACAAGATCAGGGAGAACTCAATCAGAACGAAGTTTACAGCCAGTATGAATGGGAGAGGCATAAGACGTATGAAGCCAAAAGGAACATATTCTTCAGAAACAACACGGATGCAGATAAAGTTCCTCCTCAGATATTACCCGAAGCCTAAGGAGTACATGGAGAGACAAAGGAAGAAGTTTTTGGCGCAGAAACTCAAGGATGACTTAGCTAGGGAAAGATATCAACAACTTGTAGCCTGTCATTCTCTCCTAAAAACATTTAATGATTATTGTTATGATATGAACAATTCTGAGATTATATATATATATACATTCGTATTTGAATTTGTGAATGACTCAAGTCCTGATCTGGTTGCATATATTTCTCTTGTGCTGTATGTTTAATTTTTGAATGCTATGTTTATTATATTGATAGGTGTTATTCATCTTAGCTAGTAGGGTTTTGGCTTCGTCAAATAGGGGGAGATTGTTGGGTATTGTATCCATAATTAACTGGATTGAGGAAGCCACCTGTCAAGCTAAGATGAATTCACAATGTATTTGATGAAACATCTTAAGTTGTGCTTGCAGCTCTTCCATGCTAAGTGCACACCAATGTCAGGGTGCAGTAGTCAATATATACACGGTTCTGCACGACGTAATCCCTCGCTGAGCAGATCAG
Source organism: Platanthera guangdongensis (assembly GCA_039583875.1). Lineage (NCBI taxonomy): Eukaryota > Viridiplantae > Streptophyta > Magnoliopsida > Asparagales > Orchidaceae > Platanthera > Platanthera guangdongensis. The sequence goes on along the minus strand of CM077155.1, from coordinate 78,763,914 downwards.
TGTGTTGGCCTACGTGTACTCTCTCTATTGGAGTGCACTTACTTTCAAGTACAGGGCCATGTTTATGCAAGAGAAGACAAGGAGCAAGGATGGGTCAGGAGCAGCTCTTGAGTGGAATGACGAAAATCGTTTAAGTGAAAGTCGACGAGAATCACCAAGGATTCTCGCCGATTCGGCGAGAATCACTAGTGATTCTCGCCGAATCGTCGAGAATCATTAGTGATTCTCGCCGACTCCTTCCGGCTACCTTAAAATGGTGCCAAGTGAGATTCGGCGAGAATCACTAATGATTCTCGCCGAACCCGTCGCTGAGCAGGTCATTAATACCAAGGGAAAATCGTTGAGAATCAACAAGTGATCCGTCGAGAATCACCAGTGATTCTCGACGAATCGTCGAGAATCGTTAACTGATTCTCGCGCGATTCGTCGAGAATCACCAATGATTCTCGACGAATTTACTTGGCGTTTTCTCTGGATGCTGCTGGACTGGATTCTGCCGCTGGACTAGTTTGAACCGGATTTCGGGTTTTCACTTGTGAGACCCACAACGGTCATATTGTATGGGTCTCATGTATAAATACATGGGTATTTTTGAACAGTACGATGACAGAAAATAAGAACCGAGCAGAGCAAACCCTAAAATCGCGAAAATCCTCCGCCGCATCCGTCGCCGCTCGCGCTAGTCAGCCGCCGCTGTTTTTTGTCCTATTTATTTGACCTTAGTACCTTAATCACCACAATGAATTGTCTCTCGATTTGCTTATGAACTCTCGGAATCCAGTAAATACCTCACACTTTGACCGTTCATCAAATATAGCCAAGCAAAGCAAGATTGCACAATCAATAAAGATAACAAAGTACATGTAACATCCAAAAAACCTACAATACACGGTCCCCGGTATCAAAATGAGATCCATCAAAAATAAAAGAGCTTCAGCCCAAACTCGCATACAACTCCTAGAAAGCTTGCTAAATCACAAGCATCACACACCAATTTATTTTATATACAGTTTCAGACAATAA